>CM042073.1:11087200-12305657 GCA_023512825.1 Liposcelis brunnea
AAAACTGGGAAATACTTTCCTTGTGCTTATCTAAAATAAAATCAACATTCTTTTTTGCGATTTATTAAGAAATTATAAGAATTTATATTAAAAATCATAACAAATGCTGGGACAAGAAGAAAAATTACGATATTTCATTCATTGATTTCTATGTTTTTTCTTTTTATAAAAGAGTAAAAATAACTCTGGTCTGACAAGGAAAAATATGAACTAAGAAATAATTTTTCCTGATAAATTAATTTGCCATGATTTTAAAGTTGTAGCCTGAATTATTCCCTTATTGTATTTTTACTTATTATGTTGCATTATAACTAAAATCTTTTTGATCCTGCTTTTAATCTAAATGAATCATTATTTCAGGATTGTGGTGGTGTTAATTAAAAAAAGCGAACTCGCATCATAAGTGAAGTGAAATTTCTAGATGAATTTTGAAAATCCATGTAAAATCCCATGAATTCTTTTACTTTTTTTACATACAATTATTGCGTGTTAACATCCCAGGTTTTACACCTCATGTAAAATCCTCGAATGTTAACATTTTATAAAATCCTCGAAAATTTATAAAATCCTCGAATGTTAAATTTTTTTACTGCTGAAAAAATGCGGATTTTAAAAAAAAAAATGAACACAAAATCATGTGCAATTTATTTAGTTTTCTAAATGTCGTTTTAAGCTGTGCAAATTATTGAAGTGAAACTTCTTTCAAATTGTATCAAAAAAAAATAGGTAAAATGTACGGAAAAATGTTACACTCGAGGAATACATGGGGTGTAAAATTGGGATGTTAACACGAAAAAATTGTATTTCAAAAAAGTAGGTAAAAATTTTGTTCTCTAAATTAGAAATCATGAATAATGTACTTTCGTATATCTTTTTCTTATTATTCTACCTTTTATCTAGCGATTATTCTACTCTAGCGAATGACTTTACTCATGTGTTGAAGAGGTTTAGAAACTTGATGTAAAGGCGTCAGGGATCAATAAATTTAGACAGGATACCTTCTGCTTTATCATTTTGATGTAGACCAGGCCGCTACTTATGCACATAAACAAAGGAACTGAATATTAATCCGTGGGATGAGAACCCTTAAGAAAATTTAGAGCCTCAGTCGCTTTAATCGCATGACCAGAGAGAGTATTTAAAAAATTAAATTTATGGAAAGCCTGGACTGGAATTGTTTATACATACTTCTCGTTAAAATATCTTTCCCAAGCTTCTTTTGAAATAACGGTTTACAATCGAAAAAAGTAAGTCTTCATTTCGATTAAAAAAATTTTCTTTTACTTTATTTTGTAGAAGCGAATTGTTAATCATTCAAGTAATGCAAATGGTATAATTAAATTTGCTTAGTTGATGTGCATGCTTGAAATACGAAAAAAACATTCAAGATCTAGTCAGAAGTTAAAACAGAAAACTGCAGAGCATATCTACAGCTGAGTTATCGGAGTTTATTTAGAAGAGCTTAGATGAAAGAACCTGTTGAAGAAAAGCAATGAGATCGGAGAAGGGAACATTTTTTTGTTGGATTTATGATTAAATTTACTGCATGTAAATTAAAAAAAAAATCTTGGGACTCCCTATTAAAATTTTCACCTCAGATCGAAGTATAGCAAGCGGACCTTTTTTAGCTTTCGTTTCTTATGCGAGATAAAGTGACACAAAGAAAAATTGATCCTATAAATAGTTTTAAATCCAATCGCTTTCAAATCTTTCCTGCTTTATAAATCTTCAAAAGGAACAAATTGAAAAGCTACCCTGAAAATTTTTTTATTTTCTGAATAATAATCCTTTGTGGCTTAGTTTGCATTCTTTTATTATTATTACCTACAGTGCCTCAAGTAACATTTGCAAATATAGATCTTTTTTTACAGTTATTCAAATAAAAGAGATGAGAACCTATTGTCACGAGGAAAAAAAATCAAGATCTTGTTTCAGGTAGACGTACACCTGTTTGTATTGCAATTCTATTGATCAATACCTGGCCAATTTTTTAAAAATAATTTTTTTCCCAACCACAAAACTGATAAAAAAAAAATTTATAAACTCTCAAGTTCTCACCCGCCTTCACAAATAATTCAATTCTTCTGAAAAAGCTCGAGGAACAATCAGGGGACAAGCTCCCTATGATGACGAAATGGGAAAATTTTGGGTAGGGCATAATTTTTTACAACGTAGAAAGCCGGTTAAAATTTATGAATGGATGGAATCGGATGAAAGGTTGGAAAATGCATGCGTGGGACAGGGAAAGAGAATCGGGATTGGTGAAAAGTTCGGCGGGCGTCCCGAGTCACTTTTCCGACATTGCTACAAAGCAACAGGTCCTCACTCGAAACTTCCCGCGGGCAACCGAAATCCATCTTTTGTTTTAAAACCTCTAGGTCAAGGTAAGTGTTTTTATAAACTTTTATTTTTGTTTAAATATTCTTTGTTTTTAAGTAATGAAAAAATAATATTTGCCGTTTGAACACTTGCATTTTTTAATGTTCACCATTCGTATATTTTAATAAGTGGGAACGCACATATGCTTTTAGAAAGGGGATTAGGTTGGATAAAAGAATTTTAAAAACAGCTGATTTTTTTCAGTGAAAATCTAGCTTATTATTCTTTTGGAGCTTTGAAAAAAAAAACTTAATAAGAGAGAGCTTTGCTAATTTGAGGTGGGAATTGTTGAATCTGAAAAAAATATATTTGTAAAAATTTTGGGAAACAAATTTGTTTTACAAAAACGGAAGCTACAAGAATCTATTGGTCCTACAAGTTATAAAAAGTTTATTTTAAGCCAAAGGCGTTACAACATTCTTTTCAAAAACAAAGGAAAAATTGTAAAACTTTAAAAAAGAAAAAGTTCAATTCTTTTTATTTACCAGGAAATCGTTTTCGAAAAAAAAACTTGCTTTTATACCCCGTCTGAATAAAAAACATTACAAAAGTCAAAAGCAAATAGATTGCTAACCCTTACACACTTTCTAATTTTTTTCCAAATACAAAATATCTTAAAAGAACTAAAAGTGACAGAGACTAAATTGTAGCCGTTCATAGACCGAAATATTTGCTCTAGGAATAATCCCTGCTTTCTGGGGCGGGGGAATTAATTTTAAAAGTTTTTCTTGGGCGACGATTTTTTACCTGTATTTTTATGATGCAGACGCTCTCTTGTCAAGAAGTATCAATTATGTAATTTAAAACATTCGATTTAGGCTGACCTCGGGCTTGGATCAAATTTTTGAGTCACCCGGCCAGCTATTTTGAAGGGTTAGTTGCCTTCCTGTTGGGTCTAAAAAGCTTTTTTGAAACCATTTTTACACATAAGCCAGTACATCATGAAAAAGTAAAATTAGGTGAATGAATCCAATACAACACTGAAGTCTGGACTAATAATTATATTTGCTTCTGTAAACTTTTAATCTGCATTAAATTATTTTTAATTGCGAAGAAGATTAGAATAAAAACCAAACTTAAACCAAACGACAAAGATATAATTTAAAGCCAAACGATAAAGAAAACGTTTTTCGGGAAAGTTAAAAAACTTTACCACCTTCGGCGATTAAAAGATTTAATAAGGTAGCAAGCTGTTCCCTTTTTAAAGTTTCTACCGGGCAAAGAACCTCTGACAGAATGGAAAAAGAAACTTTTAAAATCTTTTATTTTCTTTTCTGTCGTAATCGAAAAAGAAATAAATCGGAAGAAATGGTATAACCCCTTTTTTTCGGATTGTACGAAAAACGTTAAGTGCTCGGAAAAAATGTTTACTTAATTCACAGGAATCAACTGAACTCGACATACTTTTTTTCTTCTTCCTTTTTCCTTAAATAAAAAAAAGACCTAACATCGACTTGTGGCATCATTAAAAAACATTCTTTTTTAAAAAAAGTTGCGAGACTTGCCAGAAGCATTTCCAACCTCAAAACCACTTCCCCCAAACCAAAAAGCACAAACTTTAATCAAATCTTAAGTGAGCCTTCATAAAGGACGTTTAGATTTTAACTAACAAAAACCGTTTTGAAATATCATAATCGTTCAATTTAAGGCGGGTTTCCATCCATTCAACTTTAAATCCCGTATAATAAAAAGCTGGTTGCACTTCGTGCATTTTGATAAATAGTTAAAAACTTGTCTTACCTTTTTCCAGTTTTTATGTTTATTTTTAATAGAGGGCTTTAAATTTTGAAACGACTTTTTCTTTTTTCAAATCGTTGAAAAATCGTAAGGTCGAGAGAAGTTAGATCGTTTCAGGAGATTTTAACGGCGGAGGTCTCGTCATTAGGTTAATATAACGATACTTCTTTTTACGCCTTTTAACCTGGAAAGCTCGAGAAAAGGTAAAAGAAAAATCATGAACTGAAAACTATAAATAAGGAAATTTAAGTTCTTCGATTTTAATAGGAGATAATCTTTTGAGTTAGAATTAATTCCTTACAGATACAAGAAGCTTTTCTTATAATCTTAAGACAAAGTTGTTATTTTCAATAGCCATAAAATATAATAAGAAGAAATACGGTGTATTGATGATTTTGAATTAAATTTAACCCGAGTTAGCGTCGTGGGATGTTTTATTTAATTCTGAGGATAAATAAAATTAACGGGATAATCAGCGTTGATGAAAAGAAAATACTAATTTTTAACTTTGATCAATGGAGTTAGGAAAGAACCGAAATAACTGTAAAAGTGACCCGCGTGAAAAGCTCATCTCTAAAAAAGGGTTATAGGCCCAAACACGTCCAGTCACCATGGAGCTTAACATAAATATTTTCTGGTGAAAGGTCCGGATCGTATGAGTTCTTAACTGTAGAACAACGAAATCGCATTATGGGCAATTTTGTTAAAGGTCTGCTGTTGCAAGCGCCCCTCTCAGGACAGCGACACTACTTGACGCTACCGATCATACAGAATGAATAAAAATGAATAAGGCTTTTTAAGCCTCGTCCAGAGGCGTGGCTAGATCTTTTAGGCACCCGGGGCGGCAGTTGAAATTTGGCACTCCTCCCCTTCCATATTTCTTATGTTGTAAAATTTTACCTTTGTGAAATCTTGTAGCTAGCTTCAAAATAAGTCCCCACTTAAGGTGCCCTTCCCCCCTCGCCCCCAACTACGCGTCTGTCCTCGTCCGCAACAAGCGGAGTCTTTGACGAAACTCTCTAGATTATTTATTCTGGCGCTCCCGAGGTTACTGATGGCTCGTATTGTTCTCACCACCGGGTGTGCCAAGAGAGCAGAAACTGCTAAAAGCGTATTGTTTTGCTGAACCTGCAAACGTTCCAGACGTTCGAGACTCTAGAAAAAAAGGGGGGCGTGCAATATAATAACTTAACTTTTATACTGGGTGCTGTTGGCTTTTGAGACAGCAGAATGCATATTCTTTCCTTTTTTAAATTTTTACAACAAGTCCAGAATATTACATTCGAAATATATATACTTCCTTCCTCGAATTCAATTTAACGGGGAACGTTTAGTGACGTTGCAAAAGGAAGGGGGAAAAAAAAGCAACTTTTAACTCCTCCGTACCGTGTTTAATATTTAATGCGGGCTATGATACATATTACATACTTTATCCTATTTAGATTTAAAGGCAAAGCTCTGATAAAATCAAATATGTTCGGGAAACTTCGCTGAATAATTAAATCCTTTATCGGTCATCGTATCCGTCATGAGTATTAATATTAACGTTAACGAAGGATTGTTTTTCTCTCAATAGACTAAAAAATGAAGAAAGTAATCGAATCCAATTGTCGTTTTTTTCAATTTACAGAGAAAAAAAATATGGCTTTTTATCGAGGATTTGAAATTTTTGATGGCGATGCAAGATTCATCGTCTAAAAAAAAGGAAATAAAAATAGTCGAAATGACCTCATAAAAACATTTTTTCTCACCGGAGTTTCTTTTTTTCTTTCTTCTTCTTTTTTATTACGGGCCAAACAAATGTTGTTTCCCAAGTTAAAACGACAAGAAACATTCCTCGGCATTAAAAATAAAAAAACCTAGAAAGTTCACAAGGCTTTCCAGGATCAAATTTCTCGCTGTCTAATGTATAAATTTCACTCAGACTAATTTTTTATGAAACGTAAGGATGAGCAGAGGGGGTGGAAAGTCTGCGGTTAGCCACCGTCGAACGAGGCGATCGTAGCGTAATTAATAAATATTTAACATTAAACTCGTTTCGAAACGGGCGAACGCTTGACAGACAACAAACCTACGGCATGCGAGGTTTAGTTAATCAAGAAAATTACCCAAACGGGATTTCATAAACCCATAAAGACGAAAACTCCGGCCTTAGTGAAACTAACTTTAATATGATTTAAGTTTCGGGCTCGTAACGCCTCGGCCACCAAAACGACTGGGGGTGTTGGATTATCCGTCTCTTACTTTTTTCATTTTTTGCCCGACAAGACAAACGCAAACTTTTTAAAAATAGATTTATATCTCCTGCTTTTTTTTTCTCCTGTGACATATTATTAAACTCGTTTATAGAATGTTCTTTTTTCCTTTCCGTCCTTACTTTCGCCGTTGTTCCCTTTCTTAGCCGAAGCTAAGGGGAATAGTTAGAGGCAATTGTAAGGAATCAAGAAATAATTAAGCGGCCTGTCTTCTTAATTATCATGGAGCTTTTAAGTGGTAAGTTTGAGTTCGGAAAGCGTTTCAAGGATATTAATGGCCACTTTGGGGACTTTGTAAAACTTTTTCAGAAATTTGAGGGTTATCTTTGGCATAAGGCTAAGAAATTTATGAAAAAAGGTATTAGAAAAGGCAACACGAGTCCATTTTTTTAAAAGTTTGTGAAGTTGTAGAATGTTTGTAGAGCGCGTTTTATTTCAGTAGCGTTCAGAATAAAACTGAAATTACCGCTAGGAACTTGAAGCTAGATATAATAAGCCAGAGCCTGATTATATGCGGGATGCGGCCCCTTGTCAAGAGGGCCTTCTTGCAGCCCCCCTTTCGCGACCAAGTCAAACAATTTCAGACCCCTATTTCCCACTTCAGTGTATTTACTTCATTAAAAGTTTTGTATTAAATTGTTTACCATGCCCTACTGTATCCCTTTTCCCCTTTAATGCCTCAATGAAATAAAGGGTACCACCTGAATCATTCGGTTGAGCTCGGCCCACAACTGCTCGTTTTTTTTAAACCAACTCTTCATATACCTTTCCAGCTTTTCCAAAAATCTTTTTTAACTTAAGATCAAGTTGCAACATAATCGTCAGATTACATAAATCTTTATCAGTGCCCATGTGAGCTCTTCTTCATAATGTTACAAAAAATTTCTGCCATTAGGGCCAAAAATTTCACACTTAGTTTTAGAAAAACATCACAAAATTCTTCAAATAATCTTTTTACAGTGCTTCTATATCCTCAAAGGGGGATTTTCAGAGCTTGAGTTCGTAACTTTGCCAAGAGATATATGGCGTCACCATTTTTTTTTTTAAAGAAAATCTAAATCCACGATTGTTTAGAAAATCTTGGAACCTTCTTTCTTTACTTTAGAAGACTCTAAATCGTGATAAAATTTGTCAAGAATGTCTTAAAACAGATAAACAATGCTATCAACTTCATTTTTTTCACAGGAAAAACAAACTGCAAGCAAGAAGTATATGTTCAAAACAAACGTGGATTTAGATTTTCTTTAAAATTTTTGTGTCGCCATCTTTTGACAAAATTATAAACTAGCGCTCTGAAAGTCCCTCATTTTAGGTCATAAAATTAATTTTCTTTTTACTGTCGAATAAGCTTATTTCGGGGCTTCACAGCGTATTGTCCATCCTCAGCGACATAGATGTAAAAATTAAAGTCAATAAACAATTAAAAATACATAACTACATGACTAGACTCTTTCAAACGGCGACTAACGACATGATAAAATAATTCAAAATCCAGCTCTAGCCAAATTCAGCTCTAGGTTTCGTGGCACTCAGTCCAAGAGAGTGCTGAAAAGAAAAAGAAAATCACAATTATCAAACAGTCATTGTAAAATCAGTTTTATATTTCTAATAATTTCGGATTAACTTTGCATTCATTGTCTCAAAGAAGTTGACAAGACATTGCTGTCGAGAGAAGACGGACATTTCCACTGGAAAGGAAAACGTCCGTCTACTTGTCAAAACGGAAACCCAAAAAGACAACAATCGAGATAAGATCCTTTTGCCGGAAATGGCCGACAATGCGGAGGTGGACTTTCCCTTAACGTTCGATTTCGTTTTATACGTGTCATACCCAGGAATGTGGAAACTCATGTTTTCGGTGGGATAAAAGCTTTAAAGCGGTCAAAGTTTGTTTTTAGCAGTAAAGAGAGAATGCATTAAGAAGCTTTGAAGTCGTGAAAGCGGTTATTAAAATAGTTGAACAGAGGTTATCGTTTCCGAAACGGGAACGAAGAATTTCCCCGCGTTATTTTATATTCGGTGGGAATAAACTTCCGTTCTTTGGTCACCCGACTAAAGGTCTTCCAGGCAAATTAACTCGGCTAATTTAATCTCGGAAAAGAAAACACCTCGAGCGTGGATCGTGAGATCTCGCTTCTTGCCCTTTTCGATTATGACGAGCTCTGACTTTTTTTTCTTCTCTCTCTCTTGACTCAATTTAGTTGAAATAAATAGGGCCAGCAACGTTTTTTCTATATTGAAAATGTTGGAACGTTACCGTTAATCTTTACTGCTGCCCTTAAAAAATTTCATCAAAATCGAAGGGAAAGGGGGAAGGTTTTTTTTTCTCACAAAATAAAATGATAGAAAGTTATTTCTCGCGTAAATTTGTTAACGCGACGGTTTAAATTTTTTCTAGTGGGAGATGTTTCGGTGAAGGAAAATGAGATTTCCTCGTCTTAATTTTGAAAGATGACGAAATTAACACTTTCTCGACCGTATTTTAATAGGCCTTACTTACCTCAGCTCCCCGCAGAAACCTCTACCTTTTATTCCGACTCTTTCGTTTAACTTAATGCCTTTTTTAAATGGCTCTTCAACACTTTTCTCGAAGGGTAGTTTCAATGACCTTCGCTATTCGGATGGCCAGAAATGTATCCAGAGCAAGTCCATGGGAACACAATGATATCTTGAAAGAAATTGGCCGAATTTTAAAAGAACAGAAAATGTGCAAATTCGATCTCACAAATTTATAGGGGGTCATCATCCGCCTTCGCAGATATATAATATCCATATGAATCGATAAAAGGGTAAACACGAACAAAAGCTTTTTAGTCATAAAATCAAGAATCAAACAATCAGCTACATCAAAGTTCAGGCTCGTATCATTTCAGTCAGTGTTAAAGGATTAATTGAGATTGACGTGGTAAATGAAATTTCAAACGTTCGAGATAGCTGGAGGCGAGGACAGGACACACGGAAAATCGCGGATTTCGAAATTAAGGGCCATCACCATCGGTCGATTGCGGTCATCTAATAAAATATGAATAATCTAACGTATCAGTTTTCTTCAATGAGTTTCGTATTTGATTTACAAATATGGGCAAACTCTCTGCATAGAAGCTGCACTGGGCAAACAACCATTATTGGCATGCCTGTTGCCTTTCAAGGCTTTAAAGAGTATTTGAACTAGGCTTATATGACGAAAATGGTATCAGTCATAGAAAATTTTAAAACAGTAAAGAATCGACCACTAGATTGCAAGTCGGGTGAAGTCGGGTTAACATCAGGCCATCTTCGATTTTGTTACAATTGCCGAATAAGAACAAAGAACGATTTCACGCTAATCATTCTAACTAAAATTTCAAGACCTTTCAACATACGGGCTAAAAACTTAACATTAACCTTCTGATAGAAATAATGTTAAATTCTCCCTTTATGTCTGTTATAATTGACAGAAAGTTAACTCCTTGACAAGGCATATATCTTCTTTTACTTTCACCTTTTCCCGTTCTATAGATTTATCGATGAAATATGGGGATGATTTTTTAAAAATAACAGAAGCCACGCAGAGACTGGGTAGTAAAAGCGTTATTTTTAAGGGCGGTGGTATTGCTCCAAAGCGACGGGGAAAAATTGGGCTCACGTCGAGGGTGTTATTTGAGAGGGGCTATCTAGTACAGTTGCCATTTTTAAAGTTAATCACTTAAGCTAAACATTGGGGAATATTTTTGCCCCTCTCAAAGAATATATGCCGCCTCAAGAATTTACTAGAACGAGGCTCCAGGCATGGCTTTTCTTGAAAATTTTTTTAAGATACTTGACTAGAGAGTCAGAAGGGAGAAAAATTGCTGTTTTTTGATTGACTATGTGACCAAACGTAAGTAAAGTACCGTGCAGCAGAAGACGTATGACGTTACCACCAATCAACGGGAGTCAGTTGAAAACGATTTTCGTCACAGCCAATAAGAAGCCTGGATTTCGATATACAGAGCTGGCGATTATCTCTCCTTTCAGGTTCTAGGTTCTACTTTTGACCTAACAAAACGTTTCTCATTTTCGCCAGCCCCAAATTTTCCTCTTTTTCTCGCAACCCACTACTGATAGCTAATTTAATCAAAATATTTCTATTTCAATAAAAAAAAAACCCCGAGAACTGTTATCATTCTTCAAATACTCTTTATTCATTTCAATCTATCTAATCATCCCAAAGGCAAACAAAAAAAGCTTTAAAGTCGAGCATAAATTATTGCTTCCTATCGAAAACTCAATCCTCCTCTTAAGGGCTTAAAAAAAATCTCAAATACAGGATTATAATTTATTAAAATAAAATTAACGAGAGTTTCATAAATTATAATCTTCAATTCATTTTCTCCTTTTTGCATTCAAAATTTTTCACTGATTCATTTGCACCCCGCAGAAACTCATCTTACTTTTTCTTTCCCATAAAGTTCCCCATTGAGCTCAAATATCCCGAGGGCGATCAAATTAATTTTTGAGCATTTTTTCGGATTTTCCCACTTCTGATGCTACCACACAATCAGAAATGTAGTTGAATTGCCATAAATTAAGAACATGACAGCACTTAACTAATTGCACTCGCACACACGTTATTATCTCTGATAAATGAAGGAAACTTTACAGGAAACTTTCTGCTTGTCTTTTGGGTTTCATTATTTCGTTTGTACTTCATCTGTTTTTAAAACTTTAAAATAAACTAAATATTTTAGTAATTATAATATACAGCTCTCTTACTCCTTCGCATTTTCTTATCTCCCTCGGCCCCTTTTCAAGGCGGAAACAAGTTAAAAAAAAATAAAAATTCGGAAAAAATGAAAAGTCTAAACATTCCCGACTCGCGGAAAAAGATAATGTGGAAATTATTCTAAGCGTCCTCGATTCGTTAAAAGTATTTTAAATCTGAATAAATATTGTATTAAAGTGAATTCCATTACTTTTTTTTTCTGGAAGAATATAAAAAAGACGGAGGAAGGAAAAAGATAAAAAAGCGGGGAAACGGAAATCAAAAGGTAGAAAATAAAAATTTCACTTAGGTGATTCGTCCACACGGGTAATTAATTAATATTTTCAAAAAAAGTAAATCGTTTGTGCGAGAGTTTATTTACTTTTTTACCTTTTGACCTTATAGAAGGAAAAATAATATTGAGAAACCGAAAAAAGGCGGGGGATTGAATTCTGTGCCGGTAGCAGAAGGAGCGATTCCTGGCCGGGAAATTTTTCTTCGATGAGTTCGCCTGAGGGAGGTTAAATGATGAAAGTTAGTGCTTAATTAGGCCTTTGCATGATTCAAATCCGAAAGACGAAAGACTTTACTAACGCAATTTCCGATTTTTTTTCCTTCTTAAGAATTTTTTTTAAAAGAATAAAGAATGGAAAAAAAAAGGAAAAAGAAAGTATACTTTTGGAAATGAAAAACTGTTTCAGGGATTCGTAATCCGTCGAAACCGGGGAGAGAAAATCGAAAGCGTTTCGGGTTTTTTTATAAAAACGGACTTTGCATTTCCCGAATATCTTCGAAATTAATCTCCATACAAAATTTACTCCCTTTGAAAGATTCCATTTCTTTTTTTCTCGTTTATGAAGCCTAGATGCTTTTTTGCTCGTTTTTCTCCCATTTCCCGAAGCTTCAATAGTAAGATTGTTCTCTTGCAAAAAGATTTCTTTCCATATCAGGAGAAGGATCCTTCCTGTAAAAAGATTGATAAGTGAAAATTTACGCAAGGTAATTTTTATTGTTATCTTTACTTCGCGAGGTGTCGCGAATATTAAAAAACGAAAAAAAAAAAAAAAAAACAGGAACGGGGAGGATAAATTTAAGCTTTCAGACTATCGAGTGGCTTTATCCGTCATTGTCAACACATCCACAGATTTAACTTTTTCGCTATAAAAATTATTTTTTAAAATAAATAAATTAAATTAATTTAAGGGACATTTTAGCCGGGAGGAAAATCTTTTTTCGCGAATGAAACAAAATGATCAACACCGTGCAACAGCGCCTGATTGAAAAAATAAAATAAAAAACCCTGTTTATCCCTCTAGGAATTTCCAATATTTACAAAACATCTGAACTTTGTCATGAGCTTTTTATTTTTTGTTTTATTTACCTCTTAGGAAAATGCGGCAGAAGAGACGAAATATTTTCACGTTCCTGCGAAAATGTTTAAAAAGATTACTTTAAAGCTCTTAAGACCCTCCCTGGCAAACTTGAGTAAAACGAGTTTTATACACATCTTTGTTCCCTTTCGAAAAGTTTACTATAAGAAAAGATTCAATGAGACAAAAACGGATGAAGAGCTCTTATCCGTTCTTATTTGGCACAATGACCCTTATCTCTTTTTTAATTTACCTAAAAAATTAATATTTGTCAAAAAGGAGAAAAAACGGTGGCGGGATTTTCATCGAAAAATTGTTGAATCTTCCCCTAAAGGCGATTTATTCCCATAACACGAGAAATAGGCGATATGCTCGAAGGATTTGATCGAAAGCTGAATGAATCCATCAGTAAACTGCTACAACGTAGGTGAAGCAGCAACATCGAATAAGGTTAAGCGAACACTCGAGTAGCTTTTTTCATTCGAAAAGGAAATAAAGCAAAGTAATGTAGAATCTCTTTTGAACTGTTTGCACTTGCAAAGGAATTTTCAATGACTTAAACGTTTCGATAAAAACCTTCTCGGAAAAAGGGATGACTAATTTATAATATGGGCAATTACATGTTGTAGTTCTTAATCTGGAAGGGTCAGCACACGTGTTTATACTTCGCTCTCTTGATTAAAGTTTAAAACCAAACCACAGTTCTACCAGAATCCTTCATCGGGCTAAACTTTTGGCCTCTTCTTGGTTGATGTCAGAGCTAAATTAGGAGCGGAACCGTGCTGGTAGCTTGGTTCCGCTTTTTTTTGCAAAGCTTCAAGGCAGCAAGTTCCAACTAGTAATTAGTCTACTGCTCCAATTCGTTAACACTCAAAGCAGCTACTTGCACAGAAATCAACTGCACTTTTAATACGAAAACGACTATGAAAAAATGAAATGAATGAAAGCTACCAAGATCGATGATAAAAATGTAAAGATAATAACGAATTTATATGGCTCAGGAGAGCCACTATAAAAATTTAACATCATTTTCCCAGAAATATTAACATACAAAGAGGGGTCGAGTAGAACTTTATTGTTTCCTCATTATTTGAAATGTATGCCAAAAGAATTCCTCTCTCAAAAAAAGTTTATACCGAGAATTTTTTTTCGTTCGAGGTATTACTATTATCGCGATATCCTTTACATGGCATAAACAAAAGACAACATTTTTACTTACAAGAAGGAAAGATTAAAAACTTTGGGCATAGTCAGTATTTCTTATTTTGAGGGAGGGGTCATCCCCAAACGACCCCAGTTCTTGCCTTTGGTAATGTGTTAGGAAATGGTGTGGACATAAAGGAAATAATCTCAGAAAAAATTTCACCAACTCGTACAGCACCGGGATTCGAACATCGAATCTCTCGCTTGCTGGCCATTAAGCTATTACTGTCGGCTGGGGCTACTTACGCATGATAAGGTGAACCTTCAGTATTTCGTTTGACATTGAAAAGATACCTTATTTTTTACGTCCTTCCCATTAATCAAAAGCTTGTCGGGCGATTATCCAGAAACCTCATTATAGCCCGTGTCAGTGGCAGGCACAGCAAGATGCTACATGTCAGACTCGCCATTGCATCCGTCACTTAATCGCCCTCGTGGTGAGAGGCTGCGACCAATAATAGAGGCACCAACCACAAGCATTGTGCGCCTATCCGAACATTCTTCTTATAAAGTCATCATTGCTGAAAAAAAACCACAGCGATGATGGCAAGCCTCCGTCACTGAGACGGTACAGTACTTGACTTAATGCATCATAATGATAGCTTGAGTCTCATTTCAAAAAAAGGGAAAATTATTTACATTGACAAGCTAATCAAAAAAACTTCAATGTAAATTATTTTTTTTATTTTCCCCCCTTATCCCGAGCTGACGCCATTCGCCCAATCTGATTTCATCCCGTTACATTTCACCCTCTGCACTCCTTCGCTTTTATTTTTATCTTCAACACAAACTACGATAACGAAATACATAGTAAAGCAATTAATTTATAGTGTAAAAAAAAAAATAAAAAAAATAAAAATCACGTCACCGTGTCAAAGCTAAAGGTTTGTAACCATCTGATGCGGATATTGTTGTCACCTGATTTTCCGTCGGGTTAAACGTTCAACGATTTTCTCTTCCCCGCTTTTACATATATATCGCCTCGCGTAAGTAGATCATTTTTATTTTATGTCAATCGCTGTTTTCATATTTTCGCTAAAATTTTACCGGGAAAAGGCAAAATCCCATCGGGAGGGGTGAAGAAGAGGAGGATTCAAAATTAATCTTGGATGTTTCCATCTCGAATCTTGTCCCATTTGAAATTTTACCTTGACTAAGAGGTAAATATTTCAAAATTTCTATCTACTCGAAATCTAAACCTAACTTATGCAAATGGGGATGATCCCCGACTCACGGTTCGTTCACAGACATTTCCATTTTTTTTCCCAAAAAAAAGAAAAATTCTACCAAGTTGTTTATTAATTGGGAAAAATTAGAATGGAAACATTCTCGTTGGGGGAAAAAATGTTATACACCGGCGGGTAAAAAACCTCAACCACGACGTCCGTATTAATCACATTTTTCCAACGTGTTTTTTAATTTACCAACCTTGGTAATAAACATTTTTTCGCGAATGGAAATTCAATGTCAACGTCGACTCGAAATTTAAATTTATCTCAGAAATTATAAAAAAAAATGTTGGGAACCAGAGATGATCCCTAATTTATCGATCATAATCGGCTTTTTACGAGTAATAAATAAAACCAGGGAGAATATGGCTCATCCTCTGATTAGTCCCCCCGTTAAGCCTTAAATAAGCTTTGGGCTACCCACGCACAAAAATGCACATTTCCATTTATGCGTATTTCTGTAATCCTATAAATTCATAACATCGCAATATGATTAAACCTACAGCCCTAAAGACGCGTTTACACAAGAAAATATATTTTTGGGAAAGTTCTGGAGAAAGAGTGAAAGTGATTACACTAAGCTACATGTTGGCCAACAATAGGCCGTCATTGAAATTGGCCATTAGGTGTATGCAGCTGAATGCATCGTCAATCTTTGTAACTAAGATCGCAGCGCCTCTTCCGACTGAATTTGGAATTAATTTTTTGATTACCAGTTCTCCCACTACAGCTATTGCTTAAACTCCTCAGATTTATTTTAAATGACCAACTACCTTAAAGTGAAGCGCTAAGCCTAATAAGTTTGTCGGAAATACGAAAAGTCGAATCATGGATATGCAACATGTATTACATACGTGCACATGCATTGCCAATTATTATGTAAATTATTAAAATCGACTTTTACATCGTGTTAATGGCTTTTTAGGGCTGGTGAATTTATGGCTGATAGCTTACCAGTCAGAAACTTATAGGCGACTCTCAAAATAGCAGCCGCAGCCATTAATTTTATTTCAACTTCAACTTTTTTTTTCTTCTTTCTCTTTTAACATTTCAACTCTATCCCAAAATTTTTCCCCAAAAACATTTTTAAGCTTAGGAAGATTCCAAATGCTAAACTCTTTATCGAAAATTTTATCATACATAGAAGCCGATTACCTTTATCAATTCGAACGCTTTAAGAGTTAAAAAGTTTACTGATTCGTTTGGAATAAAAAAAATTCCCCCCACTCCCCATTTCGTTTCAAATAAAAAGGGAAAATATGATTTTTTTTTTCGTTTTACAAGGAAAACAAAACAAGTCAAGTGTAAATTTTAATTTAAGTTGCAAGCGTACTAAAGTAAAATAAAATGAAATAAAATAAAAGGGAAAGAGTATCTTAGCGAAACAGGCTTTCGTTTTATCGAGTTACGTCTATTCAAAAGCAAAATTTATAGTTTACCTCTGAAATTTGCATTCATCGACCAAGGTTAGTGCAAAATATAAGGTGAAAATGCTAAGCGAAATCTCGACATCCCCTCAAGCTAGGTCAGGGATGAGCCAATGATGCATAATCGCTCCTGTTTTCTTAAACCCATTTTGTTTTCATCTCATCAAAAACGGGTCGGGATTTGACGTTCGAGGGATGTAAGCTGTTACCCGAAAATATAGTGGAGTTAAGAAAATATTTTCAAGGGGTTTTACCTGTTAGGTAAAAAAAAGAAGGGATATGGTTGGGACAAAGTCCTAGAATCGTTTTAGTTGAAATGATTGACGGTCAGGGAATAGTTGCGCCCCGAGGTTTTTTTTGCTAAAGGCAGAGTTGCGGCTTAAGAGCTTAGAAGGAGAAAGTAATCAACTGTGTCTTGAAAACCAGTGGTCTTGATCGGTTGAGTTGAGTTCCGATTTTCCCCTGTAGTGGCGGCCATTCTTTTGTTTAACTAACAAGGCCAAATAATAAAACACTAGATTTCCTTTAGATTTCACTAGATTTAAGTTTTCGCACGACCATTACTCTAACTACTTCGACCGTGACCAAAAAGAACTTGGCTCCGGGCTGCAACAATCCGAATTTATTTGCTTTAAAAGAAAAACTAATTTAAGAAAAATAAAGCATTTTATTATTACAAATGCAAGAAATCTGATAACGTTTGCCCCTCCATTCATTTCTCCAAGAACTTTAAAGCTTTCACATCAGAAAAGGTCCTTCCCAGAAGTCGGAGCAAAGAAAAAAAACAAGATTACAATAATTAAAATAATGACAATTCACATTTTTTCTTCATATTTACTTGTTTCCTTCTTCTTTGGCTTCTAACCTTTTCCTCAAAAAATCTTTCCTTTCCAAATAATTTCCACCACAGGCAGGATTGGCTGAATTAGGTTTTTAAATTCAGCTTGGCTAAGAGCTCAAATATCTGTTGTAACCTGTTGCATCGCGTCCATTATTAAAAGCGAAACTTTTTAAAATGATAAATTAATTTAGCGTCTAACGCCTCAATGAAATATTTGAATTGCTTCATATCAAGTAAATCTAAAAAAATTCAAAAGCTTCCCACCAGTTACAATGAATTTATTCATTTCTTTCTAAGAACGACTTTTCCTATTTTTACTTATCACATCAGAAAAATAAAAAAAAAACAAGAAGAAAAGAAAAAAAGAGGAAAAGAAAACTGAGAATTATTTATTCGATTTCGTTTTGTTTTCTTATTAGGTGACAAAGTCTGGCAAAAGCACCTTTTTTCTGATAGAAGTCAAAAGAGGCGAAATCGACCTTTTAAGGGAACTTTTGTTAACGTTCGACAAACGCTCCCTTGATAATAATAAAAAAAAAAAAAAGGAAAAATGGAAAAGTGAGCGATACTAAATTTCAGTACGGTGGAAACTGAATTTTCCATTTGCGAACGTGATCGCAGAGTTTGAGTATTCCGGTCTCGATTAATTTGAAAACTCAAACAAATTTAAAATTTTAACCTTGAATTCCGTGGTTAGGCAAAACACACTACGTGAGGGGTCGCGTTGAATTTTTTACTACGGAAGGCGTTGAAGGTTTCACAAACAGAAATGGCAAGCATCCTTTGGGAAATTCTTGTTTGCGCTTCTCGTGTCACTCATTTTTATCCCTGGGAAAATAAAATTACGACGAGAAAAGTCGAGGGGGGGCCTTATCATTATCACCTCGTAAAAATAAATTATTTATAATTTCCCAGTCGTGCATGTGTTTGCCATTTTTTTTTTTTTTTTTTTAATTAAAAGAATTTTTGCTCAGAGAGAAAAATAAACGCAATCCGCTTACATTTAACGTTGTACGAGTTAATTAATCTGCGTTTTCGGTCGACCTTTTGGTACGATCCTCATTTTTAAAAATTGTTTGTTTGGGACTCTGCTTCTTTCTCTCTTTGTTTTATGGTTTCACAATTATAAATCCGGATAAAATCAAAATAACGCAACTGTCACCGATTTATAAACTTATGCGGCGTTTTATTTTTAAAAAAAAATTTTCTGGATCTTAAAGATGTTTAAAAATGCGGAGAAAGTTAAATGGCATGTCCGATCTCGGTATAAGGATGGATCACGTTCCCGATTAAATTATTCAACACGCGAAAAAGCTTTTCCTAACGATCATCCTTTTTATGTTTTCACTTTCAAAATGTTAACAAGGCAAAATTTATGTCTTGTCATTTATTTGCCGCTTGAGGTATTTCCCCTAGTTTTTATTTTTTCGACGAAGGCAAGCCATGGTTGATGTATGGGGAACAGTTTTTTTAAGATCGAAGAGCATTTACGTAATTGTTTTCCTTCTTGGAAATCGGGAGTTTTTTTTAAATCATGAATAACGAGCCAAATAAGTATACAGTTGGAAAATTATTGAGGAGCATAAAACAAGAGGCACGCCTAATTTTTATCACGATTAAGTGGACATAGTAACTGGACTTTTTCTTAATGAACTCTTAGCAGTTTTTTTAGTTATACGGAAAAACTCCTTAAAATTCCATATTTGTCGTACATTGAAACCTCCAAAGTTGGACACCTCTAAATCTTGGACCATCCACTAAATTGGACGATTTTTTTGGAACGCAATGTATAAGAATAGGAAAATGTTTGACACCTCCCTAACATATAACTTGGACACTCTTTAGCCGCAATTTATTGAATTTTACCTTCCATATGTTGGACAATCCTTCAGGTTAATGTACCAGAGCTTAAATTTTCATTCATCAGATTTGGCGCTTTAGGAAAGCAAAATAAACCATTTTGAGGTGAAAAACTCGATTAAAAAAAATTTTAACAAAAAATACCGTAGACAGATGGGCCAGGTGGGGTAACACTGTGCCACAGTTTTTTCGACATTTTTCGTTTCTAAAACGCTCTTAAAAGAGAGGTGGCACAAAGCCCCCTGTTTACGGTACACTTTTTTTTTCTCAATAAAATCAGTCATTTTTTTCCAAAATTAATTTTTTTACGTTTTTCTAAATCTTGGACACTCCCTTAAGCTGGACAAAAAATTTGGAACCAAGAGTGTCCAACTTAGGGTGCAAATACACGGCAAAACATGTTCACTAACATATTAACTTGATCGCTAACATTTATGGTGAGCTAACATTTTACGGTTCCTAACATGTTTGATAACATGTTAGCGAACAAGTACACGGCTTTCACCTGTATCTAACGTTTACCCACCTAAAAGCTTATTGTAGAGCTAGAGAATGTTGAAACTCACTTCTTCTTCTTCTTCTTCCTCAACCTTTCTGGATCCAATCCTGGATGTACTGTAGGCCGCTCCCAAACTTCCCCATGTCATACAATTCTCCGCTCCCCGGAACCAACCCCTTCCTGCAGTTTGAATGATATAGTCGAGTCACCGTGTTTGAGGTCCTTCCCTACTTCTCAATGTTAAATGCATTGATTGTGGTAACCGAGAAAGTGCCCATAGAGAAATACTTAAGATGAGCAGAAAATAGACATGTGGAGCTCCAGATTAAAATTCAGTCTTTACCGCTCAGGCAATGGAGTATTTTGTCTGCAACAAAAATTTAAAAAAAAATAATAATTTTGCAGTTAAAAATTCAATTTTAAATTCAAGCCGCAAACCCGTCATGTTTGCTCCAGTGACGACACAACAATCTGAGTGACTCTTTCATTTCATTCGCTACTGTTTTTTTCCGCGCGAAAATTCCACCAATAGGAAAAAAGCATTTCACTAAGCTGTGACGTCACTACCCAAACTTGGAATTTGAATTCCAAACTAAATTTTTCGCTGATTTCTGATAAATTTCGATCGGATCTCTTTAAAATCTTTTGTCTAATGGGGGTGGAAAGGAACAATATTTTTTTAAAGACTGAAAAATAAAAGAAACCTTTCATAAGAGCCGGAAAAAATTTGTTTTTCTCTTGAAAAATATCGTAGTTGTGACATATTATGGTGACATTAATTTTTTGCACGGAGAATGACAAAGCGTTGGTGTTTTTTAATCAAATATTCGTAAACATATTCACTCGTTTTCAAAAACAGAATGCTTCAATTTAGTTAGCTAGGTTCACAAGCAACGTTTTCCGTGTGCACAAAATATGATTTTTTTCTCCCCCGAATTTTCTGATATTTGAAAAGAATTAACAGTGCTAAGAAAACCTAGACTGATATGATTGCAAATCAAATGCATCAACAGCCCTTTAATAATCGAACGGCATGCCACAGGCAACCTAAACAAATTAATGTAATAACTCCCATGCTAGGAAGCAATGTCTAGTGTAGGCGCTATATTTTAGAATTCCTGCTTTCGAAACCCTTCTGGGTCGTTTTAAACAGGAACACTTAATTCAATTTCGGGTTGAATAGCTAAAAATTGGCCGGGACACAATACAATTTTAAAAAAGTAACGAACAAAAAACCCGATTCTGTTTAAAATAGTTTTCCATGATTATGATTCCGTGGCTTCAAAAGTTAAACAGTAAGGACTTATGCATGTAAAATTTATATAAGCTTGACTTTATTTCCTCAGCGAAACGTTTACGAAAGCCATACTAACCGATTTATTAATAATTCCCTTTCATCCAACCCTTCTCTGAATTTCTATGAATTTGTCATGTGTATAAGTGTAGCAACTTTTGGAGGATTGTTAATTATTATTCTTTCCGTTTAGGACTGACTGCTTACAATGGCTCTCCACTAAAATCCAAAGCGTTTTTTTATCACAAAAACCCGTTAAAAGAGGAGCTGAATACCTTTCTGGATTTACGCTGCCCATCTGAAACAAACTAAGATTTTTTTTAAAAAATGGCTGAGTTTTGGCCAGCCCTGCTTTCAATTTAGCGCAGTAATAAGGCCCTTACAGGCCTCAGTCTAGCTTTGCCAAGGCTGGCTTGCGTTAACATTAATGTAGTTAGTCTAACTCAACTTAAACAGCGCCCATTTGTTCTAAACAACTAAATATATTGGTTATTCAATTTTATAACTTTTTTTTTCAGGATGGGAGCAAAAGCCCGAGGTTTTCTCCTCTTCAGTTTCGCCTTTTCGTCGGTGTTCTCGTCCGCAGAAATTCTAATACCTCGCAAGGAATTATTAGACGAAATAACAAAAGGAATCGAATCGATCGAATCATCAGAAGCTAAAAGAAACGAAACAATAGCAAAACCCCTCGGAGAAAAAATAATCAAATGCAGCGATCACGGATTAGAAAAACGAGCGGCCGGTTATCCTTCTGACTATTCGGATCAGGAAGCAGAAAAAAGAGCCCCTTCCGGTTTCACAGGGGTGAGGGGCAAAAAAGAGGATTACAATTCCGCAGGAGCAGTACGAAGGGCACCATTAGGATTTACGGGTATGAGGGGTAAAAAAGACGATATGGATAAAAGGGCGCCTTTAGGTTTTACCGGAATGCGAGGGAAGAAAGAAGAATATTCCGAGAACGAAATCTCCGAGCCAAGTTTTTTAGGATCCGATAGCAGACTCGATGGCGGAGTTGATCTTTTTATGGATAGCGGATTATTTGACGACGGCGGACAAAATGATCGTGAATTTTTCGACGAAGGAACTTTGGATAAAAGATCACCATGGGGTTTTCACGGTATGCGAGGAAGAAAAGATGATGATTACAGTTACAAGAGGGCGATGGGATTTCTTGGCATGAGAGGGAAAAAATCTCCGGAAATTTATGGATGGGATCAATACGACAAAAGAGCTCCTCAGACGGCATTTTTCGGGATGAGAGGTGAGTCAATATATCATTGCTTTTCGATTTCGCTATATGGTTAAAGTATTTTTTTAAATAAATGGGATGTATTTCAATTTTCAGGTAGAAGAGCCCCAACTAACGCATTTTTTGGCATGAGAGGCAAAAAAGCGCCCAGTAGTGCATTTATAGGAATGAGAGGTAATTATTTTTTGATTAAATATGCTAAAAATCCAACCTATTTTCCAAAAAGAAGCCGTTTTTAGGCTGCCCAGCAGAAGAAAAAACTATCAATTGTTCTAGTGCCACGACATTTTAATCTGGCAACGCTGCAACCTTAACTCGCCATCTTTTTTACTACATCAGCATAATGATTATAATAATTAACATTTTTTTGATTTCTAAGATTCTCCACAGAGCCTGCATAGATCAAGAGTGACCAGATAAACGCAGTGTTGTGATTATTCGTTCTCTCTGGACGCCATTTTGGACCTTTTTCTTTGATTTACATCCTGTTGTTTCTAACCATGATTCGGTTGAACTATAATTTTTTTCGATGTCATTGTTAATTTTTTAATCCAGGTTCTGACTTTTGAAAGGAAATTAATTATACAGAAATTTAAAACAGATGATTGTCATTTGACTATGTCTCACTAAAACAAAAATGGCGTCCGAAAAAATAGTCAAATCATTCTTCTACTTTAGGCATTCTAGCATTTAAAATAAAAAACATTGTTATTATAGAAGAAAAAGTCTTTCAAGCCTTGGCACGTTTTGCAGGTTCTCGGCTTGAAATAAGTCACTTTCTATTCTAAAAAGTAATTCAATATTTAATAATTTTATCTGAAATATTTTTTCTAATACGCCTACGGGACATGAAAATGTTTCCAGGTAAAAGAGACATCACAGAAGACGCAAAAGAAGAAATGGCCGCGGGAAGATTCCTTCGAAGCGCCGCAGGCATTTAAAGAAGGAAAATTCCGGTTCCTGCATTTTCTCTCCACGTACTTCCAAGATTGAATTAAAATCCGAAACTTGGGGATCTCCCGTGCATTGGGATTCGACTCGGGGAAAGCGGTTCACTTTTTTTTCCTTCTCTCCTTATTATTATTTAAGACTAAGGAAGCAAACAACGAGGAAAGGAGTTGCCCGTTTCGGAAAAGGTTCATCTCTCCTCGAATTAATCAACTCCGTTTCGAATTAAATTGTAAATTCGTAAACTAACTAGTCTCGTAAATTAATTGGAGGCAACCGCCGCCACCTCGTAATTATCGGAACCCCCAACCCAATTACCTTCCTCTCCTCGTTCGATACCGTTTTCATAATCTGTATTTACCTATTAAAAATTAATGATTCTTCCTTTTTATCAAAATCTTTTTCGCCTCTTTTCCCCGTCTTCTAAATTTATCGTTAATGTAGAATAGGGACCCGTTGAAAAAAAAAATTATTTAAAAAAGTGAAAAAGTGGTGCGAAGTGTCCACAGCCTAGACTTTCTAATTAAGTATAAAAAAAATTTATTAAAATTTTATTTTTTCATATTACAGTGCTAACTTTATACATTTTACTTATTGTTAATTAATTTCGTTAGTTTGTTCCGACAAGATAAGTCGACCGCTTAATTCATTTTTCCTTAATATATATTTATTTTTTATTGACCCTGCCTTTTTTTAAAAGACTTTTCCACTAACCCCGATCAAAATAATAAAGCAGTATACAACAAGTTCAAACCTCTAGGATGGATAATTCATTTTCCTGGTAAAAGTCAATGACGATTTTTTTTTTAAAAGTTTAATAATCAAAAAAATATGTAACAATAAAAAAAATCAACTGCGTAAATAAACAAGTTATTGTCATATGCCTTCGATAAAATTATAAAAAGGCAAAAGAAAGAATCGTTCACGTAAGGTTTCGTTCTATTTCGACTTGGATTGTATAGGGCTTGCTTTAAAAAAAGAACAAGAAAACAAAGAAATTTTAAGAGGAAAAAAGTTGTACAACACCCAATTACCCTTTGAAAAATTTTCAGAAAAAAAATATGAAAAACGGTTAATCAAGCCAGGTCATTTAAAATGATTCATTTTCACTTTCTCTGTTATGTGAAAATGACTAAGTTTCTACATTAAGCTAAATGTTCTTACTGAAATAACAATACAATTTAACTTGGAAGATTAAAAGCTACACAGGATTCACTGAAATGGATGGAGATGGAGTGATGCATAATTCGAATAATTATGTGTTAAGAAGGGAAACTTTTGGGTTTTCACCTAACTTAACCTTAGACCCATCAACAGCATTCTATAAAAGCACAATCTCTGGAACATGTTGAGACAGCGGACAAGGGCAAGAAATTGAAAGGGTATGTAAAAAGTGGTTAGGTTTATCAACGTTCACATTGTTTATTGCCAAGCACACAAACAGGGCAACATAAAACACGTTCATAATTGATAATTGATCAGTGTAGGAGGAAAGGAAAAAAATGATTATATTTGTAAAAATCCAGAAAGTAAAGAAATATATTAGTATCCGAACTGAAAACAAATTTTTAAAAATGCATGATATTATCAAAATCCTACTTATTTTGCCGAATATAGATTCCCAGTCCTAACAGAAGCTATTAGAGGGAGAGCCTGAGCACAGGGAAATGAGATTTTTTTTGAGTAAGAAGGTAGATGGTAAATTAATACCTGACATGATTGCTTATAATCAAAAAATTACAGCCTAGACATGAACACAGGGGTGTCAATAAATTGTCCACCGCAATTTATAAAGATTTCCCTTTCAGTAATACACCTACTATTAAGAATATTTTCAGGAGATGAGCAAGGTTTAAGAGAAACAGCTTAAGAGAGTAAGCTTTACTGCTTCAAGAGAAAGCAAGCTTCCATTTGTAGCATGAAATATGAAAAATATTTACGATTTGCTGCATATTGAGTCATTTGTGTTAAAAAAATTAGGCTCACCTTTCGAGATTCCAAAACCATTTCGATGAGTACACTTCAAAAATTTTAAACGGCAATTAAAAACCAAAAAGGTGATATTACACAGAAAATTAGTTTGATGTTGATGTCATGTCATTCGCACCCGCACCCCGCACCGAAACCCACAGATGCGAGATGCATTTATGCATAAAATAAATCATCGTGGCAACAACTAACCATAAAAAAAATAAACGCGCGCAAGATAATTATATCTTGCGCGCCATTCAGGAACAAAATTAAATAAAGACAAATATCCTCTGCATCTATCACGGACTATTTTCAGATTAATTCACGGCGAAAAATTTAAATTCTAGTGGAAAAGAATAAGTCTTTTCTTCAAGATTTATAAAAATCGTGGCACTAAAAATTTTGTGTTTTGACGCAGATGGCGATAGCGTTCTGCTCTGCTAAAAAAAGTACATCAACAATAAAAGAAACATGCCTGTTTAAACTATAGTTCTATAGTTCAGTGGTATTGTAAAGATGTAGATAAGGATCCATCTAAAGGAAAAAGATACATGTTAAGTGATTAAGTTAATAAAGTTAAAATACTGTGGCATTTTGACAACCCAACCCCCAGAACACATGATGGAGACGAATGGAAAACCACTACAGCCGAGGAGCCTCCATTTTTCAGACAGGACTGCCAGGACTGGCGATTCCTCTATAAATCATAAATTTAGGAATATGAAAAAATCTCTAAAATGTAGAAGTTTTTATCAAAAAATTAATGGTCTTAAAACTCCTCAGAAAAATGTAACAAGCTGAAGAGAGTAGAGTAATAAATTAAAAAAGTTAAGAACTGATGCCTCCATCTGAATAACCTACGACACAGCATGCTGCTGAAGCTCTTTTATTAAAACAGCGCTCTTAGTTTAACGCAGCATCGTTAGAGGACTACACGGTACACGCCACGAACGGGTAAAATTCTCACAAAATTGTCTATTACGTCTGAACGTATCCTACATCAACTAACATCATTTGCTTTGCATTACAGGAGACCTATTTCTAAAGATAAAATCAGAAAACCATTGGCATACCAAATCGACCATATATGTAAAAAGAAACGGTTCTGGTAAAAAAAACCCGGCTCTAGTAAGGAGCATGAATTTGGATAAAAAACCTGGTAAGAGAAAAAAAGTAAAAAATTCAAAACCGCAGCATCATGATCGCTGCGACGATTATGCTAAATATTTTTTTAATGACGCTGCGGCTATCGCCGTCTGTCGAAAAAAATCCGTGGAAAAAACCGATGATAACACCAAAGAAAGAGCAAAAAACTACGGATGTGATACGATATGAAACAAAACGCAGCACATCAGTAGCTTCCGAATCCCTCTCGGCACAAAATATCGCTGATGTTGAATTAATGGACTGATGCTACGTCTGATCCATTCTGCTTTGCTGACCTAGCTTTATGAAGACTTCAAAAAACTTCGCAAAGCTAGGTAACCAAAGAGGAAGAAACCAGACAAAATTATTCACAAGATCCAGGGAATAATTGCGAAGGCTAGTTGCGAAAATCCCGATGGGCGGATGAATCTCACCCGGTGAGGTGATAAAAAAACCCTCGACCGAGATGGATCCAACCGTTCATCGCAATTTTTTTTTATATCCGTATTTTTCCGAAGACAATGAACAACATCTCAGGGAGTAACACCACCCAGTGATGATTAATAATTAAACATTACAGAGTAGGTTACAACCCAATATGTCGCCCTCCATATTTTCCCCGCTGACTTTGTTGAATATGGGGAAAAGAGTCGAAGGTAACTACGGCTGTGATACGGATAAGTCGAGAGACATACCACATCAGTAGTTCCTGAACACTTCTCCCGATCTCGTTTTATTTTTTTTCTGAAGACGTAGAAATCCTCGAAGATTCGTCTGGTCCATTCTGCTTTGCTGACCTAGCTTTATGGGGCCTTAATATACTCCGCAAAACTAGGTAACCAAAGAAGAAGAGACCAGACCTTATGTTTTCTTGAAGTTGTGTTGATGATCCGTGCAGATTTGATGCTTCCGCTCCAAAGTAAAAGTCGAGTGTTCGATCTAGTCACGATTATTAAAAATCACGTGCCTAGTTCGACACCCAACGTTCACCTCGTGCCCCGATGAAGATTTATCCGAACAGCATGGATGAATCTTACCCGGTGAGGCGTTTAAATTTCCCCCAAATCCAGGTAGGATCCAACCGCACGATTCGACAATTGACTCTGTGTAGATGACATTACTCGTCAAAGACGATCGAGTGAATGTGCCTTTCCCAAAACCTTCTCTGATATTTATATGGTCCTACCCCTAATTTAATAATAATAATTTTAAAAAAACAAATAATAGATACCTGAAACCAGTTTGCGTCGGTCATCTTAGGGTAAGGGTTATACCTGAGCGTGCGTCCACTCCTTCCACCCCTAGTTCAAGCCTAGGTCAACGACTTTCGTTCGAGAGAAATGACCTACCCACATTTCTATTGTTTGCCATTTTCAAATAAATATACAGTATATATTTTTTTTTTAAATTGTAAAAATCAATAATTATATTAAAATATTGACTTACAAGATTTTTACCATGTGGTAACATTTTAGTTCCATTTTTTCCCCCCCAAAGGAAATGATTTTCAGGTCCAGAAAAGCTATTTTTTTTTGATCTCATGAATTTTTTTGCTCAATGATAACTTTTAATTTTCATGTTTGAAGCTGTGTAGTAACACTCAAAAAATTAAATTTAGATTGTTCTAAATTCAATTTCGAAGAATTTATTTTATCTTGATTTTTCAAGATCAGCTATTAAATTTATTTGCCCACAATGTGGGTTAGGGAACTTTTATTCAGCATATCTGACGATATTTTTTGCTATCCGAGCGTTTCCTCTTCTTTTGTGACCATGCTACTAAATTTTTTGGACAGATGTTAAAATGAATTAAATACTTGGTAAAATTTTCAGCCATTACATTTTTTACAATAAATCTTGTTTTTCTAAAAAATGGCGGTGAAATCGAATCGTTTTGCAGTAAACGGCCAAGACAACTATTTAAATATGGATGCTGGCCATAAGGCTAAAAATTTGAAGAATTTGATGCCGATAGATTAGAGAAATCTTTCCTGATTGCGATTTCTTTGTCGACACCATTACTACATTTGATTCAGAAATTAATTCCGACGCTAAATTTGAAATACTTTCGGTGCCTGGATTTTTTTGCATTAAAGATTTTTTTTAGAACTTTATTTCTGGTTGATAAAAAAGTCAGTGAACATGATTTTTATATAAAATAATTTTTAAAAAACTATTTTTTCTTTGTAGGTAATTAATGGAATGCAATCCAACAACATTTTTAGTCAAGTCGAAAGGGGAACTTGTACTATATTGGGATTGGCATTATGGATAAATTGCCCATAAATAACAAATAAAAAATGGAACTCAGTTGAAAATGTAAGTTTCGTCATTTTTTGTCATTCCATGCGGTTCATTAAGTTCTACAGATTAATACAGGCCTAGTTATTGTTTCATATTAAAATTAATCTGCGAAGGATATTTTTAAAAACTGAATTTCGATTTAAAGTTTCTGTTATTGAATCAAAGCTCAGTAATATTTTTTAAGAAATGGCTTTTCTAATCCATACTAATGCCCAAAGCCCTAATGATGGCTTCGCGTTTATTTTTAAGAATAATTATTGGTCTAAAATGCCTCGGCTCTTAATTTTCATTGGGCAAGTAATTCAAGATGAGGTCAAACTGTAAAGATGTCCTCGCGCCTGTCACCAGAGAGAAGCTACTTGGCTGTGAAAGAAAAGTGGACCAAAAATTGTTGTTTTTTTTGGGGGTTATTCATTTTTACTGAAGCTAGACTGTTTCCTTGGTTACGTGTTTCTAGGCCGTATACAAAAAATTTTAAAGCAAAGCAACTAAACCGCATGAACCAAAAACTGGCATAGTTTGAGTTTCGTTAATGAGTCGAATTAAAATATCATAAGAAGTATTACTGTTTAAATTGTAGTTCAGAATTAAAAGAAAAAGAAATATTTAATTTTTATGATGCTACAATCAAAGTTCCATAAAATTTTGAAATAGGAAATGTGGGAAAAAAATGAAAAGCATCTTGTACAAATTTCAAACTAGAATCTACATCTGCTTCCATGTTTTTTTTCCTTAGAGAAATTCCTAGCAAGTGAAAAAAGATTAGAAAAAAAATTCAGGTAGAAAATTATTCAAGTGTCGTTGTCACAATTGAAATTCTTGGACGGATTAAATAAAGTCATAATACTAATTATTTCACATTACTTCTTTTTTTCATTTTCAAATTCTTTTAAACACCAAATCGACCGTAAAAAAATTTTTTTTATGCTAATTAATATTATATCTTAACGACCGAACAGTACTTACTTATTCTTTCCCAAAGTTGTGGACTTTTCAGAAAAAAATAATTCGACACTGACCCCTGACTTTTATTAAAAGTTTGGATATCATAAATTAATTTAAAAATTAAAATTAAAATGAAATCTTAATGTTACCTTTTTATTTTATAAAATGCTGTTGAATATGTATCCGATAGTCTGATCGTTTCTTGTGTACCTCTTTAGTCCTAATCGCGTTTTGTGTTGTCTATTGATATGAAACATGATGCAGAGTATCGATAATGACTCACACTCTTATAACAATATGCACACACTTGCGGCTTACTACAGGCCAGAAAAATATCTGTGAAGGCAATTCCGGGTAAAAGAAAATCCGTTATTTGTCAACGGAACTGTTTACACCAACAACGGGCAACAAACTAAAGTAACGTTTCATTCTCGGAAGGCATCAAAAGGTTCCTTTTTTTTATTATGCCCTTCGGTGTTTTGGATATATTTTGACAAATTTTATGGCCCCTGTTCTTTATGTAGTAAAACGCTTTTGAGGTCTTCCGCCTTCGGAAATTTGCATATTTTTTAATGTATGAGAGTACCGAAAATTGGTCAAATTGTATTTTTGTGAATAGAGATTTTTTGATGTCTTGATATTTTTATTCATTTGGCACGTTCAAGTTGTGATTTATCTTTTCGGTAAATTACAGCTCTAGAGGGAGGGAGAGCTAGGTTTCTTTACTTTTGTCGTGGGGCGGAAAAAATTTTAAAGAGCAATGAAGAAGCGTGTTTTGTAAATATTTCTTTGCAGCTAAAAATTATGTTCTATTTTTTATGTAAACTGGGCGATTTTTCATCTAGAAAATTTTGCCAGGCTCTAAAAAATGTTTTTTTTTTTTGAATTTCATAGAGGAAAGGATTTTTAACATTGATAAATTTAACAAATGAATATTTTTATACAATAAATTTTCATTATAATCAGTTTTAATAAAAAAAAAAAAATAACATAACATGAAGAGTTCTAACCGAATTATTTCGATTTTTTAAAGCTATCAGGCCGAAATTTTAGATACGGCAACAAAAATAATTTTTATTAGATAAATTAGAAATGGCTTTGGAACAGCAATTTTGAAAAATTTAAGTGCTAAGTGCATTTAAAGTTTTTTTTAATCATGATTTTTTTTTTTTAAATATTCGGAATTATAAAAAAAAATTATAAACAAACTATAAATGACCTACGAGACAAAAATCTTCTCAGTTTAAAGGAATTATATGTCATCGAACTCGACCTTAGTCAACAATATTATCATTTCAGAAAGCAATAACCTTTCTTTCATTTCAGGTAGTGGCAAATAGCCCGCTAAAAATTTGCATTGACCGTACTTCCTGGAATCCGAGCCCATCGTCAACAAAGAAACTCCGACCGTTGGCCTTCTTGCATTTTTTTTCAACATGGCAGCCGTTTCATTTCTTCCCTCGCAGTTTTTAACTCTGAAAAAAAAAAAAAAACGAACATTTAGATTCCGACGAGAACTTTCAAGGATTGAAAAAAATGAAACATGAAATCTTACCCGATAAGAGTAAAGCCAGCTGCTCCGCTGATAAGGTAACAATTTGAGATGTATTTTGATTTTTGATTTTATCATTGATTTTCAAATCCAGCTCGATTTTCTTTTTTCCCCCGTCTTTAACGATGCAGTTCACGTCTTGTAGAACGCTTGCTGGGAAAGAAAAACAATGAGAATTCAATGGATTTCCCTTAAAAAAATATTAAAACACGAATGGGTTTTGCTTACTTCTGAGAGATTCGGCCGCTGATTTCTCGACTATAGCAGAAACGTTTTCGCTGTAGATTTTACATAAAGCGGTGGCGTGCTCTTTAGGCAGGCCTAACTGTTGAAGCTCGTTATTTAATGCGTCTTCTTCTACTCCGTATCTTGCGGAAGAAGATAAAATGAATGACAGGGCTGCTACGCACGCTTTCATATCCCCAGTTTCTAGGAAAGAAAAGAAAAACAGATTTCAGATTTTGTTCTTTAGTTTCCCACGAAATAATTCTCTTTGAATTTAACTCACCTAACTTTGCGTCTAAAATAAGCTTCTTTGCTTTCTCTTTCTGAAACAAAAGACGTTACTTTAATTTTAAATGTTTAAAAATGAAAATTTGGGTTTTGATACGAGTGAGGAAAATGTGTGGTAAAAGGCAAGCAATGTTTTATCAATTATTGCCTTTTTTGGAATCTTGGGAAGTAAAATCCATAGTGGTTTCGGTTAGGGAGACTAATAGGGAAAGAAAACTTCGAAAAATCGTCTGCTACATAGGGGTACGCCATCTTGGCAACCGGAAGCTGCCATGATTTCGCATTAGTCGGCCGAAAAATCTGCCTTGCATGGACGTTTCTCAGACGTAATTTGCTATATAGGAATGTTACTGCTTTCCACGATACGGCCCTGCAAAATGATGACGTTATACTCTATGACTATCGACTAACTAAACAGTTTCACCAAAAATAATACTCTTCCTGTTTTTTTTTAAACACTAGATCATTTGACTTGATTACTTTTTGGCCTTAAAGGGATTATTAATCGAAAGTATCGGGGAAACCTTAAATCCGTAAGTCGATATTCTTAGGAACCGTGCGAAGGTAAAACAAACATGGGGAAGCTCAGCCACACCTGAGTTCTCATTTGAATTGCCAACAAAGTTCCTTTGAAACTATAATTGCTTTTGTCTCCCTCGCCTTACGAATATTCATGCTTTTCCTTTTCTAAATCCGTCGTTCATGAAGTAGCCCCAACCAACTTTTTCACTTTCTAACTTAATCTCATCCCACTTGATTTCATATTATTAATTCAACAATTAGTCAACCTGACGAAATTCAAAGGAAAAATAATTAAAATGAAAACAGTATATGCAGAGATTTTAAAAAAGGTCAAGTTAAGGCTCAATAAAGATAAAAAGGGGAAAATAATCTCATGTGAATCAGACGTCGATAAACTAAACTTTGCAAAACAAACATTGACTAAATATTCCTACAAAATATTTACCCTTAAAGCCAACCTTTTTATTATTTTTAATTAATTCACTTTCCGTGGAACATGTAAAAACTGAGGCGGGAGTTTTGAAATTCTGAAAAATGAAGAACCGATTTTGGTTCAGACTTGAATCATGTTGAAAATTTTGAGGTTTAGGTTATAATTTAATTCAAAATTCTTTAATAAATACATATTACCTGCTGTAATGAATTGATTCACGGTTAGCATAATTTGAATTTCTCGCATGGGCAGAACTAGGGAGAATAAAGGAAGGAGCACCCCCTAGAATATATTTTTCAGCAAAAATTAATTTTCATCCACAGTAGAAAAATTTTGGTTACAATTTTTTAAAAACTGTAATTTTTCCTAGAAATTTTTCCTTAAATTTCCTCGGTGCAAATTACAAAAAAAAAATGGTCAGAAGATCGAGATCTGTCGAAATCTAGTGTCAAAATTTTTTGTCTTGCGGTAGATTAGACTTTTAGTTGAATTTTTGACGGTTATAATATGACGTCATCGGATAAAACTCGACGAGAGGAACATTTTTTGAACTATGAACTATAGGTCTATCTGGGTCCATTAAGAAGATAAGGGTTAAAAAATGGTGTTTGGTATTTCCCGCTCCCGAATTCCCGGGATCCCAGCATGAAGTCAATTCCTGGAAATTCAAAAGTTAAACCTAGAGGGTGGCATTCAGTTTTTCCCGTCCTCGGAATTCTTTGGAGTCTATTTTTTTAAAAAAAAAATTCTTGGGATTGAGGCAACTTGCATAAATTCTAAAACCGCAAAATTATTAATATTAACTCTTCGATTAATAACAAAGACTTAGTAAAAAAAATTGTCAAAAAAACATTTTAAATACTAAAAAATTTGCTTTGAAATTCAAATTCTAGAAAGCCCTCCGAAAACCAAACATGAATTTATGACGTCACAACTGAGTCGGTTTTCCTATTGGTAGAATTTTTACGCGCGAAAAATCAGCCGATGAAATAAAAGAATTCAACTCAGTTGTGACGTCTTAAGTTCAAACATGACTTAATGTGATTTTTGGCGGGCTTACTATAATTTGAATTTCATATATTGTATTTTTACCTGTTTAATAAAATTTTTTTGACCAATTTTTTCTTGGGAAATTTTAAATAAGAATTTATAGTCCATTATCTATTTTTTCCCGTTAAAGAAAAAATGAAGCAAAATTCCGAAAAATATTCCTGGGATTTTGGAGAAAAGTTATTTTAAATTGTTTCCATGAAAGTCTTGTCTCTGGAAGATCAATGATTCAGCTGCGTCGACGTCTGCTGAAACCGCATTGGTTTAAGTTATTTAAAAAGTCCTAAAAACAGCATTCCCGATTTCTAAATATATGGATTTCCCGGGAAAAATTACACCTCTTGATTCCATATCGATGAACACTAATTATGCAAGCAACATAAGAAAAAAGATATAATTTTTGCTCTTATCCAAAACTTTCCCTCATCTCATATCTTCAAAATACAAGAATGCAACATTCCTGAATTTTACTTTACCAAGAAGTTAATAGGATTTCTCCTTAATGTGGGTGGGTTGCAAATCTTTTTGCTTTTTGAATCCACAAAAGAAGAAGAAAGGGAAAAAAAGGAAATCGAAGAGACTACGCCTTAACTGATGTTATTCTCTTCTCTTGTTTCTTCTTCAATCCATTTATAACGGAATGCTTATGGGTCATAGGGCAGGGCAATGTAACAAAAAAAAAATTTCGGATCCCACGCCGTGTAGATTCTTCCAACCTTTGGAGAACTCTTTTTTTCCCCCCAGTTTTAAGAAGAAACGGGAGAAGAAATTTTAATCACATGTATAAAGCCTAAAGAGGCGTTTGAAATTAGAAACCTCCCAAAACGTAATTAAAATCCTGGTCCTCGACTAGATTTTTGAAAACTGACGAAAGGGCTTTTTGACAAAGTGAATGTATCGGGGTAAAATAGCGAAATAGGAATCCTGAAAAAGAAGCAAATACCTTGTTCGAGGATGTCGGTGACCGAAGATAATGCTGGCCCGTTCGTTTACATGCGAACGACCTATCAAAAGAACTTTGGTTTTTGAAGGAAAAAAAAAGAAGATTATAGTTTCTCGGAAAAAAATCCGTTTGTTTTTTTTTCTTGGGGCTATTTGAATAGTTTCTTTTGACGAAAGATTAAAATTCTTGGGAAGTAAGTTTGTTTTTTATTTTTTTTTGTAAAAGGGTTGGAGGTATTGTTCAATGGCGAAGAGGCTTAATTGGGGCAATAAATGGGTCTTATACTCACGTCTAGGTCATGTCCGATTAAAGACTTGGCGACTACTTGACAAAGGACTTTCATCTTTACGGAACTCTGAAAAGAAAAAAACCGTTAGGTGGAAGGAGTCCCCATAAAAATTTTGGTGGGAAAAAATGATTTGCAATTACCATTTTGGATAAAGTGTTGATTTCTGCTAGAACCCAGTCTGGGCAATCCAGGTCTCCACAAAAACGAAATCTCTGTAAATAAATAAAAAAAAAATTATAGTTGAATTAGCTAAAGATTTTATAACAAGGCCATGCGTGGTAATTACTCTAACGGCCTAAAAAGGTTGAAAAGCTAAGGGACAACCGATCGCTTGGTAGAAAAACCTTCATGAAAAATGCTTTTGCCTCCCCTGGAATCACTAAAATAATCTTAAAAATCAGGTAAAATTGGGTTTTCGCCCCCTTGGCATTTTCAAAAGTCGGCTCGCCTGGCTGGTAACCATTCGGGACTTAGATAAGAGCCCGAGTAGCCCAGAGAGAGGCGATAGAACCTTTTAACATTGCAACGAGAGCCCGAAAAAGGCCTCAGAGGCTTAAGCATAGGTCACTAAGCTTTCAAGAAGTTTAAAACTAATATTATAAGAGACCTAAGCTAAAACCACAGAGTAGTTTGGAGCCTGTGCAGAAGTCGCTAAAGTCTCCAAAGATATAAATTAGGAGCATAATCGGTCCAAAAGGCCGATAGGCGCTTTGACTAAAATCACCGAGCTGTAAGGGACCCCAAATAAGCCCAAATATCTTGGCAAAATAATCTTGGCTTCAAAAGGCTCTATGGCCCTCGCAGTTTCTTTCTTTCCTTCACATAATTTTCATTTTTTTATCCAGAGTTTTGGGATTTGAGTGTTCAAAAGCTTAAAATTCTACTCAGAATTTCAGGTGCTCACTATTGGGGCTCAGTGGCATAACTAAAATTTGGTGGGGCAGGCAAAAATTATTGCAAAAAAATAGAATCTTTTTTTAAAAGCTGCGATTTTTAGCTGTTGGGCTCAGGGGCGCCAAGAGAGGGCCCCCCCCTCTCCGGGGTAATTACCCCGGGGCCCGGACTAGTTAGGGGCCCGAGGCAGCAGGCCCTATTTACTTTTTGCTAGCCCTAGCTAGTTCAGGCCCGCGGATACCGGCCCGCTTTGCAATTAGCCAAAAATTAAAAAGTGTTTGCTAAAATTTTAAGAAATCGTTTTGAATTATTTGAGGGAAAAGGGCGGCCCGTGTGACAAAATTTCCCGCGGGGCCCAGCCTCTCGGCGACCCTGGTTGGGCCCGTTAGTTACGCCACTGTTTGGTCTTTTTACCGAGCTACCACATTCTTTGACAAACTTCGGCACTCTGCTTCTTGCATCACGGAGGTGGCTGACCAGCGCTTAATCCAGTTGACAACCAATCAATTTTCCACAGTTTTCCATTTAGAAACTTATCAGAATTCACTTTTTAATATATTTCTATCTCCGTTCTATCTTTTAATATTTTTTTTACAGACCTTTCCCTAGCACTAAGTCCATGATTACTTACCATGACTGTAGATGATTTTCCTGGAACCAAAACTCGAACCAATCTGTAAGAAAAAAAAAATACAATAGATTAATATAAAATTTCTGGATTAATTAGATGTGTGGGTATAACAAGTCAAATTTAAAAGAAACCCACCTCCCTGTCTTAGAAAACAAAACCGGACGATAACTACGTTAGCTAAGGTGACCCTCGACAACAATGCTCGAAGACGTCCCCCAAGTCCCTTTCCTAATCTCGAGAACTGACTAATCTCAGGTGACGGTTTCCGACATTTCCCTTTATCAGGGGTGAAACTGTAAAAACACTCGAGGAAATTCCAGAAAACAATCCGAAGTCGACCCGCGTTTTTCTTCGGACTTTGAATTGGAAATAGAAAAAAACATCACGGTGGGGAAATCCTATTCGGGATTTGCGGATCTGCTTCGGTTTGGCCACCACTCGGAACGCTTGGGTGGACTTTTTCTCCATTTCTCCCTAATTTTTTTCTCCTTTTCTTTTGGAGTAATACGTTTACCGGTGCAAAAAAGAAAAATCCCATATTAAACAAATAGAATAAACAATAATGGTCGCGGTCGGAAATTAGAAATAAAGGCGGACGAGTTATTTTTACCAGGTAATGGGCTTCTCTTTAAAAGCTCATTTTTAGAGGTAATGGATCTCACAAAGGGTTTGGTCATCGGTTAGACAAGGCATAGATTTAATAAAGTAAGAAAAAAGTAAAGAAAATGAGCAAAATAGTGTAACGAATGTCCAGTCAGTTTTGTAGATGGAATCGTGCGGGTCGACTTTTCATATTTTTCACAGGTGCTAATCAACAGGTAAGAGAAAAAATTTTTTTTATGTGAAAATGAGTGAGAAATTAAATAAAGTTCGGAATACTGGATTACCTAATTAATGATCATTTTACCGGCGAAAAAATCGTAAGGGGAAGGTGACCGGAAAGCTTTTTGGTTATTGGAGCTTTTGGAATTTTAACCGAATAATGCGATGCCGAAGAGAAATTTAATTTGGTTTGAATGAAAATGAGCCTTTTCAATGGGAGTAGGCTGTATCGTTTTAATATTTCGCGAAGAGACGCGGACTATATGTTCTGTGGCAAATTTTATTATTATCATATGAAACAATTCTTAGGCGGAATTGACTTAAGTGCAAAAGTAAAAAAACCCTAGATTGAAATGAATTAACTGACCTTAGATTTTAAAGGGCAAAGAAAGGATAAGGTAATGCCTAATGAATAACTTAAAATTTGAAGGGGAACAGAACACAATTTGCAGATGCAGGGGCAGGGGCAGAATTTTTTTGCCAAAGTTTTTTAAAAAAATTAGATTTTGTCTAAAAATAATTTAAAATTTTCTAAACAATTAGATTTTTTGGAATACTAGCTAAAAAAATTTTCGGCACAGGGCGATCCAAAATAAATCGAGTTTCTGATTTTCTCTTCCCGAGCAAAATTTTTTCCTTTAAAACCTTAGAAAGTACCCTGAATTTTTTTGGACAAAAAATATATGATTTTTTTTCTAAAAAAATTACTTGTTAAATTTTTGAAAAATTGGTAATGTTTTAGAAATTGAGATATAAAAATTTGATATTTTTTGGGCATAATCCTTGTGTTGTAGGCTTTTTGAAAAAAATCGGGTTTAATGGAAATTTCACGTTGTTTGGGTGGAGTTAAGCACCTCCACATATAAAATAATGAACTGCCGGACTACCTAAAAGATTTCGAAAGTCACAAACGTGTGGACCTCAATACAATAAAAAAGGCCTTTTTTTAAACATTTTTTTTAAAAAATTAAGTTCCATTTTGAAATTGGGCTTAATAAGTAATTTTTTGGCAAAGACCGTATAAGCCATAAGGCGCAGCCCTGCTCATCGATTTTTTTTCGAATTAAGCACATTTAAGAGACCTGACTAGATATTAGCTCAGGCCAAATATCAAATTTTTTGCGGGCGCCATATTGAAGAAAAAATTAGATTTTAATTTTTTTATATAGCATATTTTTTTCTCATTCAAACCGGAGGGTTTAAAAAAATTAAATATGCTGCAGAAGAGCTATTAAAGTACTATATTTAAACTTGAAATTTTAGAATTCAAAAACAAAAAATTCCAGAAAAGAATTTTTAATATCAAAGTATTGACATAAATTTTTTTGAATTTGAATATTTTCTGAAATATAGCTCTTTGATAGTTCTATTACCCAATATTTAGTTTTTTTTAAATCCGCCGGTCCAGATGAGAAAACAAAAAATAATTCATCATAGCCTCTCTGATACTCCTGATAATAAGCCTTTTGCCAGAAGCTCCACGGTCTCTTCTCCCGCTTAGAAGAAATTTTTTTTAAAAAATATTTTCACCGGTATTTCGAAACTTTATTCTCCCTTAAATTTTAATCACTCAAAAAATAATTTCTGTTTCCAGGAGAATCGACCGGACATGATATTTATTAAAAGCGCACGACTCTTAGCGATATTATCGTTGATAATACCCGGGAATTATGGACAAATCGATAACGAATTCCCCACATCTTACGACCCAAACTTGGACATGTTTAAAAGGAGCGACATACGAGCAGCAATGGCGAAATTAGATCCGAATTTTTGGCCTGCAAGAGGAAGGCGAGATGAATTCGACTTAGAAAAATCTACAAAATATCGACTTCCCTTCGATATTAAATTCAAAAATTTACCGGAATACCCCGAAATAAATTTACCTTCCTCGTTGGAAAGGAGAGACGTGGTCGACGCCATAGCTGGGAACAACAGAGGAAGAAAAACCGACGACGAAGAATCCGGCGTATTTTGGGCAGGAAGAGGCCGGAACGTTGATTATCGAGAAAATGAACCCGAAGAAACGTTTTGGGCGAACAGAGGTCGCTCGTTAGAAGACGAAGATAGGTTTTTTTACGATTATTTGGAAGATCCATTGAAAAAAAACGAGGAAAGGGAGATTTCTAAAATTCGCACGAATGAATCAAACACGGAAGACGAGGAGAAGCAAGACGAAATGGATACAAGATGGAGGAGGCATAGACTTTTTGTAGAGGAACCCGGTTGGGTGTGGTTAATGAGAAGAGAAGCTCATCCGGCCTATGATGTTTCTTTCGCTGGTTCGAAGCCGTTCGCCAACGATAAAGGAAAAGTCGACTTATTCTGGGTCGCCAGAGGGAAAAAACACAAGAAACAAAAAAGAGAAATCTCACGATTTAGGCCGGAGCCATGTCGGCCGTATCACCCGAAACGGAATTCGAAAAACGTAATGAGGGAACTTTCTCAACTTAACAATAACAGATTTTGGCCGGCTAGAGGAAAGCGACCGGCTCTCGATCTCGTAGCCAAACATTTAGCTGGAGCTGATCGGGGATCGTTTTGGCCGGCGAGAGGGAAAAGACCATTCGAAGAACCGGAACCATTTTGGAATGTAGCTAAAAGATCGGCGGAAAAACCAAAAATTTTAAAAACGGAAAAAGACAAAAAATAAATAAAAAAGACGATCCGAAGTGCTTAAAACTTTTTAATAGAAGCGGTTCTATATCGGGAGTATATATTTCCTTTTTAGACTAGGAAAAGGAATCTTCTCTATTTCCGTTTTTAAATTTTACGAGAATGATGTTGTTTTCAGCGCTCCATCAATCTAAATTCACATACAACAAATAAATGATAATACGCCTTCATCTATTTGAGCCGTTAATTCGCTAGGGTGAATAGAAATTGTCAAAACTATAATTCGGTATGATGATATCGTTTCATGGAAAATTGAGAAAACCTTTAAAACCAGTCTCACGACTTGTTTTTGTAAAACTCGTAAAATTATATGAATCGTTATTTTTGCTTTGTTAAACGAGAAAAAAAATATTGTTCGATTCTAATAAATATGCAGATCAAAGAGATCGCAGTCGATTCAAAATTTATAAAAAAAAAAAAAAGATATGTATGTTAACGTTTATGTGAATATCTAAGAGATGAATAAACGAGCGCAATATAATTATAATTTTTAAATAAATGGAATATATATATTTTATAAATTGATTTCGGCTTCGATTCAAACCGAATACGAAATTGCTTATTTTACCTAGAATTCTTCTTTCGAAGATAATTGTTTTTTCATTTCAGTCTTGAAGACATAGCAAGCGGTTCCCTTTGAGATTTTACTCTAATGCTAAATATTTCCTAGAATTTTTGCCGCTGCCTCCTCTCTCCATTTGAATCTGTCTTCGGGGCAGTTACTCTTTTAACGGGGTGGACTAGCAAAAAAATTCATCCTGAAAGATCGCTAATGAATATCGGTTGCTGTGCATAGCAGTGATGTTGTCTTTCAATTAGAGTGCCTAGGAGAGAGTGGTCGATTAAATGAGATGTTTTGGGATTGGTCCATGAAAATGATATAGCCGACCCTAACCTCACCTAGTTAAAATTTGAAAGAAATAGGAGATTGACAATCAGAGAGCGGTTTTAATTTAACACAGTTGACCACTCTCTCCTTTCAATAAAAATAAATTTACTTTAAACCTGATTGGTTAGCAGCAATGTCAGCAGCAACAAGGTTAGCAGCTTTAGCAGACGATGTTCACTAGCTATAATCCTAGAGGATGGGATTTCCGTTAGCCGCCTGTCAGAAGTTATGGCAATTCCTAACCTTGAAATATTAATTAAAATGTCTACTTTAAATGTAACTGACTTTTGCATAAAACTTAATTCTTTGAAAAATTTTGTTGCTGTCACATAAAATTGTCCGTAAAGAGGTCGAGGCTACAATTTATTTACACGGGAAACTGAATTCACCAGCATGTGGAAAATTTCGTACGACAAGGCGTCTTCCCTCATCCCGACAACCCCCCCCCCCTCCCAAAAAAAAAAATTAAATTGGAAAAGATTATAAGGACAATTTTTAAAAAACGTGAGTATTTTTATGTTTTTGTGGAGGGTGCCCCACCGTCAAACATTTGTGGATTTCCCAGTGCCCAAGCTCAGTTGAGTAAATCATTTTAAAAAAAACGAGATCAATTTTTAGGTAAAAGAGATAATATTAATTATACCAAGAACAAAGTAGAGCCAAAAAAATTTATAGGAACCCCAAATAAAATAAGCGTCTGAGTTCTTTTCAAATTCTATTAGGGCACTCTTTAATTCAAGTTTCAATTCGTCTTTCTGCAGGACTTTGCATCCCCTGAAAAAATTTCTTTCCCGCTACTGAAAAAGTTAATCGAGCTAACACCTATTTAACTTAACAATAAATTTCAAATAATTACATCAGTTAATACTTTTTTTCCAGTTACCATTTTCATCCTAATTAAAGCTAATCGTGTCTTCGAAGAGAATAATTATAAAAATCAAATTAATTGATTGCACTTACTCAAGAAGAAAATGTAATAAGAAAAGAAGGATTATGAATCATGCTATTTAAGAATCACTGAACTTCCGGGTCAAAGACTGCTGGATCGACAAAGATGCCCTGAAGCATGGCAAAAAATTCAACAGACTCATCTCTAAATACCTAGCATGGATTATTTCGACTTATCTCAAGGTCAGTAAAATTTTCAAAATTAACCATAACGCTGTCTGCATATGCAACTGGGAGCCCACATTATCGTTTTTATGGCTTTTATTACAAAAACTCTAGAATAGCTTAATTTCAAAAGGAAACATAAAAAATCATTTCCGGTTGAATTGGCAAAACGCGAAAAGAACAATAAAAAATTATTTTTCCCTTTGAAGCGAAAAAGAAAAAGGGATTAGCAAAGACACCCTAGAGCCAAGCATCGCTCATTCTGAATGTAAGTCGAGTTTTCTCTCCCAGTTTTTTCTGAAACAACCGCGATAGTATTCGTGCATTCGGGATAAATTTAAAAAATAAAAATAAAAATAAAAATGTTTCTTCCTTATTTATTTCTTTTCAAAAAGAAGAGAAATAAATAAATGACCCGTCCGATTTTCACTTCTACGTTTCGTATAAAAAAACTTTTTTGTCCGCCCGTCAAAATTATTTGAGGTCCCATGCCAATTTAAAAGTGAAAAACGTTTATTTTCAAACTTTCAACCTTTTCTCCTTATCTCCTGCAATTTATTTTTTTCATAATTCCGTCGTTGATCGGTTTTAGTTTCGAGGTATTTTTTTCTTTTCAAACGGTTTATTTCGCACTGGTAGCCCCGGCAGCATAAAGTAATTTGAAGTTAGGGGAGGTTAGGCGCAAATTTATCCACCAAGGTTGCTAGTGAATATCGTCTGCTATATTGGTTTTAGAGACCCTAAATTAAAACAGACTGGTCAACTGTCAGCAATAGGCTAATTGCATGCATTTTTAAAACGTCATTAAAACATCATTTTCCCAAGAAAAAATCGGTTAAAAAATTTTATTAAACAGGTAAAAATTCGATTTTAAATTCAAATTCTAAAAAGCCCGCCAAAAATCACCCTACGCCATGTTTGAGCTAATGACGTCACAACTGAGTTGAATTCTTCATTTCATTGGCTGATTTTTTTTGGCGCGCAAAAATTCTACCAATAGGAAAAAATGATCCGACTCAGTTGTGACGTCATAAATTCATGTTTGGTTTTGGAGGGCTTTAGAATTTTAATTTCAAAGAAAATTTTTCGTTATTTAAAATTTTTTTTTGACGAATCTTTTTTTGCCAAGTCTTTGGAATTAATCGAAGAATTAATATTAATAATAAATTTGCGATTTTAAAATTTATGCAAGTTGCCTATAACAAAAATTGAATAGAGGCTTCCACAAGAAGGATATTCGGCAGCCTTGATAGTACTCATCGTTTTCTATTAAACACAATTCATGAACAAAGCCTCCGTGATCGCTGTGAAAGTTCCTATTTTCATGAATCTGGTTGGGCCTCCGGAAACTGGCCTAAACCCACTGTGCAAGATGACGTCTAGTGGTCCTTAATCGTTCTAAAAATGACGTCTTCGAGACGTCTTATTGACGTCTATTTGGGACAAATCAGGTCTTTAAGACGTCATCTCGCACACTGGGAAAGTCTGTAGGCTTTTTCTTTTCACGGTATCAAACCCGGTCACGCCCTTGCACGTTGAGACTAGTTCGAACTTGTCTCCTTCCTAAACCCAAAGTTCCTCTCCATGTATTTTTACAGTTCTAGACCTCGAAGCCTAAACCATTCAGCTCTCACACCGCACACAGGATTCTCAAAATGTTTTTTCAATAATCCTTAATCAGTGGGAAACAAATGTGGGGTACTTCCGTGCGAGCATTATTTACTCTTCGGAATGCAATATAACAACTCCCCCGGGAAGGATCGCTTTTTTTCACCTCACCGAATGTCATAAAGCTTAATTCATGGGATTGAACGAGGTCGAAAAACTTTTAGCTTATTGGAATAAATGCTAAGGGACTTTTTCTGAAAAAATCATCAAAACCCTAAAGCCTTTTCCTTTTTGGCATTCGCTATTCGGATAATTTTTTTTCCACTAAGTCATTTTTTTCCCCAACATGCCCATCCCCGCATGGGCAAAGCTTTAAACCCAGCGGTTTTTATTTTCAAAAAAATATGACGTCATCAACTTCATAACCCATCGTTATTGTGTAAAGAAATAACAATTTTGTTTTTTCGAGTTCAAATGACGGCGTCGATGGAAATTTTATAATTTCTATTAAAGGTAATGCACCGAGTTAATCCTAGGGATCCAACAGGAATCCAATTTTTTTTGTTTTGTTTTTTTAAACGCGACGTTAAAAATATTTACCTATGGCTTTTGTCGTTGCTTTTTCGGTTTCTTTTACATCCCGCCGACGGGAAGTAAATCTCTCGTATTTACACGTTTATTTTCCTCGATTTTCCTGGTCATGAGGCCGCGAAACGTTTCCTCTTACGATTTGCATTTCTTTGCGTAACAACTGAAGATTGCATTTTTTTTAATAAAAAGAAGGGAGAAAATGTACCTTCCAGGAATTGAATCGTCGGAGGAAATACAAAACTCATCCAGGAATCCTTTTTTATTACATCGAATCTAGGGTCTAATTATTTTTTCTCGTGCACAAACATACCTCAGACTGATGACATGGCAACCATAAATCAAACATAATCTTTTATCCCTTAAATAAATAGGTGAATCATTTTTTATAAGTTCAAAGCTAAAAATTTTGAATAAAGATAAAAATTAAAGCTAAGCCATTCATATTCTAACCTAAGAAATATTTTCAGTTAAATACGAGATCGAGTAAGTAATAAATGCATTTTTCCTATTAAATTTTCAAGTTTCATAAATCAAAATAAACAAACACACATTCATATTTTTAACCGCCATTGCCGTTAGTCCGACTTACACTAGTTCGCCATCTGCCGCTGGAAAAATTTACTACCAAAAAAGAAAATCCCCATAAAAAATTTTCTAATTCCATTCAATCGGTCCAGGCATAATCATCTCTCCCTCAAAATACACTATAAACCCACGTGGGCGAAAGTGTCGTTGACCATTCAAAAAAAAATTCATATCATTTGATGTATGCTTTTAGAAACGATACATTTTCGATAGCATCAAATTACATTGATATGCGGAATGTTATAATTTATTGTCCCCGCTTTATGTTATTGCTCGAACATGTAATGAGCGATATGATAGTCCTTTAATTTTCGCGAGGGCGATCCCTCCGCCTTTTTTTAAAAATAGAAATTCCTGCTTACGTAGTTCTAAACTTTCTTTTTTTAAAAAATTTGAAATAATGACGATCGTGTAAAAATGGAAAAAAAAAATTGCACTGTACGGTTCATTTCTATACACGGGTAGAATGTCAGAGCCTATTGTAACGTCGAGAGCTAACGTTTTCAACGAACCGTGAGTTACTCACATAATATTGACAGGTATATATCGCATGTTAACGAACACGGGAAGCGATTACATTGTCCTAAAATCAATTTTATCCACGTTCAGCCTTTCCAAAATTTTAACGCTCAAATCGAAGGGCCCATCGTAGGTTAAGAATTTAGTGGTGATAATGACCGATATTCGCAGCGTATGAAATCGATTTTTTTTCAGCCGGTGATAAAAGTGTGAGAGAAGGTTAGATTTTCGAAAATTTTTGAATGACAAACTGTTCTAAATTTTTTTTGGGGAAATAACATTCTGGAAAAAAAAATTGGGATAAGAACGTGTTTAGCGGATGTTTGGGATAAAGAATAAATTTTTAGAAAATTAGCCGTACAGAAATGCAAAACTAATTGCCTATCTTAAAAAATGGAAGGTGATTTTAACTTGATGCTAATTTCATTAAATTGTTTGATCCTTTTGGAATAGTTTTATGATTCTTTTCCGTTTTCTTTTCCTGAAAAAGCCTGGAGTCTGTTTCCCCTGAATTTTTCCTCCGTGCTTTAAATTAGAGCTGAGGTCAGAGAGTATCAAAAAAACAACAAAGAATTAACGCCTTCGGCTGCGTGGCACCGGACTCTACTCTTAAATCAAAAACGGAAAAAAAGGTAAAATATTCCCTTTTTGAACTTTTTCTAATGCTGGAGAAATATCGGTAAAAAATTTTTCGGTTTGAAAAGATTCTGGAAAAATCTTTTCGATGAAAATACATTGTGAGCATTAAATCTTTCAATATTTCGTGGTCAACAATTTTCATCTTCCATGATATGATGGTCTGTATATATCATTGTCCAGTAAAATATTTGACCTGCTTGTCTTGGCACCAAGAACCTTGATTTTTTCTCGAAGGATCCGACCTTATTTGAAGATCAGTTTATTCAGCTCGTAAGGGAGAACCACCTTTAATAAAATAATTTTTAAGTTTTATTTTTTCAAAAGTTCTATGCGCCCCTATTAAAAATTTTTAGCCTACGATTTCGATTTAAAATTTTTTTCTAATGTTACCGCTTTAGTTATCTTAAAATCAGTGAAATTCTTTCCTAGCTCTTATAAAATTCTTTCACATAGCTCGTAAGGGAGAAACACCTTTTCTGCAAAACTATTAAAGTTTTAATTTTTTCGTCATCTTAGAAAATTTGTGATCATGTGAAAACTAAAATTCAGCTAAACCGCTTCGCGAGTTTTCGACGACAAAAGTCGAAAAAAGCATTGAAAGATCGATTTTCCGGAGTTTGTCTGTCTGTCCGTATTTTCCTAAAAACATTTTTCCTCGGTTATTATTAATATTGTTGTGGCTTTAACCACATTTTTTCAAGCAGATACAGGGGGCAATTTTTTCTCTCTGAAATTTTTCTGGGAAAATCGGTTTTTCCAGAAAAATTTGATTGTTTGACCAATTTCGCTGCTGGCCTATACGACGATAATATTTATCATTGAACCGCATCCGAAATAATTCCCAGGCAGGCAAATTTTATCATTTAGAGGCTTATGAATGACGTTGCAACCATGAATGCAATGGGTGCTACGCATCAAGAGGCAAAATTTTGTGGGAGCTCAGAGCGTAGAGACGATACCTCGTGGGTGTTCAACGTCAGAGGCCCGACAAACTCAATGCTCTACCAACCGGAGGCAGAATTTTATTCGCCTTGGCAAAACCCGAAGGCAAAGCTCGGTAGATTCTTTGCATTTTGAGGCAAAACTCTGCCAATTTTAAAAACTACAAAATTTCAAAGTTCAAGTCTAACGTAAAAGCGAAATATGGCAGCAGAAAAGAGCAGGTATCTGAAAATGTTAGTGATCCCAAAAAATATAATACCAACACCGATAATCCACACTTTTCATTCAAATTACACAAAACGTAAAGCGACTGCGCCTAAAATGGCGAAAAAAAAACCCCGGGAATGTCGGAACATATTTCATCAAAGAAAACTTCTTGCTACTTACCCGTAATTTTTTTGTAATTGTTTTCCAAAATCGCCCAAGAAAAAATTTCACACCTACGCAGTAATTGAAATAGGTTTGATTTTAGTAACGCCCCGTATATGCGCGGAATTGAGAATGTAGAATGAGGGTAAATCAATTTTAGCGAGAGAAGTGCAAGAAGTGGTATTTAAATATAATGCGCGGGAAACGCAGCATCCGAATTGCGGAGGCAGATGTGTTGGATCTTATCTATCTTACATTGCTGAATACGTTCGGACGAACGCGACGACATCGTGCAACCTGTTGAACGTTCGCTCACAATCGCTCGCCTCACCGAGTTTTTTTCTTTTTTTATTTTTTGTTTTTATTATTTCATTTGATTTCAATAAGTGAAAATTCGAAACTCGCCGTTTTTCGAAAAAAAAAAAAAAAATATTTGACTAAATGCTTCTTTTTTTTACCGCAACAAATGTACTGAATAAAAACAAGAGGTAAGTTTTATTTTCGGTCGTTTTTCGAGGAATGTCGGAAATTTTATAAGCGTTAAGTGTCTAGTTTGAAGCGCGTCAGTTTGTTTGACAGTAATTTGGCAATGAAAGGGAAGGAAAAAATTTGCGTTTAGTTTTAATACAGGAAGTTTCCTGAAATACCTTTTGCTGGTATGGAATTTTTACACTACCAACCTTTGCTCATATGAAATCTTAATTTAAGGTTTATTCGTATTTAAAATTACCCAAACAATTCAATTTTTAAACCAAGTACACAGCGACTCTTCAACTAAATAAAACTTAGCAGAAGCTAGTAAAAATGATTTAACAGAAATTCTTACTTTGTCTAAAAGTATTACGAACTTCTGAAAAGTGTCGGAGAAAATTTTTTGATTTATTTTACAGTTGACTCAATTTCGTCACATTTGGAATGTCTGCCGAAAATCCGTCGGCCCCGTAATATTTTCACGAACGGCATCGTGCAGCTAGAGTTCACTTAACGGACCTAGCCAAAGAATAGATCTTGCCGAGCTTTTGCACCAAATACATTGTATCAAATTTTTTGCCCCCAAGTTTGTGGCTAATTAGGGCCGCTATACAGACAGGCAAACAGATGGAAAGTTAAACAGTATCGTACGTGTAGCTTCTCGTATCGATCATATTGATTGTTTTTCATTGTTCGTGGATTTTAGAACTTTAAAAAAATTAAAAATTTCGTAGAATCTCACAAGGAATTTTAATTTTTAAAATCACGCATTTGCCCCAAAAATTTCTCGAAACTATTTGGTAAATCTCGATTTTTCCTAATAACTTAATTTCCTTCATTATATTGAGAAAAGATAAAAATTTTAAAGTTTTTGCAGAAAAGGTGTTTCTCCCTTACGAGCTAAGTGGTATGATATTTCAAGAGCCGGGAGGAATTTTACTGCTCTTAAGACAACAAAAGTGACCGCTATTACGAAAGCTGTGTTGTCAGATTTACAGTTAGCAATATTACCAGATTTTTATTAGAAGAAGGTTGTTATATCCGCCATTTTATCATCCTGTCGAACCAGTGTTTTACAATCAGGGTTCCAGAGGATGTCGCGATTTTGTCGATTCTATCTTGAGGTCTTTTTTTCTTTGACCAATCAGAATTCCAATCAGAATTTATCCAATTTTGAATTCCGCCAATTCTGATTGGTCGATGAAATTTTGTATGAAGTTAAGATCGCAGCTCTATCTATTAAATCAGGACAAATGAGGAAGATTGGCCGATAGGCGGCGCTGGTTGTTCTGGTGGCCAATGCCGCCAAAGCTTTGGCCAAACGCTTAATTCGAATGTCAGTGTCGAACATATTGCCCTCTAGAATTATAGCGTTTCGCCAAAGTTTTGTGGTCCATCAAAACATCGGTCTCATCCTCCATCCTCCTCATTTTGTCCTCAAAATTTCGACCATAAAACCAAACAAGAGATGCCAAACCTGTTTACAAGGCCGTGTGTTGGACGTGCACACAAGACCGCCATAAGCTGCTGTTCACCCTATATCTAGGACTCTACGACAGCCTAATTAAGTTCAATTTCTAGTTTATTGGAATGCAGAAAATCTGAACTTGCACTTCGCGCACTAATCTAAGCCCTTTGTCTCTTTCTTCTTCTCGCCCACCAATCACATTCTTAAAATTTTATCCCTTGACTAATTATTTATTTCCGGTGACGGTCAACAAGAACGACTTTTAATTGGCGGATAAAATAACCAATATCCGGTAGAAAATTCCGTCTACAAAGTAAGAGAGTAACTAATTTCATACTTTTACAATAAAACCTGTCTGTTTATATTTTGACCTTTATCTTTTATCCAAAGTTTCATAAATCTGACCCATTGAACCTTGTAAACGGGCAAAGAGTTTCTTTCCGGTCTTTTAGATCGCTTTATATATATATACACTGTATATGTATATGAAAAGCATTTTATTTGTAATAAAATTGAGGGAAATTCCCGAAGAAATCATTTGGCACATGTCCACAATTTCCTCCCCAGGCAACTTTACCTATCGCTTTCCTCTGTACAACGCTTTTTACTTTTTCAAACCCTCATTAAATAAATGAAAATTCTTGTCTTTTGATATATTTCAAATACTGATCGTCTAACGCAAAATAATATAAATGGAGTGTTGTATATACATGACGAGTGCAAGCTATCTTGTGACAGGTTATTAATCGGTTAACAAAGAATGTCTGCTAGCGTATACATATCCAAAACAATACCTGGGATTACTTTCGTTCATTAGTCTTTTACGTTGTTTTACTCTGCATCTTAACGGGAATTCTTCCCCGCGGAAAACATTTCCTAAATAAAATAATTCTTGAAAAACATCATAAAAAATATTTTTAAGCCCACGTTTTTAATCGTAAATTTAATCATCGTCTCCCCAGTCGGAATCTAATTAACTTCCGAAATATTTTTTGATAAAAGATTGAAAATAGAAAATGGAAAAGCGGAGGTGATATCCCTAACTAATGAAAAATATCAGGGTTAGGGTCAAACCCTGTTGGAAACTTTTGTCTTCATCGTCTTTGATCGCATACGTCATTAGGCTATCATTTCCATTCCTTTGTTTTTACCTGGAAAAGGGGCCTATTCTGGATTGCGTGACAAAACGAAACCATCTTCCGTCGGGCTTATTATCTACCGCATCTCCTAGTCCACGGTTTCCGTTCGTTTTAGTAAAAGAAAAGGTCGCGAGGGAAAGTTTCTACACGAAAATTGAAGAGTCACTTGTTTAACCATTTACGTGTCCTCTCAACAGTCCTCACAGTCAACCTCTCTCTCTCTCTCTCTCTCTTCGATCCTTAAAATAAGTAAATTTCTTTCCCCCCGGTGTGTTATATAAAAAAATTTGACGTCATTTAATTATTTTTAATTTTCGGGATGTTAAATAAATAAATTTATTCGAATAATGATCGATTCGTCTTCGATTTAATAGAATCAAACAATTTTTCCATTTCCCGAGCTTCAATCTCGGGTTAACGAGATTCTTTTCTCTTTTCCGGCTTCGATTTTTTTTTCTCTCTTCGTCTCATTATGTTGTTTACCGATCGAATTCGGTTTTTTTTTAAAAAAAAGAAAAAAAGGAATTTATTTTCTGGAATATAAATTGAGGGGAAAGATATTAGCTGGTCCGCGACCCTCAGCTGTAGATAAGCGAGCGTTTCAATGTTGATACACTTTTAATGAGTTTATCGAGAGTGTTGGTGTTTCGGATTTAACTTATAAGTTCTCGTTTTATTCTTTTTTGTCCCGCATTGTAAAAAAGTTGCCAGTTTTCTTACTTTGTTTTTGAAATTCTCGGTTTAAATATGAAATGAGTAATAAGGTAGATCAAGCCGGAGGGAATAAGCAAGTGAACCTAGGAAAAGATTCTTAGATGCTTGTTAGTAATTTTACCTAACGAGTTTTCTTTAAGTAAGAAAATATGAAATTTGATGCGGCGAGCGGAAATGCTTTTAAAAAATAGCGTCTTAAAAATTTTTGTGGTAACCGAATTTTTCCCTTACGAAAGCTTTTCCTCGTCGAGCGTTTGAGGTTGTGTCATTTTTGGCGAAATGCAGAGAAAAATTAAGTCAAACTGGATAACTCCCCGGATTTCATCCTTAAATTAATTTTTTTGGCTGGCTTGAAATGGTTCCAATACAATGAAAGCCCATTGGATTGTATAGAATGAAATTTTCATCCCACATCTCGATACTTCCGCTCACCCTTGCGGTCTCTTAAAAGTAAAAAAAAAGATAAAGAACAAAGTAAATGAGCGTTTGAAATGAATCAACCTAAGACACTTTTTATCTTAATAAAAGATAAACAAAGAGGAAAAACCCAGAGAGAGTAATTATATGTAACTGTAGAAACGTTATAAGGCATTGAGGTGAAGTTTTTGTAGCTTTTAGGGAAATTGGCGTAAAACTCAGAAAAATAATTTTAATGGTGCATTTCTTCATTTTAGATTTGTTCAGTGCTAAGAGTATTTTTACAATCCTTATCACGAACACGCATATTTTGATTCCGTGACCGAACTTAGCGCAGGCCCGTAGCCAGGGGGGGGGGGGGCAGGGGGGGCATTTGCCACCTCTAGAAGGTCTGTTTGCCCCCCCTAGAGAGGTAGCTATTTGCCCCTTCTGAGGGTAAAAGTTAGATATTTTGAAGAATTTTTGACTATCTAAATTGCTGGAAAGATCAAATTTTCAAAATTAAGACTTATGTTGCCCCCCCTAGAATTTCAATTGCCCCCTACGAAAAATTTCTGGCTACAGGGCTGACATAGCGTCGAGTCATTGTCCGCTCTGGCAGACTCTTCGACGAGAACGACTCCCCACCGCTCTTTCGGTTGACCTTCCGCGAGGGGATTCCTATGCGTCTTGGTGTCTTGGTTGGGAATTTCCATGTGTCTTGGTGAATGACGGTCGTGTGCCACGGTTGTCCAACGATTTGGAACCTCTGCTGCCTCGCTCTTAGCGCAATCCTACCTAGGGGAGCCTATCAGGAAGTGGACACCTTGATGAGTCGGCTGCATCGTCGAGATCATGGCAGCTTCCAGTTTTCAAAATGGCGCATCCCTATGTAGGAGACGACTCATCGAAGTATACACTCCCTATTAGGCTCCTATCCCACCCTGATCGCACCGAAGAAGCTTAGTCCTAAAGAATTGTGCAAAATTTCACTACCTTTGCTTCCTTGGACCGTTTCCTGCTCATTTCCTCAATCTGGGAGGAAGGGGGGAAAATAGGATCACACCATTCTTAGCTTAAGAAAACCAAAGAAAGGAATGCCTTTTCTAAATGGCGCCCCTGTCGCGATCACCAAGTCCTATATGTGTTTCAGAATTTCCAGCAATGTCCCATGCTTCAAAATAACAAATATTGAATCCTCGTTTCATTCTATGCATCCCAATAAAGTAAAGAGTATAAAATTACGTTTTGCCGAAAAAAGTGAATGAGAGCGCGCAAAGGTAGGAAAGATATAATTCCTCGATAGCGAGCCGCAAACGTTACAGATTGATTTTCGAGTGTTTGATTTTCATAGAAGTGAGGAAATGAGACGTCGGAAAATGGGAATCTTCATTTACATTACAATCGGTAATTCAAAATTTTCCGTCGATCAAACTTCTTAAATTTTTCACGGAGCGGGTGAGGAGGAGAGAGAGAGAAAAGGGCATTTTACCTGGAATGACTGATTATTCTTAACTTAGTATATTTAGAAAATTCTCGCGGGGTTTTAACTTGAATCGCGTTAATGGGGACGTCCAAACTTTTTCAAAAGCTATTTAGAAATAATTAATTTTGGCAAAAGACGATGTGACGCGAGGGATTCCACGCTTTTCAGGTCTCTTACGAGCAATTCATCAGTTTTGTGTCTTTAAAAGATGACGATGTACCGAAACAAATTAAAATCGTATTATCTGAAGAAATGTCGAAAGTATTTTTGATTTGTTTCGTGTTATCTCAGATGTGGGATAGGGAAAATATTGTGGGTATTTTTTTCTAAGTTTCAACAAAGAAATTTCTGCAAAAGGTTGGAATCCGAGCTAATTTACGAGGGAAAAAAAGGCGTTCTTATCTTAACTTGGAATTTATTCGAGTGTTCACGTATAAAATGTATAACAAGAAAAATATTTTTAAATGTAAATGAGATGTTTTTCCCGCCTTTGGACATTTTGTGTACGGGGGCGCATTCGATAGTCTCGAATAAATTTTTCGTTATAGATAAGAAAGGTATTTTGTTCTTTTTATTTCGGTTTTTCTCAGTAAAAAGGATAACCTACACTATAAAAACTAATTTTATGGCAATTAATTGTGCATCGTTTTTCAAGAAAGAAAAAAATTTAATTAATTAGTCCTATTGACATTTTATCGGGATTTTTTACTTGGATTTGAGTTCAAAATTTAAACGCAAAGACGGATCAGAACAACATTTAGCATTTACATTTCCTGTCATTAAAGCATCTGGAATATTTGTGTATTTCGAATTCGCTGTAACAAATTTGTTTTTTGAAATTTTAATGGCCTAAATAATTAATTAATTCAAAATCGGTGACTCGTAAAACGTCTCTATGCAAAGCTAAAAGCAAACTAGAGAAATGTCAAGGGTTTATTCGTACGATTAGACAGACAAGCATTACGATTTGATTAACTCGACATAAGAGACTAACTTTATTGGTATTAGAAAACTTAACATAGATCTGAGAATTTTGAAAATTTTTACATTGAAGAACTCTTAACGATTTTCATACCTTTCAAAGGAATTATTTTATTTGCTCAATAAAGCTTTGTACTTTGATCCCTGATTATAAACTCTCTAAAATTACTAAATATTATTCGACTTTACAGAATTTTAAAACGGAGCCCGCCAATGGAAATACTTAACTCAATTTTATTAATTACATTGCTAAAAATAATTTAAGATGAATTGGCACAATGCAAATATATTTTAGGGTTTCTTTCTTTTGGTAAACTTACAGATGATTGAAATGGACGTTGCTTTAAAGTTACTACTCAAAAATCCCCCGCCCAGATAATATCTCAAATATTTCGCCTACGCAGCGTAAATATCTGGCTACAAATACAAACACCTTAGCCTTTTTCAAAAGACGACGTGTTGAAACTTGTTCAGATTTTCAAAGGGCCTATTACAGAAAAGGCAAGGAGGCTGAGTTTAATTTATGGATTTAATGAAATTATGAAGACTTAGCCACTTTAGTCACAAGAAGGATAAACAAAGATATACAGATTTTTACTAAAAATTCCTTATTTCGTTTTAAGATTTTGGAAAAGATGTGTGTTTTTGTTAGATCAATCCTTTTCACCTTCCCAAACGTTTGTCACATTTTTCTCCTATGAAAAGGACATGAAGATATTAATAGTATTGAAAAACAGTTTTCTAGGAAACCAGCATTTTTTTCTTACTTCTTTACAATAAAAGCAAAGACCAGTTTCCGTCGAATTCGCAAAACATAATTATTAAGGTTAGGTTAAGTTAGGTTATAATGGGTTTTGGGTTGGTTTAATTTGTAGGAAGTTAGATTAGGTTAGTTATTTTGGTTTGAATTTTATGTAAAAAGCGAAACTACAATGTCAAGACTGAACATTAAGTTTAATTTTGCCAGGGAGTCGTCTGGGGTGGGGGAGGGGGGCTTCGAAAATATTTTTGCCTTCTTAAAAGTCAGAGAATACAAAACCTCAGACGCAGGATAAAGCCATTTGGATAGAGATTAGTAATGTGGCATTTGGGCTTTAGCCGTATAAGCCCATGATCGGTTCATACTAAACCTAGCCAAATTAATAATCTCTGATTCGTGTTAAACATTCAACTCTAAAATTTTCTCTTATTAAAATTTAATTTTTAACCCTGCACGCGTCTCCTCACAAATTCCTTCCACCGTTTAGAATTTTTTATTTACCATGGCAAGCCCTTCGGGACAAATGAATGAGGCAACTCGACGTAAAGAGAAGATACGCCTTAAGTACGAACGAAATAATCGAAAGGGATCCATTTAAAAGTAACGTCGTTTGTCGAAGAAACAAGAAACCGGGATGATTCCTGTTTGTTTAACCTGTTTGTTTATTCGCGATTTGCATTAACAATTCATCCGAGCATACAAAACGAAGTCTTTGTAACATTTCTCATCAATTCCTATTGGGCCTCTAGTTTTTTTCCTTCCTTTTTTTTTTTTTTATTTTCTTCCAGCCCCAAAAATCTCTTTGTTCGTAAAACAACCACTTCTTCGACGGTCGTTATCAAAATACCATCGTTTTTTAAAAGCATCTATTCGGAACTTTCGATTAATCATATACAATACGACGTTATATCGACGCTAAATTCCAAATTGACAGGCATCCTTCCTCGGATCGCCTTTTCCTCTTCGATTCCCAACCGGTAAAAAAGTCAATTGCGAAAAACGGTTTGAACATGCGGGGAGAATACATACGCACACAAGTTATATCGCGTTAGGTGAAACGAAAAAAAAAGAGTCATTGTTAAAGGAGATAGAGTTACAGGTTAAAACTTTTAATAATGTCGTTATATCGTTTTGTGTAATGTGCTTTTTCGTGGAGGAGAGGAAATATGAATTTTCTCTTTTTTTTGTGCCGTCGCCCCAAACACAAAGTCGGTACACGTTTTGCTCACGATATGAGGGAAAACAAAGTAAAGATGAGGATTATTAACAATTTTAACATTAAAAAAAATGAACTGTGGGGGTTTGCATTTCGTAATTACATTTTTTTTAAAATTTGAGGCATTCGTTATTTTTATTTTTAGGTGCTTTTGTCAAAAAAACCAATTTTAAAATATTGCTTTTTGAATGTTGTTCCTCTCGGGGGAAAAGCTATCGGTTTGTCATCACTTTATGAATGGGTTATTGGCTAAGAACACGAGAATGATACGGGGTAAAGATATATTATGTGAATTGCTCAGTGGGACGAATCGAAATTCTATGAAGCCAAAAGTCAAGATCAGAAATCATTTGGATAGATATTCAAAGCAAAACATTGCAAAAAAAAAATACTAACAGCCACAAATAAAATAGTTAAAACTTCTCAATTAACAGGACAGAGAAATCATAGATGCGTATAATAAGGGTCTAACCGTTTTTGGCCCATTACTCAAAAATGATCACATAAATCAAAAATCGGAGATCATAGCCGGATTTGTATTTGTATAACACATAATTCTTCCGTAAAAAATCTTAAAAACTTTTAATGTGTTAAGAATGCCAAAGTTGGCAGAAAACGACGATTTACTTTTTCCTAAAATTCCGGCACAGTCGTTTCTCTTAATTTTTTTAAAATTAGTGAAAATATGTCTTGCAAATACAAATCCGGCTATGATCTCAGATTTTTTTTATATTTTCATTTTGCTCATTTTCGAATATTCGGCAAAAATGATAGTTAGGCCCTTATTACACACACTACTCGTTATGTGAGTTTAAAAAAAGTTAACAAAAGTTAAAATAATGTTATGATGATAGCGAGACCCTAAGTTGTACCGCTGCCACCACTTTTGTCCGTCTTAAAGAAGTAATTTTTTAACCGAAAAAATAAGAGAGGAGTGGGCCGAAGGAAAAACCAGTAGCTGCACTTAGAATGAAGTTTCATTCCGCTGTTGATTTTCGCCAACGAAATACGTTCATTGAAAAAACTGTTTATTCATCACAAAGAGTGTTAGCTGATGTTGCACACTCTTGTACTAAGACCTAGTTTCAATCCAATTTTTTCCAGATATGGAGATCATTCATTTTTTGATTGTACATCACGATCTTTTATATACGCGTATATAGAAAAAGTGTATTAGAAAAGTCTAGACAAAAGCAAGTGGGAGCTGATGGGCAGGGATTATGCGACGGACATAGAGGTGGGTTAATGATCAGCACGTGTCACACGAGCTGCCATTCAAATATGGAATTCCGTAAATATTGAAAGGAAAACGATTAAGAGATTGGGGGAAATTTTAAAAACAAGAAAAATGAAATATTAGCGACACTGAAGTTAGAGAAGTTATTTGTTGGGCACCTTTGACGCTCTGGAGTTAGACGAATAAAAACAGTTACACAAATACAATTAGCCCAGCGCCTGCTAAATACTCGATCACTCTGTCTGCGAGCGAAAGATAGAGCAGAACTAATTGGCAAATGGAAGAGAGAGAGACAAAGAGAAACGTTTTTGAAATCGTAAAAAACTTAAGAAGCAAACGAAAACCGGATCATTGGTGGATTATTTAAAAAGAAACTTAAGAGCCGCGATCACGATACTGCCTGGTGTACCTGAAACTTTTTTCAAGGAAACTTATACGGTCAAAAAAAATTTATTTGAGTTGTCTGAAGCAAAAATAATAACAAAAGGACCAGTAGCCTTCAACATTCAAATTTTTTCTCATTGGTTGAACTTTGTGTATTTGTAAAAAATCATTCCTTTGCAGGCCAAACTTTCAACTCCTATTATCAAGAATAAACCCTTCTTTCTTCTCTGCATTCCTTTGATATGACATAGATATACATTTTTTTTTTTTTTTTTTTTTGAAAAAACGAAGTAAATATATAAAATACTTCCGTTGAATAAATTCTTCACAATCGTATTTTCAAAACTCTATAAAACCTTCGTTCCTTTTTTGTTGACAAGGACGATCAAAAAAAGCGTAAAAAGAATTAAACACGTTGAATATTTCATTCATTACGAAACGTAATTCGTAACATCGATTTCGAAAAAAAAAACCGACAATACTTTTTTGACGTGTAATTTTTAATCCTATTCTTAAAAGGATTTGTCGGAATCTCGACATTTTCCTTATTTTCCTCCCTCGGCTTTTTTTTTTTAAAAAGCTCCTATTAAATGTTTTCATGTGTGAGTTTAGTTCCTCGTTCAGGATTTTTGAGGAAACCTTTAGGGAAGCAAAGGGATTTTGGCGAAAGGAAAATCAACAAAAATATTAGCAATATTCGTCATGAAAAGAAATTATTAAGTTGTGGGGGTGTGGATGACCATTCCTCTTTCCCTATCGTCCCACAAGACTAAGGCAGGTCCAGGAAGCAGTGGGACGAAGAAATTTGTCAAGGTAGCCAAACACCTTGAGTAGGATTTTAAAAGAGGTAAAGATTAAGCAACTAATTGATTGTAACGATTGAAAAATTTTCGTAGAGAAAACTTTTCCTCTTCTTCTTAAGATCGACCTAGAGCCTGTTTTTTGAAATTGATAGAATTGGACTCGATTGCCGGACTGAATTTACTGTTGAACACCCTGACACCCTTCATCTTCCTTTCCTTCTGTGGCCTTGCGTCCGCCTTCCTTTACTGCTACTATATAACCAGACCTGAGAGAAACACAATCTCAAGACCGACTGACGCAGAAGGGTAGTTAGTGTCTTCCGGGATTCTACAACCCCCCTAAAGTGATAGTTGAGTACACGCCGGGGCAGCAGCAACGCAAGGTCCTACAGCCTGAGACTGCTCAGCCTTAAAGGAAAGTTATTCCGTTATCGAGGCATGGTACCGATCTTTACCATGACGATGACCCGTAAGAGGAAAATCAGCTGAAAGCAGGGACGTGGTAGTCTAGCCGTCAACCCACCGCTCACTTCTCTCAGTCTTTGCCTCGACCCACGAACGCCTTCTCTAAATGGAAGTTCTACCACGAAGATGGGCGATCATCATAAAGATTTGTTCCTTAGAGGCCGCCAAATGAAATAGAATAGTTAAGCCATGAGGTCGTCCTTTGATCTGATCTACGTCTACCCTTAGTTTTGCTCCATCACCTAATTGTTTTCTCTATCGCCAGTTTCAATTCACCCACAATGCATCATCTCTGGCTTCCTCTATCTGAGTTTTGATTTTCTAGCAATGATCAGGCACGAATTGGCCCAATAAGCTACCGGGAAAAGTCCCGGTAAACAAAAGCGCCTTTGGCTCTTGCCGTTTTTAAAAATATTTGATTCAGCAGATGTATTTTTTACCCAAAATTGTTTTGAACTATTTCTAGGAGTAAAATTTTTAAAAACAATGCGGAGTATTTCCTACAGAAGAATGCAACTTTTCAAAATTCAAGTTTTTCAATAAAAAAAACTTTTTACCCGCATTCTAAGAAGATAGGGTTCTTATGAATTAGTCAATAATTTACTCTGTCTTCTTAAAATTGGAGCCAATCTTTTATTTTTTCAGTATTTTACCCGCGTCCTGTGGAATAGCTAGGTCTGTGCCTGGCTGTGGTTTCATTTCTCATTCATGCAGCACCCCAGATATTTATATAAGCAGACACCCCTTTAGTTTCATCACCAGCAATAGAGCTTCCAGCAAGTTTCTTGCAAAAATCTACCGTCTGCCTAATGTGCAAAAAAAAAATCATTGTAAACTTACAAACGAAACTTCCGTTCCTGTTCAAAGTTTTTAAGAGTTAATTTTCACATTTTAATCTTCGGTTAAAAAAAGGGCAACATATCGCCCTTTGATTACATTCTCGATCCGAAATTGCAACGTTATTATACCTCCCTGCTTCAATATTCTTGTAAATTGACTCGACGAAACATTATGTCGGGATAAAACGTAACCGAATTTCCCACGAGAGATTAATACCGCAGAGAAAATAAAAAAGAAAAAAAAATATGATCGTTCGTAAGTTCGGGGCGGGGAAAAAAAAAAGTCCAAAGGCATTTTCGGATTTAATTTAATCGATTGAGGACCATCAAATCGTCCAAATCAAAAACATCCACCAACGGATCATTGTCATGGAAATCCCTTCGTTTACTTAACTTTAAAGTTTCTATGGGTTGCGCTAAAGCTCCAATTGAAACCGAACGTCCTTCCCGTGAGACTCCTCTCACCAAATTTATTTTTCCCCAATTTTTTTTTTTTTATTCCATCTCTCGTGTTTACCTATAATTTTTTAATTCGCCTTTTTTTTCGAAAGTTGAGACTCAGTCGTGGGTTTTAATAAAATTATTCGAGATGGGAGAAAGAAAATTAAAAATATTTTTCTAAGGTAATGAAAACCAGAGGCGTTTTTCTGCGGTCCAATGCATCCCGTCTTTCATTTTTCTCAGTTACGTCCCGTTCGGTCATAACGCGTAAAAGGGATATATATTAACTAACCCTCGTAAAACCCTTAGCGATAGGTGCGATAGTAAAAAGTGTAGGCAGGAGTTAAGAAACGCAGATTAACTGGTCTATCCATTAAATCTTTGCTGCCGTAATCATCCCTTTCTTCTCTAATAAATCATAAAAAAGAAAACTACCCACCCAGGTTATCTTTTTTTTTTTTTTTTTTTGAAAAATGTCCGCGAATGTGATCAATGATCGTTTCTCTTTCCGCTTCATAAACTGCATCATTATAATAAATGCATCAATCAATGTGATTTATGAATTTCCGTCCGTGATTTGTTTTCCGATTTGTGTATTTTTTTTAAAATGGTTATTACAATTACGACAAATTTCCACTGGGACCCAGCTTGGAAACATTTGTGTGTGTTATTTAGTCACAGTAATGAATTTTAGAATGAGTGTGTTGGCTAAACGAAATGCGAACCAAATTGATTCACGCATCGTTTTTTTTAGGGAAATGTGGATTAAGAAAACTTAAGCTCTCGTAGTTCAGTAGCATGAATTGGGTATTACTGAACAAAAACGAGGCGTCAAAAATAGTTCAAGAATCAATTTTTTAGAAAATTTTTGAACAAAGTTTCATATCGATTTATACATGAATGTATTAATCTTCTGGCGCGTTCGAACCCGATGAGTGTTAAGTTCACGTACCAGGCTGGCAGTGGCCAGTCAAGTACTTTTTTCCAACCACAATTATTGCAAAGATGTTGCCAAAGTTGAGGTAACCCTGTTGCAATATCTGTATAATAATTGTGGTTGAACGGAGTTACAACACCCACTACTGAGGTGAAGCCTCCTCCTAGAAGGAATTTTAACATCAAACTTCCACGCTTTACGAGATTGTGTGGGAGTTCCTTGAATCATGTGCACATGACTGTAAATGGGATAAGTCAAAAGTGAAAATGCCTTTTAAAAAATCCATTAGGATTTGTAATTATTTTAGAATCGAAACACCGACCTTTCGTCAAAGTATGAAAATGACTCGCTAGGTACTACACCACAAAAGCTGGTCTAACCACGGGGAATTTTCAGGTCGAACAACAAAGAAGCCAATTAAAATCTTAAAGTTAGATAACGAAAAAACTTACCGGTGTTAGGGGCGGTGCCAGAAATCTAATGAATTGGGTGTGACGATGTACTTTGGTTAAAAACCCAGTAGCACTGCAATCTAACGAAGGGTTAACTTTATTTTCATGAACGAGTAACGACACCTATGACACCATTTTTCCTGTAAAAAAATTAAAAAAGGATTAATAAGGTTTTAATTGCGATTTTTAATTTTATTTCCCGTCAGTTCAGTTTTTGGATTAAAAAGAAAAGATTAAACTACAGGGGTGGTCTAAGGACGTCTAAATGACCCGATGTAAAACTTGCTGAAATGTTGTCATAACTTTCAAAAAAAGGTGACGCTTAAGCCCAAACTAGAGACCCTAAATTAAAAGAGACCGGCAATCTGTCAGCTATTAAAAAATTTGAACGCCATATTGAGCAAGATGGCGAGCTACACAAGGAGTACGTGGCCTTCCCAATTCAGCAGAAAAAGGCACAGCTTCATCGTTTTACGAAGGCCTTGTTCTAAAATATCTTCTGCTTTTTCTGCTTTCACTTAGGAAAATTTAAAAGGTAGAAGAAGCAGAAGACATTTTAGAACAAAGACTTAATCTTACAGATTACAGAATCTTACAAATTCACTTCAATGTAGTTCCATACAATCAGGTAGCCCGTATTAGCCGAAAACTCCTGACCGACTTACAGTCTCAATATGTTGTCTCCCTATGTCAACCTGTAGGAACCTGTAGGGACGTCCCCAGCCTGAATCTGCCTTATGCAGTGTTTCTACGCAACATCTTATTTTCTTAGAGGAACAACCTCTCCTCCGCGATATTTTGTTTTTGGAATAAGAGATTTCAATTCGTGCGAGCTGTCCTTGTTGGACTAGCCTAGTTTTCCCCCCAAAAAACTCGCCCGGCAAGAGCCTTTTAAAATCGCTCATACGACCAGTTGACGACTAACTCCTATACTAGACTATGATTACTAATTCTTATACTTCAAAAAACTGTTAGCTTTTTCCTTAATAGTTTTCAAACCCGTGACTGAACTTACTATACGGCTAAGAAACTTTCAGACTGCCTGCCAAAAGTTTATACAGGAAAAAATCGTAATTTTATTTAAATCGTCTACGACAGATAATTTTCATAACTCCAATTTAAACTTTTTTTTCTTGGAATTACTGGGTTAGTCAAAGCATTCCAAATATAAACCGAAAGAGGTCAGAATACGATCGGATTCCCCACATAAAATCCCATAAGAGGAACATCGTAAAAAAAAAAGAAAATAAATAAATGAGATTTACACATCGTCAATAATATGATTTTAAGAATGGTTTTTTCGTGTAAGATGAAACTCGGACCCGACTAATAATACGGATAAATGTAAATCTTATCAAAAGCTTTGAATTTTCGATTTAATAAACACGAAGCTATGGATGGCCGAGAGCGAAAAGGCAAAGTAGAAGACGCCTTCCAGTCAAAAGTAAACATATACCGAGATTTATTTCTCTTGGGGAAACTCTCTATTCGGATACCTTTTTTTATCATTTCTAATTTTTCACCATACGAGCTGCGTCCTCGGTTTGTAAAAGCCCTAACATCGATCACCTCCGGGCGCAACCGATAAATCAATCCCGTGTTTTTCGATTCTCTCCCCGGTTTGTGTGTACATATTTTTTTTCTTCTTCAACGGGTGACGCAAATGACGCTGTTAGAGGGACGTCCGTCCTTTATACATGACGAGGATCAGATAATTCCCGCGGGACGAACAGAGCTCCCAGAACGAGAGGATTCAAGACGTCAAATCGGTCAAAGAGAAAAGCGTTAATCGGTTTAACTAAGGTCGACGAAAGTCGACACCTATCGCTGAAAATTCTCTCGACATTTCAAAAAAAAAAAAAGTCGTAAAATATTTAAGTGAGGTTTATGTAAGTAAAGATGGGCAACAACATAACGGCATTTACCCACCGGGACGATATTCTCTAATACTAAATCACTAGGGATTTAATGCTAAAAAAAAGGATTTCAAACTTGAACGCATAAAAATAATAGCAATCAATTTATCTTTGTGGAAAGTTTTAAATTGGTTTGTCTCGCTCATATTCTATTTTTTTTTTTATTTCGAACATTACGGGGTTTCGGTGAATCTGTTCGGGGGCGAGATCTGCGGCGAGAGTTTGGCGCGGTCAACGTCAAAAGCCGAGAGAGGAAGATTAAGAGGGTATTAGCAGAAGGATTAAGAATTTCCTCTGATTGCTAAGGGTTGAAATTGACAGCATGAGACAGTGGCGTAAACTTGCAGACGCCTAAATGCAAGAGGGTTACTGTACTTTCCCAATCTTCCCCGAATTATCCAATCAAGACAGCGTCATTTTTTATAGAAAAAACTAGGGTTTTGCAAGCAAGAAACAGAGCTGATTGAGCTTTTAAAACAGAATTAAACACTGGGCCTTCTTAGCCAGGGACAGAACCGGTTTGAAAATGTAGATGAGATGCTAGCGGACATCGTCTCAAAAATTTAATTGTAAGACAAAGCAAAAAAATTCATCGAAAAAAATTTTGAACATGAGAAAATTTGATTTGAAATTCAAATTCTGAAAAACCCTCCAAAAACAAACGATGTGATCATTATTGGAGAGTGATTGGCTGTGACTAAATGTAAGTTAACCCTTTGCCTACCGAGGGTTCGTATACGAACCCTTCGAAAAAAGTGCGTTCCCTACCGAGGGTTCGTATACGAACCCTTCGAAAAAAGTGCGTTCCCTACCGAGGGTTCGTATACGAACCCTTAATAAAAAAATTGATTCCCGTTTTATTTTCTATCCGATTTTCATTAAAATTTCAGATTAGGGGTATTTTTGGGTCTAGATTTCGAATATTAACCCTTTAAAGGCCGACTTTTGACCGAGGCCGGATATATCCGGCCTCCGAAAAAGTTCCGTTAACGGCCGACTTTTGGAAAAGGCCGGATATATCCGGCCTCTGATGTTTTAGTGAAAATCTTATTCCAGGCAGCTAGACTGAGGGATATGACCATGTATTGGTGTAATACAGCATTAGACCTTTCAAAGAAAAAATTTACGACTTGAAATTTCGCCCATGCTTAGCTTATGGGAGGAAAATCATATTATAAACTTAATGTAAATTTAAGCTAAATTGACCAAAATTTAAATACTGTTTGTTTTGCTTCAACTTTAACATTTCCCTAGAAAGATATTCTTTTTATGTTAAGCTTATGGGAGTATAATCTTCATATGCTTAGCTTATGGATAAAAATAATTCTGAGCAACTAGAGGTTTTTATCAAATTCATTTGTACCGGGAAAACTGCTAGCAATCAAAAAATTGTTTCAAATTTTTGGGGATTAAAAATAAGGAAGTTAAATGGCAAACGTACAATAGTTGAAGACGGTATCCTAAAAAGATCTCTTTCCAATACTGGTAGTATGAATGAAAAGGTCCTTCTATTGTTCGGGCGACATTTGTATTTCAGGTATTTTTTTTTCATCCTTTGAATTCTTTGTAAGAACACCCTATTTGCGCGTTCTATTAGAATGAATTACCAGGGCATCTTAAGGATAACTTAGCATGAATTGGGAAGTGTAGAGCCAAGTGCAGAATTAAATTTTAAAAAAAATCGGTTCTAACAGAAATTTTTAAGCTATATTTGCAAAAAAGTCGTACCCCTGCAAACTTTTGAATATGCATTCAGCAATACAACTAACTTGGGACCTTTATAAACCTAATACAATAGATCCCTTGAGTCTTTAGCTGCAAAAAGGGAGTAAAACTGCTTATAATGACATTTTTGGTCAATTGTGTATTGCGGTTTGCCTACACTAGAAACTTTAGGAGTGCGGATTTTTTCCGGTTTTCGGGCTTCATTTGCTTCAAGTTTAGACATATTAACATGTTAGGAAAAGTCGGCCTTGCTGGGTGTCCAATAATTACCTTTTCGGAAATTAATTAGGCCTTTAAAGGGTTAAGTCAGAATTTCAAAAAAATGTAAATTCAAGATGGCGGAAGGCCTTTTTCAAGAGTACCACTATAATGTCTTAATTTGTTCATTATTGTGACTTCATCAGTTTTTTTATGTCAATACCCGTTGCTATCAAGCCCTGGTTACCATCCAGAAGCAAAATAGTGTGTAAAAAAGAGCGTTGGCAATGAAAAAACACATGGTATATTTATCCTATATTCAACTTATGGCAGGTAAAATTTTTTAAAGGAATCGGTGTAATACATTTTTTCAACGTATCATAAGTCAATAACTCCATTGTAACACAAAAGGTTGGCATGTTTAGGCACCAAAAGATTGCTCTATTGAAATTGTCTTACCTATGTTTAGCTTATGAAGCGCTTATAAAAAATTTCTATCGGCTATTTTCCAATTTTTGGGTTATATTTTTGAATTGAATATGGTTTTTTTATGAATCTTATTTATTTAGAAATGCAATATATTTGATTTAAAAAATTGGGGATCCAGTTTAGTGGCTTCCAGCTGCCCCCCACATGAAAATTATTGCGAGATTTGAATTCTACGACCTCGAAAACCTAATAAAAGAATACTATGAAGGATTTTATAAATTCTAAAAATTGGGGGAGCCCTGCTTAGTGACTTATATTGGCCCCCCACATAAAAATTAATGTCAGATTTAAAATCTACAACCTTGACAACGTAGAACTTACTTACTTTTGAATATTCTACCACGAAAACAAGATTTCCTAATTTTTTTTAGGTCACAACTCGATATTTTTAGTCCCAATTGTCGGCCATATTGGATCGGCCATTTTGAATTATTGAAATTTGACATCAGATTCGAAAATAGAGACCCCAATAATTCTTCAAACCCCTTGGAAAAATTTTATTTAAGAAAAAAGACATTTTAGAGCAAAAAAACCGATTACGGTGTATTGATGGTTGCCTAATTGAAGAGATTTAGGAGTTTTAGATATTCAATTTTTTTTTCCGGCACTAAGCTTTACTATAGAGGGCTAAAGGTGAAAATATAAAATTTGGCTGGAGTGACCCACACTTCATTCAAAAAAATGGTAGTAAAAGGGTTAATACTGAGCAGCAGAAGACGTCTGACGTCACTACCAATTATTTTGAGAAACAGAGTTGGCGACTCTTTCCTTTCAGGTTCTCTAATCATGATGTCACAACTCTGTTACATCTGTTTCTATTGGTAAATTTTTCGAGCAAAAAAAAATCCGCCAGTAAAATGAAAGAGTTTTACAGAGTTATGACGTCGTTTGCCAAAACCTGAACTATGGTTGTTTTTGGCGGGCTTTCTTGAATTTGAATTAAGAGAACAATTTTTCGTTGCCTAAAACATTTTTCAATAAATTTTTTCTTACTAAACCTTGTTTCTGAAATTCATGTAAATATAGTCTATTTTCCCACTTTCAAACAGCTCAAAGTCACAGGATTCTATTTTCAATGGCCGTCAATATTATAATGAAGTCCTAGGCCCAGTAAGTTTGCCGGGATTATGAAAATGCCCGAATCATGGATATGCAACATGTCGTACATACTCACATGCACTGCCAATTACCATGAAACAAATTTTTAAACCGTAGATTCAATACAGCGGCCTAGTTTTAAAATTTTCTAAATAATTATGCAATGTATAAACTTGTATGGACTGCGGCTGCGGGTAGCATAACTGAATTCTGGTGAGCCAATTTTTCAAAAAGCTCATGAATGCTTCGTTAATCTGTAATGAACTTTAATGCAAAGAAAGCAGGAAATGACTTGTGAACAAAAATTTTGTGTATATTGGAGAAAGATCTTCCGCCATTTTGAATTTCAATTTTTGGGTGATTTAGACTTCGTATTAAAACGCTGTGGTACAAAGTACCCCCATTCCTCGCCATTCCCAAATTAAGAGGGAAAGGGCAAGGGGTAGTTCACGAGCTTTTAGAGGGAAAAGTGCTTTTTTGAAGGGGTAGTATACGACCCCATAAGAAGCAAAGGGTTGGCCAGCGCTAATTTTTAGCTCCATATTTCCACATTTCTGAATTTTGTGTAAGAAGAGTCAGGGGCGCCATTTGGGGGGCAAAGAAGCTGAGAAGCTGGGAGCCCAAGAATTCTTTATCCATAAGCTAAGCATTGTGTTATTCTTCCCCTTCCCCTCAGATTTGCTCCTTGAGAATCGCCTAGCCCTACATTGTGACAATGTCTAGCCTCACATTGTTGGATGAGACAATTCAAGAATTGTAAAACCTTGTACCATATTTCAAAAGTAGCCATTCTCATAAAGGAATATTTACACTCAAAACGAAATTATTAAAATAATCATCAATTAGCATTAAAATGTATATAAAACGAAAGAACGAGATTATTACAAAGGCACCGTTTTAAGACTTTCTTGCTTCGGGCGCCCCTTTCCACGCGTCTACAACGTTACAATATTTCCCTCTTTAAAAACGACAAAAATTATTAAATTTAACAGTCTACATCGTGAAATTAAAATATCATGAAAAAATCATTACCTCCCCATGGGATTGAAAAATGAAAAAAGGATTGCTTATATTTTCACCATTTATTATAAAGTTAATGTAGCGTGCATAGACTTGCGACTTGTTGAATGAAGCAACAAGTTGCCTATCCCAGGAAATGAAACACCTGGTTCGAGTTTGACGATGAATTGTTCGTTATTTATTCTTTTCTTTTTTCTTTTTATCTCCCTCAGGATGCAGATACGAAGAACATCATCGACGACTCCATGTTTTTTACTTTTGGGAATCTTGTCTGTTGCTTTCGGATATGAAGATTTCGATACGTTTCGGCAATCGAATAAAATAGGATACGACATCGAGGTGAGAAAAAATCTTCAAGTCCGGAAACCTTTTTTTTGAAAATTTTAAAAGCCTAAAGCGAACTAAACGGACGCGATCGCTCGTCCGCGGAAAAAATTTCGACCCACAGAGTTTCAATTATCCTTTTCGACCTCGAGGGGAAGCAATAAACTTTTGCTTTATAAAGCTTGAAGCTAAGTTTTTGAAAACGGTCAAGAGAGATTTTTCATGTTTCAACATGTTCGTTAGAGTATTTTAGTGGAGAAAGGAATATTGTCACCAGAAAGAAATAGGCAATGATTGTTCAGAATAAACGAGATGGAAGCTGGATTTACAGTCGAATTGTTTCCTCATTTGCCCGTGAAGGTTGCGCCACACTCGCCCTTATTATAGCTTAGAGCGAGTTTGGCGCGATCTTCAGAGACTTATTTGCTTTAGTATTAGCCATGTTCCTTTGCCTTGCCGGCGGCAGTCGCAGACTATTTCTATCTCTCTTCCACTCATGATGTTACAAAAAGATAGATAGACATAGTCTACGGCTGCCGCAGTAAAGCAAAGGAACAAAGCTATTGTGTTTGCAATAAGCTAAACCAAGTGGGGAAATAACCTTTACTGAAATTCGAGATTCCATCCTGTTCAGGTTAGGTTAGGTTGAATGCCAATTCGAGTCCCCAAACATAAAAACAAAAACAAGAAATTTTACACTAATTATGTTCTTTACCTTTATTTCAGAAAACTTGTATGGAATACCCGGAACTCTTGGGCTGCGAATATAAAAACTCGATTGAAAGTTGGGAATCAGAACCAAACGAAAACGAAGCCAGAACCCGATCTAAGCGAGAAACTAAAGAAAAAGAAGACACTTCTTCTGAAAAAAATAAAGCTGATGCCTCGACTTTAGAAAAAAGAGAAATATTCCCCGAAATCGAAAAGGATAAAGAAATAGCGCTGCCACCAGTTTATTATACTTACGAGGAAAATTTTGATCCTGAAGTAGACAAACGATTTGGTGCCTACAGAACGAGAAATCCTGAAACCGAAGGCTACAAAAGAGGTCCAGGTTTCAGAAGCTGGGGCGGGAAACGAGCGGATAATCCCAAAGGGAATAAATTTAGCAACTGGGGAGGTAAAAGAGGCGGCAAAGGCAGCAAGTTCAGTAATTGGGGCGGGAAACGAGCTAAATTCGTTTCGTGGGGAGGTAAACGCGCAGAAGGCTACAAAGGAAACAAATTCAGTAATTGGGGAGGAAAGAGGTCGTTTTTGGATGATGAGCTGGAATTCGAAGAAAACAAACGAGCCAAATTCGCAAGCTGGGGAGGCAAAAGAGATTATAATTTCTGGGAGGATCCCGAAGACAAAAGAGCTAAATTTGCAAGTTGGGGAGGAAAACGAAGCTACGATTTATTCGATGACGCCGAAGAAAAACGAGCAAAATTTGGAAGCTGGGGTGGAAAAAGAAGCTATGAAATCTTTGAAGAACCCGAAGATAAAAGAGCGAAATTTGGAAGTTGGGGAGGTAAAAGAAGCTACGATTTATTCGACGACGCCGAGGAAAAACGAGCGAAATTTGGAAGTTGGGGTGGAAAAAGAAATGACGAATATTTCGAAGACCCCGAAGATAAACGAGCTAAATTTGGAAGTTGGGGAGGGAAAAGAGACTCAGACTACGACGAAATCGATAAAAGAAGCAAATTTAGCAGCTGGGGAGGTAAAAGATTTGATCCTGAAGAAAAAAAAGACATAGAATATCCCATTTCCTACGATGGATTTGAAAAAAATGACATTTACGATGATGATTGGGAAAATTTAAAAAATCCACGACTCAACGATGATGGCAAAAGGAGCGCGTTTCGATCATGGGGAGGTAAAAGAGCAATTGGAGCGTTTGGTCAAAAAAATCCATTTTTGTACATCAGACGAGGAGACATTCGAAAATTTCTTAACTGGGGAGGAAAACGTAAATTTTCAAGTTGGGGAGGTAAAAGAAGCATCCACGATGAAAACGACGAATCTACCGGAATCGACAAAAGACAAAGTTTCAATTCATGGGGAGGAAAACGAGACTTAGGTGTAACCCCGTTTGAGGATTTAAACTCCAACGCGAGCGAAATACCTTCCATTAAAAATTTAAGCAACGAAACTGGTAATGCTTTTTTAGAGACGAAACCGACGAGTCAAATTGATACAGAAGAAAACGCAGAGAAACAAATGGCCATATACAGTCACATAAACCCTTATTATCCGATTATTAATAAAAGATCTCCAATTAAAACATTTGTATTAAATGATATTTACAATTCACGAGGAACGGATTTTGGTCCTAGAAGAAGATCGGAGTTTTTTCCGTGGGGAGGAAAACGAGACTTGAATAAAAGTCAGCGATAACTAATCCCACGATTAAATTTTCATGTTCGGTTATTTAATCTTATTATTTAAAAACGATCCTCGGTTTCTTCCCTCAATCAGCGATTTTTTCTCAAAAAAAAAAATTACTTTCGTTGATCGATGGCTCAGGCATTAAATGAAAAAGCCCGAAACATTAAAATTCCAGCAGAGATTTTAGGAGTTCGGATTTAAAATGCTGCCTGGTTGATTTTCAAACATGCAACATGGCGGAATAATCACGAAAGCGGGTTCTCATCCTTTACCTAGGCTCCCTATTTGATCCCTCCAGCTAAACTCTTTAGTGGCTTTAATAGCCTGAACTGCCTGAGCTTAAGCCTCTATGCACCCACACGATTTTAGCTGAAAGAGCTGTCTCCCTCAATATGGCTGTGGCTGTGGGCGGTTGGCACTCTCAGAATTTTACCTGTAGATATTCATGCACCCACTAACCCTGTAATTCCGACGCCGCTGATCCCTCAAAAAATACACAAAACATTTTTTAAAATCCTTATTTATCCCTTCCCACAGTTGAATATTATAATATATTCTTAAAGTTTTCGCCTTGTAAAAAAGAAGTTGACCGAGAACGTATCTCGTCGCCGATTCTAAAATAATCGATTCCCCAAGGGAAACAGAATAAGATCTTTGAATACTGATCCAAAATCCAATTCATGCAGACGGGATCAATTTCTTATGCATTCACCTTTTAGAATCCGAGATTTAAGCAAACTTTTTTTTATTTTCGTTATTTTTCTTGGTCACTTTCCTCTTTTGTTTCCTGGTAACTGGAATAAGTAGCCGGAAGATATTTTCCAGTAGGGACATAAAACATCGATTCATCTAATAAATTAATCTCGGTAGCAAAAGAATTTCGTTGAAAAAAAAAGTAATATGAAAATTTCCGCAGGCTTTCCAGATAATAAGAAGAGATAAGCATTCTAGTTTATTACTTAGAATGAAAAGGGCTAAATTATTAAATTTTAAATCCTACTCTTTAATTGACATATTACACTATCTGATTTTATACAAGGAGCTTGTTTTAGGCAACAGAGATTATGTCCTCAATGGCTCAAATTAATAGAAATATATTTTGAATTTCTCACAAACCTTATTTCTTGAGTGAGCAAATAATTAATCTTCTTAATTTTACTGCCTTCAGTAGAACACAGAAATGTTTTTGCACCTAGAGACTATATTCTCCATCCTTAGTACAATCTTTTGTAGTGCTGGCACATTTCGCTTTACTTACAAATATCTGCAAGTGCTTTTTAATTTTTTTTAAATATCTCGACTGTATGGCTTTTGCTTTTGGCTTTTCCCCTATAAATGCTAAAGCGCTGCAGTCACCGCTTGTACCCCTGCAAACACTTACTACATCCTAAAAATCGATCACTTTATAAAACTGACAACACTAAATCCAGTGTCTAAATTAATGTTTCGGGCTTATCAATGTCTTTTCAACATTACAGCGCTTCATGTTACATAACATTGAACTTGTGCCTGCCTTGAAAATGATCAATAAGATCGTATTATGGCAAACCAAGCTATAACAATTACATCTTTGTTATATGAAAAGAAATGAAAGATAATTAACATCTTTAATTAAAAATTATTGAAAACACGATGAAAGGGAATCATGTCATCTTGTGACTTATTAAGCCCTTTAGCAATAACAAAACGCCTACCTTTGACTTTAAAGAATATAACATTCAACACATCCAAGATATTATAATAAGTAAACAGTATTCAGTTCTTCAAAAACTGATATTATGCTTTTAGTTATCATCACTTTGAAAAAAAAATGTGATTCTATAAATTTGTTGATGGCAAATGAATAACAGCCAAAAGCAAAAATTTAGATTATGATTATTAAAAAAAAGAGATTTGATTTTAATTATGAATATGTTAAAATATAAATTATATAAGTTAGCAATGCATATTTTCTTTTCAATAACCTGGAACCTTCAACTCGTCATTAGATTATGTTTTTTATGTAAAACTGATTTTTTAAAATGATAAGATTTTGGAGTTGTATTGCATAAGAAGTAATGATTTTATTTGATGTAGCAATCAACATAAAGAAGTTAAATCAATTTGGCTAATTCGTTATTTCACTGTTTTTCTTGACAGAAGCAACAGACAATTTACAGGGAGGATTTTACCAGGTTAGGTTAAAGGTTCAAACTATTAAAAAAGCGGATAGTTATTAGAGAATCTTTCCTGTTTAAATCACTAAGCTTACCTTCGCAATCTGATGGGGTAATAAACCGTTGTTTGCTATTATAAAACATTAAAAAGTTATAAAAATTTAATTTTTAAAAAAAAAATGATCCGACGGTTTACTAACAAAAACAACGTGGCACTAGAAGAACAATGCGATAATCCGGGATAATCCATCCGGCGAGCGAATTTTTTTTCTCATTATTATCATTTTCATTTTCACTATTACTATTACACACTTTGTGCAAAAACAGCTACTTCTACTACGCTCAAATCATCAATCAAACTTTTAAATACCTACAATCCAACTGTATAAATCATTAATCGAACCATTTCGTCCAAATTATTATGTTCATGTTCATCCTCCATTACAAGTTACGGCGTTACAATAAATTTTTCCTACCTTCTTCAAAATTATTTTAGCGATTTCGTTTCCTTCCTCTTTGCATCAGATCTCAAATATTGTCGAAGCTTAATCATCAGCTAACTTTATCGCCAAGACAATTGTTTTTACCAAATAAAGCAGTCAAATTTAGGACGCCATGAGGACGAAGGGAAAAAGTGGTAAGTAGACGGATTTCAAAACATTTTTAAAGTGAGCGTAATAAAAGAAATAAGATCTGATTTTTTTAAACAAAAGATAGGTCTATGCTAATTTCCTTTATTTTAAAAAAAATAAAATAATAACAATAATAAATTTAAAAACTATAACCATTATTTATCCCCAAATATACTGCACTTTGAGCCCAGATATACAACCATAAAAACATAATGTATTGTCTTGATATTTGTGACCGTTATCTTATACCAATGTCAAGATATCTACTGAAGCATTTTACGAATCATGTAATTCAATATTCCCCCATGCTTAAAGTACGTAAGATCGACTTCTGTATCGAATCTTAATATTGTCTGAAAACTGCGGCCGTCGTCCAGCTAAAAGCAAATATTAGTTAATAAATAATTGAAATGAATTAATTTCAGTTAACTATTTTTTTTTTTTAAATACCTGAACAGTAATTTGTTGCAGAGGTTTAGCATCATTTGGAATGTTAATAGTATACTTTTCTTTTCCAGTCAAATTTAACGTATCAGCGTTTTGTCCTTCCAAGTACTGCAAGGGTACAATGCCCATTCCAACTAAATTAGATCTGTGAATACGTTCGTAGGATTCAGCGATTACAGCTTTGATGCCCTGTTAATTTAAAAAAAAAATTTAAATTATCGTTACATTTTTCTGTAGAAATAAAACTGATTTAAGCTTACAAGTAAATAAGGTCCCTTTGCAGCCCAATCTCGAGAAGACCCTGATCCGTAATCTTTTCCAACGAGAGCGATTAGAGCGGTGTTGTCAGTGTGGTAACGCTCTGCAGCGTCATAAATGTCCATCTACAAAAAAATTAATTAAAATTTTTACCATTTAATTTTATAATAGAGATTTTTTAAAATTGAAAACTACCTCTTCTTCAGTTGGGATGTAAACAGTCTTCGGACCTGGTTGCTTTACAAATTTATTCACCAATCGAATATTAGCAAAAGTACCTCTTGCCATGACAGCATCATTGCCTCTTCGAGAGCCATATGAATTGAATTCACGTGGGATTAACCTGGAAAATATTTTAACTAACAATAATCTTCCGCAAAATTTTAAAAAAAATTTAAATTTACCCTCTTGAGGCCAAGTAACGAGCAGCTGGGCTGTTCCTTGCAATACTGCCAGCAGGTGAAATATGATCAGTTGTGACAGAATCTCCAAGGTTCAAAAGCACTCTAGCATTTGCGATTGGTTTTATGCCAGGCAGTTCCTATAATTTGAAAAAAAAAAATTAATTATTTTTAAAAAAGGGATTAAAATTTTTTTCTATAATTCTTACCCTTGTCATGCCATCAAAGAAAGGAGGTCTCTTAATGTAGGTAGATGATTCATCCCAGGGATATAGGGTTGTTTCAGGAGCTTGTAAACTCTGCCATGTTAATGATCCCTTTTCGATTCTCGCGTATACTTCTTCAAACATGGCCGGAATAACGTGTTGCTTCTCGACCGCTTGAATATCAGCCCTGCAAGGATTAAAATTAAATATTATTTAAAGATGATTTGACAAAAAATGTTTTGCCTGCTAAATTTTAATTTTTTTTTCACCTACCTAGTAGGCCAAATATCTCTCAAAAATATTTCCTTCCCCTCAGGTGATTTACCGAGAGGCTCCTTTTCAAAGTCTATGTCAACTCTCCCAGCTATAGCGTATGCGATGACCAACAAAGGAGACGCTAAGTAATTAGCTCTTGTATTTGGATGTATTCTTCCTTCAAAATTTCTATTCCCAGACAAGACTCCACAACAAACCAAATCTCCCTAAATAAACAAAGCAAAAAATCAATTAATTTTTATTCACTGTATTTGTTTTTTAACAAGTTTCAAAACTTACTTTTTCGATAGCTTCAACAACAACATCAGGAAGAGGCCCTGAATTACCGATACACGTCATGCATCCATAACCCACTACTCCAAAACCTAAAGCCTCAAGATACGGAATCACGCCACTTTCCTGAAGGTAATAGGTCACGACTCCGGATCCAGGAGAGAGCGATGTTTTGATATACGGCAGAACGGTTAATCCTGCTTCGATGGCACGTTTCGCTAATAAGCCAGCGCCTAGCATAACGCTTGGGTTGCTTGTATTCGTGCAGCTGGTAATAGCCGCAATCACGACGGATCCATGCCGCAACGCATATTCCCTTCCGTCATAAATAAACGTAGAAGTCGTTGCTAATTTATCGTTTGGAAGACCAAAACCTTTAAAACCGACCTAAAAAATTAATTTTATTTAGATTAGATTTTTAACAAAAAAGCCTGGTGTTTTATAATCCTTTACCTTATTTGACAAGCAGGTTAAAAAGTCAGTTTTCATCTCAGATACTGATACTCTATCGTGAGGTCTCTTAGGCCCGCTAACAGAACTAACAACCGTGGCCAAATCTAATTCGACGACTTGAGTGAAAACTGGATCTTGACTTGAATCTTCGTAGTTTCTTAACAATTTTACATTTCTCAAGTATTCCTCCATAACCTTAACTTTATCTGCAGGCCTATCTAAAATGCAGAATAGAAAAATTATCAGTTTTTTATAATTAAACTTGGTAATCTGTATCACTACACAACTAATCAATCAGTCTTAAATTATTCATACTTGTTTGTTTTAAGTAACTCAAGCTTTCCTCATCTACAGGAAAATACCCAACGGTCGCTCCATATTCAGGACACATATTACTGATAGTAGCGCGATCAGCAATGCTTAACGCTTTCACTCCTGGGCCGAAAAACTCTACGAATTTACCAACGACGCCCAATTGACGTAGATGCTGCACAGAAAAAATTTTTTATGTGAAATTTTGAATTTCAACTTAATAAATTAATGAATTTTTAAATTACTTTAGTTATGGTCAACACAAGATCAGTTGATGTAACAAATTGATCCAGTTTTCCAGTAATTTTGTAGCCAATTACTTCAGGCAGTAGCATTGAGATTGCCTGGCCTAACATTACCGCCTCCGCTTCTATTCCTCCAACGCCCCAACCAACAACACCCAAACCTGTAAAAAATAAAAATTTTATAAAAAAAAATCATTTTTAAAGAAAACCAAATAAAATTTTATTTACCGTTAATCATTGTAGTGTGCGAATCAGTTCCCACAACAGAATCAGGATAAAGTAAATTGTTGACATTAAAAACCAATCGTGCAAGATGTTCCAAGTTCACCTGATGAACAATTCCAGATCCAGGAGGTACAATTAACATATTTCTAAAAGCTTTGGCACCCCATTTTAAAAACATAAATCTTTCTCTATTCCTTTCAAATTCAAGTTCCTCATTTTTTTGAAGAGCATCATTCCTAAAATTTTTTTCAACAATATTAAACAATTGTTTTTCTTACGGAATAACAATTTCGTTACTACACTTACGTTCTTGAAAAATCTGCTTGGACTGAATGATCAATGACAAGATCCGATGGGCAAATAGGGTTGATTTTATCTGGATTCCCTCCAAGAGATTTAACAGCATCTCTCATTGCAGCAAAATCGACAACAGCCGGGACTCCTGTAAAATCCTGCAGAATAACTCTTGCAGGTTTGAATGCTACTTCAACGCCTCCTGGTTTTTTTTGATTGGTTTCCCATTGTAAAATACTTCCCACATCATTTTCAGTGACCTAAAACATAATAAATTAAAGTTAATTTGCTGATTTGACAAATAAAAATATAAATTACTATTCATAAAATTTCTTATTTACCTGGAAATTATCGCAGTTTCTAACTGCTGATTCTAATAAAATTCGAATTGAATATGGTAATTTATTATAGCCATCTCCAAGTGATGAAATGTCAAAATAACTGTATTCTGTTCCATTAACACTGAAAGTCTTGATCAGTCTTTGATATGTGTTGTGCTCTGGAATTAAAGAGCCATAAAAATTTTCTAAGTTCATTATGTAAGGTTGTATGTGACAATACACACGAATTTGACCGACAGTAAATACTGATAAATCATTCGATTCGACGTAACAGCCAAATAAGGGTCAGAGGTTAAAAGTTTTCTGTTCGTTACTATATTATCATAAACATCATTACACAGGCTATTACTATAAATAATTTACATGCTCCATTTTATAAAGGAACAGATTTGATTTTAATAAAAGAATATTTAAGGAATAAAATGAAAAAGATTGCAAAATAAATAATAACATTTACTTACCGGCCATGATGAAAAATTTGAGTCTTTCGGAGATGTCACGTGGACTCCGCCATATTGGCAACGATTCGATTAACTGCCGCCACGTTAGTTTTTGTTTTAATTTTTTATTTTGCGATGGCACCAAAAAATACGAATGATTTATTAGAATTAGCATCTGGTAAGTTAATTTTTTCATACAAAAGTGTTCTCTAAGGGTTTGTGTAACTGTTGAGTCCTTTTAGGTAAAGATTCTGGGTCTGATTCCGACGGAGGAGATAGTAGCAGATCTGGAAGCAGAAGCAGCAGTGCGGAATCGAATAAGAATGCCGAAAATGAATCAAATAGAGGAAGTGGACGATCGCGGTCCCCAAGTCCGAATTCTGAAGCATCAGGTAGCCCTCACTCTAATGCCAGTAGTCCTGGTAGGAGAAGTAGGCGTGATTCTGCATCTTCCGCAAGTCCCGGAAGGGGAGCTAGATCCGAGCGTACCGTAAGATCGCGTAGTGGAAGTGTAGATAATGCAGAAGAAGCTTCACAAAGTCCAAGAAAATTAACTAAATCAGGATCAGCTAGTCCTGCTGGAAGTGCTAGGAGTGGATCCGGTGGTACCAGACATTCAAGGTCGGAATCACCAGCTGAAAGGAAAAGTAATGCCTCTGATAGAAGTAGATCACAAAGTCAAGAAAATGAAAAACCTAAATCAAGATCTAGATCGCATAGTGGAGCTAGTAAGACCTCAAGACAAAGCAGCGCAAGATCTGGATCTCGTTCTAGATCTGGAAGCCGGGAAAGTGTACATAATCAAGAAAGACATTCCAGATCTAGAAGTCCATCAGGGCATAGAAGTGGCAGTGAAGCTAGACAATCAAGATCGCCAAAAGCTCGCAGTGAAAGAAGTGAAAGTAATGTTTCTAGAAAAAGTGGAAGTCAATCTCCACATTCAGATAAATCAAGAAGCAAATCGCCAAGGTCTAATAGATCAAAAAGTCCGGGATCGGATCGCAGCAGAAGTCGTAAAAAGAGTGGCTCCAGGTCTCCTGCGAATGAGAGATCAAGAAGTGGTTCTCCTGATTCACAAAATGAAAAATCTGATAATGAAGCAGGCAATGAGCGAAGTCCAAAGTAAGGAGTTTAATATTTTTTAAAGCAAAAGTGACATTATTAATAATTGATATGGTTTCAGGAAAAGGAAAAGAGCAGTGCTAAGTGACGAGAGTGGATCTGATGCAGGCAAAGAAACAAGTAGGAAAAAAAAAGTAATCGGTAGTGATAGTGATGATGATGGCGAAAAAGGAGAGAAAAATTTAGTCAGTAAGTATTGTACAATTTTAAATTTTTACTGTTGATGAATATTGTTTATTTAAAAAATTTTTATTTTAGTTGATGCAGAGGCCTTATTTGGTGATGCATCTGATATCAGTTCAGATGAAGAAAATAAAAAACAAAGGGCTGCTTTAAAAATGACCGATGACGAAGAAGAAGACGGTAACGAAGCTCGAGAAGGTCGCAGGGAAAGCGATGGTGGTAGTGATAAAGAAAAAAGTGGCGACGAAGGAAATGAAATGGACGACAGGGATGAAGACAAAGAAAATCTACCGGAAGAACCTGTACCGGAAACAAGGATAGATGTCGAAATTCCTAAAATTACGACAGATTTAGGCAAAGAACTTCATTTTGTAAAATTACCAAATTTCTTATCAGTCGAAACGAGACCTTTTGATCCAGCAACTTATGAAGATGAAATTGACGAGGAGGAAACTTTAGACGAGGAAGGACGAGCTAGGTTGGTTAAATTTTAGGTATTTCAAAACTAGAATTTTGAATTTACCAATAAAAATTTCTTTTTTTTTAACAGGCTTAAGCTAAAAGTAGAAAACACTATAAGATGGCGGGAAGTTACAGCGCCAAATGGGGAATTTAAAAAGGAAAGTAACGCTCGTTTTGTTAGATGGTCAGATGGTTCTATGTCGCTTCATTTAGGTTCTGAAATTTTTGATGTTTATAAGCAGCCATTGCAGGTAAAGTAATTTAATTCGTTTGTTTATTTTTATTCAATTTGATCGTATTATTTAAATTAATATTTATTTGTTATTTTAGGGGGATCATAATCATTTATTTATTAGGCAAGGTACAGGCTTACAGGGGCAAGCTGTTTTCCGTACTAAATTGACATTTAGGCCTCATTCAACAGAATCGTTTACTCACAGAAAAATGACAATGTCTCTTGCCGACAGATCTCAAAAAACATCCGGTATTAAAGTTTTATCTCTTGTGGGTAAAGATCCAGAAGCTCACAGAGGAGAATTAATCAAGGTAATAATTAATATTAAGATTCGAAAAGAAACGAAATTTAAATCTTTGTATTTACTTTTTCGTTTAGAAAGAAGAAGAAAGACTGAGAGCGTCTGTACGTAGGGAAAGCAAACAAAAACGAGTGAGGGAGAAAGGTGCAAGTCGAGGATTGTCAGCTGGATATTTGGAACCAGACAGATATGGCGATGCTGATTCGGATGATGATGGAATATCTCTAAATGCCATTAAGAAACAACATAAAAATAAATTGGCTATGCAAAAAGGTAGTTGTTTCAATAAAATGCTGCAAAATTTCGCTGTACTTCACAAAACCCTTTACTAATCGTTTTTTTTCTTAGGTGATCGTCCTCAGATTTATTCTTCAGACGAAGACGGATCTGACATCGAAACAAGAAGAGCCAGGCGCTTAGATAAAGCCAAAGCTCTTAAAGATTCCGACTCAGAAGAAGGTTCAGGAGGAGGAGAAGAAGAAAATCAATCTGGCGGTCAAACTTCAAGCGAGGAAGAATAAAAATTAAAACATTCCTCTACTCTGATACAGATTTCCAGTAAATTTTTGCATACAATTAAAAAATCGATGCAGTAAAAAAAAAAAATTTCTCTAAGCAGAAAATCGTTTGATAACATATGATGTGATATATTACCGTAAATATTTTCATTTTCAAAAGGATGGAGAAAGCAGCTACATGTCTCCAACATGTCATCAACAGGTTATCAACATGTCTGCGCAACATGTTCAATATGAACATAAATTTTCCTGGCATTCCTGGCGAAGATTTTCATCATTCTTGTTTTCACAGTTTAACCATATTCACTTGAAAATTTTGAATTTTTGGAGTAACTCCGATTTTCCGGTGAGCTTCAGAAAAAGATAGAAATGAAGAGTAAAAACAGTAGCCGATCTGATCAGTTTTTTACCCGGGAGTATTCAAAAAAAATAAATTATACTTAAAATGACTATAATACAATATATTACAAAAATTTAAAAAGCAATTTTTTCAATTTTAAAAAAACATACCTGGCAGCTTACAAAATGTTTGATATGGCCTTTTAAATGAGATTCGAAAAATTAATATTCTTAAAAAAAATTTTGGCCTATTGAAGTTAATAAAATTAGACTTAAAGTTAGTGAACAACTATGGCAAACTCAGAAAATTTGATAATTTTTTTTTATAAAAAGTTGCAAATAAATAATATCAAAAAATTTATTGAACATCGAAAGTAACTCTGCCTCTACTTTAGAATTAATATACCTGGAAAAAGTATTATACTTTTTTGTTTTATTATATAAAAAGTCTAATTCTCTCAGGGTGGACGATATCAAAAAAAAATTAAGTTTAAAATCAGGAGAGGCAAATAGCACCGTATAATTAAGTTCTTGAAAAAGGCACCATTTATATTTTCCAGAAAGCTATTTTAAAAAACTTCCCTTTAGCTTTCACATAATATACGACGAATAATTTACCTGATTGATAAAGAGTCTTTAAAAGCTTTTTTTTAAAATCTAGCCGTAATTTAATAGTTTCTTTCTGCCTCTCTTTAAAACTTTTCCTGTTCCAAGAGATTGCTTGATAATCCTTACAATATCTAACTAAAACTACGTTATCGAAATCACAATAAGCATTTTTTTGCATGTCACTAACCATCCCACAATACTGGCACCATATACTGAATATATATAAAGTGAATAAAACAACCACGAAATATTTGACCGGTCCATGACATAAGTGATAGAGAAGAGAAGTAACGCTGATTTGAGAAAAATTAAAAAAATTTATCTTCGAATAAAGAAGGTGAAATTTTACTGCTAATGTCCTAGCAGCCGGCTAGGGTTGGATCAAAGATTCTAAAAATCAGGGATGCTCGTCCTCTATCTTCCCCTTTTGAAACGCCTTCCATGTCTCTAATAATACTTAGCTTATTTTTAAAAAAAACACCAATGTCGGCTTTATTAATTTTAAAAATCAGCTTTACTTCATTTGACTAATTAATAGCACAATGACATGAGCAATAACATAATAAATTTACACAACAGATGACAGCAAATAAGTTATGAAAGCATCTTTTTTTGAAAAAAAATTATCATGGCTTAAAATAAAAAAAGCTTTTAACTAAAAACGATTTTAATAATTTATTGGCCGGTCTATCATGAATCAAAGATGCTTTTTTTTAATATTTTGAAAAAAAAGAAAAAACTTCAATACTAAATTTAACAAAATAACCTGAGGTTCATCATTTTGACGTTTACAAAAAAAATTTAATAAGAAACAACATAATTCACACAAGTTCACTTTTAACGCTCTTTGACAGATCAATCCTTAACTTTTCCAATTCAAAAACTTAAAAAAAAAAACTAATGGAGCAACTATTTACAAGTAAACACGAAATCTTGTGAGTATATGCATCAACTACAGACTATTTACAAAATAGGTTATTATTAATTTACGGACTATTACAAAAACGCTCGACAACCGCTAACGTTTTTTTTTTGCAAATCGTACCAGATCGTTTCTTGCTAAAATATTATAAAATACTAAAAAAATCTGATTAAAATGTATAAAAATGAGGTATGCAGTCGTGAAATTTTCAATAAATTTGAAAGCGGAAGATGCAGCATCACAAAGATCACATTTTGGTGACGGAGATTGGTGTTTGCCGCGAATTCAGCAAGCCTGAAAGAAAAAAAAACATTAAATAAAGTAAATGAAAGACGTCAAGTCATTTCTAAAATATTTTAGTGATAAAATGATTGAAAAAATAGCGAGAATAAAAGCTAAATTAAGATTTTTCAGAATTCAAAATGGCCGTCGTTGCTGATTACTCTTTTGTCGAAACGTCGTGTCAATAGAAAAAATGGCAGCGCCGATATTATCAGAATTCAGAAAGCAGAAGAAATCAAGAAAAGGAAATTTATTCAATTCTTATGCAGGCAGGCCTTTTGGCTTTTAACAGATGAAAATGCCCAAAAAATAAGTGTAATTTATCCAAGCAGAAAATGCAGGAATTCTAGAAATGAATAATGCTGAACCTTTTAGTTTTGGGTAGCCAAAAGCCGAGACCAGTTGATGTGAAAAAGAACTTGAGTAAAATTTTGAAGCTCTTAGTGCACTAAATCGTCAAGGTAAGATAAGTGATCCTGTTAATTTGTAAAATGAAATTTTCAAGAGTCTATTTTTTTTTTTTGGAACGTTAAACGACAATTGTTCCCTCAGTTATTTTAAATAAGCTCTTGCCATATCCACCTGAGTGCATCTGAGCTGGATGATTCCCTTTGAAATTCAATTAATGAAAGGCTCAAATAAATTTATATTAGATTAAAGAATTAAAGTTCCAAAGCAAAACATAGTCTTGCTGTAACTAACCACACTGCGACACTATTCTCTGCATTTTGGAGAAAGAGTAAAAGTGTAAATCAACAATTAACTCTTGTGAAGTCAAACTTGTTCAAATAAAGGGACGGAGGGATGATGTTTATCACCTAAGTCTTTAATTTCTTAGGAAAGTTTCAGAAAGTTGTTAACAAGTCAGAAGGCATTCGAATTATTGTAAAGTTTAGAGAACAATGAAGATGAAATGAAGAGATAGGTAGAATAGTTACACCATGCAGATATTTTTTTAAAATGCAAAAATAGTTAAAACTATTTCCATACCTTGACAACCAAAGCCTTCCCATATCCACCTTTGCTCTGCATTTGATTTTGCAAAGCATTTAAATGAGAAGTTTCCATTTGTACATCACCGCTTCCAATATGAACAGTATGTTGGAAATTTGTCGGATTTCCAATCATAGATCTGTCTATCCTCGCTCTCGTTCTCCTTGCCGCTTGTCTTTTTCTCTGCTGAGCAGGTTGATTAGTGCAACAGCCAAACCACTGCAACCATATCTCTCCTGCGACTCCATTCGATTGATACCCCGACATGATTATATTTGTCTAGATTATACCTGCCAATAAAAAAACACATTTTATTGTATAATTCTTTTTTTTCGACCGGAAATTTTAGTTATTACATTCGGAGACAAAGAAGCGGTTTTTTACGATCAAATCTGACCTACATCCTCAACTCGTAAAATTGGCTTGCTTCGCGCAAATCGGATCCGGATCCGACAAAAAAAAGGTAATAAAATAAGATGAAAGAAGCTCTCGTGCTCGACATTCCTCATCCTAACTTGTTATTCGCCGGATTAGTAAGAATAAAAAAAATTCGTCGATTACGGTTTTTAAAAGGCAAGTTCCGAATTGCGTAATCCTTCTAACCCCGAGTCATTTTTTTTGTCTTGTTTGTTTTTAATGTTACGACATTCGCCTCTATCGCACTCTACTTGTTTAGAAAGGGGCTTTTTTAATCTTCTTCGTTAAAAAATTTTTTAATAAAAAGATGTTTATTTTATTTTCAGAGCCCCCTGGAGTGCTGCAAGTAGTAAAGAGTGTTTTACTTAAGATGAAAATAATTAAAGTGTTTAGTAGTGCAAAGAAGTAAGTAGCAAGTTCTTATTTTACAAAAACTAAGCTTTGAGGAACTAAATCATGGGGAGTTTCAAGTCTACCAGTAATGACACTGCAAATTCTTGAACTGATCAGCATAGAAGCAACTCTACTTGCCATCAAGACTTTTGGGCCAAAAAAAAATTTCAAATATTCAGACAAGAGCAAAGAATAATTCGGCGGCCCTCAAATTCGAGATCATGGCAGCTTCCAGTTTTCAAAATGGCGTACCCCGATGCAGCAGACGACTCATCAAAGTGTCCACTCCTTAGTAGGCTCCCTAGTCCTCTACCTCGGTGCAATCGCCTTTATACAGTAGTGCGGATATGAATTTATTGTATTTGGAACGAAAAGACAAACGTCTTTTTTTACAAGAATATGTCACGGCCGAGGAATATCCTTGAGATTAATACAATCACACACGTGAATCTGTCTCTGTGCGATTTCGGTTACAAATAACGATTATGGAGGACATTTTATTTTTACGCGATATGTCTGCTAATTAAAATCTATATAGAAAATCGTTTTTCTAGAGGAGATTCAGAATCCATTATTAATCAGAGAGGCCAATGCCAGGAAAAGTTGATGCATGCCGCATTTCACGGAGCTAGCAAACGCGTTCGTCTCCTGTGTTTAACTTACTGACAAGCTACTCTCCAGCAAATAGTTTGTAAATAAACTAAAGATAGGAGCGAGTTTACTAGCTCCGTGAAATGAAACCTTTAGTGAAGAGATAAAAGTGCATATTTTGGCATATTTTGCAGATAACCAAAAATTGAAAGATAAGAATTTACCAGGCACGGATTGCCCTCACCGGGCTAACGGGAGAAATCCCAGTTCATCGTGCAAAAGCGCTCTTTTGCTCTTGAAGTTTTTAAAAATAGGACTAAAATATTTTGGGCAAAATTTTTGTGAATTTTTTTCTTTGGAATAAAAATTGAAAACAAAGCAGAACTGCATTATTTTTCACAAGGGAATGCGACAACTTTCCGAAATTTCAGTTTTTTAAAATGATTAATTTTTTACCCTTATTCTAAGAAGACAGGGCACTTATGGACTACTTACGTGCACCCCGTCTTCTTATAGTGTGAGCCGAATTTCTTCTGTAATAAAATTAGTTTTACTAGATTTTCTGGTATTTTTACGCGTGCCTGGAACTTACTTTTCTTTCAAGCAGAAATAACATCTACAGAAAAAGCTAATGAGGCCTTTAGGCTTCTTAGTCACACATATAACTATAAAGCCCGAATTCAATGGTTTGAGGGACATTATGGGAGCTCTTGAGAAGGAAAAATTTCGAAACTGGAAAGACTCCCCCGAACTTAACTCCTCAGTAAAGACTTAATTGCAAAATTTTAACAAATGTTCATTTCATTCTTTGATAAGGGTTGATTAAAGACCAAATGGAAAATGGTTAATGTCTCCTTAAAACACGACTATCATTAAAATCAAATCTTTAAATTTCAAAATAATTAAAATGGCATTTTTAAATGATGCAAAAAAAAACACATAATAGATCATATCGTAGGTGTAAAAGACAGAAGGTCAACACATATTTTTTAAGCGCATATGAGTAATATTAATAAACAAGTTCCTATTCCGGGAATAATTACTTTCCATGATCTTATGAAAAAATGGAAAAATACTGATCAGGTCAGATTGACAATCCTGTGATGATTTTGCAACTGCCTAAATCCATCAAAAAAAAATCTTAATGGGGAACTTTTTTATGGGCAAACTATTTACTTTAAAAATCGTCGAAAGAATCAAAAATAAACTAACCCACACGTCCCTTTCACTTCCACCTATAAAAAAAAAATTATAAACTCCATGATTGATAAGCATCCTAAAAAGAAATTCCTATTTGCTGCCTAAATCGATCGAAGATCGCCTCGTTAAGTTACGTCATTGTTTATTTCCGAGGAATAGGAAGATTTCGCGACTCCTCTCTATTACCAAATTAATCGATTTAAAACCAAATAAAGACTTTTTTTTTTATTTCCGGTATGCCGGAAGAAATTAAATTAATAACGTCGGGCGATTTTTCATATAACCATGACCCGGGCGTGACCGAAGCCACCGAGCACTCGCCGAGACTCTTCCTCAGGTGCCGATTTATTTGTTTTTTTTTTCTTTTTTCGTTCCGACCGAAAAAGGAAAAGAAGAAAAAAGAGCTCTCGGCTGCGCTTGGAGAGAGTTCGATGAACCTCGTCTCCCGTTGCCCGAATGAGGACGTACCCGGTTCCAAGGATCCGGGCTTTACATTCAATCTTTCGATCTGTTTTCGACGTCCGTGGCCTTTAATTAATCTTGTGATTTATCACAAGTCGAACGTTTTATATTATTCTTTTTTGGGAACAAATTTATTCGACCTTTCCTCACTAAAAATGACGTTTCGGTTTGGTTTATCGTATGACAAACAAATAACGGCGTCGCCATATAAAATCAAGAAGATAAACGGCGTCTTTTATTTTCTAATAATGGAATCGAAATGTTATCGTTTTGCAGATCGAATCATGGATAAATAAGGAGTTGTTTGTTTCGAGTTGTGAAAATAAAAGTATTGAATAGGATTTAAAATTGAAACAGATTGAGTGATTTTTTGAAAACTACATAGAGTCCTACTACTAAAACTACATAGTACAAGAATTTTTTTCACGCGGGTCGACTTTTCTCGTCGGGAGGAGTCAAATACGGGCTCATAAGATTTTTAGAAAGGAAAGGGTTACCTCGCAAAGTCAATGTTTAAAAATTTTTACATAATGGGACCTTAATTTTAAAGAGGAACTCAAATCCGGACTCGCTCGCAAGAACAAGGGAACAAGTTTCTGTCTGGTATGCAAATCGGCGTATGTAACTAAAATGGCAAAACATTCTATCAATTTTCTGGGGAGGTTAGAGGCCTCATAGGAGAGTGATTATTTTTCAGGACAGTCGTTCTCACCGAGAGGAATCTAAATCTGCACTCGCTCACAAGATTTTTCGACCAAAAAAATCTGGCTCGCAAGGCCAAATTTCAAAAAAAAAATTTTGGTGGCCACAGATAAAATTTATACATAGGGATACTCAACTCATTGAGAGGAACCTAAATTTACCCTCGCTCGCAACAATTTCAGAAGAGGAAAAAAGTCTCTTTCGTTTGCAAATTAAATTGTCCCAGTACATAGTAATTTAATTTACAAAAATTTGTAAGCCCAAATCTGCCCTCAAGAGATAATACCTAGAGCTGACCCTCTCAACTTTTCTTCCAGAAACCGTACTTGGGTCCTTTTTACATACCAACAATCCGCTACTTATTCGCAATCTTTTTTTCTTTGTTTAAAAAATCGCTTCCATCAAAAATAAATTTTAACTACCTTTTTAAAAAAAAAGCTTTGCCGTCAGTCAAATTCTCAGAACCCAACATGCTTAACTTTGAAAATCTAAGACCAACAAATTAATTTTTGCAGAATCAGATCACATTAATCTCTTTTAATAAAATTTTTCGGCGTTACTAACTCGATCGCCTTAGCTGATATCAAATACCTTTCTCGTGACGTTATGGTCATTAAAAACAATAATAAAAAATGAAAAAAAAAAAAAAAGAATAACCAATAATAATGGAAATTACCGACCCGGTGATTCTTTAAGTATGTCAATATTTTTTTTTTTTGAATCCAATTCTCTTTTCAGCGGTAATAATTTAATTTGGTTATCGATACGGTAATAAATTTGTAGAACGCCCGCTTTACATTAATTCAAGTTCAAACGTGTCAAATCAACCATCTTTTCTTTATATATTCGTACGGAAATGATTTCGGAAATCCGTTTTTGGTTCTATATAGCCAGGGGGTCATAGCCCGGACAAGGATGAGAAAAACCTTGTAAACAATACCTTGATTAAACATGACGATGCATAAAACTTCTTTTCGAGTAGGATTCCTTTAACAACGGTAAATTCTTTAAATTATTGACCATTTTAAAAAAGCTCTCTGGAATAGGCAAAAAAATTCAGGTTGAAACCTGATCCGATTTTCAAACTATGAGCCTAACTTTGGCCTGGCCTGATTGTCAATAAAAATCTTCCAGTTAGGAAGACTCTACCTGACCCTCTCCATTTTTTTTGGCCCACACCCAATGGCGCCGTTGAACGAAGTCTGGGGGGAGGGGGGCACTTTAAAGCTGTGAGAGCGGCTGAAATATTCTACTAAGTTTAGCTTAGGTGAGCTAGCACCCTTGGAGGGGGCCTCCAAGGCCCTCCGCCTAAGCCAGGCTCTGTACAAAGATGCTTACTGCAAATTTTTCATTTCCCCTCCTCATAACCCTTTAAAATGCAAAACTCAAGCTATGAATCATGCTCTCGTTCCACACACCTTTATGCTAAACAAAAGTTATCGATTTACTTATGGTTTAAAGTAGGGATCTTGAAAGCACAGTGCTACGGTCATTCAAGTGTGACATCTCAGAACAAAGTGACTCATAGGCTAATCTAATGTAAAGTGCAAAATCTTTCCCAATGATATTTTTTTTTTCAATTATTATTTGCAAAACAGATTTAGGCTTTTGATTTGTGGTGGTGACAACACTGAAGACCTTCGTGACTAAGAAGCACGATTTCTTTCCATAACGCTTCTGGTGAAGTTTAAATTTTTTCTTTTTGGTATATGGACATAACCGCAGATGGTATTGAAAAAAATATTAACTGGTAGGCCTACTTCGGGTATTCAAGAAGTCATCATAAATCGAAAGAAAAGTAGGACAAAGATGCGACGCGTTTTTCGACGTCTGGGGTCGTCAAAAAAATTTTTAGCATCACGGAAGTCGCATTTAATTTTTTGATTTATATTTTACTGTGAACGACTTTTTTAAAAGAATTGATATTTTTTAAGCAATAAGTAGGACCTTAAAAAGCTCGACGAGTTGGACTTGAGCTGAATGAGGGGAAAGCAGAATACCTACAGGATTAGGCAGGATGTGAGTCCTTTGAAGATGGGCTTCAAAGAATGTTACCGAATTTCGGTATCTTGGATCTCTTGTCACGAGCGGCAATGATATCAACAGGGAGGTCGTTGCTTGGATCCAGAGTTGTCTATTTGCTTTAGGCCATATTCTCCGCAGTAGGGTCCTTTCGGTATGAGCAAAGCTCACCGTATATAATGCAGTCATACGCCCAACGGTCACTTATGGCTGTGGATCATGGAATCTGAATTGCGCCCAGGAGAGCTTGTTGGTCTTCTAAAATAAAATGTTGCGTCGAATTTTGAGGTAAAAGAGAGATCGGGTGACGGTGTTATTCAGGATGAGCTTGAATGAAGAGATCCGTAGGCTCACGGGACAGCCGGTGATCACTAGTATGATCACGGCACGGCGGCTTCAGTAGGCGGTGGGCGCACCCGTCTCGGACAATAAGGCAAGACCTTGATGGACGCCCCCCAGGGTAGACCGCGGTTTCGTAATGAGGACAACGTATCGAAGAATGCGGGTCGTTTAGGAGTTCCCGACGGCGGGCTACCTGCCAGGATAGGAAGTCTGGAAGAAATCTGCGATGGGCAACAAAGCTTCAGGCTCAGTAAAGCCATAGTGATAAATAGAATAATTTTTACCTCCGCTACTGGGCCGTTGTCCTCATTGTTAAATGATAACTTACTTTTTATCACTTGATAAGTTAACGCGAAGAAAAGTAAGTATATAAAGAAAGAATCGGCTAACCCAATTGGAAATCGAACTAAAACCAATGAAAAATTTTGAAATTGAATCAGTACGTTTTTAGTTTTAGTTTGCAATAGAAAAAGTTTTTGAATTTGATAAGCACGTGGAAGTAATCAAAGCGAGACAAAGGTGTACCAGACAAAAAAGGGAAAGTTTGACTTTATTTATGCTACAGATAATTCAAAAAAAAAAAAATTGGTCCTATTATAAAACTGTTTGCTTCATTGATTATATTCCATTTTACGTGACGGATGCATTTCCACCGGCTACCGGCATCGTTCCTCCTGCGGTTTTTTTTTCTTGCGGTTTTTAGTGAAACTAATCGTTCTATTTAATTCGGCCTCGGTCCTAACGCCATAAACTTCGACATCCGGATCCGAACTTTTAATTTTTTTTTAACGATTCTCATAAATCACAAATCTCATTCGCAAAAATCGAACAAAAGAAAACGAGTGCAAAGTTATGTTTATTTAATAGAACGTGTCATAGCACGCGGACGTTCTCACCACACCACACTTCGCTTTAGATCCTGACTAAAAATAAATTCCTTTTATAACTCCTAACGCGGAGAAGAATCACCGAAAACAAAAAAAAAATTATGATAATGCACGACTTTCAAGACTTGTTAATGGAAGACTTTTGTTTCGGTATAAATTTTTTTTCTTTTGAAAAAAAAAAGCAAAATAGAAAGTATCATAAAATAAGGAAATGTTTTTTATGTTGACGGGTTGTAAAATGAAAAATGATTTCCCGGATCTCAGTGGAGGATTTGGGATATATAAAATGAGAACTGATGACCTTAATTGATCGTGCTTAAAAAGAAAAACAAAACGGGATAAAAAAATATAAACTCAGTTCAATGATCTAGCCGATTAATACAATAAATGGAAATAAGTGTACATCGTTTTTTTTTTGTTAAGTACTAATTATTAAGCCCGTGGAAAAATTATAACAAAAGTATTCACGCACATAATAATTTAGAAGATGATGAAATAACGCAAGCTTAGTAAGAAAGGATTCTGTTTAGCATATCCGGTTTTTGGTTTTTCAATCGGATGCCTTTTATCTGATTTGCGGTGTATCTGATTTTTAACTGAGGACAGAAAGTTAGAACCACCCGTTCATGCTTTAAAGCCAGTCGCTGCAGCCGCCATAATTATTTTCCTAGTGGACGACGCCAGGAATTTTCTAGGCGAGACGTCGCTGCCAGAGGTAAATTTTTCAGGAGAATCTTCGCTTGAAGGGTAATAAACCCCCGCACCAGGTCAGTAGAGGAGAAGGTAGAGCATAAGAGCTGGGAGATGAAAATGTCAAGAAAAATAATTTTTAAAATATCGGAAGCCCCGAAAAAAATTTTTTAAATTTTTCTCCTGGGGCCAGAGATTGATCCCGACTCGACGCCGGTGCTTGAATGTTTTGCCTTTATTTTAAAAGGTTAATTGGTTGCGTCGGGGAAAATATGAAGGTTGGCCACATTTAGGAAATGTCGGATTTGGATGTCTTGATAAGATATGCTGATATTACCAAGTTTGTAAATAAAAAATAAAAAACATTCGCGCGGTCACATGGTTTTTATAGCTTTAAGCTAAGCAATAATTCTTTTTTAAAATGACAAGGTGTGCACATCGCAGCTCTAACAAACTTTTCAGCTTTGATTGATATACCGACTTACTTTAAGAAAATTTGATAAAAATATAAAAATTTAAAAAATTTTTTTTTAATTAAATGAGAATTTTTAGTTTAGTTTTTTGACAAATTTTTTGGCAAAAAAAAATAGGAAATGTTTTAATTAACAAAATTTTTCAGCTTTATTTTTTTGCCAAAAAAATTTTTTCAGCAAAAAACTAAAATTTTTCTTATTAAAAAATTTTTTTTCTTGAGATGAAAAACAACAATTTTTTAATTTTTGTTTTCCCAAAAATCTTTCGAAAAAGAAAAATTTTGAAAATTTTCGAGCAATCTCTATTACTGAGTAAAAGTTAAAAACCCTTAGAAGGAAAAAAAATCAGATAAAAACTGCTATACAACCTTTTTTTGTGATCAAATCTGTCACGCAAGCACACTTGATGAAACAGAATCTGATGTGCAAATCCCTTTTCCTCTTCCCACATTTTATCCGAAGCTAAAATTACCGAACCGGAAAGAGTTTAAAAATACCCGATAAACCCAACCCTCCACAAAGAGATTTAAACTAACCTTAAAAATCAATTTCCGAGTTTCCCAAAACTACAAAAACTTACGAAAACTAAAAACTACTCTAATCGAATAAAAGAGACGCAGGGGGGAAAATTTCCAACCTCAGCACGATTTATCGATAAACTGAAAACTTGCCCATGGATCCAATTTTTTATTTTTTACATTTAAAAAAAAATGATTATTTAATTGAATTTCGGGTTTGTACAAAAGGTTCCATTAATGGATATAAGAAGATTGTTTAGAAATTATGGTGACAACATCTGGTTGACAGATATAAACTTTCTACGATGTATTAAATGTCACAATTGAATTTTTATTGAAAGTAAAAATGTCCCACCACGAGCTCCAACTCGGGCTTGGGGAATTGCCTACGAGACTCATTTAAATAATGCCTTTTATCTTCATCATTTTACTTGTTCAAACCCAAAGCCTAAAATCATCTAAAATGCTCGACTTTCTTTCACGTAACCGATCTCGTAATATTATTATATTTTCCTTCCGAAAAAAGAAAGACCGGCTTTCCTACGCACAATAAACGATCGGAAGTGTTAGATCAACAACAATGAGGAAAAAAAAATATTTGCCACCCTTGGAGATGACGGATTTAAAATTAGGTACGGTTTATCAAGTCGGGGAATGGAAACGAGGGCACGAGACCGATGGACTCGAAGAACACTTTCGTTGTTTTCGAAGATATTGAGGGGCGTTAACAGCACGAGGGAGTCCTAATCCATTATGCTCCTATTATTTACATTCGATATAACGGTTCATAAAGACCTAAAACCGATGTCTTATCCCGCTTTCTTCGATACCGTATTTTTATCGATCAAACAAAGCTGGTACATGGCATTTTGGGGGAAAGGGGGAGAAAAAAATTTTTTTTTGATTGCATCACGAAAACAAAAGAACTTTTTTTATGTGCATAACGAGCTCGTTGCGACTTGCATATTGATAAGGTGTATCGATCATGGTACCCGTGCTTTTGTCATTTATTATGGAATAAAGACTTCGGTCTCATTTTTCCATTGTGGCGGCCATTTATCTTTTTTTTCATTTTCCAGTTTCATAGGGATAAAACCTAATTTTTATTTTGATTCCTCATAAAATTTTTTTTGCCAATCCTGGTTTTTGGCAGGCTAGTGGCATTAAATAAATCACTCCAGACCACCTGATTTTTCCCCTGCTATTTCACGAATGTTCTAATTGTAATGTAAACAAACCACGTAAAAAAATCATATTTCCCAAGATTATGACTATTCGCCAAAAAATTCTATTGGAATCCTTCAAGTCTACGTCATTTCAAATTTTGTATTGTGCATTTATTACTTAACAAAGATGTAACCGTTCCGTCGTAATCTAGACCATTGTCGGTTACTTTAATTTGGAGTCATTCCAGAACTCATGGGGCCCAATGCATTAAAAATTTGCCCCAGTTTTTATCCTGACAGTGACAGTTTCTAAAAATAGTGCTCCAATCGATTTATGTCTATTGTTTGAGTAGTGGGTAGTTGTGATCAATTTCCCTTTCTCCTTTTTTTTTATATACACCACTCTTTGATTAATTATCTTGCTCATTATGCTTTTATTCACTTAAACCCATTATTATTGATGATAAATATAAAATATTATGTCAGGTTAGATTGCCTTTCTTTTTGAATCTTTGTTTTTTTATTCCAGATAATTTACACGGACGATATAACTGATTGAATTTTATAAGTTGAGCCATATTTAGCATGCCAATTCAAGCTAATTATCAAATGTCAAAATGATTAAGTTTAAGCTATTCATATGCTGCAGATGACCAAGTGATGAAATTTGTGAGTCAGATGTTATTAATGTCTCAGGTCAGTTTCCGATTTGACAATGTTTGTTTTACTCAACATTTAAGCTCCTTTAAATATACATTAAAAATAAATCATAAAAACTATTAGCTTATGGAGTACCTTCGACTATTTCGCAAATTTCCCAATATTTTTTTAACTGCAAAACCTTAACATGTTCTAGTTGATTTAGTAATAAAATGAATATTCGCAACTACTTATTAAGGTGTGCGATTCATTGATATTCAAACGTGACTTTAATCCGTCAATTCTGCATCCATCTATTATTTACGTTGTTTGACAGTAACACACGTATATCAATATAATCATGAATCACCACGAGTCAAATAAATAAGGAATTTACCTTTAATCCTCTTGTTGATAAATTCCTTCACTGGTCGTCGATAAGATGGACGAAAATCAAACAATATCCTTCTCCTTTAATAATCAGCACAAACTAAGTCTAAAGAACGACATATCACTTTAAAAATTAAATTACGATTAACTATTCATACCGCTCATCGCCGATGTTACTTTCATACTGCGGTCGACCATAGAGACGAAATTTTTTCAGACCATTGACACTGCGCCGCCATTTTGAAATCATGTCTAGTTCCACGACTGCGAAAATAAATCAAAACAGCTGGCGAGGCCAAAATCGTTCAGATCAGATCTTTTTGTTTATTTTAGTTTTTATTTTATTTATTATTTCTCATTTTCGTTCGTTTTTCGGTTTTAAATTTAAATACAAAGCTCTCTAAATGCCATGCATTGAATTTGAAACTTATATGGAGTCCGAAAATAAGGATTGTGTTATATTTCAGCAACATGATCTTTTTTCTCAGGGCTTTCCTATTATGGAAGAAATACGCCGACAAGGGAAACTGTGCGATGTCACTTTAAAGGTAATCACTGAAATTTTACAAGCTAATTCAATAAATGTATATGTGTTTATACTTTTTTGACTCCATGATGATATATGAGGATGTAATTAATTTTTAGAACATAGCCTGTGAAGTGGTTGATAAAAAGTTTATACTTTGACAATAAGTGTTTTTAATGTTTTTTTGTAAATAAAAATATTTGTAATAAATTATGTTGAGCCAGTAAATCAACCCCCTTTCATGGTGTCTTAGCTGCGTTTTATTTTCCTTTCAATTAAAAGCTAATTTAATCAACAACAATGTTATATTAATGAAAACGTTTTTTCTTTAATGTTAATGACAAGGTAAATGAGGCTTGAGGAATTTTTTAAGTATTTTATGGTGATCTATAGCAGTAGAGGTGATGATAAGAAGAATTGAAACCTAAACTCTGATTTTTAGAGCATATAACCTATTTCCGATTTAAGATCAAGGTGTTAAAATAAAAAAAAAATTATTTTTGTTTCATCTATTGTATTTTAATTAGATTACATTTGCTTGTATTTTTCTTGTCATTTTTTTACCTTCTTGTATTTCAAATTTTCAAGTTCAGTTTTTTGTCATTTTATTAATGAAATTATTTCTTTGCATAGGTGGATGGGCAGTGTTTGAGTGCTCACAGGATTGTTTTATCTGCAACTATTCCTTATTTTCATGCAATGTTTACGCATGATATGTTAGAATCAAAGCAAAGGGAAATTCCTATACAAGGGATTGATGCTCAGTAAGTTTTTATTTTTCCTGATAATAATGAATTCAAAAAATTAATGAAAAATTGTTTTTAGGGCTCTGGAATCTCTTATAAATTTTTCATATAGTGGGCGAATAATTATTGATAGCAATTCTGTACAATCTCTAATGGTTGGAGCATCTTTTTTACAATTACATAAAGTTAGGGATGCATGCGCAGATTTTTTAAACAAAAGGTAAATTTTTTAATTTAAGTTTTTCCTTCAGTCGGTGAAAAATTTACATTAAATTTTTTTTTTAAAAATAGATTTCAGCCATACAATGTATTAGGAATTCGACAATTTGCTGACACTTTAGGCTGTTCATCTCTAGTCGAATCTTGTGAAAAATTTATACAACAATATTTTCATGAAGTTTCGTTATCAGAAGAATTTTCTAATTTGCCTTATCGAGAGGTCCTTGATTTAGTGAGAAGAGATGAGTTGCATGTAACATCAGAGGAAATAGTATTCGAAGCTGTTATTCGATGGGTAAAAAAGGATCCTGAATTGAGAAAAGATCATATGCCTGTGCTTTTATCAAAAATCAGAATGCCATTGCTTAGTCCTCAATATTTAACAGATAGAGTTGCGAAAGAAGATTTTGTTAGATCTTCACATGAATGCAGGTAAGTTTCAATAATTATATTTTTTAAATGAAGAATTTTTTTAAAAATAATTTTTTTTTACAGAGACTTAGTAGATGAAGCTCGGGATTATTACTTAATGCCAGAGAGGAGACCTTTACTTCAGAGTTTTAGAACTCGGCCTAGGTGTTGTAATTACATCACAGGACATATTTTTGCCATAGGAGGATTAGCCAAATCTGGTAAGAGTAAAAAAAAATGATTAATGTTTTTATTTTTGGGATGTGAAAAAATTATGAAATATTTTTAGGTGATTCACTGAGCACTGTAGAGGCGTTTGATCCAGTTGTAGGCCGTTGGGCTTTAGCAGAAGCTATGAGTATGCTACGTTCGAGAGTTGGAGTAGCTGTAATGAGGAATCGTCTATATGCAATTGGTGGTTATAACGGAACCGAACGTTTAGCCACAGTTGAAGTTTTTGATCCTGTAAAAAAATCTTGGTCACAAGTATCTTCGATGCATTGTAAAAGAAGGTACGAAATTTTTTTTAAAGTTGTAGATTCTGTAAATCTCTTAATAGTTAAGAAAATTTTTGATTTTTTTAGTGCCATGGGCGCGGCGGCGTTAAACGACAAGCTCTACGTTTGCGGAGGGTACGATGGAGTAACATCTCTTAATACTGTAGAATGTTATCAACCAGATAAAGATTGTTGGACGCTGGTTACGTCAATGGTTAAGCACAGAAGTGCTGGTGGTGTGCTTGCCTTTGATGGTTATGTTTATGCTTTAGGCGGACATGACGGGTTGTCAATTTTTGATTTGGTAAAAATTTGTTATTTTTTATTTTATAATTTTAAGTTTAGAGCTTGATAATAGCATTTTGTTGTACCGTTCTTTTTAGGTTGAAAGGTACGATCCAAACAGTGGAAAGTGGACCGAAGTTACTCCGATGTTAACGAAACGTTGCAGATTAGGCGTAGCTGCACTAAATGGTAAATTATACGCTTGTGGTGGATACGACGGATCCACATTTTTGCAAACGGTGGAAATGTTCGATCCGGAAACGAATGGGTGAGTAAAAAAAAAATACGCGATAAAAAAATTAAATAACATTGTATAACAGCTCTCTCATCTTTCTTACAGTTGGCGGCCGGTAGCCTCTATGAACACAAAACGATCACGAGTTGCTTTAGTGGCTAATATGGGAAAATTATGGGCGATCGGAGGATACGATGGCGTTTCAAATTTATCAACCGTAGAAGTTTACGATCCAAAACTTGATACTTGGTCTTTCGCTTCATCCATGTGCGCACATGAAGGCGGAGTCGGTGTTGGAGTTATTCCTATGTGCTAATTGATCTGAACGGACATAATTTAGAATATTTAAAACGGACCAGTTATTTCTTTTTCGTTAGTTCCTTACTATGCACCATCACTACATTTCGATATTACATGCCAAAGAGAAACATTATGATGGGAGGTATATGTAGAAAATTAAACAGTCATAATGGAATTATTATTTGTTAGGTTTAAAAAAATTTTTAGAAACGATTTCAATTGTTATTTAAAAAATTTATTTATCTTCGAACATTTATTCGCAGCTCTCAAAATAATGTTTTTTACCAAGAACGTATATTTAAAACAAAAATTGTATTTTTATTAAGAATCTAAATTGTTTTTCGGTAGAGAGAATGTTTGACTGTTAGTTGTAGAACAAACGTACTCATTTTGGGCATTTGAATCGTTAACACTTAAAAATTTTCGATTTAGCTTTCGTCGCAGAACGAATTCACTGCCTATAAAGCTCTAATTGATAAATTAACGTATTATATCAAAAATTTTGGCCATCAGAAAATTTAACGGATTTAAGAGCTCATGGCAGCCGATTTTTGTGGATATAAAATATTAGAGTTTTAAAATTTTCATTTAATTGATATTACTTTGCCATTTCCCTCGTGGAAATGAAGAATTAAGGTATGCATGCAGTATAGTTACAGCATAAGCATTTTCAATGCATTTGTTGATTTATAAAATATAGTTTAATATTGATTCAAATTTAATCACACAATTATTTTTAATTTTAAAAAAAAAATTTGAAAGTTCTTGACTGATTTTTTTTGTCAAGAAAATTGAACGAATGAATTTTGCATTGCTAAACTACATACAATCATGCATTTAAATCAGGGATCAGCTTTTGACACACTTATTAAATTAAACACATATTAAAATAGATTTCTACAAATAAATAAAGGAAGACAATTTGAATTTACAAAAGGAATGCTGATTCAGCTCCATTCATTTTTTCCTACCGCTGATTAAATTTGTGGTTCTGGAATCTATTTCTGGCCTTTTTAACAATTCTACTTTACTTATGAGATTGTTATACATTTAATCAGCTTTTTTTCTTCTCTTTTTTCTTTTTCTTTTTTTTTTTCACTCTATCTTTTTCTGATTTCTTTTTATGTAATTTACTATGTACTTTTATATTTTTAGCTTTTTTCTTATCTAGGACTGTTTCAATATCAATTTCACTCTCAATCTTTGTTTTTGGATTTTTATAAATAAAATTAACATTTTTTTGTTGCCACTTTCTTTCTTTTTTATCCACTGACAAACCTAATCTTTTTTCTCTTCGCTCTGCTGCTTTTCTAGAAAGCAGTCTATTACTTGATAGTGTCTGCAATAATGTGTTTGTTAGGAAAGATTTGTTTGCTTTCGGACAAGGTTGCCATCCTGATGGTCCAGCTACAGAGTGCCGCACTGCTGCTCTTTTGGCTTCATTCAACAACTCAGCTTCAGCTTGCCTAAAAAGAACAAAAAAGAAATGAAGAAATAATGCTAAGGTTAGGCTTGAATTGAAATATTTAATACTTACTTAAGAAGTTGTGTTTCATTTAAAAAACCCATATTGTTTGCCATGTCTAAATATTTGAGAAACTTAGGCCGACACTTTTAAAAGTAAGACTTTAATAATAAATAATTAAGTGAAAAAAAAGGATCATGAATCATTGCAGACACTATGGCTGGTTATAGTCTTAGCTATCTTTTAACTCATACTTCCACTTAGGATTATTACGTGGTGATAAATATTTCGGCATCGCCTTACCCGTTAAATAACTTACGTCGGTTTTTTAATCAATGAATTAATAAAACTTAACTGTTTTCAGTTCATAAATAAGAAAAAAGCATAATTCATTTTATTCTCAGCCATTTTTGTTGATAAACAAGAAGGCGCGTTCTGGAAGTTTTTAAAATCGTCTAATTCCACGATGCTTCGTTCCTGAACGTACTTCTTTTCCGTTTTGAAATCAAAGTTGAATTTTAATAAAAATGAAATTAAACCGTAGTTTTGAATGAGTTTTAAGCTGACTGGAGACTAAGTAGTTAAACTAGAAAATTTTCTCTCTAACGGTTGATCGAATGCAGTTAATTGCACTGTTGCATTAGGCAGGTTTTCCGATGATTGTAGGACGCTGTGCGTAAATCTGGATGTATAAATCACCAATTTCCTCGTTTAAAAAAGTTCTGAATCTAAATTTTTCAGCGATTTGCCGAGCTGAATCTTTGTGATTAAGTCAATTGAGCCTAACACGGATATAAAGTCTATAGGAAGAAAATGAGACCATCAGGTAAATTACTCGAAAAACATTTTAAATATGTAGTAAACATTCTATTTGAAAAATAATACTTTTATCTTAAAATAACAACTAAAATAATTCACAAACATTTTTACAAAATTTTTTCGAAAGGATCAGCAACATCGCGAGGAGGCCAAACCTCACATGTAAATGGTTGAATACGTGGTATACTTTTATTCCTAAATGATTCTGGCAAATAATCTCTTACAAAATTGTAAAAATCCCAAGTTGTTTCAACAATACCAAGTTTAGCCATATCTTTCTTCAAGTCATTTATAAGATTTTTTTGATAGGTTTTCCTGCGAGTTACGATTTTAACAGTTTCACATACACCAACGACCAGTTCCTCAGCACGAATCGTAGTATCAATACCGAATTTCGATTGCAATTTATCGATTAAAAATTTATACAACCTTTTGGTGGCGTATGGTGCCGGTTTTTTCAATCTTGGATTTGGGCTCTTTTTTACAATATGCTTGTTTGGCACAATTTTTTTATTTTCTTTTGAAAAACTGAGAGACTTTTTCCTACGGATATCTTCCCCCTTTTCAGCTTTTTCTAGGATTCGCTGAAATTTAGCTTCCCAATCGATAACCTTTTGAACGTTATTAGAAGGCCCCGGCTTTTCTATCGTCGGTAAAGGAGGAGGAATTTCACTCGTGGGCACCGTTTCGGGTTGATCTTCTTTTTCAGACTCATCAGAATGATCAGACATCCATCCATTTAAATTATCATCGTTAAATGAAGATTGTGCCAAGCTACTGTTGAGAGTACGATTCGAAATATTCGGTGTTTTTTTAATAGATTTCTCTGTTTTATCGATTACAGTCACGTTTCTACTATTAATCTTCGATCTATCGCTAAATGTATAAGATGAATTTCTCAGTGAACTTCGCTGGCTTGCCATTCTTACTGACGATATTGGAGATTCTTCAAGGGATTTTTCATGTGATTTATTTGTGACTGGAGAAATATTCATGGGGCTTAATTCTAAAGATTTTTGATTAAACGAGCCTTGAGTATCAGCTGAGATGCTTGATTCTTCAGGATCTTGTTCGGCTTGAAATTCTTCACAAGCAACATCAAATGTATCTTCTACTGATTTCTTCCTTCTCTTTCCAATAATAGCGGCAAGAATGGCTTTCCCATCTTTCATCTTTCCAGGACTTTTATTGGCACTTTGTTCATTATCGTCTTCTGGATAATGTAATGCAGCTTCTGTCATTGACATTAATACTGGATTGCAATTAGTTTCCTTCTGCAAATCAGACTCATCTGCAGCGGCATCTTTACCATTAAATGACTGCTGCAAATTGACAGAGCTTTTTTTTCTCATAAACATACTCTTTTTCACATTTACAATTGCATCTGTCAAGGTTAAATCTAATGAATCGTCAGTCATTGGGAAATGTTTTGCTGGAGTATCAACTGTTGTGCTTGTAAGATTTGAAGCTTCACTTTCTGCATAAGCTACATCAAAATTTTGATTTTCCTTCCCAGCAACTGATTTTCGAAATAGACTATTCTTCCCATCTTTCACTTCCAACGACATATCTTCTTGTTGATGATTTGTTACATTTACCATTTTCCTTTTCTTTTTTGCAGGTACAACAACAACAGATGGTGCTGGATTTTTTTCAATAAAATTACTTTTGCTTGTCATTTCAATATCTTGGCTGTTGATACGAGAATTAATAGCTGAAGGGTCTATTGATGTATCATCTAGAAGAATTCGTTCGGCGATTTTCGGATAATAGCCGATAGCTGTAGTTTCGTCTAAATCCTTAATTAGATCAAAGTTGTTCTCCCATTGAGATTTACTTAAGAAAGTATCATCGGTTGTTAATTCTTCCGGCATTATCATCCTAAAACACAAGCAAATTGAAACAAATGAATTTTGCATTGCTAAACTACATACAATCATGCATTTAAATCAGCTTTTGACACACATCTTAAATTAAACACACATTAAAATAAATTACAAATATAAATAAAGGAAGACAATATGAATTTAAAAAGGAATGCTGATTCAGCTCCATTCTTTTTTTTCTACCGCTGATTAAATTTGTTGTTCTGGAATCTATTTCTGACCTTTTTAACAATTCTGTGGCTATGCATACACTTCGTTTTACTTATGAGAATTTTATACATTTAATCATTTTTGTTTTGTTGATAAACAAGAAGGCGCGTTCTGGAAGTTTTTAAAATCGTCTAATTCCACGATGCTTCGTTCCTGAACGTACTTCTTTTCCGTTTTGAAATCAAAGTTGAATTTTAATAAAAATGAAATTAAACCGTAGTTTTGAATGAGTTTTAAGCTGACTGGAGATTAAGTAGTTAAACTAGAAAATTTTCTCTCTAACGTTTGATCGAATGCAGTTAATTGCACTGTTGCATTAGGCAGATTTTCCGATAATTTTAAGGACGCTGTGCGTAAATCTGGATGTATAAATCTCAAATTTCCTCGTTCAAAAAAGTTCTGAATCTAATTTTTTCAGCGATTTGCCGAGCTGAATTTTTGTGATTAAGTCAATTGATCCTATGTTCGTTTTACCACTTCCTAGGCAGATTCAAGCTTAATCAAAACCGACTCATTGCAAAAACATATCTTAAAATAATTTTAAGAAACACGGGTATAAAGTCTATAGGAAGAAAATGAGACCTTCAGGTAAATTACTCAAAAAACATTTTAAATATGTAGTAAACATTCTATTTGAAAAATAATACTTTTATCTTAAAATAACAACTAAAATAATTCACAAACATTTTTACAAAATTTTTTCGAAAGGATCCGCAACATCGCGAGGAGGCCAAACCTCACATGTAAATGGTTGAATACGTGGTATACTTTTATTCCTAAATGATTCTGGCAAATAATCTCTTACAAAATTGTAAAAATCCCAAGTTGTTTCAACAATTCCAAGTCTAGCCATATCTTTCTTCAAGTCATTTATAAGTTTTTTTTGATAGGTTTTCCTGCGAGTTACGATTTTAACAGTTTCACATATATCAACGACCAGTTCCTCAGCACGAATCGTAGCATCAATACCGAATTTCGGTTGCAATTTATCGATTAAAAATTTATACAACCTTTTGGTGGCGTATGGTGCCGGTTTTTTCAATCTTGGATTTGGGCTCTTTTTTACAATATGCTTGTTTGGCACAATTTTTTTATTTTCTTTTGAAAAACTGAGAGACTTTTTCCTACGGATATCTTCCCCCTTTTCAGCTTTTTCTAGGATTCGCTGAAATTTAGCTTCCCAATCGATAACCTTTTGAACGTTATTAGAAGGCCCCGGCTTTTCTATCGTCGGTAAAGGAGGAGGAATTTCACTCGTGGGCACCGTTTCGGGTTGATCTTCTTTTTCAGACTCATCAGAATGATCAGACATCCATCCATTTAAATTATCATCGTTAAATGAAGATTGTGCCAAGCTACTGTTGAGAGTACGATTCGAAATATTCGGAGTTTTCTTAATAGATTTCTCTGTTTTATCGATTACAGTTACGTTTCTACTACTAATCTTCGATCTATCGCTAAAGCTGTAAGATGAATTTCTCAGTGAACTTCGCGGGCTTGCCATTCTTACCGACGATATTGGAGATTCTTCAAGGGATTTTTCATGTGATTTATTTGTGACTGGAGAAATATTCATGGGGCTTAATTCTAAAGATTTCTGATTAAACGAGCCTTGAGTATCAGCTGGGATGCTTGATTCTTCAAGATCTTGTTCGGCTTGAGATTCTTCACAAGCAACATCAAATGTATCTTCTACTGATTTCTTCCTTCTCTTTCCAAAAATAGCGGCTCTACGTAACGAATCATTTTTTGAAACATTCCTAAACGAGTTGGTTTCGTTACAGCTAACATTGAAAGGATCCTCTTCCTCTTTATTTTTTTTCTGAAACAAAATCGTTTTTCTTTCTGGTTTTGACTTTTTAGCACTTGATTGCGATTTTGTAGAAACATTTAAGCTAGCCTCATTTTTAGATTGATTTGATATAGAATCAGATCCTGAAGTGGTTTGCTCGCACTGAACGTTAAATGATTTCTCTTTCGTTCTCTTAGAACGACGAACAAATAAAGATTTTCTTTTTGAAATAGCACTCTTAGCCTTTTGGGATATAATAGCCGATTCCGAAAGAGTATTATTTTTGGACGCTTTTGATGAATCATTTTCTTTTATAGAATCATCCACGCTAGTGACATTATTACTCCCTGATCCAGTTTCTTCAAAATTGACCTTAAAATCGGCGTTTTTAGTTTTTCGTTTATTAAAAAGCGTGGTTCTCTTTTTAATAGGCTGAGATAAGGGTTCTTCTTGAGAAAACGGTGATTCCTCTTCTGATATATCTTCATTACCTTCATTATTTTTTGGAGTTTTTGATGTATCATTTTCTTTCACAGAATTATCCACGCTGGAGACATTATTACTTTCGGATTCAGTTTCTTCAAAATTAATCTTAAAATCGGCGGAATTCGTACTTCTCTTACTAAAAAGTGTGCTTCTTTTTACGTTGGGCCGAGATGAGGTTTCTTCCTGAGAAGATGGTGCTGAAATCAATGATGTCCCTTCTGATATTTCTCCATTTTCTTCATCATTTCCAGTCGTTCTTGTTACATCATTTTGTTTTGTAGAATCACCTACGCTGGAGACGTTATTACTTCCTGATTCTGTTTCTTCAAAATTAACAGTAAAATTGGCAGTTTTTGTATTCCTCTTGCTAAAAAGAGTGCTTCTTTTAACGTTTGGCCTAGACGAGGTTTCTTCTTGAGAAGACACAATTGAATTCAATGAGATATCATTTAACATCACTCCTGGTAAATTTTTTTCTTTTCCAAAATCAGGTGTTTGAGATATTAAAACATTTTTAGATGAGGAGCTGACAGTATCAGTATTTTCAGGATCCACATGAAAATTTTTTTTAGTTCTCCTAGGTCGATTAAAAGGTAAGCTAGACTTTTTCGGTGAAGCAAAACTTATGGTAGTTGCTTCAGAGAGCATGCTGCACTCTTGTTCTGAATCTTTTTCCATAGTCTTATCTATATCATCTTCAGCAGCTTCTAAATCCTCATCCATTTCAGAAATATTCTTGTGTGAAACTTCAGAATTTTCAGGACTTTTATTGACACTTTGTTCATTATCGTCTTCTGGATAATGTAATGCAGCTTCTGTCATTGACATTAATACTGGATTGCAATTAGTTTCCTTCTGCAAATCAGACTCATCTGCAGCGGCATCTTTACCATTAAATGACTGCTGCAAATTGACAGAGCTTTTTTTTCTCATAAACATACTCTTTTTCACATTTACAATTGCATCTGTCAAGGTTAAATCTAATGAATCATCAGTCATTGGAAAATGTTTTGTTGGAGTATCAACTGTTGTGCTTGTGAGATTTGAAGCTTCACTTTCTGCATAAGCTACATCAAAATTTTGATTTTCCTTCCCAGCAACTGATTTTCGAAATAGACTATTCTTCCCATCTTTCACTTCCAACGACATATCTTCTTGTTGATGATTTGTAACATTTACCATTTTCCTTTTCTTTTTTGCAGGTACAACAACAACAGATGGTGCTGGATTTTTTTCAATAAAATTACTTTTGCTTGTCATTTCAATATCTTGGCTGTTGATACGAGAATTAATAGGTGAAGGGTCTATTGATGTATCATCTAGAAGAATTCGTTCGGCGATTTTCGGATAATAGCCGATAGCTGTAGTTTCGTCTAAATCCTTAATTAGATCAAAGTTGTTCTCCCATTGAGATTTACTTAAGAAAGTATCATCGGTTGTTAATTCCTCCGGCATTATCATCCTAAAACACAATTAAACGTAATGATAAGATGCGATCAAAAATATTGTTTACAAGGAATAAAATCAAAATAAAATATTTCAGAATTTCTTACCATTTGCTTATAAATGACGTATTTTCGCGGTAATAAGGCCAATCTTTAAAAGAGAATTGATTAACCTACGATAAAAGAGGAATTACTAAATACTAATTTCCTCCTAATGGGAAAAATTAAACGATAAACACAAATAAAAAACGTAAACGGTTAATCTAATCAAATGGCGGTTAATTTTTCACGATGCCAACCTTTGACAAAGGAAACTTTGTTATAGGCAAAGGAAAGTATCGAAAATTTGAAAATCATTCGCGCCTTATTTGTTTCTAAGGTTTATTTTTATTTTTTTTTTAAAATGATTTTTACGCTCAAATATCAATCGATATTCTATTTCAAGTAAATCTAATTAAGCTTTACTACAAAAGTGCAAAAAAATCAAACGGGGCAACGAGAAAATTACTTTACGTTTTGAAAGAAATGCCCGCTGAAGTATAATCCTTTATTGTGCGAAATAAAAGATTATCTAGGTTTTTTTTATTATGCTTTTGAAGACTTGATATCAGTTTTAGAATATCACTAGTTAACATATAAGTTCGATTTTATTTAACTCATTCGGCATTGGGATTTATAGCATAAGTACTGACTGATTTTAAATTTTTACAAGGAACCTGAACATTACCATGTTACTAATCATTTAGAACGGCAGATTGTGACTTTATTATAATGCTGATGATCCCATACTAATTTTCAAATATAATTTCAGTCATCATTAACAAAGAAATTTTATTTAGAAGAAAATCTCGAATTCGAATGTGGATAGTAGCGCACCTAGCGACAGTTAACGAAACTAAACACGAAAACTTTTTGGCGACAGATTCAAATTTCGTCGAACTTTCCTACTGACACGACGTGCAGTGTTTTGTTTGGGAACGAAGCCGCGGCTCGCTCGACGAAGTTACATTTTTATCGAAATCTCATTTATTTCCCGATAACAATTAAATCGGGGTGTATTTTAAGATTTACCTCAGTTCATTTTTTCCGTGTAAATGCATAACTACTTATTATTTTAATTTATATTCGTAACATGTGTTCAGTGTATGTGTGTGCGTTATGAGCTTTCTTCGGCATGTACAACCACTATGATTTATTAAATAAAGTCGATTTTAAAGAATACGACTTGGATCCTTACGGATGGATATCAGATAACGATAATCGTGAAGGATACGTCTCGCCGGACGGTTTCGAATATCCCGAAGCAAGGTAAATATCGAACAGATGAGGTTTTTCTATGTCGGCAATGAAACACAAATGTAATTTATTTATTGCCAAAGGCCGTGAAGAGGAACGTTTTCCTTACGACCTTGGACTTGTTACAAATGGGAAGATTTTGATTTGTTGTAAATTAAAATGCTATCGTTTGTGGTTCACACGAATATGAATTACGATTTGGTTTTGTTTTGACTTGCAAATGTGATGAAATGGCATGTGGTCGATTTCTCGGTGAAACCGGGGATTTTTTTTTCTTTTTATGTAAAAGACCGTGCGACCAAAGCTCGTAATTTTTTTTATTTTTGTTTTCCTTTCTTCTCCCTTTTCGGTTTTAATTAATTAATATTTGGTTGGCTCATATCAGATGTTTGTGGTTATTTTGGAATGGAAGAAAGGGGCGAGGTAATTGTAAACGGACTTTCGAGTCCCCTCGTGTCCCCCATGTATAATTAATTGCCTTTCTTTCATTATCTTTACAGTAATCTGTATGTGGTGTGGAGTTTTTTTTTTCATGCAATGAAAATTCTTTAGGACATTAAGGGACAACATAGGTGAAAAATTTTTGGTCTCAGATGACAGGAGAAAGCATTTTCAAGATATTTCTTTTACATTAATATGCAACCAGAAAGCTAGAACTTTAATATTTATTACACACAGGGAAAAAATATCTGCAGTTTTTATTTTCCCTTTTATGTGAAAATAGTGCCTCGAGTGAAAGTGATAATTACACAAATGTTTTTCATATCTCACTTTCCTTTGACATTACAAAAATTCCTTTTCAGATCAAGCATCTTGTTTGATCGGGGAAAACCAATGCCGGTGGCATCTTCGAGCTTCGTCGTGTAGACATAAAACCCAGCATGAGTTTACCCAAGGATGTGTCATTATTGACATTTCCAAAGATATGACGTTTCCCTCTTGTCTTATCTCGATCCGGAAAGCAAAAACGTGTGAGAGAGATTATGATAACAGATTTTAGGAGAAAGAGGGTGGAGATCGATTAATCTCCCTAGCTAAACATTAACATAATAAGCAATCTGCAGGCAATAAACCATGAGCTTAAAACAGGCCATAAAAAGACAATATTATTATTTACAAGATAAATTTATCTGTATGATTTATTTACGAGTTAACAATAACATTATTCCGGTTCTTTAAATTCTTTAACTATGACCAAGCTAAAAATTTTTTGAATATTGTGATCAAAACTCCGTGAGAATATTTTTTTTTTATAAAAAAATATTTTAAACGCCCTAAAAGAGTTCTTTGGGGGGCCACCCCACTGCTTAAGACTGTTAAAAGATCCTCCTATTTTTTGTAACAGCCATTAAATCAAAAAAAATAAAAGAATAGTTTTTTAATTAGAAAAACGGAGACGTCATTTTGAGGTCCATAGGTTTCTAATGAAATATTTTTCGTTCTTGTTCCTCCTTGGGTTCCCCACAGACCGGGATTAATCGTTGTCCTTTCATCGCCTTTTGCGCTTTAACTTTGTTATTAGTTTTTTAACCTTAAAAATTGTTTCATACAGAGTGTGCCAGTTTTAAAAAAAAATTGTAGGAAAGAGGGAATGAATGTGACATATGTATTAGAATGAGAAAATGCAAAAGGGGAGTCGACGATCTTTGGGTGGGCGTAGAGACATATATCCTTTTATTTTTGTTTTTATTTACGACATTCATTCATTTATGAATGTTAACCTAGTCCCTCTCTCACCCTTTCTTGCGTGAACGAATCCACTTGTTTGATGTTTTTTTCGTCCCTCTTCTAAAAAAAAATTATCCTCGAGTTTACTTACTATACGTTGAAAATAAATTTTAAAGCAGGATTAAAGCTTTTTCAAAGTTTTTTGTTTTCTTCGTTTGTTATTTTTTTTTTTTTAATGAAAATTTTTACGCTTAATTATTTTTACTTTTTTTCCTTAGAGATTTTTAAAAAAGTTGATAAAGTTACAAAATAAACGGGAAATTGATTTCGTTTTTGTAACATTTAATTTGGCTAATTGGTCTTGGAATCTTTCCATTCTGGATTCTTTAATTTCAAGTTACAGGGACCAATTTATTTTTCGTTCATCATAATTTTAATTATAAGAAAATAAAATATTTTGTTTCCTCCAGCTATAGAGGATTCGGGTTAACGCAAGTTGCATAATCGAGGAGTTGAAGGCGGTCCTCATTAATAAAGCGATGATTGATATTTTTTTTCACTTTAGCGGTCTTTGTAGCTTTGAACCCATAGCTAAGTTATTTTAGAGGTCACAAGCTATGGCAAAGCCGTCTAAAATAATTCCAGACACTAAACTAAGTCGACTAGGCCATACGAAATGTGGCCTAAATCTTGTCGCAGCCGAAATTTAACGTTTTTTAGTCCCTATGAGCCTGATTTAAACCTTCGATAACTTCAATCGAGCTAGTCAATGATTCTGGCTAACCCGATTAATCTCGATAAGTTGATTATAGATTGAAGCTAAAGGCTCGTTTGCTCATTTAAGCTCAATAAATGGGCCATATGGGTTCGATAGTCCTTACAGGCCGAGCAGGTCTCGAGTTTCAAGAATTAGGTTTGTTTACAGAAATTTTTCTTTCTAGCCACGATTTTTTTACCAGAAACTGAAGGGGCAAGACAGTGGCGTAATAATATTTTTTCCCCCTCCCCCTTCGAAAAAATTATTTATGGGCCCTATTTTGCCTAAAAAAAGGTCTCCGGCTTTAAAAAAAAAATCGGAGCCTCTCGAAAAAAATTTCTAATATCTTTCGAAATGGCCCTAACCACCCCGAATCATGCGGGGCCCCCTTTTTACGCCACTGAGCCAGAGCCCTTACTGATCGCACACTGCATCCGCTCCTGCGCTGCCGTAATAAGTTCTCCTTACTTCATAAATCAAAATTTATGAAATTTTAAAAAATTCTTTTAACAAAATATAAAATCATCGACCTTAGTCGAGTTGGAAGCTTGTAAATCGTCTGATAGCGAAAGAAAGCTGTCATTTTTCACTTTAACCGATGATGTCATGTAAATGAAATATAAACAAGGGGCTGAGTTAACATTTTTTCAAAAATTTCCAATCATAAAGCTCAAATATTATTTTCTAAAAAAAAAAATTAGCCATACGTTAAATGTCCAGGTGATAGTAAAATAGAAAAAATTTAGAGTGCAAGACGAATTTTCTTTTCCTTAGTGGCATGAATCCAAATTTTAAAAATCAAAGCGGAATCCTAAAATGATTCTCAATTTGGATCCTTGGTTTGAATTAACAATTAATACATCCTATCGATAAATTGTCTTCTTACGGTTGAATCTGTTGTCGCTTGCGTCAAAAACGTTTCTCTCGGCAGTTTTCGAAAATGACAACACTAAATGAACAGGAGCCAAATTAAAGTCGAGACCGGTTGTTTTTTCGTTCTTTTTTCTTCTTTCTTCCCTTGACTTTTAATAAAGTTTGAAAATAAAATTGTCATCGTTTATCTGGATTATTTATTAGGAGGATAATTTTCTATTGTTATTAATTTGAGGGCAGCCAGCAGGCGGTGGCGAGTCCAGAATTTTTTTTGGAAAGTGTAGGAGGCAGCATACATCCTTTGGCCCTTTGTTCTCTCCTCCTGTGGCCGCAAATGGCAGTTTTAGAAGTTTGGACTAGATTCAGACCGAATTTACTGAAGCAGTCAGGTTTTTGGAAACTTAAGCTAAAGCTTAACATTTAAATTCAAGTGCGACATCAAGTCTAAATTGCGACCATCAAGTCTGACGTTGCAGGCGAAACAAAAACGAACTTCCCCCGACAATAATTACATTCATATGGCGCCGCGCTTTCATTTCCGCATGAAAATATTTTTATCCCACAAATATGGAGGAATTACCGCGTTAGTGGACTCTGTGTACACTTGTACATAATAGTTCCCTTATTAATGAGAATTGGTCGCTCCCCTTGTGCTTTAACAAAAGAAATCAATATAAACTCAGAGGTTGACGACTTGTCATTTCCAACGGCAACACATATCACATGTGACATGCACACACTCATGTGTTGTATGCTTCGTTTTTTCGGGGCAAAACACAAAAAGAAAGAAAAAATAAATTATTTTCTATTTTTGACAAAAATTATTTATTTTCAAAAATCAAAATTTATTTTTATAAGAGCTCATGTGGGTTTGTGCAGCCCTTGTTTTGGCAGTAGGAGCCCATTATTAATGAGCACCCTGAAAAATTTGACACCCCTTTTCATTCATTGCTCTTCAAGGCTGCGAAATCCTTATTTCGGTGATTAAAAAAAAAATAAATAAAATAACTTTTATTTAAAGAAAATTCTAAACCTAAAAAAAATTTTGCATCTTAAAAAATCCCTATTTGAAAAATTTCAGATCACGAAAAAACCAAAATAAATTTAAGTTATAAAAAATTATTTTAGATGAGAATTATGGATATCTATTCGAAAGAGATTCTTTTAGAATTTAATACTTTCCATGCTCTTTAAAAAATATTGCTAAAATTTCGACGCGGATCTCGTATAAAAACTTGAAACTTTGTTTTTAGGGATATAAACATGAGAGTCGATCCGTTCGGGAGTTCAGGAAGCATTGACGGAACTCTAACGTCGTCACAACAATCCAGATCCTGCAGTTCATGCAGCAGTTTATCAACGACGCCGACGCCCTATTTCTTGCCATGCAGTTCTCCTTCTTCCCGTACGATGTCGCCGTTTGCTCCGTTTTACGTTCGGCAAGTTCAGCCTCAGGTTAGTTTGTTTGATTCTGTATTTAAATTTTTCAGTTTTTCCTCTATGAAAAAATTGGTACTATGAGGAATTGTACAAAATTTAGGGCGCTCTGTTCTGATTTTGAATTTGCTTACTATTATTTTTTTTATTAATTCCTTTAATTGAATAACAGCGCAAGGACAACTTTTAAGGATTCTTATTACATTCCGCAATCATTTTTGACAAATCCGTTTTGTTAATCCCTAAAATGAAAATTCTGTTTTAATTCCTGTTAACTGAAATGGATTAGATTGCCTTGCATTAGGACGGGGCTCATCGCCTCCGAAAGTCTTGCCTGGCTTCGGATGAAATTTTGTCATACCCCTCCCCCCCCCCCCCCTTAAAATTCAAAAAAGTTTCTTCAAGTTTTAGCTACTTATAAGCCCGCGGGTGCGGGCCGTGGACAAAGAGTAAAGGGGGCCCGCTGCCTCGGGCCTCTTAATAGTCTGGGACCCGAAGTGATTGCCCCGGTTTCCCCTCTCTCAGTGCCCCTAAGGGGGGCTTTTATTAAATCAAGGATCACACCACCATGACAGCACAAGATTGGACGGACATAGCTTGATAATCAGGAAGATTTAAATCTTTCAAGTTTAAAAATTTACTTGTTTGGATGCCCTGAAAAGAACTTACAAACAAAAAATTGTATGGTCATTTGTTTTTATTTTGAAAAAGGCGAATAGCTAAAGTTACCTCAAAGCTACAGTCAAATTATGCAACTTTACTAGCTTGCATGTTATGAAAGTTGCCTATGGAATTTGAAAGCATACTCAATATTGTTTAGGCCTGTCTTAACTTGAACACTTTACATTTTGATTCCTGTCTTATCTTGTTACTTTACGTTTTGTTTCTTGTAAATTGTGAGATAAATCGGTGTAATCCTTTGAGCACTCGATTCGATCCTCAAAGTGAGCGGTTAGTGCCACAAGCAGGTCGATGGTAGGTAGTGCTACCAGCAGATGCAGTTTTGCTTAAGACGTGGCTTCTTTCTTCTTCAGTTAATAGTGGCACTGCTGCCTACCTTCGCCTCGTAACCCTGAGCCCTTACTAGATTACTACCTCCCGAGTCTGAAGGAATCTGGAGCTCGTCGAGAGCAAATTCGCCAAACCTGTAGTGGGACTGTCCTGATTCAGAGTTCATACCGACTAATTTCCACAATCTGGCAGAGCTTTGAAGGGCTGACGTTTGGTTGTTGCATTCGATCTAGCTGTTTAAGAGGTTGCATTGAGGATGCTAGAGGATATTACCTACAACTTGCTATGTTGGCTTCAATATAATTTACCTATAAATTATTTTAAAAGAATTGCAGAAATACAATGCAAAGAAAGTGCATAATAAAAATATTGAAGGTCTTAAATAAAATTATATTTATGGGGTTGTGTGCAAGGTTGATTGAAGAAACAAACCACATTACAGGTATAATTTTGTTAGCTGTATGATGTTTACATATAAGAGCTTGGTGTACAAGGATTGAGTTTTAATTATCGAGGTATGGAATTAGTGCGTTACATAGATACGTACAGAGAGTTTGCTGCATTGCGCACAAGAAGAAGTATGAAAAAGCCAAGTTCGGGCAGGCTCAAGTATTCATCTGAATGAGGTTAGGCAAGAGTCAGCAAAAGTGGTGTGGACAAGAAGGTCAGGTGCCTAGGGCCGCCATTCTGCTAAATCCCCCCCTGACGTTTCCTAATTTGCAAAACCTCCTTTTGGTCACATTGATATCCATGGAAGAATTCAAGACTTGGATTTTTTTTTAAAGAACGACCACAAAACACTTCCGAAATAAAAACAAAAAGTCATTAAGAAGACGTTAAAAGAATTACCTCCTACTTTGTGAATAAGTGTATTATTGATACACGGTCACATGTCTCCCATGTGTCTTTTGCGCTTGCTCCTTCCTTTGGCGCTTCCCAATTTTTTTTCTGTTTTTGTGGCTTCTGTTTAGTAGAATAACTGCATTCGTTCATTCCTCGATATGTGTACACTTTTACTTCCTATTTTTGTTTTAGAAAACTTGGGTGGTAAATTGCGAATTAGTCAGAAATTCGTCGCGTCCATTTTTTTAAGAGTTTCTTATAACACGAAAGTTGTCATACGATATCGCAATTAAATCATGCCGATAACAAAATTTGTGGGTGTTAATATTTCTTCTGCTCAATTTTCTAATCTCAAAGGGGGAGTGAATTCGGATGAAGTTACTCGTCTGTGAAACATCGTCGAGGATGCGCCTGCCGTTTCAGCGTCGATCAGTGTGGCACGTGTTCGAAGAAGTATAATCTGCCCGTGTATTTTTATTTTCAAAATCGACGGTTCGAGTGGAACGGGTGTTGACCGAATCCCGTCTTCCGTGTCCAGAAACCAGGACGGGCTCCCGATAGTCTCCCGCGTGTTTAGTCTACAACGGAAAACTCGCGATGAAACTGTTGAAATCTTGGTTTGGCGGATACGAGGAAGTTGAACATAACTTAAATCGAAAAAGGCGAACGTCTCATTCTGGAACAGTGAGAAGTTACCGTTCGGATGATCGGAGGAAAAAAAAGAAAAGAGTAAGTTGTAAAAAAGGTGGTTGAATATTTCTTGGAATTGTTGATTCCTTCGACGAATGAGCCATTGGATTTTGTCACATGAAAACAATAGAATTATTATTAGAAAACGTGTCGCGTATCGGTACTTCTCGGATAATGCCTTGAACATACCCTTCGGTGAAACTTGGTGCGTAGAAAATATTTTGGATGGATTCCTATCAATATTTTTAGTAATATGACTATGGAATCGCATGCATATTTTTAGTATGTAAAGGCGTTGTTGAATATGCAAACCGTAGGATTTTGGATCGGATTTTTGGTTAATTATTCATTGATTTTAACGTTGCAAGTGTCTAATTGGCTTTTTGTCAACATTTTTAAAACAACAAATAGCGACTTAGCAGACATGATAAAAGCAAGATTTCATCGTTTTGTTTTGTTTGGGTTTTTTTTTCTTTCTAAAAATAATGGTTTTACATTGTCTTGATGAAGAGTGGAAGATTGGCAAAGGTGCGCGCGGCAAAAACAAGATTTTAAATCAAAAGATGACAAGTTTTATTTTGCCTCCGACCGTGGTAAACCTGAAAGTAATTATGGACAAGTTATTTTCACGAATTTTTCAGGTTGGCTTTAATTGTTTTATTAGACGCAAAGGTTTTTCAGGGGGAAAATCCGCTGATCGGGATCTCAGCTTTTTAATTCGAGAATGGTAGACTTCAGATTAGAGATCATAGCTGCTTCCAGTTTGAAAATGGCGTGCCCTGGGGAAACTTGATTTGCAGAAGAGCATAGGATTTTACGGTGAAGAAATTCTGCTGACTGCCCCAGGGATCGTATTCCTCTCATCGTGGGCAGTCTAGGGACACCTCACATCAAAGGTTATGACCGGAAAAGCCCAAAAAAATTTGAAAAATCCGAAATAGCCAAATGGGTGACCAAGAAAAAATTTGGTCGTGGGATCAGTCAGCAGAATTTCTTCACCGTTTAGCCGATCAGCCGTTTTTATTCAATTAGTTAAGCATCAAATGATGCTTTCGCCCCCTCCCCTTTCCAAAGTTCAAGAATGTATGCCCCCCCCAGATTTCAAGTATATGATCCCGAGGTCAGCAAATAGAATTTATTCACCACCTAGACGCCGCTGTCATACTGTTTCGGAATGAACAAAAAATTTCTGTTAGTACGATTTAACCACCCTTTATCGTCCTTCGGCTCCTCGGCTTCAAGCCACAAGGTAATTAATTACCATGTCTTTCTCCGCTTTAACTCCAACTACACCCCTAAACCCAAGCTAATAGAAATGCTAGTGCAGTGTATACACTTGTTCTAACCAAAAATTTTTCAACATTCTATAATAGCCCACAAATTTAAAATCCACCAATATAATGTTCAAAAATTCTTTTGAATAGAAATACCTCAAACGAAAGAAAAAGTAAAAGACGAACAAAAAAATAAAGTCATTGTCACCAGCATAGCTGGATAATTTTTTTCGCATCCACTGACATCCCGAATCAGGTATAGATTCGTTGCCGTACCTGATTTTCTCGTTATCTCAATATACAGTATAAGTTTATTCATTCTATCGGTGATTAATGCATTTTACAGGGTTCACACGAATAAATTTTGACCAAGCCAAAAAATTAAATTCAAAGATCACCATTTGTAAATTTGAATGAAAATTTTTATTTATGTATTTTATCATGAAATAAAAATCATAAGGTCATCCCAACTCGATATAGAACGAAATTCGGTGTTTCAAAGCCATCGAAATAAAAGTAAAAATGCCTTTCCCCCAAAAATTTAGAGCGAGAGGATTGAAATCATTTGGCAAAGGACAGTGGTCAGGAAGTTATTCATTTGTTTATAGGATTTAAATAATGAGAATGGCTCTCTGTATAAAAATCGTCTCGTGTAACCCTAGTTTTATTTTATTTTCATAAAGTATAAATATTTTTGAGGCAAGCTAAATATAACCGTGAATTATAATCTTAGAGTAAGGAATCTGCTTGTTACCTGGCCTTGAGCCTTGTGATTCGAGCCTGCTTTTTGTCGAACTAGTTTCAACTCCCGACTCGGACGGTTTCAACAACGTTTTTACCTTTTTTTTTTTTTTCATTTAAAAAAAATTAGTTTTTATGTACATCTTTCGGGTGTAGTTATAATTGTTTTTAGTGTTTGTTGTTTTTTAAAAAAAGTGGTTGAAAAATTTTTGGGATTCGTGATTTTTTTAACTGAATGAAAATGTTTTAAAATCTGCATAGGTTTGTTTGTGATGAATGAAATAAATTGTGATTCTTTTAATGTCATCGGCCAAAAGCCGCTATGGTAATTAATACCATGTTTCCATTATTGCAAAAAACGGCAATAGTAGTTGTGGCCAAAAACGGAAAATTAGTGATTTTTAAAAATTGAAAAATTCTAGTGTGGATACATTGGAAGCAGGAAAAGATATGGGTCGAGGAAGCAAGTGCAAAGGGAACAAGTGAAATCCCCGATTGAAAAAAAGGTTTCTTTGTGAGGATATAATATAATCGTAGGCGAGAATGTACCCTAACGACAAACAGGGATGTCCATAATTTTAATATTTCTCCGGCTTAACATTCCTCATACTTCTCGGAATCTTTCTACGTTCATCCCCTGGAACACGTTTTGCAGTTTTAAAGAAAATTTTATGGCTAAAAGTTTCCTCATCTGATTAGCTACCAACTCTGCAAAGTCATCTTTATCGTAAATGAGTTATTTCTTTAAAATAAAAATGCCTTATCCGGACGGCTAGACTTTCACATTCCATTCTCAATTTCTCTTCGATTTTGTCATTTTGTTTTCGTTAAAAAAATATTTCCACTACCGATTATTACTTCATCTTGTGTCGTCATTCTCTATACTCATCGTACACATATTTCGATGAAAGTTATACGTGAAAAGGTTTTTGTTCGGAAGACTTCAAAGCATTTAATATTGGGAGTGGTTGGAAGGTAGATAGCCTATGGAGATTGGGATTTCGCTTTATGACCTTGAAGTCGTTTATGCTAATATTTAGCCGAGTTGCTGCGTTTAATTTCCACTTGTTAACGTGTTTTCGAATCGATACCTAGGCCTTATTCTCCATTCTTAATCGTTATCGTGGTCACATCCTTTAAAAATACTTATTAATAACTGTAAAAATTTTTTTGTTGTATGATGAGTTTAACTCGTCGAACTCATTTTTGCCGTTTCCGATTGATTCATTAGTAGTCTGCAATTCAGTCGAATGGTAAGACCGGGAGAAGATTGACTGTCAGATTAACTTGGAGTATAGTTTACCGCCCATCCATCGGCATTCCTGCCTGTTGTTTAGAGGGAATAAAATAAAATACCTAATAAACTAATTTTAAACGTAGGCTGGTGCTATTTTTGTGTATTAGCCTTCGAGATCATTATCAGGGTTGTGGCTCTCAAGCTTACTTCATTTGCCTCTAAGTAATTTTTCATGCTTTTTTAAACTTATTTGTTAAGAAAGTTATCAGTGCCTCTGTGTCAAAATTTTGATGAACCATTAGTGTTGTCATGTTCCACCATCACGGTGTGATCAATCAGCAAGAAAATAGCAGATACCTTATTTAGTGTTTCGGTTGATATCTTTTGCAATTCATCGTTTAGAAATTTGACGTGCCGAAAAGTACAAATTCTTCGCTTTTAATCCAGAAGGAAGCGCTCTTCAATAGATTCGCCTGATACATAGATCCATTAAGTTTTCTCTTTTTGGTGGGATCAGTGGGATAGACTGAAGAAAAACTCATTCGCCTGAAGTGACTAATGAATATTGTCTGCTGTAGCTGTTACATTCACAGTGTTGTCCTTTAACAAGAGCTTTGGTTACTAGATACTAAACACTAAATGCTAGATCTCAGTGTGCAAAATGGCGTCTTATAGACGTACACACCACATTTTGTCCCAAATAAGACGTCAAAAAGACATCTTGAAGACGTCGTTTTTAGGACAATTAAGGACCACTACGAGTTCTAGACGTCATCTTACACAGTGGGATGTCTAGCAAGGGCTTTGGTATCTGGGTATATTGCTTAGTCTCTGGTAAACCTATTTCCACGACTGCTTTCATCACGTTATTCCATTGCTTACTGTTGCTGGCTGAAGTCTTCCCATTACTACTAGCTGGCTTAGATGTTCCATTGCCGATATTGCTGGGCTTAGGGTTCGTGCGAATACAACTTATTTGATAGCACGGCTTTGATAAAGTCGTTTGTTCCGTGGTAAAACACGTTCGATGAGCCAAATTTTGTGCAGTCGTTATCTCCGCAGAGCCTGCAGAGCAGTATAATTGTTCATAAGAATTTACAGTATGAATGACGTCATTAGGAGTATTTAGGGAGCCTATAGTAGATAGTGGACCATTTCGATGAGTCGGCTGCTACATAGGGGTACTCCATTTTTAACACTGGAAGCTGCCATGATCTCAAGTTTGGTGGCCGCCATTCTCGAATTAAAAAATCTGCCAATCGCGATGTTCGCTTTTCGATTTGAGAATGGCGACCACCAAATTCGAGATCATGGCAGCTTCCAGTTTTTAAAATTGCGTACCCCTTTGTAGAAGACGATTCATCGAAGTGTCCACTCTTTACTAGGCTCCCTAGGAATAATCGTGCACTTGATCAGGACTATGACCGCTGTGTTAAATCTTTAAAAGGCAACCATTTGAAACTCTTAGTTCTATTTCTACTTCTGTATGACCCAAAAGTATAAAATGATTCAATTCTTAGTCATCAATATTCGATCCAGCTGATTATACTTTCAGACACTTAATGTCTCCATTTATGCTTCCACATTTTGGCCTGAATGATAGCTTGGCTACAACGACACGATCAATGTGTCCTCGATATCACGTTTACTAAGCATACCTGAGGCATTTTTGTTGCACTTGGAAGCCAGATCTCTGTCATCACTGCCAATCGTTTTTTGCATTCCCTCTCGCGCATACAAGCTATTCCCCATTGTCTAACTAAAGTATTTCCTTGACTCTTATTTTATAACCCGTATCTATTTCCATTTCCATAGAATGACTTACAATTTTTCCATTTTACGCCCTCAGTACACAGACAAATCGTGCAAGTTCTGACAAGTCATTAAATTGTGCGACTACTAGAATTTGGAACCGTTTAGTAGTACTCGAGTAAAATTCGCCATGCGGAATTAATGGGCCTACTTGTAAATTGATTTCTGTTTTTTCTTTTCCACTTTGCTGACATTGGAAACGCGTGAAAAAAAGGAGAAAAGCGGAACCGATCAATCGATCGATGTCTCAGATAGACTTGCTCCATTGATTTTTATTTTATTAAACGAAGCGGCATAATTTTCATCGTTCTAAATAAAGTGCAATACCCTTACCCGATGATTATTCGTTTTTAATCCTCGTATCTGTAATAATCTTTTGTTATTAAATTGCGTTAACAATAACAACGTAAAGGAAGGAAGCAATAGTTACGGCTGGTAGATTTTACATGGGAGGTTAAAGTCTCGGCCAAAATTTTTAAGGCACACGTAAAACTCTTTTGAGAATTTCTTTTATTGATTGCCGTTTCCTCTTGAAGACATTATCAATTTCCTTTTTAACGATTCCCTCATTCAATTGACTTATTTCTTAAATTTCAGATTGTAAATTATTAAATTAATAACGAATTAGTGTAAATAAAGTGCATTGATAACCGTCATGACACTTGGTGGGATACAACAAGGGATTACAATGAATCGGTAAAATTTTTCCAATCCGCGAAAATTGAGTGGTCGAAAATTGATCCGAGAAGGATAAACATTGGTTTTCGTAAATTTTTCTCGCTTGTGCGCGAATTCGCTGCCATAGTGCTCTGCCAGTTAAGCGTCGCGCCAGGGGCGTCGCCGTCGACGGAGCGCCTAGGTGCCGGCGCTATGGATCCTCACACGAGATTACCGGATTCCACAACTTTTGATCAGGTATACTTAAAAAAAAATAAAACTCGGTAGAAAATCGCTACCGAGATTTTTATCTATATAATCGTGACTTTTCAATTTAATGTGACAGTGTGAGAAACTCAAACGCTTTGTTTTGCTTAGTAGCCATGTTTAGTCAATGCCCCATCTTCTGCTGACTAATAATAATCCTTTTTAATTTTAAATGAGTAGTATCATCCGGTATTAAAAGCTTGGGTACTAACTATAAGATGGCTTTTTCATGTAATTCGCTTAATAAAATGCAGTTTGAATAATAACTGAAAGAATTTTTGTGGTAAAGAGTTTTGGTGTTGATGGAATCTTTCACAGGTGCAGCCGCCCCCGCTGAGATTTTCTTATTATTCTTATTTTAGAAGGATTTATTTTTTTCTTCACGTCTTTCGTATTTTTCTTAATTACCAAAATTTTTTTCCACTTTAAAAGATTTTCGTGACAGGAAAATGAAAAAAATACATAATAAATTACATGTCATTAAGTAGAGCTTAATTTAAAATATGGTTCTATTAATTACCATGCGCTGTGAATTAAATTTAGTTGTAAATCTAATATATTTTTTTAAAATTTTTAAATGAATGCCTGGAATTCCGAAAGAAAATTTTTGGATCGGGGATTCCCGTGCGTTACGGACAATAGCTCGGGTTCGATTTTGTGGTCACCTGTAAACAACCGTCATAGGGAAGCCATAAGTTATCCGATTTACATGCGGATTAATGATCACGAAGATGCTTACTTTTTCCTTTTTTTGCTAATCAAAAAGCTCGAACCCATTTTTTTAGATTTGAAAAAATTTTTTCAAGCCAAGTCATTTTGTAAGGCAAAATTAGAAAAAAGTAACAAGGGAAACTTAGAGAAAATGCGTCAGGAAGCGCCAAAAGCTAGTTCACCCAAAGAAAGGTCGAATACGCGGCCTATCCAGAGCTCAGCTCCAGCAAACATTAGCATGTAATGTTACTTATCTTGAAATGATGGCTGCTGCCATAAATTTAGTCGAATTTGATTCCACATTTGTCTAACAAGGTGTTTTTTTACTCCCCTTGACTTGCATCTTCACAATAGGTCAAGTTCTTAAGTTACAGAATTCAAGAAAAAAAGAGGGTGTACGCTATCAATATTGATACCGTATTTATTAGTTTCCACCTTTTTCTCACGAACCTTTGTTGAGAGAAAATTTTCAAGTCCAGCCACAAATATTCTATGCAAAATTTTTTTCGGATCAATGAGCATTTTTTCCAAAAATTATAATAGCCGTACACTTATAAAGAGGGGAACGCAGTAACAGAGGCACATGCCTATTTCTAAATCGGTTGGAATTTTGAATGAGCATGAAACTGAATTGTATGGATGTAGCTAGTTCGACTTGGCAAGAGGGGATAGTAGTGAGAGGTACTAGATCCGATTGATCTATTCTACCGATGAGTTGAAAGGGCACATATTCTTTCATTGATGTCATTTGTGACTAACACTTGAGTCATTTGACATTTTAAGACTTTTACCAACTTTTAATCTGTTCCGTGGTAGAGCAACTCGGTCTCGACATTTTTTGAAACCTAGTACTTCAGGCTGATCGTCTGAATACCAATCATAATCATGTCGAAAAGTTTAACGTTACTGGCCGTTTGAAGGAAAAAGCCTGTGCATAGAAGTGAAACACTTAAAAATTATGTTCAGCTAAGTAATTGTTTTCTAATGTACGTAGAAGCAAAATGATCTCCAAGACGATCCGCTAAAACGGAGACATTAGCATATTGCGAAGCTTTGCACATTAATAAAGTACCTTGATGGTCATGAGTTGGAATGTTGTCAATCCCGTGAGGCTCATACTTCGCGGAGGAGAAATTTAAATTATGACTCATTTTAAATACCTAACAGTGTTTGAATGAGGCAGTTTATACTGACAAAGAAATTTTTAAATTTCTTAAGCCTTGTGGTCTATCAAAATGGATGTGATCCATCCGCTATGACCCTAAAAGTATTTTCCATGTCTCAGAGACGTTTTAGGAACGTGTCGAGACGAAGTGTGTTATTTAAGACAAAACTTCACTAGTTATTTTTTAAATTGTATGAAAATCAGATGATGCATATTGTGCGAATAACTTGATCTTTGTATGCAAGCTTTGAATCAGTTGTAAGAACTTCAAAAAGCTCTTTTCCGCAATGCTCCTAGTTGCACAGTAGTGATATCTGAAGTCGTCAGGGAGGTTCCGATTGGGTGACAGCACGAATAGTAAGATAGAGACCTCGAGCGTCAAAAAGAAGCGCCGATAGGCCACAAAAGAGGCACCTAACGGTTGCAAAGAGCCCAAGACAAGGAAGTGCGGCAAAGGTTGAGGGAGACCTTCGTTCAAGAGTGGACAAATATAGGTTGAAAGGAGAAGAAGAAGATATCTGAAAAATAAAACCCTGTGATAATTTAAGCAAGTGAAAGCTTTACACTAAAAAGCTATTCTAAACAATTTATCGTTCCCAGTAATTTTCATATTTCGACAATCAAAAGAAGTAGCCCCTTTTGGAGATAAAAATCAGTTGAAAAAATTCTTACTGTAACGTGCTTCAAACATTGAGAACTTCCGAAAGTGAATCGGGTACACTAATCACGGATCCATGAAGCTGGGTAATCGAAAATTTCATGTACCTCGTATGCCCTATAATGAAATAAGGTAGGAAGATGCAATCAGCGTCCATTTTTTTCTCGCGTTCCAGCGGAATGATGTAATCCAGTCGTGCACTTCAGTTTACCTTCGTACCCTAACATGTACATTATCATTTCATCGTTTTTTTTTCCAGAATGAAATCTCTTTCCTTTTTTTCTTTGTTTGTTTATCTTTTTTTGTTGTTTGTTTGTTCTTCATAAACGCGAGAAATGAAAGTATAATTTGCTCGGAAGCAACAAGTCTATTTAAAAAAAAAAAAAGATTTAAGGTATCACATTTGTCAGACCGAAATCGAAATCAGTCAAGTGTAATGTATGTAGGGAATGTCCTTGAAGAAAACACGGTCACTGACTTCGTTTCATTCTGTTTCAATTTTCAGGTGTTTTGTTGTTCCTGGGATCGCCCGACTCTCTGGGCATTGTTTTTTTTCCCTATTCTTTTTTAATCATTCCTTATGCATCTCTTATAAGATGCATGATTACCGGATGCCATCTTGAGATTATAAATGGGGTATAGACTCGTCAACTACCGATGCACTATAGTAGTTAAGGCCCGTTCATAATAATCGGCGCCACGGGTCTTTTCCAAATCGGATAACTCGATCATATATGTACCCGTCATGACTTACCGTAGAAAGAGAAGAAAAATAAATAAAAAAAATACTCGTTTCAAGAAAAAATTACCCTTTTTTTCTCTTTTAAATTATAGGTCTTCATTAAGAAGATTGATATGACGTTTTATGTTTTATAGTGTCCCGGTTAATTTCTTGACTCGAACGAATCCGTAAATCTTCGCCCTGCAAACCGAAAAAAAAAAAAATTAAAACGGGTGCGAAGATATACGAAAAATGAGTCAGATGAATTTGTTTCTTGTTTTTTTTCCAAAGGGTAGATTAGCCGGGGCGTGTTCGGAAAAAAAAGTCGTGACAGTCTTCTGCCGAAGCATAATGACCGTCTGATCGACGTCACGCATTCCATATAGTCTGCCGCGATATTAGAATATAATGTTTTATTCGGATGGATCCCCGATTCGAGCTTTAATCATGTATTATCTTTCTTACTCTACCCGAAGGAATGCTCTTGTACGGCCTCGGTCTCTATTTTAAACGATATTGTTATGTTTACACTCCACTTCATAATCATCTTTTACTTGTTATTGTTTCCATCGAGGATCCATGCCCAATTATTTTTTTTCTTTCGCTTTTTGAACCTTATTTCAACGTGTTTTTGTTTTGGAGGGAATGAAATTTAAGAAAATTTCTAAAAGAGACAACGATGTGAAGTTTTTGATTCAGTTAAATAGACGCAGGAGATTGTTTGAGAAAGTGTTATAATAGGGGATAAAGCTTTAGGTAATACTTGTTTGGATGGTTTCCAATTTTTACAGCTAGGGTCGACGAAGAGGTGTAAAGTGCAATATGCGTATATGCGTCCAAGCTTTGCTTAGATTGAAATACAATTAAAATCTTACTTCCGAGCAAAATCAATAGATCTCATAGATTTTTTTCTGGACAAGTCATGCTATTACGGTCCGCCTCCTGCTGTGTGATCGTAAGATTGGTAGATTATCAGCTGCATCGAGAGTGGTTGCAGGCGCCAGAAAAAAGACTGGTCTGCGTTGGTAGGTCCATAGGGAAGGGACTAAAAAGATTGAGAATTACTGAGATGCTGAATGTCACAGGCAAGGATATGAAAATTCTCGATGACATTTAAGTAACCGAAGTTCCAATATTTCGATTACGTGCTGCATAAGTAGGTGCCTGTTGCGCCTAATTATGGGAGGGAAAATATATTGAGAGACGGTGCTAGTCAAGCAGAAGTAAAATCTCTTGGCTGAAAAATCCAAGAGTTCCTGTTTCAGGTGGCTGCATCCGAGGCATAAATCGTTATGATGATTGCCAGCCTTCGGTGAGGAGGTAGTGCGTAAAAAAGAAGAAGCCTTTCTTATTTGCCCAAAGAGAATTTGGTGCCCACAACTAAATCGTCAGATTGTGAAGAACTCATCTGACATAAGATATTTTCGCATTATTTTTCGCCCTCAAAAGCAGGAAGCCATTATTTTTAGTCAGTTAAGAATATTGGTACCACTTCTCTGACCCCTTTCAATTAGTTTCAGTGGACAAGTCATTGGACTCTCCCTGGCAAAGGTACTCTCTAGGTAGTGCGTACCTTGGTACTTATTTTTCACCAGTTTTAAATAGCTTCTAAAATCATCATATGTAATAAAGTATCATGATAGTGCTTAAAAAATTTTAAGAGAAATTACAAAGGTACAAAACTTGAAATGAGTGAGTGACAAGACTTTGAGACAAGGCAAGAGTCACGCCCGTTTTGTAACATTTTTCACGTATACAAAATTACTCAACACTATAAATCGCAAAATTTTTTGCATGACACGTCACGGATTGTAAATCCGAAACATATAAAATAAGTCAAATTAAATTTTTTTCCAGTAGTTACACCTCGTGCTCCCCGACTCGTGTCATCGATTCTGCCACCAAGAGTAACGCACATAATTTCCCAATTTTATTTTACTTTCGATTACACTTAACATAATAAACGAAATTGGGCACGTCTTATTATATAATGATGTAATGCATTCTTTTATATGTAAATTTAATATTTGATAAGAAAAGGATGGGATATTTCATTTATAAGAAGGCCGTTTCATCGGATTCCCACAACGAGAAGCGAAGCCTGACAATTTTTTTTTATAGGGTATGAAGTGAGCAAGTAATTTGGCCGCCAACACGTTAATACGAGACCGATTGGCTCAAGGTTACAAGTCAACGTCCTAACCCAGGGGACCCCAACCTCATCTTTTTTCCCTATATCCCAACGATTTCCACTCCGTATTGAAAAAATGGGTTTGGACGTTTAACTGGTGACGTGATTTAATCTTTAGAAAGGAAGGACACTCCTATATTAAGTGTTTCGTCGCCTTTCCGGTTATGTCTTCTGTTTTACAAGTAAAATTAATCACGTGTGAAAAAATTATGCATGCAATTGCAAATCTCCTTATTCGCACGCTTTGTGCAATTTACAATCCCCCGTAATTAAAATATAGTCGCTAAACGCTTTAGTTTTTTTTTTAAAAAAATGAATAAGGTAATCATACATGAGAAGGGGATATCGATGTACTAGTTAACCGCCTTAACGATTCGAAAGTTGAATCGTAAAAATGGCCGCTAGCTATGCATCTGATAGATATTGCATTTTTACGCAGTCTTCGATTTCTTCCTCATACCTTTTTCTTTGCACCTTGGGGCTATATGGCAGGGCGATAAGCAAAATGTCACGGTGAGAAAGAAAAGTCGTCGTCATTAAGTAAATAAAGATCTCTTGACTAGATTATCAGGCACTGAGTTAATAACTTTTAAGTGCTGTAATCCCATCCTTTGCCCAAGGAAATTTTCTCACCAATTATATCTTTGGAAATATCAAAAATGAATTTTTTAGCTGGGATTTTCGAAAGGGCATGTGAAAGGTCCTTTTACGGAAGAGGAAGTTAATCGATATCTCTTAATATTAGATTAAACTAGATTATTGTGATTTAATTTGGAAAAATTTTTATGAATTTAACTAAGTTTATGTATATGAAAATGGTCATTTTTGCATGATGTAAAGTAATTTATTTTATTTGCCGTTAGGAAAAGTAATTAGGTTAAAAATCAATTCATTTTTTTTACGCCGATAGCGAAATTAACTGTTTTTTATGAATGAATGTGATGTGGGTTTGTGTTTGCAAAAGAAGATTGCTAATTCTACACTCGGTTTTGGGTTTTTAGCTGATTTTCAATTTTAAAGCAATGGAAATCTAACGTGGTGACAGAAATGTTTCTTATACGTGACTATGTTGATATTTTGGTTCCTTACCCAAGTAGCACAGATCCTCTTGGATCTTAAACGCTTTTCAAAAACACCTTCTAGATCTCTATAGCCCGCTAAAGTCCGTCTTGTCAAGATTTCTAACTCGTTCTTCAAGAGTTCTTAAAGATTTTTTGTGCTGCTGGGGTTAGCCAGCAAAAGTTAAAAAATTTCTATACATGTAATGGTAGACCATTTTTCATAAAAAATCTTTGTTGGATTTAAAAGGTTAAAACTAGCTAGCCTCTTCATTGTCAGAGAGGAAAGCTTACTCAACTGTAAGCTGAGGTTTCATTTTTTACTATTCTTAATTTATGATTGAATGCACAAATGAAGGTTTAATGTATTGTGCAAAAAGTCATTATGCACATTAAATTTAAATTTTATAACCTGCAACATTAATGTCAATATGTATCACTTATAATAAAACATACAATTTTCATATGATCATTCATCTCTTACAAAAACTAATTATACACCATAATAAACGTTTAATTCCTTAAGTAATAAGATTTAGTGCCAATGCAAATGAGTTACTAATGAGCCAATTATTAGTCATACGTATAAATAAAACAAAAAATAAATCTGATCCGAAAGAGAAGCATCCAACAAGTAATACCAAACAAAATGGAAATTGAAAAACCATGTTATAAACCAGAGGTATAATAGTTCCTATAGTTAACAGCCAAAACCGCCTGAAAGTATGCAACCTGCAATACGGCTTCGTTCCCGCAAATATCCGCAATGCAAAAATCAATGATTTTTAGAGCTATCTGGTCACATTATTGCATATATATTTCGATGAAAATTTTTTTTTCAAACAAAAATAAGGTACCAACCTGTTTTTGTGTTCTGCTTTTCTAAATTAAACTCAAATTCCAATAAAAGATCCCAGGCATATTAGAAGACAAAATGCTTACCTTACTTTTGTTTCGAAAAAAAAACCTCACTTTGTAAGAAATCATTAAAAGACTTAACATCGTTTTTCTTTTCTATCTAGGCTAGGCTCACTAGACTAAAATGGCTGCACACACTGTTTTCGCAAAATAATTGACTCTTTAATTGCTTCTGATTCTTCTGTATCGTGACCATATAATAGATGGTTGCAATCTTCTGCTGTTACAGTTAAAAAAAACTGTTGCAAAACCTTATAAATAATGTAATCGTTTCAATCACGGATGCTTCGTTATGTTTGTTTACATGACGTCGAGGATGAAAAATCGTGGCAGTAGTGAAAAGACGTGGCATTTCTTTTTAAATTAAAAACAAAAAAAACCGTTTTTACATTCATAATTGCGAAACATCAGATGAGGTTATGAATGAGATTCGTACTTTAACGTTTAATATGATGACTATGGTTATTTGTGTGTTTTATTTTCTAAATCACAAAATTAATTTGTTTAAAATCCACAAATTTCACGATTTTCACCCCCCCAAGATAATTTTTGTTGAATTTGCGGCGACTTCATTTTCTCTCGTTGTTTTTATCTGATTGATCGTTAATTTAATCATCTAAATTGATGATAGAAAAAAAAATTGGCTTGTTGCGTTGCGGCGGACCACTAAATGTCACCATTCGCCTCTTCTACCGCATGATTGCCGCTTCAATTAACCGCCCAACTACTGATTCACGTTATAATTTCTCTGAGGTCGATTTATCTGGAGCGAAATCGTGACCGATTCGTTGTCACTCATTAACCGCTGTATTAATTTTCCCAGTTATTATTAATTTTTTTCCTCCTTCTTTTTTTCCCTCAGAACGGAGAACGGATCGTCTGGGAGACCCATCAAGTCACATTATCAAGAGTTCCTGGATATGGATTCGGTATCGCCGTTTCTGGTGGGAGAGATAATCCTCATTTTGCCAACGGTGACCCTTCCATTGCCATTTCTGATGTCCTCAAAGCTGGCCCTGCCGAAGGAAAACTCATGTAAGTAAAAGTTATTACATTAAATTGTAAAGATTTAAAAAAGTGAAAAGGAAATTGTATTTTTTTGATTTTTTTTTTAGGGTTAACGACTGTATTATAAGTGCCAACGGGATCTCATTGGAAAACGTAGAATATGCTAGAGCCGTTCAGGTACTGAGGGACTCCGGTCACACGGTGTCCCTGACCGTTCGGAGAAGAGTCACACTTCCGTCCCCTCAACCTCATACTTTAAGGGTGCAATTAAATAAAACGAAAAAGAAAGATGGTAAGACAAGAAAAATATTAAAAAAATTATTTATATTTAAACAATTTATCGAATATATTTTCTTTTAATAGATTTTGGACTTGTTTTGGGGTGTAAAATATACGTTCGAGAAGTTACTAGACTGGATAAAGAAAATTCAATACAAGAAGGAGATGTATTATTAAAAATAAATAATCATAGCACCGACGGCTTATCGCTGAAGGAAGCTAGAAAATTGATTGAAAATACCAAGGATAAGCTTAGTTTAGTCGTGAGGAGGGACAGGAGATCCGGACAACAAGATAACCCTACAAATACCAAAGGTATGAAGATGCTAAAAAAATTTATATAGACATTTTTTAATAATTTTTTGGTTTTTTTACAGATTCTCAAGGAAATTACTTGGACAATCTCTCGGGTGCAAATTACCCTGCTCAAAATTTATACGTTCAACCACCTACCCGCCATACCCACCAACAGCACTTGGACGACAAAAGCAATTTGGCTCCGCGTGGACGTTCGCGAGGGCCATTGCTAAACGACGTTAGTTTAAGTCAACTCGACAGACCTTCGACCCCTCCGAACGCTGCTGTGGGCCATCACGTTCACAGTAGGTCCAGAAGTGGTCTCGACGAACCACCGAGGCCTCCTCCGCCGAGAACTGAAGATTATTATAGTAGCCGTAGACAGTTATACGAAGATGAGTTACTAAGGACGAAACAACCCGTCCCGGATCCGAGATTTATTTCTTTTCAAAAAGAAGGATCAGTAGGGATTAGACTTACCGGGGGAAATGAATCAGGGATATTTGTTACCGCTGTTCAGCCGGGTAGTCCGGCATCTCTTCAAGGCCTTCAACCTGGAGATAAAATCTTAAAAGTGAACGATATGGACATGAAAGGAGTTACTAGAGAGGAAGCCGTGTTGTTTCTTTTAAGCCTTCAGGACCAAATTGATCTCATAGTTCAGCACAGAATGGACGAGTACGAGCAAGTCGTGCAATCTCAACGGGGAGATTCTTTTCATGTCAAGTAAGTTTTGTCGTGACTGTGCGAAGCACGCACAAAAATGTTGGTAGGTTTTTATTTAATCATATTTAATATTTTTCAGAGCGCATTTTAATTATGATCAACCTAATAAAGGAGAAATGTGCTTTCGGAAAGGGGATGTGTTCCGTGTCGTCGATACTTTACATAATGGAGTTGTGGGGTCGTGGCAAGTTTTTAGAATAGGTAAGTTCCTGGCAATGACTTAGAGCTGCGCCTAAAAGCCGCTAAACGTTGTGCTGAAGACTTAACATAATTTTTTTTGCAGGACGAAACAATCAAGAGGTTCAAAAAGGAATCATACCAAACAAAGCTAGAGCTGAAGAATTAGCAACTGCCCAATTTAATGCCACAAAAAAAGAACTATCAGCGTCTGAAAGCAGAGGAAGCTTTTTCAGGCGGCGGAGGAACAGTCATCGGCGTTCCAAATCTCTTAGCAGGGTAAATATTGTCATTCTTAATTTCTTATTAACTCGGAAAATTTTGCTAATAATTAAAATAATAAATTTCAGGATCATTGGGACGATGTAGTCTTCGCGGACAGCATTAGCAAGTTCCCTGCGTATGAAAGGGTCGTTCTACGACATCCAGGTTTCATCCGACCTGTCGTATTATTTGGACCAGTTGCCGATTTGGCTAGAGATAAAATTTTAAAAGATTTTCCAGATAAATTTACTTCCCCTCGTAAGTATAATTGTATTTTTTTGCGAATTAATTGATTCATCCCAACATTTTTAATGATTGATCACTCTTACAGAATTAGAAAGCAACTTAGAAGACGTAACTAAGAGTCAAAAATCTTCTGGAATCATTCGTCTTTCAGCCATAAGAGAAATAATGGATCGCGGTAAACATGCTTTACTCGATATTACGCCTAATGCCGTCGATCGTTTAAATTATGCTCAGTTTTATCCGATTGTGATATTCCTAAAAGCAGAAACTAAACATATTATTAAAGAGCTTCGTTCGGGCGTTGCTAAGTAAGTATTATTCACGTTGCAAAAAATATTTTAAGTAATGTTATTTTGGTTGGCCGAAAATATTGAAATCGTGAATTTTTTTTACAAGCGCTCTTTTGGATTTTTTTAATTGGTGAGTGAGCGTTGTAAAATATTGTTCATAGCGTTTGGAAGGAGATATTGGAGATGAAATTTAGATAAAATATAAAATTGGTTTTTAACATTTTTTTTTTGCCTTTTTTAGGGGTGCACATAAAAGCAGTAAGAAATTATTGGAGCAGTGTCAAAAATTAGAAAAAATTTGGGGTCATACTTTTTCGTGTACTATAACTCTGACTAGTCCCGAGTCATGGTACCGGAAATTAAGAGAACTGATCGATAAGCAACAAGCGTCGCCTGTATGGATGAGCGAATCTAAGGTATTTAATTTATCGATAATTTAAAAAGAATTGAAGAGTCTAAGGGGCAAACGATTAATGTCCATTATAATTAAAAATAACTTATTGATTTCCATTTTTTAATCGGCAGTTTTCATTTTTTCAATTTTCAATTTTTCAATCTTTGATCCTTAATTTTTAGTTTTTTAATTTCAATTTTCAATTTAAAAATTTTTTTAATTTTTATTTTCAATTTAAAAATTTTTTTAATTTTTATTTTCAATTTAAAAATTTTTTTAATTTCAATTTTCAATCAAAAAATTTTTTAATTTCAATTTTCAATTAAAAAATTTTTGAATTTCAAGTTTCAATTAAAAAATTTTTGAATTTCAATTTTCAATTAAAAAATTTTTTAATTTCAATTTTCAATTAAAAAATTTTTTAATTTCAATATTTATTTTTAATTTTAAAATTTTTCAATTTTAATTATCGCTTTTTTTTTTAAAAGACAATTCAAAGAAAAAAGCAAAAAAAGTTTTTAATGGACTTTACTTGTTTGCCCTAAGAACTTTCCCATTTAAATGACAAAATTTCCTTCCGTTGTGACCCTTGTCGATCGCCAATTGTCCGAGCTGATCAAACTCAAAGTATAGGATGACTAAAAAAAAATCATTGAAACTTTAAATTTAATTTTTTTGGCCACCCTTGTTTTTTGCTTTTCGCGAATAGTATGGTTTGTAGAATTTCCTTTTATTTCCAGCCGGTGGAGTTTCTATCGGACATGTATCTACTGGGAGTTCCACCAATACCACGTTCCTACGAACCTCCTAGACCCTATTCACCTCATTACGGGATTCGTAAATGCAATTCCGCCATTTTAGTTCCACCACCTGATCCTACTTATGAAGTTTTGTCTCCTCCATTTAACAAACCTCCGTTGTCAAACAATAACCGCTTTAATACTTACCCAGTAATTATTGAACAATTTTTTGGGTACATATAAAAATTTTTATCTTTCATAGCTTTCGTTAACATTTAACTGTTATTCTGCATTTGTTGTTATTAATATTTTATGTATTTATTTTCTTAGTTTGAAAAACTTAAATTGCTTCATTGTTGTTTCAGCGTTTTTATCTTTGTAAATTTCCTTAATTGTGTTTATGTGTTGTAGTGACGCTTCGTAAATTTTGTGTTGTTTTCCAGCCCGAAGAAGCCCTGTCCGATGACTTCCTATTTCCAATGACATCTCGATTTTCATACGCGTCATCTCCAGAAAGTGACCTAGACCTTTCACCCGAGCCAAGGCCGGGATTGCAACAATCGCGTCCGAGGGGATTGGTCAAAAGTTCGAGCGATCCGAGTATAGCGACTCAAGATGATATACCTTCGTATACGGCTCCTCCGCCGTACGCGCCTCCGAACGGATACAAGCACGTACTACAAGAATTTGAATACGGGAGGACGACCGGGCCTGGAAGAGGGAACGTTTTAGCTCCTGACCAGCAGCATGAAAAATATCCGTTGACTCCTCCTGATAGACAGGCAGCTCCTGAATTACCGCCAAGAATAGATCGTACTAATAAGCCTCCAAGGGCGAATCTTACCGTTTCAAGGTATGTGGGAAATTAGCTGGTAATTTAATGGCATCCGTGTAAGCACAAGCATAAGCAATTTGAATAATTAGAATCCTTGACAATAAATTTTAAGACAGAGAGTCACCAGCTGTATCTCAGCCGCTCTGTCCTCTGATTGGTCGCAATTCCAATTCTAACCATTTGAGGTTAGTTTACATTATTTTTATCGATAAAGCCGTGTTCTAACTTAATCTGATTACATGCACGGTAATTGAAATCTTGGAATTTTTATTGTTGATTTACCATAGCAACCGAATAAACAAATTTGTTCTTATTTTTAATGTTCCATCGGACCACGTGGAGCGATTTTTATCGAAGCCTGTAGAAATCTCATTTTTTTTAATTACAATTTTTTTTAAAAACTCTTTTTTAGGTCAGCTCAAGAACGTTTGTTCGGGAAAGGAGAAGGTGGCCCGCCTTCCCCTACAGACCCACCAAATTACATAAACGCCACACCTCACATGCGGGCACCTAGTTCTTCTTTAGAGAGGCACAATAATATCAAAACGGTAAGTTCATTACAGTCCCCCCCTTTTTCCCCCCAAGAATGAAAACATGTCTAAACTTAACAATTATTCTATTTCTTTAAGCAGAATAGTTATGACTCGATGTCATCCTACGATAGTTACAACAACAGATTCGGGCCTAATGCACATGATGATTTAAAATCAAGCGGTCCGAGATCGCACGATCCTTCGCCAAGATCACATGATCCGTACAGATTTACTCGGTCTACTGCTCAACCTGTTAGTAAAGACGGATTGGCTCCCGGCAGTTTGAAACATCAAAATGCTGATTATCAAAAATTCAGGTTTGAATCATTTTTCCGAATAATATAAATAATTTTTTTTTCATATTAAGCATGCTACTAACATTATTAAAAAAGAATTTAGTGGCCGCCATTTTCAAATTGAAAAATCTGCCAATCGCGATGTTCGCTTTTCAATTCGGGAATGGCAGCTTCCAGTTTTCAAATGGCGTACCCTTATGAAGCAGACGACTCATGGAAGTATTTACTACCTATAACGATCCCTAGTTTATCCAACATATTATTTGATACTCGCGCCATCTATCAACCATGACGTTAACTATATCTAATGCCATCTATCGAATTTTTCGAGAACCAATCTAAAATGAAATACGCATGCACAAAACTTTACCAATATAAGTCTGGTATAAATAATGTTGACTAAATCTGATTGGATGGCAATAATTAGGCCGCCATTAAGCTTCATCAATTCCTAACTGTAAAGTTTTGTACTGTTCATCTTAAAAAACTTTTAAGTATTACTTTTTAAAACAAAATATAATTACTGCTTCCTGGTTATGGGTCTGCAAACCTTTCTACCGTATCTAACATTAATTTTTAATTGTTTTATTCTTTTTTTTTTCATTGCATGACATATTCAGATGGTCGGCGGATTGTCTTGAAGAACTAACAAGAACACATGACTTCGTTTTAGATCCTTGCATGAAACTATCCAAAATTTTCGTAAATTCATATAACACACTTGTTTAAAATATTTTTATGTTTTTTTAAATGTGCTTCATGAAAAGTCAGTGTTTCCGTGTTGTATATTTTATTTTTTGTGCAAGCACAAAATAATCGTAAGCTTTATTTATTTGTGTCAAATCACGTTTGAGTGCATCGTATTTTGCTTTTGCTTTATCTGCAGAGGTCCCGAATATGGAAAACCCGCACCTCCTCCAAAAACTCCCGGACATAAACCGGTGCCGCCACCGAAGCCTAAAAATTATCGTCCGCCGCAACAGCCGCCTAATGATCAGCAGTCGTGGAATTCGAATCATCATTCCAGTCAAAGTAAGCAGTAGATTTAAAAAATAGGAAAAATATTTAATGGGAAAGTAAAAAATATGAATATCGTTTGTTTTAAAATTTTTTTTAGGCCAAAACGACTCGAATCAATGGAGCCCTCCGAGCACGAACAGTCACAATCATGATACTCCTAGAAGTCAGTGGAGGCATCCAGCTTCACCTCCGAGCACTCTTACAAAAGATCATTATCAACATGCTAAATCTTATTCTTTAGCAGGGGCAATGGATGGAAATAATTATTCTTCTCATTCCGTGCACCATAATGGGGTAAGTTTATAATGTCATGGTGCCATCCTAATCCCAGTCCAGTCCAGTCACTATTCTGCAATCTTGCAGAAATTCCAGAAAAGCCGAATAGCAAAATTGGTTTCACTTTTTCTGTTATTTTCCTTCTGAACTTCATTATTTTTTTTTCACAGACTATGTCTCCAGGAAAATACTCAGACATCGAAACTAATTCTAAAAACGATATTGTTTCACCTCCTATGTCTCCTGGTCGTTCGTCTCAATATTACTACAACATGAGTCCTCATTCAAGGCAGCCAGATCCTCCATATTCACTCAAGTAAGTTTTTTACTTTTAAAAAAATTTTTCTTTTTTTTATATTATTAAATTTAATTATTTTTTTAGTCACAACGGACCAACAAGTCATAACCGTGAAGTCAGTGGTTTAGATTTAGCGAACCGAGAACAAAGAGGGAGTGCTTTTGAACTTTATAAAAAACCTCATTATGTGGAACATAACGTAAGGTGCGTATATCAACAATAACGAGTAATAGCAAACGCGACATTGTAAAAAAAATTATTAAAATGTGAAAGTACTTCCATCATCTGTCTTTTATGTCGATTTTTCGAGAAACGTTAAAGGGTTAAAATATCGATTTCTCGAATCATCATTATCGTATTTCTTAACCCTCATTGTTTGTATTAACTCATGCGATTTCATTATCATGTTCATATCATACCAAATTAATTTCATGTAAAACTAGTAGCGATGTCAGAGAAGTTTCTCACGGGGGAAAGAGGGGCTCAGAAAATTTCAAGGAATCATAGGAGCTGAAAAGACTACGGGTAACTGAAGAGCCCCGCACACCACCTTAGATATTTATTCTAATTTCTAGCGCCGAAGCCGAAGCGTTAGTTGCAGAAATGCGCCATTAGTCTATCTAGTTGAAGCTGCTTCTGTAGCTGGTCACTAAATAAGAGTAATTTTCATTTCTGAAATTTATTATCTCACGATCTTTTTTTTTTTTAAATGGTTTTTAATTTTTTTATCGTCCAAAATTTTTTTTTGTTTTTCTGACCAAAAATGGTCAACCTTATTTTTGTCGACCCTTTTCCATAGCCCAAGAGAGTTCAGAGTTTATTCAGCTTGATCCCTTTGATCAAATCAGTAAAGATTTTAGTCGAATCTGGGATCCCTTTCTATCACAAAAATAAAAAAACAAAGAATTCACTTTTTTCTTGTTATTTTTCAAATTTTTAATTGAAAAATATTTTCTCGAGACTCGCCTTTGCCGTCGTTACTATTCGAAATCCCTGTTTTTCATTATTTGTGTCGTATTATTTGTAATAATTAAATTTTTTGTTTCGTTTTCATAGCTCACAATCTAACAAAAACATCATTAATAATTACACATTGCTTTTTAATTAACACAGGGATAGGGGTATGGTGAATGGCAAAAGCAGTGGGGGGGTTGTGGCCACAGCAAGAGGGGTGTTCACCCACGAGGGGGGCGTCCTCGAAAGCCACGAGACAGGAGTGTCCCTTCGCGTCCCCCCTGGGGCCATACCTCACGGTGTTCAACAAGAAATATACTTCAAAGTCTGCAGAGCAAACGAGGCTCATTTGCCTCCACTCGACGCCGATAGAGGTAGGTTACTTCGTTTCCTTTTTTTTTTCCCACTCCCGCAATAAAACGGATGGAGCCTCGACGAATTCCGGTATTTTTAACGCTTTTCCCTTTTCCCGTATCATTCGCGGCGTCTCATTTCGCATTTTATCGATTTCAGGTGAAACGTTGCTCAGCCCTTTGGTCATGTGCGGTCCTCAAGGGTTGAAATTCGTTACGCCCGTCGAACTTCGACTTCCTCATCGAGCTGCCAACGACGATAACGATTGGTCTCTTGCTTTACAAGCGGGTTCTCCTTCGAAATGGCAGAAAGTAGTTTTAGATACTAGGGTAGTCGATTCTAGGAACTCCAACAGTGTTTCCGTTATGGTCGATCATTTTTAACGTTAAGGATTTAGATTTTTAATTATTAAATTTATTCCAAATGCCATTTTTTTTTGTTTTTAGAATTTTTTAGATCGTAAAAAATAATCTGTACAGTTTTATACAAAATTTGTCAAATCGAAAAAAAAAAATTAGAGAAAAAGCTAGTAGGTCTATTCCCTATTTTACTAGCTCCGTTTCGTGATAGCGTCTTGTAAATAATTTTTTTTCGTTTGTTGAAAAACTTTTTATAATTATGAAATAATTAAAATACGTAATCATTAATAATAAATATTGCGGGAAAAAAAGCTATAACGCAAAAATTAAAACGCACATGCGTTTGCCATTTTTTTAAAAAAATTCTAATAAGCTCATCCTCGTAATCAAAACTGGATTATCAACGCCTCTTTTGATTGCAAGAGAACCGCAAGCTTTTCTTCTACTAAAGTTTTTACAATTTTGATCAAAATTTTATTCTTATACGTAAATTTAAATTTAATTAAGAATTTTAAAAAAATTGAGAGCCATATCGAAAAAAAAATGTACGTAAATTTATCGACTCCGTCCCGTCGTTAATCAGATTTGATGCTCTAATTTCATGATCATTTTTTTAGCTTAAGAGGATGAAAGTTTGTGAAAGGTGTTTTTTTTTTTTTATTTTAATTAAAAATGTATGTTTTATATTTCATCGTTCCAATGACGATCTCCTGATATGAAGAAGAAAAAGATTTTAAGTTATTGCAAAATGTATTTGTGTTCAAAAAAAGGATCAAATTTTTCTTGTACAGATTTTAGTTATTTTCATATGCTATTGTCTATTTTGAACGAGTTTTTTTTAAAAAAATAATAAATGTTAATATTGTGTGGTCCGTTTTTCAATATAGTCTTATTTCGATATTTTAAAACATTTTTTTTACTTTTTTGAATAGGTTTTTTCTCCTTGACCTTAAAATTGAGGATTCGCGATCCTCAGTTCGGACGAGCGGTGCTCCTCATTTTTCGTGATTTTTTAAATTGTAAGCTCTTTATGCGGAACTTTTGAGAGCTTTTGGTCTTACATGATAGAGTTCGACGCCCTCTATCCATTGGTGCAATTAGGATCCCGGAATTTCTGCGGGAACTACGTAAAAAATGCATTTTTCATCTTTATGAGTTTTGCCCACGAGTTTCAAATTATTTTTATTTTACGGGCAAATCTCATAAAAGTTGAAAAATGCATTTTATACGTAGTTCCCGTGGGAATTCCGGGATGATTTTTAAGTCAATCAATAGGACGTCGAGATTTATTTTTTAAAACCAAAACAGTGCACGAACAAATGAAGGGACGTTAGCCCAAAAACAATGTTTACGGTTATTTTTGGCCATTTCACGGCAAAATAAGCAGTTTGGCAAAATTTCATTTGTCACGTTATACTCTCTTTCTCTAGGGAGCTCGAAAGTAAAAAGAATTGCTTATACAAGCAGATGACTCGTCTATTTTTTTTTTTTAATCCTTCCAAACTATTTTTAATTTTACTAGATCAGAAATCGGACTCGGAAAAGAAACGGCAGAGACAGTCATAATTTTTCGACTTTTTAAGTAAAACTTTTCGATCGATAAGCCAATTTGTTTTGCGCGAAAAATTGCTATCCATAAATAATGAAGATTCATTTCCTCTGAAAAAACATTTTTTGATATTTATTTTAAGGGTCGACGACGAAAATAAAGCTTTGGATTACAGGATTACCTCACATCTCATTAAAAAGTCCGAACCAGATTCTTAAAGAGGTAGAGAAAATTTCAATGTTGAAACAAGAGATTGAATAAAAGCTTTAGGCTTTTCCTACTTCCGAGCCTAAAACCCTCAAGGAAACTAAAATTAGCGAACCTTAGCCAGAAAGGGAAAAATTTTCTTTCGCTGAAGAAAAATTTAAAACATAATTTCGAAGAAATTTAAAAAACACACTCGACCAAACGCTTAAAAATGATATTTAAAAGGGGAAAAAAAAGAACTGTCGAGGTTATTCTTAAACGAATGTTAATTGAAAAATTGATAAACGTCGAGAGTAGAGATATTTTTCCTTTTTTTTATCTCCATCGAGGGAGCGAACGGGGGCGCCGGCGCTGGAACGTTTTCTCCATTGTGGCTCTTGGGAAATGTAAAACATTGGATTCGAACGGGGTCAGGCTCCTCCTCGATCCCGAACGCATCCTATAAGAAATAGGGTAAATAATTTTCCAGGGCGGGGATTCCCTTTCCTGTTTCACGTGTTTTACTTTTCCATCCGATTTCGTCGATAACATCGGCGACGGTGATTCCCATCGAATCTAAATCATCATCTTCGATTAGTTTCACTAACGATTTTCCTTTTTTTTTAAAAAAAGAAAAATTAAATTTCGGAGCTTCGAGTTTCGCGAGTGAACCGGCAATTAATTCCGTTAAGATGTGATCGAAATACCGCAGGAAAAAAATTTATAAAGTATGAATTCCGTTTCGGATCAGCAAGTTCCCGGGTCTTTGGAACCTCCTGCGATGGTAAGGATGGCCTTTAATCCGTTTTGATTATTTTTTTTAATGCGCGGGAATGTAATTGGAGGAAGGGGAAGAAAGCTCAAGCAATTCAGTTAATAGGTGAAAAGATTTTCAGAGGAAAGAAAAATTCTGAAAGAGAGGAAAAAAAGGTAACGAACAATAGAAAATTTATCTGATGGTAGCAGGGAATGAGTCATTAGATTGCTTAACTCAGTGTGAGGCCTTTTAGTGTAATTGTGTTGTCTTCACAGCTTGGGATGCTTTGCAGTTTTCTGTTAGTTTGAAATTGCTAACGACATTTCACCTTTCTTTGGATTTTCCTTCATACAACCGCGTTATTCCCTTTATCTTATCAATTAGTACGTCAAAGGGGAACTCAGTTTGGGGAATTCAGTTCTAAGTGAAAAGTGCCTCTGATTCGTTCAAAATTTTGTTATGAAATTTATTGTGGAACTTCTAGATATTTAGGGGGTAGGAACGTTAAAGTAAAAACGGACCGAAACTTTGAAATTTTTGTTCATCAATCAGTCGAAATCGAGTGCGACCCCGTGTGCAAGATGACGTCCTGAAGACGTACGTGTCTTTATTTATCTTAATTAAGACAATATCTAGGACTTCAGGACGTCATATTACACACTGGAGATATCAACGTTATGCGTAAAAACTAGGCACTTTAATGAAAGCACTTTTTCCGTTGCAGTAAAAATGGGGAATTTTTAAATTTATCAAATTTTCCGAGGATTAATTCCGGAAAAAAATGCTACAGGAAAAAGCTGTTCCAAATAGCGTTGCATTAGTATTTAAAAAATAAAAAAAATTCTGTCCCGTATTTAAAAAATTTTTGTCTGTAAAAATTAAAAATTGTTGGTTTTGTCTAATTTTATTTTGAAAAAACGAATTTTCCCGGAAAAGTCACAGAGGAAAAACTAATAGGAGATGTAGAGTTTCTGCCTATAAAAATTACATAAAAAGAAATCGTTGGAGCCGTTTTCGGAAAAAAAAAAAATAATAATAAATTTTTTTTGGGCTTTTTTAATTTTTTCCTTCAAAAAATGAGAAAAATCGTTGTGCCGAGTCTCCACTTGTGAGTTAATCCACAACTTTAATTAACTTTCCTTGTGGATTAACTTTTCTACCATCCAATACCTTTTATTTTTTCAATCAACAAACATCTAAAAACACAAAAAATGTTTGGATAGGCAACGCCATTGGCTAAAAAAACCATATTACTTCTGGTTTAAAGGTTAATGCACAAGGAAAGTTCATCAAAGTTGTTGATTAACTCACAAGTGGAGACTCGGTTTAGAGCCATTTTTGAAAAAATTTAAATCGTGTAAACTTCTTTGAGGCTTTGGGTCGGGAATTAACTTAGCTGTCGTCTTGAAAATAGCCTGAAAAACAATGGGCCCTGGACGGGATTTGAAGGGCCCCGTCTCGTCCTTGTTGCAAATGCAACGCAGACACAGTGGATTTGCGTTTCCTCCAAATAACGCTACATAAAAATTTTTGGAGGAAGTGGAATGTAGCATACTTTGCATTTAATCCAAAATTCAAATGCCTATTTTTAAAAGATTATGACTTTCCAGGTTAGGTTTAAGTTTTTCTTGAGGAATTGCAAAACCTATTTTTTGCATTTTCCCCAATGGCTGTTCATCCGAAAAAATTTGGAGGAACTGCAGTTTATCCAAAAAATTGAGAGAAAACGCAAATCCATAGTGTTGTATTTGCTTCAAAAATATTTTGGAGGAAATACAATTCGGATAGGCAAACGCAAATACGCCGCATTGCACTTTCTCCAAATTTTTTTTAGGAGGAAGTGCTTTCCTGATGTAACGCTATGTACCCACTTTTCTTAGTAAAAAGTGACACGATAGAGGACGGCTGGCAAAATCCAAACCGTAAGCTCGTCCTTAACACTTTCGAAGTGCCAAACAATCCACTGAAGCTATAAGTCTGACTTTAAAACTCTTTTACAAGTGCTTTTAAAAATTTTACTACGCCACAAGAGAGAATAAAAAGGGGACGCATCGAAGAGCGAATCTAATAAGAAAATAATTCCTCAGTCGATTAATAAAAAAAAAAATTGAGAAATAAATGAAATTAAACGGTAAGATTGCATAATGATGACATGATCGAAGTGGAATGTTATTCCTTAAACGGATTTGTTTCTGGAGAATATTGGGTTCCGGTTCCGGTGCGGGATTGCTTTATTTCCGGGATCGAAGATTGTTCGTTTCTTGAGGTGACGACGAACTCAAGTCATGTTGTTACACAAATTGAATTCTCAGGAGGAGGGAAACCAAAATCGATATTATTTTTTATGTACAATATTATATAAATGAATGACGGCGTCTGCCGCGATGATGATGATAATAATGACGAGGATGCTTTCGGATATAAAATACATACATCGCCGTTGCAATTTTCTCCCTCCTTTTTTTTCTCATCCGGGGGTTTTTTGTTTGATTTAATTTAATTAATATTTTAAAATAGCTATTGGAAAATCAGTTTTTGATATGATTCCTGGGTTTATTTTGCAGGAGAGCAACGGATTCGGCAATGTTCATTTGGCAAGCCCGGTGGAGGCGCCTCCGCCTACGAGGCCTAAAACTCCACAAAATGGAAGTGTGTTCTTTCCGACGATATCAACCCAAGAGAAACCGATCCAACAGGCAGAAGGTAGGGCCCAAATTTCATATTTTCGACCAAGTTTTCGAAAATCAATGGCTACTTGATCAGGATTTTCGGAATCAAGAATGGCACTTCCCTCAAATTAAACGACTGCAGATCACGGTCTTCAAAACAGGTCTCGAAACTATGCTCCCAGACTTGTCCCCCTTAAGTATGGATTTTCACTTCGGGATTTCCCGGAGCTACTTGTAACGATTGTTAGATGCTTAGTAGTAGCTACTAAAGCTAGGTACTTATTACTAGAGTTTAGTTGTCATTACTGAACGTTGGGAGTGGATTGAGGTTGAAGATGTCCATGTCCAAACAATTTTATTGAACAGTGTCATATTATTTTTCTCTGTGTTCTAAAGAAGGTTACGGCCAACCCAAAGATTTTGACGACAAATTATAAATTTTCCTTTAAGGACGGAAATCCGGGACGGAATTGTATTTCCGAAATTTTATTTCTGCTCACAAACGTCTTTCTGTAACATGTTCCAATGTAACATGTTTCAGAACATGTTACCTTGTGAAATATGCCTCGTAACATGTTAAATCATGTTAGGCTCGTGAGGACAATGTTACAAGCTTTGCAAAGCATGTTACGAGCCTTGCAAAGAATGTTCCGGCCCTTCAGCACCATGTAACAGCCCTTCAACATCATGTTACGGCGCTCCAACATCATGCAACATTTTGTTCACTAGCGAAACATTATCTAAACGGGTCGTAACATGATGTTGGAGGGCCGTAATATGATGTTGAAGGGCTGTAACATGGTGTTGAAGGGCCGTAACATTCTTGGCAAGGCTCGTAACATGCTTTGCAAAGCATGTAACATTGTCCTCATGAGCATAACATGACTTAACATGTTCCGAGGCATATTTCACAAGGTAACATGTTACACATGAATTTCCTCCCTTAGAATTCCCTAAAACCTCGCTCTACCTTATTTTAAATTTTTTCTTTCAGGTGATATTTTCCAGGACCTAAGGAACGTCCAAGAATCTTGGATACAAGAAAGTAAGATCTTTTTTTTTTTTTCATTTTCTTTTTCTTATAATCCCTAACGTAACTAGCCTTTTAAAACGAAATAAAAAAATGATGAAAAGTCGTTAGTAGATCAATAATTCAGTTGTCCATCGGGAGTATCACATATACATTTTGTTAACTTATCCAATTCCGGTAGGATAAATCTTAAATGAATCTTTTTTTCTTAGAAGCTTTCCTTCTTGTCTTCAAAAAACTTTCTTCTTTTTAAAAAAAAAAAAAGCGGTTGTGCGCAATATCGCATTTAATACTCTCCCACATGCTAAACACATCAAAAATAAACTAACCCTGATCTACAAAAATATAAATTTCAAATTCCGATTTTCGTCCAAAAAGAAAATACAAATGCAATGTTGTGGAAAGATGACGATGATGAAGATGTAATGAGGTGGTCGACAATCCCGTGACATGAGTAATCGTGTTTGCTTTGATACGGTGTCTATTTGTCGTATTATATTGTCACCCATCGCCCCCGACTCACCCTTATTGCTCGCCTTTTCCCCTAATGGACAATGCTGGACTGGTTTTAGGTTTCAAAATACACTTTTTAACTTATTAAAGATACAACCGTTTAAGACATTTATTTTTAACTTTTTTCTCTCCCCTTTTATTCGTGTCAGACTACACCTTTACAGCAGTCTGAAAATGGATGATATTTCAAATTTAATCGGGGTGCTAAACAAATGATTCGGCAATTTTTTAAAAGCAGATATTTTATGAGATCATTAAGCTCACCCCAATTTTCATTCCAAAAGAGCGGCACGAGAAAAAGTAAAAAAATATTTCAACTGCAACTCAGTTGGGATTTTGGCTTCTTTGTGGTTCTTAGAACTGGGAACCTAAGGCCGTTTTTTTAAAATTGTAAACAAACTTGGGGTGGTCGATGGGGACATTAACAGTCCTGCTTCAGGTTTGGCGCACCTGCCCTTGACGAGCTCCAGGTTCCTTTCTGACTCGGGAGGTAGCAATCTGGTAAGTGGCAGCAGTCCTACCAACACACGATTAAGGCTAAAGACGATAAAAGTTGGCTAAGCTTAAGTCAAGAAAGCAGGAGGCTGAGTCGAGGACTGACGCATGGCTCCTGTGCTGCGATGCGGAAGGTGTTGGGAAGCCACTGCATTACGCTCATCCCTAGTAAAGCCGTAATGGCCGAGGGTTAGGGTTTGCTGTGCAGGACCCAGACAGTCGATTTGGACAGGTCTCTTGCACGCCGCAATAAGCTCTCTAACTATGATGGTCACCAATTCCCAAATCCTCGCGGGAGGGCACTTGATGAAGATGAAGAAGAAGAAGAAGAAACAACAAATTTAAGGTTTCTTCCGTAAGAGCGGTTACATTGTTCCGAAAGTTTCGGAGGATGGCTACGGCTTTTTAAGCTTTTCTTATGCAATATTGTTGCATACGAATATCAGTCAAACGCTGTCGGATATACTTACATCAATAAACATTCCTTTAGTCAAAGTCTGATGTGACTGCGACTATGGTCCTTTATACGTTTAAAGACTGGATGTTGAAAAGACGAACAGATGAAAATTCTAACAATTTCATGATGGTACGATTGCTGACTCTCAAATAAATTCAACTTCACCTCCGATTCTTTGTTTAAAATTTTAATCTACAGGGTTAATCTACCACGGTTTGTGGTTGGCGTTGCCATGGCTACCCATAAGATAAACATTACATGTAAACACCACGAACATAAACCACCCGACATATGATTGTTGCAAGTCAAAACTAGTCACAGTCACTTGCCTCTGCTCTTTTTGCATTGAGTCTAATAGAAACTCTACATTAAACGAGGCTGGCAAACTGTTAGTCATTACAAAAATTGAACGCCATATCTATATCATGACGACTTCCACAAGAAGAACATTCGCACTGATCTCCCCTGGATAATTAAATAAATTAAAAACTCCTTCACAGTCCACGAATAAAATCGAATTTATTTATTTATTTCTTCTATACGTATTTCGGGCTACAACAACTGTTTTTGAAGAGAATAGCTGTGTCTAATGGGTTTATGCCGAATACTATTGATTATTTAATCAAGAAAAAGCAGAATAAAGAGAGATCCGGGAATTACACTAAGTTAGTAAGAGAGGAAGAAAATCGAAAAACGGTAGTTCTCCCCTACAACGAAAAATTGTGTACGGGCCTGAATAAAATTTTTGCTAAGAAAGGTTTTAATGTAGCATTTAAAACGGAGAACTCGCTTAGGAACATGCTGGAGTCAGCGAAGGATAAATTTAGCAAAAAAGAACAAGCAGGGATTTACTTGTTGAAGTGCAAGGACTGCAAGGGGGGCTATATTGGTCAAACTAGAAGAAACATCACTGTACGCTGTAAGGAGCACATAGCGCATTACAACAATAATCGCATCGGTAGATCAAAGGTAGGGGATCACAGCTTACTTACTGGCCATAAGTTTGATACGGATAACGTAGAACTGCTGAAGAACATCAATAGCTATTCTTTACTAAACGCCTGGGAAAGTTTGTTTATTTTTAAATTTAATAATTTTAAATACTATAGGGATAAGTTTGAACTTTTAAATGGGAATAACGGTCCGATAGCTCAAACGCAGCTTTTTAGAATGTTAAAATCTTGAAATTAATGTGTTTAAATATTCCCGCGATTTTTCAAATATATCGACTGCCCGCGCAATGTGATAAGAGATTTCGTTTAGGTTGTCAACCTGCTTTGTTTTGATTAGATTGTTTACCTTGGCTGTGTGAATCTCTAGTCTTCCTATTTGTGATTTATTATTTTAATTTATACGGTTTTAATGTTTTTTAATTTGATATTTTCACACTCGCTTGACAATTTTAACTTAGTTTTTACGTTTCGGAGATGCAGGATGAAATATTTTAATTTTTTAATGTCTTAAATAAGATGTTTTTTTGGAAATCCTGAGGATGGGCGTTCATCGTTGTTGTAGCCCGAAATACGTATAGAAGAAATAAATAAATAAATTCGATTTTATTCGTGGACTGTGAAGGAGTTTTTAATTTATTTAATAAACACTGGTCCACGGTGCTCCGCATCAAGCTTCTTCCCCTGGATAAGACAACTTGAACATTTTCAGTGTTTTTTTGAGTGTGTGTAGCTAACGATATCTGTAGATAGTTACTTACTTATTTATACGGCGTTCCAATACAAAGCTTGAAGCCTTATTGCCGCATCACAGAGTTTCCGCCAATCTGATCTATCCTGGGCCGACGCCTTCTAATCCGGCGATCCCCAATCGACCTGCATCTCTCGTCACAGCCTTTATAATTGCCTAGGGCTAGCTGGACGACCATCTAGCACCTTCCTGATAGTCCTCGTCGGTAACGCACATGCCCCGCCCACTGCAGCTTTCGTGATTTAATCACAATCGTAATAAAAGTTTGGTCGGTGAGCCTCAGGATCTCCTCAGCTTATAGCGAGCCAGAGTCAATCTGCGCAGAAAATAAGAAACCTCGCTATATTCTTGTGGCCGGTCCTTCTTTCTCCTTTAATTTCTACTACATAATGATCTGAAGAAGTATGTGTTTAAGCCCACGCAATTCATGTCTCAAGCATTTCACCTTTGTGACGGTTGACGCATGGAAATTTTACCACAATAAAACTTTTAGAAATTTGAGGTTTTCGCTACATCTTAAAAATAACTTTCCCTTCAACAATCTCCACTATATATATAATGGGATAAGAATGAAAAAAATGATGTTTTTCTCTGATGGTGTGAGAATTGATGGGAGTCTCCCGATTATTTATTTCCCCGTCGTCACCCTTAAACCCAGGAAGGTTTTCCCTCCCGAATCATTTTTATATCTGACCTCGATCCATTCGTCACAGGAAATCTGTCATTCTCACGTTTTCCTTTTGTTCGACTTTTTAATTCAAGGTCAAGGAAGTTCTTGCGAGACGGAACCGGAGGAAACGGAGCAATACGTACCGGAATTTCAACACCTTAACGGTAAGTCTCAATCTACCCTTCTCAACAAATCATTAATTTTCATTTTTAAAAAAACAGAAATTTTTTTTTCCAAAAACGCCCCGCCCATACGCAGAAGAGTCTTTTCCCTTTAAGATAAAAAAAAAAAAAAAAGAAGAGAGAGAATATGAAAATTCTACGAAACTAGGAATAACTAATTCTTAAAATCAGCAGGAAGCTTTTGAAGATAAGATGATAAGTTATCTTTTGCACAGCTTGACATCTTTACAGCACGGTCGACGACAACCTTCGACTTTTCATATTCCGCCAAAGAGATTCCTTAATAGAGAAAAACTCATTGTTTTTTGTGATTCTTTGTGATGCTCCGGGATTTTCTTACGGGGGAGTATACAAAAAAAACTTTCCCGATTTGATCGCAAAACGATGAAGAGAAGACTTGGAGTCTTTTAAAAAAAAGGAATAAAAGCTCGAGGTTATTTTATCAAGTCAAACAAAATCCCGAATCGCTTTTGGTAAATTAATTTGAAAAGCTTTTCCAGCCAAAGGAAGAGGGATAAGGCGAAAATCTTATTTCGTCCTATTATATTTTACCGAGAAGCACGTATTTAATTGTGATTAAGAGGATGTCTTTGTTAAATCCGTTTCCGAGCCTTGATGATTTCGTGAAAAGTGGGATTTCATTTTGATTTAAACTTATCAATTTTCATTAGCCGTATAGTGAGGAACCCCCGTTATCCTGTTACCCTGTTACTCTGGTGTGGTGTTTTCCACGGCCTAAATCCTGGAATCAAAAATTACTTAATTAATTTTTTATTTCTTTTAAAATTCATGACTCGGCAATTCGATTAAATTTTTTTTTTTCGAAGCTATTGAAATTATTGTTAACCAGTTGTGCTGAGTTTATTGGAGATAGCACTTGTAGGACGATATGTTTTTTTTATATAAAATACGAACGTGTCATTTTTATGAAGTTATTGATGTCTTCAAATCGAAGAATTGGTTTTTAGGGTAGTCGGTCGGAAATTTGTAGCCGGGCAGTCCTGCTTCAGGTTTAGCGCATCTGGCCTTGGCGGGGAAGAGCACTTCCTCCAAAATTTTTTCCAAATGCGTTTTTTCCAAACTATGTTTCATCAAAAAAAATTTTGGAGGAAGTGCAATTGAGCGTATTTGTATTTCATAGAAATTGCATTTCCACTTCCTCCAAAATTTTTTTTTTTTGATAAAATAGAATTTGTAGGAAACGGAATTACTTTGTCTTGCACAAGTGAAAAAGCATTTCCTCCAAAAAAATTTTGGCACTTTCTATAAAGCACTTCCTCCAATTGAAGTTTCCAACATTTTTTAGGAGGAAGTTCTTCTTGGAAGTCAGGGACTTCCCTTGGCTACAGTGGTTTCCTTCTGACAAAGGAAAGGTCGAAACTTGGTAAGGACAATAGAGCCTTGTGCCAGCGAAATTTTGTCAGCAGCTTTTAACAGCTAAAATTTTTTATTCGGTGGCGGTTTTTCGGCTTTTTTGCATCCATTTCCTATTTCTACCCTTTTTTCCATCCTTTTTCTTTTTCGGCCCTTTTTTCGATCCTTTTCCTTTTCGATCTTTTTTTTTTCGGCCCTTTTTTCGATCCTTTTCCTTTTCGGCCTTTTTTCCGATCCTTTTCTTTTTTCGGCCCTTTGTTCGATCCTTTTCCTTTTCGATCCTTTTTTTCGGTTTCGGCCCTTTTTTCGATCCTTTTCCTTCTTCGACCCTTTTCCTTTTTCGACCCTTTTTTCGATCCTTTTCCTTTTTCGACCCTTTTTTCGATCCTTTTCCTTTTTCGACCCTTTTTTCGATCCTTTTCCTTTTTCGACCCTTTTTTTCGATCCTTTTCCTTTTTCGACCCTTTTTTCGATGCTTTCCCTTTTTCGGCCCTTTTTTGACGTAGGACTGCGCCTTAAAATACATAACGTAGAAAATTTTGCCATATCTCAAATTTTTTCAAGAATACGCGCCATTCCCTTCTAACTCTTAAATTTTTTCCAAAACTATTTTTTCTCCATTCTAGGTGGTAACAACTGCGTAAAACAAGAATCCCGATCACCCGGATGTTTTAGGCCATGTTCTCATCTTCCGCATCCATCATACGCGACTTACGGTCCACCGCATCAATATGGATACGGATGCTTTGCCCCGCCGCAGCCTCCTTGTCCTCCTAGATATTCGCCAAACAGAGAGAACAAGACGATATTAGAAGATTCCGTTCCGAGATCTGCGTTTTTCAATTTTTCTCAATCCTGTTTCAGGTAGACGTCAATTTTTAAAAATATAATTTTTAAAATACCTCAGCAATATAGTTCGGAGGGGGAAAGACAACGAGAAGGAAGGGAATTTCCGAACCCCTTTTTAGCTTCACCCTTTCTCTCGTTTAACCCCTTAGACCCCATATAAGCCGACTGGTTACATAAACAATACATAACGTCTAATTATTCTAATTTCAAGTTAAATGAAAAGGGTTTTGTGTAAGCTACTTACCTCTCGACTCCATAGTCAACTCTGGATTTTATCAAATGTTCCTCCGATGTTTTATTAATGCCCTTTTTAAATTCCTCTTAAATTTTCATTTTTAATTCATTTCGACGTTTTATACTCTCTTTCATCGATTCTAACATTGTTTTTTTTTAAAAAATGTTTAAGGACTTCTTCGCCTTGCGATAGCCAACCTGGGGTACCTCATCATGTTTCGGTCAAGAAAGAACCTTCGGATCAAGGTTACGAACACCCATCTGATCTTCCTTTGGCACCGCATCATAATGGTAAGTCTGAAGATGTAGCAGGTGATGTTCGCTTTAAAGGGAAAAAATTAAAAGCGGGTGGGAAACCGAGAATAAGAAGCGCGAAAGACCGCGTCGTAAGTAATCATTTATATTAGAATCACGTTTCGTGTTGGAATAAAGACTTCGTCAGTGGAAATATGCCGAGGAAATTGACTTTGTCATCCTGCTCTACTAAATTCAATCTTGAAATCTGCGTTCGATTCTTTCATATTTAAAAAAACTCGGTGACTTGGTCCCGTTCGTTAAAAAACAAAAAAAGTTTGTTTTTAGTTTTCCTTCACTTCATTTTCATCTTTTGGTGAAGATCATTTTTCAACGTTCAAACGCGGATTCGTTTTCATTCTTTTATAAAGAGCAACATGGCTTGCTTCTTCCTCTTCATCAAATGCTAGCTCCGCGGCGGAGATCGGCAATCATAATAGGCGATTTGCACCTTAAGAGGCCGTTGAAGGAGATAAAGACACTGACACTGACACTGACACTGACGCTGACACTAGCAGCGAATTCGAAAGTTGTGCATGTGAGGGATTAACTTCAACTTTCATTCTTCATGCTTCTTCCTCTTCATCAAAAGCTAGCTCCATGACGAAGATTAGGCGATCATAATGGCTCTTTGCATTTTTAAACCAGCAGAACAAAACAGGGACTCCAAATCTTGGGGTCCTTTGCTTTTAATCGGCGACATGCATTCCTCAAGAATCCACAAACCACCATTCCACAAACTTCGACATGCACTCCTTAAGAATCCGAACCCTTTCACCTAGGGAGCCTACCAAGGAGTGAACACTTCTAGAAGTTGTCTGCTACACAGGGGTACGCCATTTTGAAAACTGGAAACTGCCATGATCTCGAATTTGGTGGCCGCCATTCTCGAATTGAAGAATCTGCCAATCACGGTCTTATAAACAGGTCAGGAAACTCGTCCTCCAAAAGCGTCCTCACTAAATTGCCAACTTTTATTTCTTAATTCGGTCGGTGAGGGCGCTGCTATCTTTGAGAGAGACGAAGGTTTCTTATGCAGTTGCCCCTTTGTCCATAAACAACTGATTCCATCGACTTTCAATTGTTTCCACTAATGCCACTGTCTAGAAAAAAGAACCAATGAAAAAGAGTCTCCCAGGCACGGTCAATTCGAAAACTAAAAAAGCTGCGTATTTAGTAAGGACACCGTAACCATGGTAATCAACAAGAGATTCCTCACCTGTTTATAAGACCGTGCTGCCAATGGCGATGTTCGCTTTTCAATTTGAGAAGGGCGGCCGTCAAATTCAAGATCATGGCAGCTTACAGTTTTCAAATTGGCGAAACCCTATGTAGCTGACTATTCATCAAAGTGTCCACTCCCTACTAGGCTTCCTACTTCCACCTGGCTTTGGCTTTAACTCGACAACCCTTTTGAACGTTATCCACCATCCATTCTCCGAAGTTAAGTGTGAGACACCCCAACTAGCTGAAACATTCCAAACGTTCCAACGCTCTATTTCCATTCCTGAGCATGTTTTGACAAGTTGGTACAAGTTGGTACATGTTCGGTCCCGCTACGTACCTCAAGATTCTTCGTTTTTAAATGTTTGGCGAGTAATTTTCTTATTATGCGCAGGATAAAACTTGCTTTTAAAATGTTTTCAGCATCCCGAACGTTTCGCTTTTGAAGCAGCAATGGCTACTTGCTTACAAAACAAGGAAAAACGATAAAAAAATTTTAAAATTCAAGAAGAACATTATTCGCAAAAAAATATTTTATTTTAAATCGAGAACACGGTGAATCGTGTTCCTTGACTTTTCTCTTTTTTTTTCCCTTGCGGTGTTTGTAACATATTCAAGAGTTTAAATTGACTAGAAAATCAAATTGATATCGCTGCGGGATCATCCGGTATACCCCATTCCCCCTTTCGATCCGTCCCTCATCCCGAAAAGCCCCCGGCGAATCGTGCAGCTTAGTTGATTTTTCAGTTTATAAATGAAAATATGAATTCCATTTTTTTTTATCCCTCTGTTTGGTAGGTGAAGCGTGCCGGGAAAATCAACAAGTTTTATTTTACAGTAAATATAATACTATCAAATATCTATCTAAACAATATGCACGTTGATCGATATCAATCTTTTTTTTTCTCGCCGCGAAGAGACGTTTTTCGTAAGGGAATCAAAATCGAAGGACTCGGGCTTCAAAGGGTCCGATAATGGAAAAGCTTCGATTAATTAATTAAGTTATGGACGAGGGGCGATCGTTTGAGGTTTATCGGTGTCAAATCGACCGCATGCGGCTAGACTAGGTCTTTTATGTAGGAAACTGAAGAGCCAGATGGGGGGTTTTAGACTGATCAAAAACTTCTTCCGCTTTACGTGCCGTTTCCGTGTTGAAAATAGGCGATCATCACAGCTCTCCAATTCTGAGAATTTCTCTCCCAGACTCCATATTCACTGCGCAGGTTGTCCCTGGTCCCATAAGCTAAATATATGGACTTGGTGTCAACCTCCGCGGTGGAGATGGAACCTTATAATATTCAGATCGCGAATACATCAAATTCTGAACATCTTAATGGCACACAGGCTTCTTTTCAGGCTTCTTTTTTTGAGAAGACATCTGGCTTAGAGCAAGCCATAAAGAATAAATTTGTCTTAAAAATGATGGAATTTCCAGCATTTATTCCCTGGCCATAACTTGCCAACATTGAAAACTAATTTTCGAGCCTGTAGTTAATGAATGAAAACTAAACTTTCTAAGACTGGTGATTGATCAACAACAGCAAATCAGAGAGGATTTCTTACCCGAAAAATTTTAATTAAAATCATTTTACACCCTAAATGTTGAACATCTAATCCCGGGCGCCCGTTAGGAATTTGTAAAACATTTTCATTGGATATTATGTTGTGTACTCGATTCTATTAAAGTTTGTCTGTCCTCTTCATTTGTTCTAGTTGTTTGCTCTCTCTTCATGCTCAGATATCTCGACTTCCGGGCGCCGGATGTCAACAACTCGAAGCCACAGAATTCATCATGTTTCTAACTTTATCATTCTCTTTCATAACATCTTCCAACCTGTGAAAAGGCGAATTCTCTTGTTTTTATTCGACGGCAAAAATAAATTTCGTTTCCAAATATAAAAAAATAAAAAAAAAGAACTCCCCGAGTCAGTCATATTCCTCCCGACATTTTTCTTCCAACTATGTTCCCCCTTTTTTCTCTCTCTCTGATTTTCCTCTTCAATTTACTTTTCATTAATAATAATAAAATGGTATTCTAATTTAGGAAACCACCAAATGCGATTATTGCAACGGAAAGGTTGCCAGTCACGGTGGAAAGGGGTGGATCGAAAAGGGAGATTGGTAAAAGGTCGCTGGGGTTAAACTATATTATATCGGGGCCCATTAATCAGCGCTTTTTCTTTTTATTATCGCGCCTTTACAAAATTAGCCAAATGATATCGATCCTAAACCAAAAAAAAACAAAAAAAATCAGAGAGGAAAAAATCTGAGCGCATTAAATCTCGCCGGTTTAAGCAACGATCCCGTTTTTGTTTCTACCTCGAAGGCAGGTGAAACACATTTTTATTTTAACGTGTATAAAGGCTCCTACTCAATTTTCCCTCTTACATTATTAATTAGGTTGAAAAGCTATGAAGGTATTTCAATTTTCTCCTAACAGATATTTATATTTTTGAGAGAACAAACAAGGAAGTAACTCCGATGTAATCCTAATTGACACGGGTCTTGAACGAACGAATGAATAATGGAACGAAAGCTTTTAACAACCGACTAGCTCAGTATATACAAAGTTCCCTGCTCTTCATGTTATTCCACTTACTCCTCTTTTTTTTTCCTATTTTGTTGCTAACCTTTTATTAACAGATTAATGCGAATTTTTTTTTTCCTCTCGCTAATGTTTAGCCAAGTGTTGTATTTTTTTCCTACTTGAAAAAAAAATGTGGATTTTTTTTCTTGCAGGCCAATTCGGTTTCGGGATTCCAGAGTCTTTTCCTCAGACTCCGTCGAGGGAAAAAGTAGAAGAAAAAAGATGGAGCTCAAACGGGGAAAATTCTACCGGGTATTCTGGAAGAAGAGGATCTTTACAGTTGTGGCAGTTTTTAGTAGCTTTGTTAGATGATCCAGGTAGTGCTGCATGCATAGCTTGGACTGGGAGAGGGTTAGAATTTAAATTAGTAGAACCAGAAGAGGTAAATAATTAACTTACTGTCTGGCCCTCAACTTTTCATTCGCTTTAATTTTATTTTTCTCCTCTTTTAGGTGGCTAGAAGATGGGGAGTACAGAAAAACAGACCTGCTATGAATTACGATAAACTAAGTAGATCCCTCCGTTATTACTACGAGAAAGGAATCATGCAGAAGGTTGCAGGTAATTAAATACAAGTTAAGAATCTAGATTCTCGAATCCAAACTCTACTAACTTCGTCAATTTTTTTTTTTAGGAGAACGTTACGTTTACAAATTTGTTTGCGACCCCGAAGCATTATTCAGTATGGCCTACGGAGGAGGAGAAAGAACCGCTAAAGAAGCCTCCCCAGACTTAATAAAATCTTCCCCTGGCTATTCTGATGTCTTAGCCATGTACAGTTCAGGAGGATATGCATTCCAGCAGTATCTTGGAGGATCCGATCCTTCGTATCGATCCCCAGCTGTAAGATATCCCTCTCAAGATATTTCCTCGTATGCCAATCGAAACATACTTTTGGACAGTGCTAACAAATTAGGATTTCTAAGCCGAACCGAAACTGGACCCACTTCGTCTTGCTTGACATTAGATTTGGCTGGATCGAATTCCGCGGGAAAAGCTCAAGAAAAGCATTCGCCTATTAAAAGTAACCCTCAAAATTTGACGCCGACAGTTTTGGATAAATTTCAATGTTTAGGAGTTGATGGTTGTGTTTGTTAAATTTTTTTTTTCCTTTCTATTCTCCGAACATATTTTTTCATCATTAATGTTTAAGTTTCTTTAAGTTAATTGATAATTTATTATTCTTGAATCAAATTTTTTTAGACCACTTAAATCGAAATTACTTTTTAAAAAAAATCCAAACCATTGTGATTTTTTGACTTTTAAAAGCTCAAATGTAAACTAGATTAGATTTTATATTTATTAATTATTATATCAGTTTGTGTATACTTTGTTCATCAAAAACAATTAAATAAGATAAAATTTAGATCAGTGAGTCTTATAAATTACATGCAAATGCATAGGCCATTTATTTTCATTAATACTCATTCTGCACTAATAATAACTGAAAAGAAATATTTATATTCCCTCGGCATTTATTTTTATAAATTTTCTAATTTACAGCTTTATCACATTTGCAAAGGCAACAACATTTTTGCTTTAACTCAATCTCCATAACAAGTGCATGTTACAAATCATCACTGCTCTACAATCTCAGATTCTTAATTGTTACAGAACAATCATTTGTTTCGGTAAATATAAGATTTTAAATATTTACAATTTTTTTGATACACACACCTTGAATTGAAAGCAAACAATACATAGGTTTACAACTTTATTGATTACAATATTCCGGTGTGGGGTTTGAACTTAAATATGAAAACATTAAAAGCAGAAAGATGTGATTAAAGCAAATAACTGGAAATTGATAAGATGACACCAAATTTTTGATCACAACAAATTTTTGTTTAACATTCTTAAGGCGACAAAGACTGAGTTCTAACAAGGCAAGAAAACTACACTCTGACATTACCTTTTTTGTAGCTTCAGCAAATCATGCATTTCTTATAGAATGAAAAACACACTGAATAACAAGCAGGACTATGCACCAGAGCCTAAGCTAAAAGATGTTATTAGACAAACACATGCCACCATCTAAAAACGCAAGCTAGTACTTGAAAATAGTTTTTAATTATCAAAGGTTTAGCTGATAAGTTCGATTTACTTACACAAATTAGCCCTTTTACGAAATCAAGATCGGCTTTGACATGATGATGCTTTTCCTATAACACAACAAAACCCACACAGGATTGGTGAGTAAAAGTTCCCAAGACCCTCGAATAATAAAATATTTCCCGAGCGCAAAACTCATTTTCGGTTTAATATCAAATAAACAGAATAACTAAATATCTCACTGCACAGAAAAAAATCACAAACATCTAGTTTGATTTTTAATCCCTACAGATAATGTCCCCTTCTGATGACGTAGGATAACATAATGTTATCCCTAGTTAACAAGACCTGTTAAACCATTAAAACCTTATGCATTGTCCTTTCTTCTTAATCTAGATATATTCTAGAGGGGTAGAACCTATTGTACCTATTGTATTATTTTATACCTGAAGAAGGGTTTCGGTTAGTATAGAGTCGTTTCGGAATTCGGATCTAACCGTAAGGTCAAGCACCTTAGAGGCACGCGAGAACTAGGGAGGGGCTTTGTATTTTACATTAGGGTTAGTGTGCACAGTGATCTCAACGAGTTAAGATGTAGCAACAAGAGCCCCAGAATATTTATGCTACTTTTCCAAAAAGGTATAGATATTTCTAGATAAAAATGTACCAGCGGGAGAATGGGGGGCAAGCTGCTTTTTCGTCTAGAAATAAGCTAATCAGATCTGTTGAGAGAACCATTCAAAATATTTGTAATACTGTTTAAGCCCCCCTCAGAATATTTTTTGGAATTGCCAGATATCGAAAGGAAGGAATGAGTCGACTTGAGGTTCCTAGAAAGTTCCAAAAAATGGCTTAGATGGCATCGAATGCTTATGCCCCTCCGAACATATTAGAGGAGGACTGAAGACTCTTAGGAAATTGAAAAATTCGAGCTTAAGAACATTTTTATTAAAACCTAAAAAATATCCTTCTGCCCATAGGAGCTGACTAAGCTCCTTAAAAACTTTTGAAATCAATTTAAGGCCTCAAAAGATTGGTAAAGCCTAGATAGAGCTTTGATAAGATGGCTAAAGGCTCGAAATCAACATTTATAAATCTGTTTGATTCTAAGGAATTTCCCAAATCAGAAATCAGGTATAAAGTCAGTTCAATACCCCTAAGAGATACAAAACCTATGACCAGTTCATGCACCCCTAAAAGTATCTAAAAACCTAATTGCCCTAATGGCACTATATGAAGTCGAAGATCAAGCAGTAATGAAATATATCATCCCCTTCATCTAACAATATTACAACACGCCTATTTTCTAAATATAATGCTCATCAAATACCACTTAGTATATATCGGGGTCTTCTTAGGATTTGTGACCCTCCGCCATTTTGTTATCCTACGTCACAATGTTATCCGGACATTATCTGCAGGGATATCGCACTATCAAGTTTTTAATCAAAATGACTGCCAACTTTAGCACCAACGGCGTCATTTTCCTTTGTGAGAGCAAAGCATTTCCTTTGAGAAAAATAAATATCTTCTGCTTGTTTAATGTTTATAAACCGTGATCGCGTAAAATGAATCGTGAATTTTTTATATATTTTATCTTTTTAAGAAGATAACAAATCATCAATCTACTCAAAAATGGCTGAAAAAGGGGCCCATTTAACTCAAACACTTCAGATCAAACCATCAGTTTTCGATTTCATTGCACAAGATTCCCTTAATAATTTGCTTTATCCAGCTGTAAAAAAAATTGTTGATACATTGTCACTTCGTTATTCTGTTTTCCGTAAAATATCTAATAATTTTGACGAATTTTTTCTTGTCAGTCAGTTTTTACTGCAGTATCACTACTTAAAGAAATATGGTAAGTGATTACATTTGAGTATTTGATAAAACGTTTTTGTAAATTAAATTTCTATTTTGTAGGTGGTACCTTTGCTGAAAGCTTTTATGGACTTCAAAGAGTTCCAATTAAACAGGCAAACAGCCAAAATATTTTACCTAGGAAGCATTTTATATTGTCCCTAATATTTGTGGCAATTTTGCCTTATCTAAAAATGAAATTTAATAAAGTTGCTGAAAAGATGTACTTTGATGAACTTCCATACACATATAAGGTATTCTGTTTAAGTTTTTAAAGGATTTATTATTTAAATTAGCTAATGTAACTGATTTAATTGCAGAAGGAAAAACGTCTTGTTTTGAAATCTGTGATAGCAGCAAACAGTGGACTTAATATTTTTCTTCAATTAGCAAATTTTGTACAGTACTTACGATATCTCAGTGGTGCATCAGATGTTAATTCTATTTCATTATTAGCTGCAGGTGTAAAGTTACGCTATGCAGATGATCCTGACTCAGTTAGTGATAGTTTTCAATTTAGGTAAAGCCAGTATTTTCTTATTATTTTCAAATCACAATGCAATTTTTTTCAAAAAACATTTTATTTTACAGAAATTTCATTCCGCAAATATTAAGAAAAAGTTTGGAAGTTGGGGCATTTTTTTTTCAATTTTACCATTGGTGGCAAACCGAACATACAGGATCATTGGGCTCTCAACCTGCACCCCCTCCACCCCCTGAGGTAAGAATTCTTTTTTATCAACATCATAAAGCAATATCTTAATTTTTTTTCCTTTTTTAGAGAGATGAAGATATCAGGTGGAGGTACCAGAACATTTGTGCTATATGTCTTAAAGAAAGAGAAGCGGAAACAGTGCTCTCAGTATCAGGCTATGTGTTCTGTTTTAGATGTATAACTAGATATGTGACTAAACATAATAAATGTCCAATTACAAATCTACCTGCAAATGAAAATAATCTAATTAGATTATTTCCACCCGAATAATTTTTTTAAAAAAATTGTAAATATTGTTAATAATTATATTTTTCTAGGATTTTTTGTACAACATACCACTGCTTTTAACTGATTTTAATAATTTACTTTTATAAATATGAAAAGACAAATAATAAAATTTTTGGCTACCATATGTTTTTTAAATGATTATGATACATTTAAATCCCAATGCTACAATAATGAGGCAAATAGCTGTCAATCGACGCAGTTATTTCAATTGCACATAAACATAAGAATAGTTTAATTAAAAATTAAAATTCAGTATGAAATAACCTATGTATGTAAATGTATAAACATTTTTATAAACTTTTTAGCTACTATGCTGAAAAAACAAATTTTGCAACGGGTATCAGGTACGACGTATTAATTTAAAAGTGTCACGTTTTTTAATCATTATATCTAAATGATTAAAAGAAAAATTGAAGTCATGAATTTATGATGCGACAGGGATGGCGGACGAATGTCCAATTTTGTAAATGGATAAAAAAATTTTGGCCTGGAGTACTTTGGGCACTCAATTTGGATGAATAGAACCGAACCCCATCGACGGATAATGTAAAATTCAGTACTTTAATTCCAGTCTCTAAATTTTAAATAAAAATTATTTTAAAAAATGACAAAAAAGCAAAACTATTTTTTTTTTTTTTTTTGTTAAGATAAAAAACTTTAACTTTGCTACGAGCTGAAGAAAAATACTAAAAATAAAAATACGATTCTTTCAAAAATGAGATCATCCTACAAATTAAAAAAGTGATGTAATAAATGCTTAAATTTTTTTAAGTCGGTTTCGTTTTCATAACAGAATAATTCATAAGCGCGACGAACTATTAAGCTATGTAAGCCTTTATCAATGGAACACTGAACATTTTTTTAGAATGACAAAAAGCCGGTATTAAATGTTTTTTTTTTTTTAATTTCGAGCGTTTAAAATTTTTGGCCATGAGGCTAAACTATGAATTTTAATTGACTGTTTTAATAAAGCTATGTGGCAGACACATTTTTGTGCACTATTAAATAAATATAAAAAAAAATTGCACATTTACTGCGATTTTAAAATTGGCACTATAAACACTTATTTCTCCTCTGGCAACAATAATAATACTGTAGTTATAAAATTCGATAATTTTAATGATTTGGATCAGTTCGATTTTTGTTTTGTTCTTCTAAAACTGTTATCCTCTGCTTTAAAGTTCTCACCTAAAAAAACAAAATTGTTAAGATAAAAATGAAAATTTCATATTTAAAAAAATGGACAAGTTCAACAAACCTGTTGATTATGACGTTCAACTAAAGATAACATTTGAGTTTCTAATTTTTTTAAACGACCTTGATATTTTTTCTTGCATCTATCTAAGGTTGAAACTAAAGCAGTATTTGCCGCCCGCAAATCTAAAACTAATTCTGCGTTTTGTTGATAGCGAAGTTCTGAACTTTTAGTAACTTTGTCTAATGTTCCTACTAATTCTTCCATTTTTTCTTTAAGGCGTTGATCTTTTAGATATGAGTCGGGATTATCAGAGTCATCCCTTTCCTAAAAGAAAAGAAATTTTAATTTTAAAAAAAAAACTGGCACAAGCGACGCTACGGAAAAAATTGCTTTGCTAAAGAGCCAATTTAGAGTGAGATTTGGGATAAATCTTAGCGCCGCCTACAGCATCAAAATTTGCCAACCTCATTAATTTGTGCTTGAAGATGATGAACCGATTGCAATAATGCCTGCAAGTGCGCATTTTGCGCCGCCACCCTTAATTCCTGCGAAGATCTTTCCTTTTCCAGCAAATGAACCCGAGCTCGTAGCTCCGCTTTATCTTCCCTCATGCTCATCAATTCCTGCATAATAACCGCAGTTTCCAAATCTAACTTCCTCGCTTCTGCTACGGTCATCGCATTAGAGAAAGGCTGAATGTGCGGACTTTCTAAATCTACAATTGTAGATTTAACCGTATTCCTTTCGCTTTTCAGTCGATTTATATGATCACGGACTTTCATTTCATCTGCGGGAGTCCAATCCCCCTGTTTCGTTCCACTGGAATCTTCAATCTTGTCTAAAAGTTCCCTTGCGTGCCTTTCTGCTTTTCTTCGATTCTCAGAGGCTTTTCTTAAAAATCTACTATCGTCTTGATTAGAACTATTTGACGATGTTGGTCCGCGGCAATTTGATAATACCAAACTAAGATCTGTTTCTAATAGGCAAACTAATGCTTCTGCTAGTTGAAGAGCTTGATCTGAACAGGTTAAAGCTAAACTTAAAGCTAATGCGTTTGATTCGTATTTTCCAACAAGAAGACTTAACCTAAAAAAAAAGAATTTATTTTTAGAAAAAGGGTTTTTTTCCAATTTTTTTTTACAAAAATTTAATTACCTATCACACTGAGCTTTGCATTCCTCTAAAGTTAAAGCTAAGACAGTATTTTGTGCTCTGACATGCTCCAAACGACTCGTAAGCCTTTCAGTTTCAAGTTCGTGTTGTTTTCTAGAAAACATATCCCCTCTACTCAATTCTTGGAAATCCGATTCTTCTTGTAGATCGGAGACTAAATGCTCGGCGATTTTTGTGTGACAAACCTAAATCAAATTAAAAAATGAATTCTTGATTATTATTGCTATTTTTTTCCAAGGGAAAAAAGCATCAAGTTATAAATGCGCAGTTGAACTATTAGTAAAGCCTGTTAAGCACATTATCAAGAGCAACTTCAAGGTTAGGTTATGTGAGCCAATAGGCATCGAAAATCAAATAAAAAAAACTTACACCAAACGTGGCTATATCCGAACCGGTGACATGATTATCAACTTTTTTTAACCGCACTCTTTCTGCTATTTTTGGAACAGGCACGGTTCTTTCCAGTCGGTTCGGGCTACTTCTTGTCGGACTCGGCAATATTTCGGTAACTAATGACGGACTAGTACGATCAACAACCCGGGACGGACTTGAAACTCTAGCAACCCTCACCACTTCCAATGAATTAGGAACGTCTCGTGCTTGCTAAAAAATTAAAGACACATTTTTTTATTTAAAAAAAAAAACTTATTATATTTTACAACGTCGCGATAATTAAATATTTAAATGTCGCCGCTTAATAATTTAAACAAAATGCGAAACGGTTCTATTTTTAGCACAAAACACGCGGCGAACCGCGTCAAGACTGCGTTACGCATATTTATTTATATCTTTTATTAATAATTGCAGATTCTATTTTTTAAAATTATTTTACCTTTTTATTTGTGTTAAGTTTGCTAATTGTTTCCAAATCCTGCAAAGCTCTATTTAATTGCTCTTGAAGCAAGGCATTATCTGCTTTGTACTGAGTCAATTGTTCTTTTAAATCGTCACTTTCGTTTCCTTCTTTTTCGAATGCCTCTTCGTTTCCGACTTCTTCAGCCTCCTCAGCCTCGTCGTTTTCGTTGCTACTCGTGGAAGTCCCTAATGTTGGATCGATTTCATTTACTTCATCAAGAGGAAGAGTTTGCGAACACTCAACTCCTGCACTTATTTCAATCTCATCTGTTTCTAAAATGCAAAAATTTTCCTATAAATAAATACCAAAACAAATAAGAAATTTAATATAAATAATTTACCAGAAACATCTTCTTCTTCTCTAATCACTAAACTTCTTTGATGCTGTGCTTTTCTTGTCAATTCAGCAATAACAGAATGTAATTCCGTCAACTGTTCTTCATGCAATTGCATTTCCTCTTCTAATTTTTGCTCTGCCTTGTGTCTTTCAACTTCCGCTTTATGCAATGATTTTTCAAAATGATCTCTTTCTTGAGTAACACATTGTAGTCTATTCGACAAATCTAAAATTTCATTTTTTAACGATGCCAAGGCTGCTACGTGCAACTAAAAAATGATCAATACTTTTAAATTTTACACTTGCACAAACAACATTCACTTAAAACTACAACATACCTTATTTGCAAGATCTAAAAGATTTCCGCTAGCTGGATGAGGAGCAGATGCAACCAACTGCTGAAGAGAATGAGGCTCTGGACTTAAGTCTCTGGCACCAGAATCAAATTCCCAAGACATTTTACCTTCACCTAAACTATTTTCACTTGAAGTTGGTAAATATTCCGGCTGTTGTGGCCTGCTATTCTTTAAAGCTTCTATTTCAGGTCGAAGAGCAAGTCTCCTTCTTAAAAATTCTTGATAAGATATCCTTCCTTGCTCGTCAGCTCCTAACTCTCTCATTAACTCTTCAATAGAATCTTCTAAATTTAATTCCCTACATACGTTTAGAAGATCTTGACTGGAAAAACAAGATTAGATTACTTTCTGTTAATAAAACCTGTTTAATGTGTTTTATTGAATGATTTGTAACTGTAAATTTTTTTTTAAAAAACATTAAAAGATCAATAGTCTGTAACTTACCTATCTATGAAACCATCCCCGTCTCCATCGCACGCCTGGAAAAGTCTACGAACTCTTTCTTCGTCTCCTAGAGAACTTGTAGCATCTTCACTATCTTCGGCACAATCAGCCATTTTTTTACTTATCCCGCTATTGAGTTGTTAACCTCTTTGATTCATACTAAGCTGTGTAGTCGACAATTTTGATCTTTTCGTTTTCATTTTATTAAGGTGTAAGCAACCATTAAATATGTATGTGCTTTTATTATTTACATCTATCATAAATCAAAACAAATCAACAAATATTATTCGCTATCTCTCCTAATTCCACGTTGATGTTAGAAAGCGGTGAATTATGACGTAATCAAAATGGAGCCCCGCCTTTCCGCCAAAATTTAAAACGATGCTAAAAAATTGTCACAACTAATTTTACATTGTTATTTTACGTATATTATTTCTTATAATGGGAAAGTGTTAAAATTTTTAATTTCAACTACATTTTGTTTATGTTTTATCGTGTTTTATAGGCGAAAGAAATGTAATCAACTTTCAAAAATGTCGGGAAATGGGACAGTTGGTAGCGCTTGTTGTCTGCATCTTTTCATAATGTTGGCACTTTCCCATCAATTTTAATTTTAAAAAAAGCTAATGGCCAAAACTAAAGATATTAGTAAATACGAAACAAAGCTTGAAGAGTTAAAAAGTGAAGAAAAATTGATAAGAAATCTTTTAGAAGACGTCAGGAAGCAGCTTGACAGATATGAAGTAAGTTGTATTAAATTATTTTTAAATTATTTTCATTTTTCTTTCATGTTTTGTTTTGTTAAAAAAAAAGCTCGAAAAACTTAGTTTTTTTTATAAAATTTCAGGTTGAAAGAATGCACTTATCGGGCCTAGAGTTCGGTTCTCAGTCAGATGATGATAACGAAAATTTGGTTGTTGATGAACAAAACAATCAAGCTCAATTAAACTTAGATTCTGTTACTGAAATTAATAAACAACCTGTTCAGTTAGAACTTAAACGAGAATTTTTTTATAAGAATAGTGAAGATGAGGAAGAATTCGATGAGGATGTTTAATGACTTGTAATCACAAATACAAGGACCTTCAAAATGCCACTGACATTTTCTTGTGAAAATGAAAAGCCTTCCAAAGGCAATGGTCAAAAACTTAAAGAACTTGACAGTTGTCAGGTAATTTTTGTAAATTTTTTATTGTTCCTTATGTAATAAAATATTTACAGCAGAACGTTTGCTTATTAAAAGATGGCTGCTTTTAAAATTACCATTACTACCCTTTTTATTTTAGGTGAAAACATGTTCTGCAAGAAATAGTGGGTCTCATTTAGTAGCAAATGAAATTCCATTATCCAAAAGCATAATTAATAATGCTGATAAGAATGATATATGTGGTTCTGATGATACTGAAAATAAGTCAATCGAATCAGAAAAACATGTTTATATTTCAGAAGAAATAGAAGAAGATAAGAGTGTTGAAACAACCGCATTAAGAAGAAGTTCTGAAAATTCCGATTCAGTCATTGACAATTCTATGATGTGTGATAATTATCTTACTATGAGCGGCACAATCAGAAAGGGTAAAAAGAAAAGTCAAAATGTTGACGTAATATTGAAAATGTCCAGAGAGGAACTGGAAATATTAGAAGCTAAAATGACAGATGAAAAGAAAAACAATTGGCAATGTGAAATTCGAGTTGGCATACATATCTTAATTTGGTCTATTATTTGTATTCCATTTAGTTTCCTCATATCTACAGCATATTCATTTGGCATAGGTACTCTTACATGGTACAATATTTTTACACTATTTTCTGAAGAAAAGTCTGTAGGTTGGAGAATTTTAGTGTCTCCATTTTTGATCTTATTTTATCCTTTTATCATAGTATTATTTTCTGTCAGTCTTGGGGTATATGCAGCAATGAAGCAAATATCCTGGGTGTGGGATTCTTGGCTAAAGGAAATTTCAGATTTTGAAAAGGGGTTTTACGGTTGGCTTTGTAATGCACTAGATCTCTCTGAATGTTCCCCATATCAAGTTGTTGTTTTATCTGGTATTCATATGTCTGCTGCATCTTCATGAAAGTTTAGAGATCAAAATTAGTTAGTTTATTGATGTGCAATATGTGGGATCGCTTTAAACGAATTAAAGAAATTAGAAAATAATTTGACTGTAAATATAAGACTGCTTTTACACTGTCCTGTAGTTTAGATTTTTGAAAATAGCTTAGAATCTGTGGTTATAATGTTATGTAAATGAAATTAATAGAAAAGTGTTATGTAAGAAAATGTATTCTATACAGTTAAAATACGCAGTACTATGTGTCGGGCGCTTATACAATTTCTAGATAATTTTGTGTTAGGCCTAAATTTTGTAATTAAAGAGCACTTATTTTCCTAATTAGTTTTTTATTTTAATAATTGGAGGTGTCAAAATGATTTAAAGATATTTGGGAACAATTTTTTTTAGCCAGAGGACTTAAGAAATTTTTTTAATTGAGTTTTACTTATTCTAGTTTAATTTCTGGATTAGTTTTTAGTTTCATGATTAATTATTTTTATAAGCAATTTCTTGGGGTTTTTAAAGTGAAGTATTAAACTACATCGATTTGGTATCAACGTTTTTTAATTTTTTAAATAAACTAAATGCTATAAGAACTTTCAGCAATTTATTTATTTTGAATTCCTTTTCCTGTAATGTTATCACCCTGATTTCACTATTTATTTAAAATTTAAAAACACATAAAAATTTTAAAGGAACTGGTATTTAAAAAACTTGAAATGCTCGTCTGAAATTAATATATTGACACTTAACTTCAGGAAGCGCTACAAATTATTTTATAGTAAAAAAATCTCACTTCATTAGTTTTTTTTTGGCGCCCGGTAATTTCAAGCCAAACCATTCTTAAGAGTCAGTTTTTAAAAAATTACATTGCATTTACAATGGATAGATACCTTTCAAATATGTTGCAAGCAGTCGATGCGATCGAAAGCTTTTTTCAGGAACTTTCGTTAATTTAAAAAAAAAAATTAATAATTTTATCCCAAACGAATGTTGACATACTATATAATTTTACAGCAAAGAAATTTTGAACTTTTATCTCTGATATGCACCAAAATTCTGTTAAAGTGTATTTTTTTTAAAAACCAATTTTTATTGCTTTCTTTGTACAAATATATTTTAGAAAAGATTAGTTTTAGTTTTCACCAGAAAAAAAATGAACTTTAAGTAATTGAAATTAAATTAAATATTTAATTCTTTAAAAAATATTGAAATCGTTTAATTCTTAGTTAAAATTTAACAAACGATTAATCATTTGTTTCCGTCGATATTTTAAAATTTAAGGGCCAATCCCATCAACAAACTTTAAAAATTATCAAGTTTATTCCATTGTTTAAAAAAGGTTTATCTTTTTCTTACAATAGAATAAACTTGATTATCTCTTAAACTTTGTTGGTGGGATTGACCCTAAAACATGATTTTTTTGTCGTTTTCCTTTTATTCACTCAAATAACAATTAATAAATTATTTTAACTTATCATCACCAGATTTATGACCGGAGCAAAAGTCCTCGTTTTAAAAAAAAAAAAATTATTTTCTAAAATATTTCCATCAGTCCTGGAAATTAATTTTTTTAACTATATCGATCCAATCATTAACACGATAAAAATAAGATAGCACTTTCTTAAAGAACAGATACTATTAAATAAAAAAGTAAATTACACTGCATTTTTTTTCTTTTTTTTTTAGAACTAATGAACAAAAAAAATTTATTTATTTCTCCTATTCGGTTCTGAGGCCGTGGGCGGTGGCGGTGGCCCTCTTTTTTCCAAATCTTCTAAATAGGACAATATCAATTTCGTCCTTTCATCAGGAATGTAATTTAAGACGAGGTATCGTTTATCTTTTTTTAATATTTCCTCTATTTCGTGGATGTGCTGTTCGTTTTCTTGCAAAAGTTTAAGAGAATTGTGTGTGATTAATTTAGTCTCCTAAAAATTTGAGAAATAATTAGATTAACAAAAATTTTTAATGATTTTGAAGGTGGTAAAAAAATAATTAATCACCTGTAACAATTCCCTAAAATCAGCTTTGGCAGCGACGAATTTATCTTTGATGTAATCTTTGAATTCACGTTCGATTTTCTGTAATTTAAAAATTTTAATTAATAATTATATTTAAATTCTTGTAAGATTCAATAATACAAAAAAAAAAATAAATACTTACTCTTTCGCTTGACGAAAACTTCGTGTATCTAGGATCATCTTTTATTAATTTTTTAACTTCTTTCCAAGAGCTAGTTAAAGTTACTTCTCCGGTTTCATCTAATAATTCCCTGTATAAAAAAAATTATAAAATTTTTGATCTAACAACTTCAAAAAAATTTAATTCTCTTACCTAAATTTTTCCCTTTTCTTGTGCGTCAACTGCTCAATGTATGTGTTAAATATTTTCTCCTTCTCGTCTCTATCGAGCAATTCCGCTAATTCCCACCGATGATCTTTCCTTAGGATACGCTTCGCCTCTCTCCAACTTAAATCAGCATTTCGAACAAGATCAGCTAAAAGGGCGTTAAAATGTTGAACGGCTTCGTCTCTTTTATGATGTTCACGCTCTTTGTCTCTGTCCCTCAAATGCGTGGCCAAGGTCCTTTGTACTTCTTTTTCTCTTTCTCTAAGACTAGCTTCAACCCTCGCTTGTTTCTCTCGATCTTTTTGTTCTTTCTCTCTTTCTTCTTCAGAATTAATATTGTCGCGGTCGTTATCAGTCTGAAACAATTTCAATAAAAAAAAAATTAAACATCCTCACAATCATAATCAAAGATGGTAAATGAAAGGAAGCAGCGTGTAACCGGTTCAGAAAATATTCACAAGATGGCGCGGTTAAAAGTTCAATTATGGCTCTAGTGTCGATTTAAATGGGGGAACAGCAAGAAAAAAATTTTTAATGGCAAGAAAAAATTGCAAGAACAAATTTTTTCAAAATTTCTTGTCGACCTATTTTTTCAAAATTTCTTGTCCACCAAATTTTTTTAAAAATTTTTTGTCCGCCAAATTTTTTTAAATGCTGATTAAAGTTTTCCTTGCCAAAAAAAAAACCGGAAAACATTTTTTCAACAAGATAATTTTATAAAAATTTGTATTTAAATTTAAAATTTTCCGAACTTACATCGCTTCTCTCTGGATCATGTAAAGGCATGTCTTCATCTTCCTCCTTCTCTTTATCTTTATCCTTATCCTTATCCTTCTCCTTCTCTTTCTCCTTCTCCTTCTCCTTCTCCTTCTCCTTTTCTTTTTCTTTATCTTTATCTTTATCTTTATCTTTCTCTGCGTCTTTGTCTTTTTCCTTTACTTTTTCCTTGTCCTTATCCTTATCTTTGTCCTTGTCCTTATCTTTGTCTTTGTCCTTCTCTTTATCTTTGTCCTTCTCCTTTTCTTTATCGCGATCCCGATCCTTCTCCTTATCCTTTTCTTTATCCTTATCTTTGGCATGTTCATCTCGTTTCGATTCCTTATCCTTTTCCCGCCTATCTTCCTTCTTCGAATCTCTTTTGTCTTTCCTATCTCGTTCCTTATCCTTTTTCCGTTCTTCTTTAAGATGTTTAATGTGTTCCCTAAACCAATCTTCCCTTGCGGTGCTGGATTCGACGGCTTTGTACCGAGGATCCGAGCTGATTTTCTTCTTCATGTCGCTGTAACGCGAATGCCGATCAATGTCCGGATTTTCACGAAGCATTTGGAAGTAATCTTTTTTTATCTGAAAAACCCCAAAAATTTAATCAACAACAAAATAAGAAACACTTCAAAAAATATTTGGCTTAAAACTAAAAACATTCTTTTTTTGAAGGATGACTCGTTCTTTCTAAAATGAGAAGAATAAAACATTAACCGAAGAAAACCTAAATTATTAAAAGCTGTGAAAAAATTTTTATTATTATTTTTAGGGATTTTTAAATTTTAATTTAATTTTTGGGTTATTTCGAAATTAATTTTTGTCTAAGCATCAACTGCTTAGTTCATCGGGATTCAAGTTTCTATATAAAATAAAGTTTTCAAATGTAAGAAAATCATTTCTTCAGTTGAAATAATTGTTACTGTAAAGGAGACTAAATTATTTTAAAACACTAATCGTGGAAAAAAAAGGTTTTCAAAAGCAAATTGTTTCATTAAAATTCAGTTTTCTAAAATCAAGTAAATATTCTTATTGCATCCACGGTTAGTTTTATCACCATATAGTAGACAGGAGATTCTTACTGGCAAAAAAAAAACAGTTTTGTCAATCAAATTTTTTAAAAATTTTTTGAAATGTTTGAAAAAATTTGCTCGACAAGAAATTTTAAAAAATTTCTTTTCCAACAAATTTTTTTTAACAAAGTTTAATCTCTGTCAAGACTATCTTGAATCTTTCGGAAAAATCTAACCGTGTATGAAATGATGATTAACTTCCAGCTAAATATCTGAAATCAAAAAAAAGGGGGAATGGGGAAAGACTATCCACAGCCGTAAAGATGAAAATCTCGCCAAGATGATCCGCCAAGTCGATAACAATCCACACTATTCAAAAATAAATAAAAATTAATCGTTTTTTATTGCATTTACTCAATCGAGTAAAGAAAAATCCCGCAACCTCTTCAACGCCGTGCGCTCCGCCATGTTGCACAATCATAATCTCCATGCTTACAAAAGTTTCATCGTACGTTTTCGACTGCCTTTATATAAAATTTTTAAGCCACGTTAAAAAAAACCTACGATTACGGACTTTTTACTTTTCATATATAAAAAATTTCATTTTTATTCGTAGGCAATATAGCTCTAAACACATAAACACTAAGTTTTCTATATAAAATCCTTCAGGGTTTTTTTTTAAATTGAAAAAAATATCAACCTAATTTAAATATATAATAGTATCAATTTCAGAAAAAGATTTTTTTTTTTTTTGAGAAAAAAATTTTTTTTTGAAAATAAACTAAGTAATGCAGTACCGTGAAAAAACCCTAGACCGTGAGAGTGCATTTGGCATTTGGTTGGCGACTTCAGGTGTTCGTACGGCGCTGGCTGGCCACTACTTCTAGGCGGATCTCCTTGCCATCTTCATTCTCATTCCAAAAGACTAGAGTTGAAATGATAATCATAAATCATTAATTTTTCTGTCTTTTTTATAAATTGATTTTTTTTTCTTTTCAAGAAATTGCCTACTTTTTTTTAAAAAAAATACTGAGCTTTTTTTTAGCCCATTAAATTTTCTTAATTAAAAATAAAATATAACTTTCTTAAACTTAACACCTGAAAAAAAGGGATTAGGCCTTCAAGGCTTTCAAAAATTTTTCGATATATTTTTACTGAATTATACAAGAAAGAAAAATCAAAGTCGAATATTAAAAACAACTTTGCGAAATCTTTTTCATATAATATCAATAATAATATTTTTTTTCGGACTCGTTTCGTCCTAATTGTCAAATTCCTCTTATTATAATATTTATAAACTTACTAGTTATTTATAAATTAAATAAAAAATTTTATAAAAAACTTACCTGAAGTAATCTTGATAAAAAGCTCTGAAAAATCGACTTTCTGAATAAATTTTTACCTTCAAGCGAAGATTAATTTGCGAAAATGCAAATTTTTAAAAATTGTTATATTGTAAACAATTAAAAAAATATATTTCTGACTAAAATTTAGGTAAATTTATGTCACAGTTAATCAGAAAGATATTTTTCATGTTTGATTCATTTAGGAAAATGATTTGAAAAATGGTAAGTACCTGTTCGCGGCGTTGAATTTTTTCCTCTTTTTCTCTCTTCCTTACTTCCAAAATGTATTCATTGAACAAGCTTTCCCTCTCTCGCATCTTTTCTATATTTCGGAACCGTTCGTCCTTACCCCACTTAGCAGCAAACTCGCTAAACGAAGACCTGAAAGTAATTCGAATAAATTAAAAACCTAAAAATTTAGTGGACTAAATCTGAACTTCTAATGGCTTTGGAGGACTGAACTTTGCTCTTAGATGGTCGACCAAGATACGTTCGCCTTTCTCACTGGCTTCAAAGGTGATATTTAAAATTTCCAAGATCCTAGGCTTTAGCCTAGCACGAATCTACACTCTTCAAGCTCTAACCAACTCTTTTAGTGGTCGAGCATTTCTTAAATCAAATAGTCTAGCTCTCTCCATGACTAAATCTAACCTAAAAATACTTACTTTCCATGCAAATTTGCAGATTCCATTAACTTTCTAAAATCTTCTTTTCGTTCCTTCATTTTATTCCGTTTCTCCCGTCTTTCTTCTTCCGCTCGTTCCTTGACGTACTTTTCAAAAACTTGCTTTCTTTCCTTTGAAGTCAATAACAGATACCTCGTATCGAAGACGATTTTATGCAACTCCTTTTCCCAAGTGCTAAATGCAGAAACCTAAAATAAAATAATTCGTTATATTATTATGAAAAATAATTTTTAAATTTTTCGCCTGTTAAAATTTTACCTCTTTCTCAGCTAACATATCTCTAAAAGATTTAATTCTCTGCTCTAACGGGACGATGGCTCTTTCTCTAGCAGCTCGCACCTCAGCCTCGATCGCAGCTTCCTTTCCTATGTCGATTTGATTTTTCAATTTTTTATCTTCTCTAGATTCAGCTGGAATAATAAAAATATGAAATTAACAATCACTTATAAAAATTGCCAAAAAAAAAAAAAAATGATTGACTTACTTTTAGAATTTTCAATTTTAGGTTTTTTAGCAGGCGTGCTCTCGTCTTCATCACTACTCTCCATGGCGTCATCCTTTTCCCTTTTAGCGGCCGTAGAGACGGAAGTTGAAGTCGTTGTTGGGGTCGTCGTGGTCGTGGCAGACGCTAAACCGGCGTTGGCGTTAACAACTGCTTCAGGGGGAGAACTCACCATTTTATCCACGTCGCCTCTATGAGCAAGATCGTCTGGTCTTTCCCAAACTGAAGTTCTAGTAGATGGGTTGTAAAAGAAAACTCTACCGTCTCCCGTCCAAACGACGCACCATGGAGTCCCTAAAAAATTAAAATTAAAAAATTAATTAAGGAATAGCAAACAGCGTACTAGAGTAATTTTTTTTGTCAAAATGTAAAAAAAAAATTGGTTGGCGATCTAAGGCTGGACGTCCTCCAGGGCTGGCGCGAGGCAGGAATGTCAGAGCCCGGGTTAAAAAAAATTGGCCCTCTCAGAATTCTTCAGGGGATGTGAATGGTAGAAGCCGCTGAAGGCTAAATACAGCTGTTTTTGGCCGCAGGAGATTTTAAAGCCATCTGAGGACTTTTAAAGCTTGGTCCGCAAGCCCGAGCTTGCTTCCAACAGCCTTACGCCTTTTTCAGTTTCATAAAAATAAGGACCAGAAGAAGTAATAAAAAGTTACCTGGAACTGGTGTACTAGAAACAGGTCGAGCACGATCCTGCTGTTTTTTCATCTCAGCTGCTTTCTCTTCCTCCTCCTTCTTTCTCTTAAGATCCTCCTCTTCTTCTTCCTTTCGCCTCATTTTCATTTCTTCATCATCAGTTTCGTCCTCACCGATTTCATACTGAGACTTTTCGACTAAAAAAAAATACAATCCAGATAAATAAAATAAAAATTTAAAAAAAAAATTTTTTTCCACTCTATTAACTAACTTACCTTTACCGATGAGATCTTCGTCGGTATTTTCAGAATCAGACGGTTGTTTATTATTCGCAACGGTAGGGGTAACAGTTGCTGTTGCTAAAGGTACAGGAGACTGACCCATAACAGGTAATGTGGAAATACCTTGCGCTGCAGCTAATCTAGCGGCTAAAAAAAATTTTTTTTTTAAATTTTTTTATCAAAAATGATTTATTAAACTATATTTTAATTTTCCTTCCTTACTTTCTAAATCTTTTAAGGCTTGTGGTTTTTCCCAGACAGATTCTCCAGCTTTAGCATTGTAATAATATGGGCGACCGTCAGGCGCTTTGTGTTCCGACCATTCAGCAGCTCTGGCTAAAATCTGAGGATCGATTTTACTGAGATCTTCTAAATTTGTGGCAGGAGCCGAGGTAGTTACCGAACTCGCGTTCGCAAAACCCGATTGTGCTTGCATTGCATTCGGTGGCATTTGCATGGACTGTTGCTGAGGCATTCCCATGGCTACAAAAAAAAAAAATGTCTAAATATTACCACCGAACTAAAATTCGGAAGAAAAAAAAAATTCACGTAAGTTAAATACCTTGCGGTGGCATTCCCCAAGGCATTCCTGGATACGGCCCGTAACCAGGAGGACCTTGATATCCAGGTGGAGGCATCCCATAACCAGGGGCGCCGGCGGTAGGAGCGGGATACGGATTAACCATTGGGGGTGCTCGCATCATTGGAGCTGAAACAGTCGTTGCAGACGCAACAGCTGTGGACTGAGCTGCCGAGGACGTGGCAGTTGAATTTAACGTAGGAGATCTAGAACTTTCATCTTCGTTGGTAATATCACCAGGGGTATTATTTGGAGTGTCCTCATTAGAACCGGGTTGAGCTCCCGTACTGCTCGTAGATCCGTTTGTAGTTCTGAGATTCGGTGGAGCGCCTTGATAATTCGTTTGATTCATCATGGGATCGGATCCTTGAGGTAGCACACCTGGGGCTTGATTTGAAACCATAGCTCCTCCGGGTCCCATCGGGCCCATTGGACCACCAGGTCCCATTGGTCCCATTGGACCGCCGGGTCCCATTTGTCCCATTGGTGCACTCATTGCACTTGCCGCCATTTGCTCTACCTATAATTACCGATTTTTTTCCTTGACATTCAAATTCGTTTTTTTCATTTTTCAAAAAAACTGCAACGTACCTGCTCCTGAGTTAGAATTTTAATATTAGGTCCTTCGGGTTTCGTCCAAGTCGTTTCTCTTGTTCTTGCATGGTAATAATAAGGCTTACCCTCTGGGGATTTAGTTTCTACCCAAATCTCACCAGACATATCAATCTAAGAAATTAAAAAATAATTACACGAATAAACAAATAATTCTGCTTTTTTTTTTCAAAAACTACGACTGAAGGCTGATATGAAATTTTAAAAAATGAACTAAAAAAGAAATCGCACACAAACAAAAAAAAACAAAAAAAATGTATGTGTTTGAAAACTTACAGGTGGCTGCATCATATTTGGTGGACAACCCATTGGCCCCGGTCCATAAGGACCTGAAGGTCCCATTCCCATTGGACCAGGCCCCCCTGGACCAGAAGGTCCTCCCATCATTGGAGGGGGCTACAAGCAAAAAAATTATATTCTTGTAAATTCAAATAAAATTTGATTTCATATTGTTCAATTTAATGGAAATCAAATTATCATTTGAAAATGCTTTTACCAATCACATAATTTTTTTTCTTTTTTTTTGTTTGTTTTGCAACGAAGTTTAAATTTTGTTTTGTATCACTTGAGGAATTATGGATGATAATCATAAGCCTACTTTATTAAGTACCAAACTAGTATGCAGTAACGGTGAACTTATGCAGTCACTATTTAATCCTAACCCTGATAAAGAGGTAATTTAATCTACTTACCATTCCAGGAGGCCCCATCATGCCAGGAGGTCCATTGTAACCTGGAGGTGGTCCCATTGGTCCCCAATTTGGTCTATCCCAGTCTTCTCTCCATCCAGGACCACTAAATCTTGCTCCTCTGCCTCCTCTTCCCCAGTTAGGTGGAGGTGGCCCTCTGAATCTATTAGGCGGTCCACCGGGTCCGTAGCCTCTTCCTCTAGGTGGAAAACCCCTATAGAATTAGTTCATAACCAACATATTTGTTCTACATACTTACTCTTTTTTCCACTTTACTTATATTAAGTAAAGGATTTAAACACCCAACACCCATTAATATTTATATCCCCCACCCCTAATTTTCACCCCTTTAAATGAAGTAAAATGAAAACAAATATAAGCAACATAATTTAAAATGAAGATTATTTTAAAAAACAATAACTGTTAATAATAAAAAAAAAGTACCTCCCACAACAAGGAATAAACAAAAATGCAAAAAAAGAGCAAATAATAAGTACACCCTTACTGTGGGCGTAGTAAATGAGAAGTGCACTATTTTAATTCTTTAAATAAATAGAATTCCTCGTTGTTTAGAGATAATAACTAACACTCCCATGCAAAGAAGCCGGCAAGGCGTGACGTCCGATACCTAAATCCTCCTCGCAGCCGTTTGTTTCGAAATCGGAAGTCATCTCTATCCTCGTCATATTCTTCGTCTGGAAATCCTCTGGTTTCGTCTGAATTGTTTCTGTGGAAGTTATTTCCATCTTCACTATAATTCTCTTCGGTATCAATCTCATCCGACATTTTGTGTTAGCGAAACATGAGTGGAGGGGGAAGCGGCAAGCGTCTAATTCCACGACAATTCACAGTTTCAAAATGGCGGGAATTTTAAAGTAATTCAGGCTTTGAAATTGCCATTTTTTTTGGTTAGAAAAAAAATATCAGCAGATTTCTCCAGTAGAGTGTGAGGTATTGGTTTGGTAGAATTTTTTAAAAAAATGATTCGAAAAGAAAAGTGGAAAACGCGAATTACCAAGTCTGCGTAACGAATTTTTTTTTCTCATCAATAATTTGATTTATCATCGTTATAACAGAACAATATTATTTTATCTTTGTACTGCATTATTATTATAAATCGGTTTCGGTTTCTATGTAGCAATAAAGCAAATATTTCGGGCTGGTAATAAAAGGCTAAAAGAAATAACAGATTTAAATTTAATTTAATTTTGTATCTGAAACTAATTTAGAAACTTAAAATTTCAGCAGGACAAATACGTAATGTGATTTTGAATTTAACAGTTACAAATAATAAAAAAATGTTCAAAAAAAAAAAAAATTAAAACCAAAATTTCTGCAATTAATACTTTCACTTTCCACAAAGATTAGTGATGCTTCTCTACTCAAAAAAAGCAGTAGCTGCTCAAAGTTCATCCCTATTTCGATAGGAGCTACTAATATTATATAACACAATCATACAAAGATAGTTTAAAAAAAATCTAGCAGACTCTAATTTCACTCACACGAAAGTACTCACAATGACGCCAGGTAAAATTTTGGGTACTAAGAAAATATGAACCGGTTTTTTTTTTTTAAAAAAAAAAGATGTTTTATTACTATTTTACAAGATGAACGATAGTACGATCTTATAACGAGCTTACACTTATATATATAGAGACTCAACATGTAACAAAAAAAAAATTAATACCCTCCGTCATTGTTCGTACGAGCATTCAACAACTATTTAATTTTTCTCTTCCTTCTTTTTCTCCTCTTCTTTAGGTTCTTCTGTTGTTTGCTCTGAGGAACTACTGCTTGAAGATCCCGATCCTTGGTTTTCGCTTGCCATCTAAAACAAAAATTGAAATTAATGTTAAGTACAGCAAAACTTTTCACAAATCAAAATTTTTACGAACTTACCTTTCTGTAAGCCATTTCGAATAATTTTAATGAAGCTTGTTGAAGGGCATTGCTAGCTTTACGGATTTCTTCGGGATCTGTATCATCTTTCTTTGCTAATAAATCTCTAACTTCGTTAATTTGTGTTCTCAATTTATCACACTAAAAAAAAAATTAATTAATTAGCAGATTAATTAAAAATACAAAATTAAAAGCCAAAGCAGTAAATATACCTCTTCTTGTGGTAGTTGATTTTTAAATTCATCCATCTTCGATTCCGTTTGATGAATAATTCCTTCGGCTGTGTTAACTGCTTCTACTCTATCTTTCTTTACTTTATCTGCCTTGGCGTATTGTTCTGCATTCTTTACCATATTTTCGATTTCATCTTTGCTAAGGCCACCAGACGACTGTATAACAACTGCAAAAAAAAAATTAAGTTTAAAATATAAAAAAATTGAATTTTAATGCAAGTCGATGATTTTAAACTCACTTTGTTGTTCCTTTCCGGTGCCTTTGTCCCTTGCAGATACGTGTACGATACCGTTGGCATCGATATCAAACGTTACTTCGATTTGTGGCACACCTCTAGGTGCAGGGGGAATTCCAACTAAAGTAAATTGTCCTAACAATTTGTTATCTGATGCCATTTCACGTTCTCCTTGATGAACTTTAATGTCGACTTGAGTTTGGCCATCAGCTGCAGTTGAAAACACCTAAAAAAAATTATATATATATAAATTTTGGATCATCTAAAAAACATTTCGAAGTGTATGAAAAATTTTATAACTCATTTAAATGTTTCTTCAAGGAAATTCAGACTTTGAAGAGAGAAAATCTTAATCATCGAAATAATAAAAAAATTTTATTTTGGTAAAATTTTTTTTATGTATTTTTGGATTTACCTGGCTTTTCTTAGTCGGAATAGTTGTGTTTCTTGAAATCAGTCTCGTGAAAACTCCACCCAGTGTTTCAATACCCAAAGACAACGGCGTTACATCGAGTAAAAGAACATCGGTAACGTCTCCGGCCAAAACACCACCTTGTACGGCCGCGCCTACTGCGACGGCTTCGTCAGGATTAACTGATTTACTCGGTTGCCTTCCGAAAATTTCCTGAACTGTTTGTTGAACCTAGGGATTGAAAAAGAAAAATTAATGAGCCAAATAATAAAGAAATAGTGAAAATTAAAAAAAAATTATCTTTCAGAATGGCAAACGAGGCCCAATTAGAAGCCAAAAGCTCAAATTTTTAACCCCAAATATTTTAGGGGTTTGACATCTCCGATTCACTCATTTAATATTTTCATCAAAAGCAATCAGGCTTTGAAGAGAGAAAATGTAATTAATCATTGTGCTCATATTTTCATAAAATAATAATAAAGCTACATTCTGTACACACCTTAGGCATTCGCGTCATGCCACCAACTAACAAAACTTCCCCAATGTCTGATTTTGAAACTTCCGCATCTTTCAATGCTTTCTGGCAAGGTGCGACCGTTTTCTTGATAAGACTATCCACAAGAGATTCGAATTTTGACCTAGATAATTTCAAATTCATGTGTTTTGGACCGGATGAATCCACAGTTAGGTACGGAAGATTTATGTCGGTTTGCAATGACGAAGACAATTCGATTTTAGCCTTTTCCGCTGCTTCCTTTAATCTTTGGACCGCCATTGGATCTTTGGTTATATCGATTCCTTGCTACAATAATAAAGTAAATATTACATTAAAAAGAATAATTCAACAATTGATTACTCATAGAAAACTTGCCTCTTTTTTGAATTCCGTTACCAAAAAGTTAACTAACAAATTATCAAAATCTTCACCGCCTAGGAATGTATCTCCATTAGTTGATTTTACTTCAAAAACACCTTTCTGAATTTCAAGAATAGAAATATCAAAAGTGCCACCGCCGAGATCGTATACTGCAATTCTAAAATTATTAAAATCAGCCAATTAGCTTCATTAAAATTTAAAATTCTTTGACTCAAAATCATCACTTACATTTTATCCTCTGATTTGTCCATGCCATAGGCCAAAGCTGCTGCAGTTGGTTCATTGATTACCCTCAAAACATTTAAACCTGCTATTTGTCCTGCATCTTTTGTTGCCTAAAAAATTATAATTCATTAGATGTGTAACAAATGTATAACATTATCCATAAATTTTAATTCATTACCTGTCTTTGTGAGTCATTGAAATAAGCAGGAACTGTAACAACTGCGTTTTTCACAGATGTATTCATATATGCTTCTGCAGTTTCCCTCATTTTCATTAATACAAATGCACCAATTTGACTTGGTGAATATAATTTTCCATCAGCTCCTTGAATCCATGCATCTCCATTAGATGCTTTTACTATTTTATACGATAATGTTTTCCTTTAAAAAAAATAAAAAGATTTTAGTCAAGAACTGAAATATAAAACACAAGTGGATTATACTGTACTTACATGTCCTTTTTAACCTCCGCATCTTCAAATTTTCTACCTATTAGACGTTTTGTTGCATAAAATGTGTTTGCAGAATTTGTAACTGCTTGACGTTTGGCTGGCATACCCACAAGTCTCTCTCCATCTTTTGTAAATGCAACAACTGATGGCGTTGTTCTAGCACCTTCAGCATTTTCTATAACTTTGGCCTGTTTGCCTTCCATAACAGCAACACATGAATTAGTTGTACCCAAATCTATACCAATTACTGCTCCTTTCACTGTGTCTGATCTAAAAAAAATTTTTGAACGTAAGAATTTCATGCTGCATATTATGCAATATCATAAATTATAAATACTTACTTAAACCTAATTTGGTTGTGCCTTAAAAGTGGAGAAGGTGACATAGTCTGAAAAAAGAGAGCACATATATTACTTGTGAGCCATGTGAATGAAACTTCAGAGTCAAACTAATATATTTGTAAAATTTCCAACAGAATTTTGCCTGATAGATATATGTAGGAATTCATGATAATAATTAGGCTTGTAAAAATAAGTTAATCATTCAAAGAAAGTCACATTGGATAAGCGTACATCGATTTAAACACAAGGACAACCCCAACTTAAAATGATAAAAGACCGGCTTATGAAAAACGAAAGTGTAAAAAAAAAATTTTAACTCACCTTTTTAACCAAATTGCTAACATTTTTTAAAATCATCTTTTCGGGTGTGAAATTTGTACGATTTAGGGCTTTTCGCCCCACATTCCTTGCGACATAAAGCATTTTTACGACTTAATTTTCCACTGGTAAGTTGAACAAAATCTTCACATGTGGGTGATGCAACTTCGAAGAATTTAGACCCACCACCGGAAGTAACACTGCTACTTCGTTTTCTAGATTGTTCTGAAAATCACATCATTGTAAAAAGTGTTATTGATTCTTAAATTTGTTTTATTATTCGACTCACTTATTTTTTTGAATTATTTACCAACTATATGATCGTTCTTGTTGAGAAAATCCTTCGGAAGGCAAATCGAAGTCACTGAAATGATTCATTTGTTTTGTCGGCTGATGTTTTTGCGACAAAATTCGCAGCACGGCAAAAAAGACAAAATGGCGGGCGATCGAAGAAACTTTTTTTTATCTTTTTAGAAGTTGAAAGTTGAATATAAAGCTAAATTGGAAATGCTAACATTTTAAACCACAATATAAATCCAATGTGTGGTTTTCACTTGTTTTGAGATCCATTCACTTTATTTATAGCGGCCATTTTTATGGCAGCAAGTTTTTGAGTATTATTTTTTCAAACAAAAAGAGAGAATTTAATAAAAAAATATCTGTTACAAATCTAAAACTTTTTATATTATTCATACAAAATGATCCAGTCTTTTGCTCACTAATATATTAACTATATCCTATTATTTAAAAACGGTCTTCAATTTCTTTCAATGTTTTACCTTTAGTTTCAGGTACAAAAAACCAAACAAAAACGCAGCTTAAAAACGAAAATCCCGCATATATCCAAAAAGCAGCTTCATTTCCTATGTGACGCACTATATCCGGATAAGTTTTAAGCATTAAAGACATTATTAAGAATGAAATCGAGCCCGAAAATGAACATAATAGGCTTCTTTGTTTCCTAGGTAACAATTCCCCCATTATAAGATAAGGCACCGTTAAATATCCGAAAGCAAATCCAGTCATATAAAGATTTAAGCCGATAAGCGGCAAACTTTTCCATAAATCTTGATCAATATCCGCTTGAAAATAAAAATACAGCCCAACTATGCTAGACGATACACACATTAATATTCCGGAAAAATATAATAACGGCTTTCTGCCGAATCTATCGATCATAAACAAACTCACAAACGTAGCCACAACTTGAACTATTCCGATAACAATGGTTTGTAGGTGATCGTCAATGTCCGTGTCAGCTTCATGAAAAATGGTAACCGCATTAAAGATCACTACATCAGAACCTACAGCCTGCTGGAAAGATAAAAGAGCCACGGAGATAAAAAATGGCTTTATCCAATGCTTACTTGAAAATAATTCTAAAAAATCTTCTTTGAAATTCGCTATAAAACTATGATGAATTTTAGCTGCTTCTTCATCCACTGCACTTTTTGATTTACTATCCATGTTTTCTAAAGTAACTTTATCTACTTCTTGCGTATACTGATTCCGAATGATTTCACTTTTGTAATCGTCTTTGTTTAACCATTTCATCGCCGCCTCAGCTTCTCTATTTTTTCCTTTTAAAAATAACCATGATGGAGATTCTGGAAGCGGCACCATTAAGAAGAATAAAGAGAAAGGGAATATACAAAGAGTATAAGCAGCATAATTCCACGGTAGCCAAGTTCCTATCAAATAAGAAACTAATACACCCACGGCCATAAATAGCGATGGTAAAGATCCTAATATTCCTCTTATTTCCGCTCTTGAACATTCAGAAACCTAAAAGTATTATTAATTTTAAAAAAATCGGGTATAGCCTTTTTTAAAAATTTTTCAGCCGGTTTAACTTACATAGACTTGAGCAGCTGGAGTTACCATACCAATACATAGCCCTGACACGAAACGACCAATAACAATCATTGTGTAATATTGTGAGGAACCTATGATTAGGTAACCACAGATGAAAAGTATAGCGACGAGCTGTAAAGTTCTACGATCCCAAATTACTTTTTTGATTTTAATTTTAATCACTACATCAAACAAAGACTTACCTTTTTCTTCCGATAGTGTGAAGGATCGGCCCCCCTAAAATGCTCCCAGTAAAAGCTCCTAAGGGCGATATAGCAGTCACCCAAGATTCATGCATCGGATCTATCAACACATCAGGCCGTAATTTTAAAAGTGAAGGAACAGCTGGACCCGACCATCCTCTGCTTAAGCCTATTGTAAAATATCCTAAAGATGCCACTAACGTCAGACTAAGCTACAATTAAATAATATAAAAATAATACTCTAAATTCTTCTTAAAATCCTTTTTTAAATTAATATTTTACCTGTTTTAAAAAATCCTCCGACAATATCAGCATTTTACAATAATTAATTTTTTGCGAGTTTTTCACTTCGATTTCAAACTTAGCTGACGGCATTGTGCTAGTAATAATTTAACCTTCAAAGCATTATCTTCCGCAAGGTATGAATTTTATCAGCCCATTCAATTTAGCAGACGCTTAGCACATTATACCAATGCGGACTTGATATTCCATTATTAATATCATATTTCCGGTTTAATAGAAATTACGAAGGTATAAGACCGTGAAAAGCATTTTGTTGTCCCTCTGTCTCAAGCTCATTATTCTCATTGTTGTTATCATGTTGTTGGAATAAGTTAAAAATAGGCGTTCGATTTTGGACTTTCAAGATTCTGGTTATTATTTGAAAACAACTAAGGTTTTAGAAAATTTCAAACATAATCTTTTTTTAATTGAAACCATATCCAAGACGGCGAAACATAGCGCAACGATCCGTTAAGTGTCAGATCCACTCCATTATTTGGGCAGGGTTGAGACATTTCAACAATAAACCTTAAAAATTGACTGAAAATCGTCAAAGTTTAATCGTAAATGTTAATAAGATAGTCAATTGAAAATAATCAAAAGTTTCAGCTGAGTATAAAAAAGCATCTCAAATGGCTTTTCGTTAACTTTGTTAAAGCCTCTAATGTCCGCTTTGCTTTGATCCAAATATGAAATAAAATGACGTGATACCGTTTGGAGCTAATTAAACTCCCGTGCCGATGGCTCACAAAGTTTTTTTTCCAAAAATATTTAAGAAAAATTTTCCTAAAAAAGGATTGAGAAAAAAATGCTTCCTTTGTTGGATCTAAATAGCTCTAGTGTCGCTAGTTTGAGCTGACGCCGCTCCGTGGCGCTAGAGTCGGATGTTTATTGCCGTGGCGCTAGAATCATAACATTGAGTCCATATTTGGAAGAAAATGAACTAAAAAATCGTTTTCTTATTATCCCTATTCGATTTAAACGTATTAAATTGTCTGTAATGCTTTAAAAAATAACATCCGATATTCTTTCAACTTTCGATTAAATTTTATTGAACTTAATGTAGGTACAAAACGAAGTACGATTACAAGAAAATAAAACGTGATGTTCATAAATATTTAAAAAATTTCTTTTTTTAAATATCTGGGAGGTATTTTTCAAAATTTAGTATTTATAATTTCAAAAAAGGGAAAATCAAATGGAAAAAAAAATTGACGGAATGAAAAACAATTAAAAATTTTCATAATGTTGTATTGCCATGCTGTAAAATCGACTTCTAACTTTTTCTTTCATTTTCTACAATTGAAATTATAATATATTTTAAAAAAAATTGATAAATATTGACAAATAAAAAAAAAATCTAGGTTTTTAAAAAAAAAAAAGTTTTCTTCTATTTTACAGCACGATGAAATAAACCAAACAACCGATGGACATGGGAGAAGACAATACACACAAAATCTAGAGACAAAAGATCTGTAAAAATACACATACGTACAGACATTTTGGGGAAACTTCATTCGAATACTGTACATTCACACATCACATCTCATCGCCGTCTTTCATATTAAACTTACTTTTTTTTCTTTCTTTCTCTCTTTATATATTTTTACACAATCATTTTTTAAAAAAAAAAAACCTTTCAAGCATCGGGTAAAAAGTTAAATGAATTTTTTCAAAATTCAGCTTGAAACGTTTTTATTTCTTTTTTTAAATATTAGTTTCAATTCTCAAAATTTTTACTAAAACTTACTTTATATTTTTTATTCTTTCTTTCATCTTTTTTTGCTTCTTTCGTTCCCTAAAAAAGACTTTCCCGGCACAAAATAACAACCATTGTTTTTTATTACATTTTTAAAATTCTTACAGAGAAAATCTTTTTTAGTACACATCCGGCATAAAAGAAATCGTCATTTCTATTGGTCTCAATTTACAAATACTGACAGAAATTTATTTAAATTATTTTTTTTAAAACGTCACTAAACTAAAAATCATTTGAGAAATGCAAGGAAATCGATGTTATCTCATTAAAAAGGGAGTAATAATAATCCCTCATCGATTTCGATTGCTCATTTCTACCGTTTATTATTAAAAATAAAAAGGAACATTGGATATTGTTGCAAGCAGAGTAAATCCTCTCAAAAGCTCCTCTCCGGTTTGCATAAACAAGGGGAAAGAATAAAAAAAATTTTTTTCATCGATTTGTGCTTAAATTCAATCGTTCGTCTAAAAACCGACTACTGGAATGTTGTAAAAAACGACTTCCCCTCGTATTTCATAAAAAATACAACCCGGGGTAGGCTAATAAGCCGAAAACACTCTGCAAATAAAATAATTTATATCTGTTCCGGACGATCTGAACAAAATTGATAGACGTTTTCTTTTAATAATGCAGTTTCGTTCCTAATTTTATTCGACTTCCTCGGGCGTTTTCAGTACTTGAACGTAATAGTCTACTGCAAAATAAAACGAAGCCGAAGGACGGATAAAATACGACTAAAAGGTCATCGGACCGTAAACCAGAGTTAAAGCCTTCGAATAATAATTTTGGCAAGCTTCTAAATAGATATCTGATGATATCGTCAGTGAACAAATTTTAAAAGTTTCGAAATTTTTTTTTAAGATATTGATGGGCCGGCAAGTTTTAAAAGAGAAAAATCAAAGACTTTTACGGGCATGTCCGATCAACTAGAGAGCTACCATTTAGATATCACACTATTTCAAATTAAAAGAAATCATTTTCACTGTAAATTAATATATACAGCATAAGTCGTGAATGATAAAATAGCTTGGCAGTAAAAACGACTTTGTAATTTTTTTTAGGGCAAGATATAACAGCTACAAATAAGCTTACATAAAAATTTTGTTCCATATTGCGAAGAACTTAATTGTCAATTTGTAAAAATACATTTATGTAATAAAACGACTGAGAACGAAAGTGGGAAATATATACGTAATAACGAATTCATTATTTTGTTCGAAACTTCTGCTTTATTATGATCACTTGGTGTTTCCTATTCTGTGTACCAAACTCCGTCAACAAAGCACTAATTCCAATAACCTTCTTAAAGCTTTTTTTACTTGCTTAAGGTTTACATGAAATATTTCACAAGCTCATGAAAATAATTCCCACAACAAAGTAGTTGGTTCATTAATTAAAATATGATCAAATTGGTTTCATTAAAAACTAAAAGTATCATGTAACAATTCAACACTTCATTTCACAACGCACAAAAAAGGTGAGACTTCTTAAAATAAGCAAAATAAAGCAGAAATTTTCTACATTAACAAATTAGCAAAGTGGTTGGAAATAAACGAAGATACCGAGACAAAATACTTGCATGAATATACACTAACCTCTGCCGTACTTTTATATTTATGTCCTCCAGGCAATTTTGGTCGAAAACGATGGTTAAAATTAATACACCCACTCATTTTTAATAAATATCTGATGAGAATATTTTCTACAAACGCATTGTTTTATTTGCACAGTCCACCATTTTGATTATCGCCCTCGATACATCGAAAAAGCGGAAGCGCAGCCACCGTTACCGGAACTAAGTTGATAAATATTAATCAAGAAGGCGGTGGAAAAGCTTTATCAATTTTTTTTTCTTAATATAAGAAAATAAATCGTACCTAATTTAAAAATAAGGTAGAGATTAATGTTATCAGGTCAACTTATGAACATTTTTTTTTCTTGATCAAAATGATCAAACCTCAGGATTTCGACCGGGGCTGAGATCCTTTAAGTACTGTTAAAAATAAGGCAAGACATTTAACTGATTTTCAAGACGTAATCTAATTTAACTAAGTAAAGGTTTTCCCAAGGTTAGATTAAGTTAAATAGAATATTTGTATCCGAATTTTCGGATTGTGTAAGAGGATTAAAACTTAAGTTTTTATTTCCAACCATATTGCTTACCCCATTTTTTCCCATGTTTTATTGCATAAAATGCCTAATTGAATTAGTTTAAATAATATGCTGAGTAAATTGAAAAAAATATAGGCCGGAAAAAAGACGTTATGACACTAGTTTTAGATAGTTTTAAATGTTTTAATTTTTTGCTCTTTCGTTTTTCAGCCATGCTATTCCATCCAATAATACTACGAGCTAATTAAGATTCTTTTTTTAAATAACAACTTCTGTTTGAATAAAATGTCCTAGATGTGTTACTGTAGTGTGGATGAATATGAATACTATTACACATGCAGATTTGATAAAAAAAATCAAGACTGGCTTTCCGATCTGATGGGATTTGTTTAATTTATCGACCTGTTACCAAATAAAAAAAAAATGCGTCGGTTTAAATTGGTCGGGAAAAAAAAGAAAATTCGAAAAACTGGAAAATTTGTATTTTCCAAAATTGAAAAGAAACCAAAAAGCTTTAAGTCAACAAGAAATGCCACATTAACCATATAATTAATCCATTTTTTTAAAAAAAAATTGAGATCATTTCAAAATTGCCAAAAATTTAAGTGTTGTTTTATTATTAAAATAAAAATGTTGCATTTCTTGACGTGATTTCAATCTGCAGTTTAGGTCAAAGCATTTTGTTTATTTTCTCAAGTTGTCATATTTTGATAAATTAATTAAAACATCCACGCCCACTAATCTCTTCCAGATTTTGCAATCATCACAATAAATCAATTTTTTTTATAACAAAAAAATTCGACAGTTAATACAAGACTGCTCACAACCAAATCGACAGTTTGGAAAAGGCTGCAGGCATGGCATATTTGGGGTCACTTTTTAAAAAAATATAAAAAAATTTAAATAACATTCTTTTCATGTACCCTTATTTCGGAAACGTTCGGTGCAATCATGAAAGTAATTTTTAAAACTGCAAAATAAAGATAACATCAAGTACATAAGAACGTGTCTTTGCTTTGAAGTCCACAAACCGGAGATCTTTCGAAAACACTTTTTTCTTTTTTTTTCTTTTTTTTCTTTTTTTTTTTTTTAAATATTTTCTATATCACCAATTTTTACAAATAAAAATAAATCATTTTTTAAAATTTATTTTCACAGCAACATTTTGCTTCCTTTTTTTCTGTGATTAGGACTCGATGAAAATCGTTTTTTGTTTTGGCCCACGCATCATCATCAATAACACACTCACTAATACTCCATTTTCTAAAGCCGCTAACGGCTCATAAAAAATTCCTAAAACACTGAGGTAAACTACACCATTTTTCCTCCGTCCGATTTATCCGTTCTCACTGTTTAAAAAAAGTCAAAAACAGCTAAAACTTTAATAGAGATTCTGCATCGAAACAGTTTTTCTGATTCATTTTTCTTTTTTAAAAAAAATCTTTTTCTATTTGACAAAAAATTCACATTTTGGTAATAATTGTACTCATTTTAATAAACCTAATGCCCGTGCTCGTATCACTGACTCACTGCCGGAGACTTTTTGTCAGAGTCTTGACTGGACGGTGTGTTACCTTGTGGCGGACCTATGGGCCCTCGATCGGGTCCCCCGCCCCACGAATTAGGACCCCCCGTCATGGGCGAATCCGAAAAACCGTGGTTATCGTGGTCCAGCGAATTGGCGGCATCGTACTGGGTGTTCTCCAGCCTCGTGATCAGTCTCTCGTCCTCATCTCCGAATTCCCCTCCCATTAGCGAAGGCTCCCCGACGACCATTACGTCTTGAGATGCTAATGAAAAATTAGGCCCAGGCGAACGTTTTTTATTTGGGACAGGCGCCGTGTTGTTCACGGTCGCTGAGTTTGAACCTTTCCTTTTCCGTCTTTTGTTCGTCGGCCTCGAAGATTCTGAAAATTTAACAAGACAATATTTTAAAATTTGAGATTTTTGACGGAGATAGGCAGACAAGCTCCTTTTCGAAAATCATAATTTTTTCTGATTTTGTCTTGTCGAACAAACTTTTCCAAAATTTTTTTAAACAAACTTTCCAAAAATTTTTTAGTTGAAAAACCTTTTTAGAGTTTTTTCTTAGGGAATAAACTTTTTGTCTTGTCGACTGATTTCAATATTTGTGGAAAGAAAGTTCTCGAAAACTTTCTTGACCACTAAAAAATTTCGAATAAATTTTTCTTGCCAAAGAAAAACTGCATAAAATTTTTAATTCGAAGAGTAATTTATTCAAATTCGTACCTGGAGGAGCTACCATTCTTTGCCATTTTTGAAAAAGAGTCGTCTTTAAACAATCTCTTGGACTAAGGGCATAGGCTTTGTGCCTTGACATTAATTCCTGCATCGGTTCTAAGATCACACATAACTGAAAGAAAGAAAAAATTTCCATTAAAAAATTGAAATTGAGAAAACGGATGGAAACGCACAACTCAAATTCGATAAGCTCTTAGTTTTCAAAGTTGAGAAATTAGCAAACAACATACCCTGAGGTAGTTTAGGGTAGGGTTCGTAATCCCTTGTCTGGTAATGTTTTTGGAAAGTTGCTCCAACATGTTCGGGTCCTGTGCGGAATGCATGCCCACCACAGTTCTTGGGATTAGTTCTCTATGCTGTCTCACAGAGAAATGCCACGTTTTGATCCTCATAAGATCGTCGAATGTGAATTCGAGTATTAATCTACCTTCTGTACAGACCTAAAATTTAAAAAAAAAATGAAATAAATGATTATTTAACAGTTAAGTAAGTAGATGCTTAAATCTAAACAGAGATATTTTATTTTTGGGCCACGAGGCGCTGTTGTAGCTGAAATTAATAAGACAAGATATGCTCTACCTTTTTGATCATTTTCCAGGATTTCTTTTTAATTCTAACTTATTGATTTTGTTCTAAGAAATTCTAAAAGTCAGTCAAATCTCCCACCCTGGTGCTCTTCGACGGCCATATTAAAAACTAAAACATTACAGACGCCATCTAATGACTATTCTTCAAATTATAGACATACAGCGCCTCTGGCGGGCTTTAAACAACATCTCTAGGCATTAGAGAGCCCAGAAGGAGAGAATGGTCTAAAAAAATGTAAGACTATCTGCCTTTTTGTTTGATCGATTTCATATTTATTTCAAATTTCGACCAAGTAAGGTTATGTTCGATTATATTTTTCTTATGAAAAGAAAACTAACCTGTCACAGAATATCTACCGTTGACCACTCTCTCCTTCTAACCTCTCTAGTTAATGAGAGATCTGACCTTGTCTTTTTTGGAACTAGTCTCTTTCTCGCTTGTTATTTAGCATCTGCTGTCAAACTTAAAACTAATTTCCTTACCTTAGTGAACATTGGTTTCCCGTGATGCGTGATCATGGAACACTGTTCGCAATCTAATGTTATACTTGTATTATGAAACGATTCCTTAGGATGCTTTAAATTATAATAGAGTTCCGTTACACCTCCTTCAAATATACTTCTGAAATACCTAGGTATTAATGTCCTTCCTATTGCTGAAATAATAATAAAATTTAATTAGTCAACCTTTTTTTAAAGCCTTCAGAATTTCGGGAGCTAGGATGAAGGAAGATATTCGATAAATCAAAGAAAAGCCTGCAGTATACATTAGTTTTTAACTATTAAAAAAACGTGGCAGCAGAAGTAAAGATACATGGCGACGAATTTACTCGAAGGATGTTAAATAATTTTATGATATTGCTTACTCGTGCTCAGATTCAGTCAATTTATCTGATGGCGTTATCAGTGACTTTCTCAACAAAAGTTGAGTGATTAAGTGTTTCAGTACAGCAAATCAAGAATAAACTTTCCAGGTTTTATAATCCTTAGAAACTAACAAAAAATTTGCAAATATCTGAACAAAAGATATTTATAGAGAATGGCTCATTGACTCATGACAGCTTTAACCAACCCCTAGCGAAACCCCGATGACGTCATTTTTTCATAAAATCAGTATTACGTTCATTGGGTTACACCTTAGTTTGTCAACATTCGAGCTAATGATTATTCGGATATCAATGACGTCATAAGACAAATAATTTCTCAACCATCTTTTATTACATATTTTCCTCCTTTAAGCTTTCTAATCAAATCCAACCAGACTTTCCTGATATCTTACTTCATTTTACAATCACTGTACTTACTATATCTTTTAGGTCCGTCTTCTAAACAAAACGTAAGCGTAAGTTGCGCGTCGTCCTCAAAAAACTCCGTCGCGAAAGCATCCCACCAAAGGTTATCGCTATCCTGTAAATTTATAATTTCAAAATTTGAACCACCGCAAGAAAAAGAAACACGATCGCACATAGATACAATATATACAGTTTAAACGAATACAAAAACATCACGATCAAAAATTTTTCAAAAAACGAAAAATAAATCACCGCGAGGTAAAGTAAACGGAAAATCGTGCCGACGATGGCACCAAGATAAAAAAATATAAAATTTCAAAAAAAAAAAAAAAAAAAAAAAAATACTTTACGCTCGCCTCTTTTACACACCAAAAAAGAAGGACTCACCTCGCTTCTTTGTTGGAGGCGCTTGTTCAGTTCATATATCCTGTAGTCAGGTTGACCAAAGTACGGCGTATGCCTCCTGGGAACAGGAAGAGATCTACGGTTAAAGAGAGTTTATATTACAATACTGACAACACATTATCTACTAATACTAATAAAATTCAAAAAAACGGAATCGAACTAAAACCACAAAAGTTTACACGAAAATCATCGTCTGGTTTGGCAACGTAGCGGATTTAAAGTTTTAGCAACAAGTATATATTGGAAATGAGATAGGAAGGGAAAAAAGGAATCGAACGAAGGATATGAAATAAAAAAGTCATAAAAGTCGAGGATCGCACATACAACAGATAAAAGTATTAGCCGTTTAGCACGGCTGTAAATTTTCCAACCAAACATGGTTAATAACTCCATTAGAAGGCCGTTTTTATCTATAATCGTTCTACTCTTTTCTTTATTTATTGCTATTTAAAAAGACATATATCAATCTTAGGTCTATATTTCCTTCTCCGCCGAATTAAGTCCCCCCGATGTTTTGTATAAAATTATAATGATTTTCGCTTTCTAGGTGTTCAAAGATTGTAACACAACAGACAATACAGACTCATAAATAATGAGGAACCATAGAGTCACTGAAATAGGGATGGGCGATTCCAAGTCGATTCTTCGGGAATCGATTCTTTTTTGACCAAAGAATCGATTATTTTGCCGATTCTTTTTTTTAGAATCGATTCCGATACCGATTCCAGAAACTCAAGAATCGCTTTCACTTATTTTCATTGGAAAAAAAATCTAATATGGTTTTTTTTTAAAAATTAAAATTTTTTTCTACCTACACAATACAATTTTCTGAAACGTAAGCCTTGAAATTGACTAATCATTAAATTCCTTATACCTCTAAGTAAAAAGCACGATTTTTAAAGAAAAAAAAAAACGGAATCGGAAAATCGATTCTTTAACATCGATACTTTTTTTTATCGAAGAATCGATTCTAGGAATCGGCTAAAGCTAACCTAACCTAACACTGCTGTTTATAAGACCGTGGTTTTGGGACCATCACAAAAACATCACCATGAAGAGGTTTGCATGTGCATTTGGTGAGAAATGATGATATGTTATTATTTACTAATCCTCATTTTTCAGATCAGCTAGTAACCTTAAATCACTTATACAGGACGATTTATCGTCTAAAGCACTCGAAATTATGCATATGGAAATGACTTTGAGGAACAAAATGGCGGAGTGCGGACTGAAAGCTGGAAGAGGATTTCCATAGAGTAAACATAAAAATGACGCACGCTTACTAGATAGAGTCATTGCGCATACTCAGTGCTCTTGTTTATACATTCAGAGCCATCTAGTTAGTTCATAAGAAGCCTATGTCCATGTGTTCTTAATGAAACAAATGTGTTGTGCTATTTTTGACATTATTTTATTGTAATTGTAGAAAATACCGTCTGCATTTGATTTCAATGGCGGAAATTGGAAAAATTAAGACAACTTGTTCTAATTGAAGTAATACTGTGATCGGCTTTAAACAAAGGATTTAGAAGGAGAGAGTCGCCATAGAATTTTTTTCCAAGAATAGAGAAATCATTTTCATAGCATAGTAATAGTTTAACATCACTACCAATAACTAAAATGGCGAATTACTGTTAGTTAATAAGGACTGTAGGATGCGAGAAAAATTCAATTATTTGAGGAAACGACAGAAGCTCAATTAACCAATCCTGGTAGTAAATCTTTCTTTTTACAGTAGGTGGGACATGTCGCCCAGGCATCGTCATGGCTATGAATGGGAGGATATATGCTGGCAGACTGATGGGAAGGCTCAGGAAACGGTGGACAAAAACTTAAGGACGGATATTTTACGCTTTGAAATAGGTTATTGGCGGAGAGCTGCATTACTGCTACAGTTGGATTCAAGTTCTCAAGAGCCACCAGAGTAGGATTGAGTAATACTCGTGCCCTTGTTTTGCATTACCCTAACACATTGCCACCCTTAAGAGTTTCCCTTGGTTTGTAGTAATCCTGATTTTCCCCTTACCCACTTCTCAAAATTCACCGTTCCCGCCATTTTGAATAAAACAAACGCAATTTACCATGCTGCAGCACGCTTCAGCAAAAAACTCACTTAATTTTTCTCACTCTCTGAAAAAAAAAAATTGTTTTAATCCTCGAGCAGCGGGAGCTGACAAGTCACCACCTTATTTACAAGGTAAATGTAACTCATTCATCATTTTCGTCTTGGAAACTCACGACTAATTGTTTCATTAACTGATTAATTACTTAAGTCATCACTAACCTCCTTGATTTATTCTCCTAGCTTGTTGAAATAATTTAAACGGAGCTATTTCATATGCATTAATTTTACCTCTTTATTAGTAAAAGGGTTATGACGCTCATTAACCTAAACACAACAATACTTTCCCTTAAAAATCTCTGCATACGCTAAATAAATTTTGGCAGTGTGAAAAGAAAACGACATAATGCAACTTCGGGAGAAGTTTAATAAATGGGAAGAACATCGTTTAAAAGAGAAAGTAAATCAAGCTAATGTAAGTGTTAACCATGGCTTAGTTGACAGTGTGCACGTGGTCCCTTGTCGCATGCTCATTAACGTTATTTAGTTACGGCAGATTAATCCGTTAAAATCGAAAAGCCGACCCATCGTCGCTTTTCCGAATTAGTTTTTTTTTGTTTTAGATTTCTCCAAGAATCGAAACAAGTAGATTATTTATGGGTATTTTTTTTTTTTTTTTTATCTTTTGCAAGATCGTCGTTCTTGCCAGGACTGGATAAAAAGACTTATTGGAGCCATGGATGCTGGGACGAGATGGTTCACGACTTAGGAGCAAAAGATGCCCGAGGAAACAACTTCGGTCAACGCGCGGGAGGAATGCCAACGCCTAGGTCAATGACAGGAGACGAACATCTTCTTCTCTCTTTGGCTAACATCCTCTTCTTTGGCGATGCACACACAATGCACTTGATACGTTATTATATAATCTTCGATAGTAAATTTTTTGAGTTTTATTAACGAGTTTTTCGAGGCGACTGATAAATGTACTAAAAATGATTTATGGATATATGATTTGCAGTAAATTATCGATGCGCGCTATCGGCGGAGTAAATGTCAAAGCTTCCGAAATTTTTATAGGATGAGGATTTTTCAAGGTGATGGGAGATTAAAAAAAAATGCAATTTTAAAAGCAAACTTAAAACGTGTCGAGTTATTTCAGGAAAGATAGCTTGTTGGGGGTATTTGTGCAAAAATGCTGGATACGAGAAGAGAATTGGGTCTAAGGAATTGAACGTATGAGAATATTTGCGGAAAGGTTGGAACAACAAATAAAAATTTCTTTGTGTGGGTTTAAGAAATCACAACTGAATGAATACATGGGGAATGCACTCGGATTACTGGTTGAGGAGATGGAAGGTCATTCGTTCAGACGAAATCTGGCAAGGCCGCTGAGCCTGGCGGGGTTTATGAAAAACTACTGAAGGTTGTGAATAACGATGACCTTTATTTGCTAGTACCAACTTAATCGTAATTATATGTAATTCAGTTCTGCGCCCTGTTTTCTATAACAGCAGTCGCGGAACTGTAGTGTTAGTTTTCAAAAGTGGCTATGGTCCTTCGGTGCGCAGGAGGATTTCGGGGCCCAGCATTCATATTCTTGCAAAGAAGTCAACAAGGGTTGGACTGTTCATCGATTAATAAAACTCTCAGCCACAGTGAGAAAAGTTCGTTTTACTTTACTACCGGCGTCACGCTTTACGAGGTGACAGTAGTCCCGCGAAATAGGAGAGGCCTCGAAATTTGCTATGATTGCGCAAGAGTATTATACAGATTGTGGATATATGTGAATATATCGCCGCATGTTACGAATTCCGTGGACCGCACGAATAAGCAATGTCGAAGTCTTGAATCGTATGAGCAAAGAGATGGAGGTGCTCTTCGAGATCAAGCGGCGAAGGCTTGAATATTTCGGCCATATTACTCGTAACGGGAAATATCGCCTTCTGCAGCTGGTGATGGAGGGGAAGATTGAAGGCAGGCGTAGACCGGGTCGGAGGAAAACATCCTGGCTCAAGAATCTAAGAGACTGGTACGGCCAAAATTCAGTATCCCTTTTTCGTTCGGCAGCCTCCAAAGTTAGGATCGCCATGATGATCGCCAATCTCCGACGAGGAGCGGGCATTTAAAGAAGAAGAAGATTATACAGATTATTAGTAAGAGAAGTAGACAGATTGCACAAAGCAGAAGACAAGATTGCCGTGCTTCAAATATTGCCCCTCAACTCGACGACGCCCCAATCTCTTTCAATATTAAGCAATGGGCAGTTTATCAGGAATACAACGAATTCCGGTCTTAGGGCCACAGGAATGTGACACCCAATTTTTCAGAGTAGAGCGAGGAAACACAAAAAATCGGAGCCAAATAAGATCACACACCAGCCTAATTGGTAAGTGATCAAAAACCGATTGTCTCTACATGGAGATTAAAGGTTGAATACCCAAAGGCTCTTTGACTCCCGTTCCCAGCTATCCATAGTCCGTACAGCACGAATCGTCTCAAAAGCTCCTATAAAGATTTAGAAGCCTCTTGAAACGACTCTGAACCAGAGTGAGCTATAAAAATGGATTCTTAAACTGCCAATCCCTGGTCCGCGTTCCCATTAAAAACCTTCATGTATCTACTTTTGGTTCAAAAGCCCCCTCGTTCCCCTTTGGAGCATACTCTGTCAAATTCTAGCCAAAAAGTCTTTTCTGGGAAAATTTCCAAGGCCAGGAACAATGAACAGGACCGAAGCCTTGAAATGAAAATCCTCAAACATATAAAATCTCTAGCAAATATAATTTCAGTCTATGCAATCATTCTGCATTTTCTTATTTTTAAAAAAACCGCACACTTCTTCACTATTATAAATTCTTGATTAAGGTGAAAAGTTAACTAAACGAGGTGTAATATTATGAAGTTAATGGAAAGAAGTCACCGGCGGATTAAGTATAATGTCTGCGGATTACAACATAATGCTCTATGACATGATATAATTACCATGTGACATTTCACATCTCATTTATCATCTCCTCCGATGTTTTTTTTTCCTTCTCTCGACCTCTTCTCTTGTCAAAACAAAGTAAAATTCACTGGAAGAAGGGTATCAAGAATTTCACGGGTGCATATTAATTATCATTCTTTTCCTTTTTCGCCAATTTTAATGACCACAAAAATCTCAGTAGGAACAGAGTGGGGGGGGAAAAAATAGAAAAGAACCCTCCGGCAGATGGTTGGATAGTGCATTGTTAACCCCTGCAGCTGTCAAAAAAAAAAAAAAGGGAAGAAGGCCACTCACTTTATCTCGCTACAAACGTATTAATTTAACAAGAGGGATAACATTTAAATCGCTAATTACTCGATAGTCGATCGTTCGTGCCTTAGATGGATCCGCACAACGAATCCCAACTGGGATTTTAAATAAACGTTCGCTGTCGTCGAAATTCATTGCCAAACGTCTCGTCTGACGTGAGAATCAAAAAGACAAAAGTTAACCTTGCTTGTTTCTTGGCCGCCTCACCCTTCTATTATATTAAAAAGAAAAAAACAAAACCGAATCGTTTTCGGTGTTAAAAACGTAAAAGGCTTCAAAAAAACGAGCTCGAGTAAATCTTGGCCAAGATGAAAATTTCTGGCAGCGGTTAAAGTTCGGTTAATTCGAGACAAGCTTTCAATCTCCCGAGTGAAATAATAAAAAAAATAATTTTTCCGGGGCCAAGTTTTAAATATTAGGTGCATATGTTAATACGCAACCCGCGAACCGATCATTTTACAAGCTTTCGAAAACGGATTCGTAAACATTCTGAAAGATCGGCGGGGACTAAAATAATTCGCCTCGATTCAGTGGCGGCCCATAAATCTTGTATTTAACTTACCGATCCGCCCATCTTTTAAATTATTATCAATTCTTCAACTTTTAAAGAGAATTATTTAACCGGTTAAAAATAGAACTTATTTTTTTTTTCCTTCAAAACGTATGGCAACAACGTACGACTAAATATAGGAGCTAAAAAGATGACGCTGGAAGCTTTTGAAACCCTTCAACTTAACATTTCTTTTTTTTTTTAGAATAATGATCATACTTGAAATAGAGATTTTCGAATTAAAATTAGAACTTCCCTGTTCCGAAAACAGGGATAGTCCGTTACTCGCAATGAATTATCGTCTTAGAAAACTTTATATATCCCCTTCGTCAGGGTTGTAGAGAATCTTTTTTTCAAAGAGATAGAAGAGAAGATTAGTTTCTTTTCGTCTGGCAGGAAACCGAGAAAGGAAAAAGTGGAAGTTTTGGCTCGGTGCAAAAGGGTATTTTTAAAAAAATTTTCCATCAATCATTTCGATTGGATGGAGTGGTGAAAGTATTGAAAATCGTTTACCTGATGATATTTAAATTTCACGTGTGGCCTTAGGTTAAAATTCAGTTGGAGCGAATAAAATTTTCATTGGAAAAACTGTTGTTTTTCTCTGGGGCAGAACAAGCGATTGAGGCATCAGAAACACAAAAGAGCAGGGAATACGATATACGGGTAAAGTTGTAGAGTTGAAAATTGGGGTTAGAATTCCACGAAATGGAAATTCGAAGCTTAAAAGGAAAATTTTAATCGTAAAACATTGCCGAGGTTAGGTATAAATTTTTCGAAATAGGATTGAAGTTGAAAATTAAATCAGAGACCCATAAAATAATCGAAGATATTTAAAGCAAAAGCAAACTACCCTGATAGTGCCAAAAAATCAGTGGCAAGGATCAGCAACTAGAGTATCATTTCTTATTTGTGATAAAATTAATCTTAGTTATGAGCAATATAGATATCTGGGGTGTTGTCTTAAGGTGGAATAAGACTACTCTGAGGTCAAATCTCGAATCGAACAGGCTAGTTGAAAAGGAGGACCCTGTTTTACCACTGAGATCTACACTCAAGTTGACACCGGGAAATATGTGGTGGTATATGTTCTTTGTTTCCTCTTATGGAGGCGAGTACTGGACTCTAACTTAGGCGTAACTGAAAATAAAATGATTGAATTTTAAGAGATGGTCTTGGTCGACTTTGAATCGCACAGACCAGTAAGATGAAAAACTTAATCTTAAGTATCAAGCCTTGAAGAAAATTAGGCCATAAAAAAGAAACGAATATTTCTTCAGGAGAATCGAAGGGGGACCATAGCTTCTCATGTTTTCCACCCACTTTTGCAAAACCAGGTTTCTTTTAAAAAAATTTCTAGGGATTGCATAGAATCGGAAATACTGATTTTGTGGGGAGGAATGAAGGTTTTTTGGTCTGAGGCTGATATGCGGCCTCTTTGACTGGATTTAGATTCAACTGTACACTGTGTATACAGCTGTCTAAGCTGTAGCTCAAAATACACATTTTCGGATCAGGGAGGCCCAAAAGCCCGAAAATCAATTTGAACAAATCTTTAACTGGAGCCCAAGAAGTTGCAACTCTTCAGCTCTAACCCAGACGGCCAACCTCTTTCTGGTTTCAGTTCAAATCTCTGACAGTTTAAAAAATTTAACTATGGATCTAAGCTGACTGTATTCCCTTTTGAGATTTGAAAAATACAAGACCACAACCCAACCAACTCTACCCGGTCTAGGCTAATCCACCGGAAATATCTCCTCCCAGCACACAAAACAATTCATTCTTAATTGCAGAAACGAATAGGCGTTTCAAACGGTAGTCGTCTTGAAAAACTAGAAGAATAAAAAAAAAAAAGGATGCGTGACCCTTTGAACTTGAAGCAAATTATTTACAAATAACGGATCCAGATGACTTGCACAAGCGGGAGAAGAGAGAGAAGAGGCAAAAATGCAAAAACAAAGATGCATTAATTTTCTATATCAAGGTCAACGTTTACCTTTCAAAAAAATAATTCCACGATCGACAAATTAAGGATGGTAAAAAATAAATGAGAGAGAGAGGGGGGGTAAAAAAATAAAGTTTCATAAATGACGATAATTAATGATTCCCCTTTACAACTAATCCAAAGTAATTACATTTTTCAAGTATTTAAAGCGGTATCGCCCCGATGTTAATTGAAATATCCCGGAGAAAGAGGGAACGTCCTTTCACCGTAACCGCAACATTAAGCTTACGACTTCTTAATTTCTTTCTAAAAAAAAAAACCAGAAAAAATTGCTGTGATGTTTTTCCATCTTAAGGAATCAAGCAATCGTATTTTTTATCAAGATTGGCGACACTTACGCTTAAGTATTACAGTTGAAGTGTTTTGGTACCTAAGGACTTCTTTTGGTTTTAATTATGAAGCAGCGACAAATTAAGATGCTTGATTTTAATTCCGCAGAGTTATAGTTACATGACGTTAATAGTTCTTTATTATGCAAATCTTATCAACGTATGCCTAGCGATGCTATCTCTTCATGTTTGCCTAATAAAGATAAGCACTCGAATTCAGGACACTTTATGTAATCGCTCCCGGCTGATGCAAATATTTCCATAGTGATATCCCGAAAAATGGCCAAAAACAAAAAGCTATTTTGTTAAGGTTAGGTTAGGTAATCTCAATCCTCAAGTAGGTCCCTCTCTTGTTCGCAAAGTGCTTTTGTGACAAGAGTGAACGCGTCGACGAGCTTGCCCCACGTCACATGAAGGGTTAAAATGGTCAAAGACTCTAATTAGGACTAGATCTGTAGTTAAAGCCTAATTCCTGCCAGATTAAGAAGAAGAATCTCAGTCCTCTCTTGATCCCAATTCTTTTGGAAGAGAATTTTTGGATTTTCATGAAAAGATCTAATAGCTCACTGACAGTTTGTGAGAACTTATGACTAGTGTGATGTCTACTTTGTGATGTTGGGTGTCAAACTTCAATGAGCGGGCCACTTGGCGCTAATTTTGGTACGTCGGTCTTTCTTTTCCGTCTTTTCCGCCCTAGATCAGTCATAGGGAAAGGTCCAGTTCCCTGACTAGGACTGCAGATGGTTACAAGGCTTGACACTGACGCTGACGCGAAGAGACGTCAGTAACAATGGCCTAATCCAAACCTCTCGACTGCTCGCTTGAGCCCCTTTGCTGATGATAATAAACGAGCATGGACAGACATGCTACAAACCATACAGTGTCAGATCCTTGGGTAGACCGCGACTTTGGTGGACAGCGAGTCTAATTATGTAGATCAAAGTCATTGACTGACTGAGGATTTTTGGAAACTGAACGCGGTAATGACTTCAGCAAAGGAATCCGGTGATATCGCGTATTAAGATCAATCACCAGACTCAGAGACATACCCACATACCAACGGTCGAACAATAATCACTGAAAAATTTTCTTCTTCCAATAAACCTCGATATTCATTGAAAAAGCAAAGTCCATTTTAAATCCAACGCTATGTTTTATCATTCTCAAGTACACAAAATCAAAAGACTATAATCCCATTCAAAACGAACAGCAAAAAGCTCAAACTGTTTAAATTTCCTTGTTTACATTACAGATGTGTGCATCATAATCAAATTACAGTCTCCATATACTTTCGACGTCAAACTTGCGGCCGTGCCACTTTTTTTTTCAAAAAAAAAAAAAAAAAAAAAATCACGTGCCTACATTTTTTTTCTTATATTCAACGGCGCCGATTCCGTTCCAAGATTGCGAAAGCTCCTCCCTGGTCGTTATATTTACAAGTGACGAAGGCCTAAAACAACAAACACAAGAGGCACGTGTTCGCCATATAAAAAAAAATATACACAACGTTTTCGCGGTTACGAGAATGACTTTCGTTATGTTCATCCAATTAAACGTATATCTGGATTTAAGGATTGAAATGCCGATTTATAAAAGGCTTAGCAGCGAGATTTGCATATCTCAACACCGCGCGCGCGACCGCGACTGATAAAGAATATTTAAAACGTTTCAGTATAAATAATTAATATATTAGCCTGCCACAATTTAAAAATGATCGATCTCCCGTTGCGTGGGCATTTAATGATGCGAGTTTAATATCTTAACTATGTCAACTGACAGCGAAAAAATAAAAAATTGTTCCGACTAATGTATTTATTGCTAACACATTTCAAAATGAATTACATTGATTTAGATGAAATTATAGCGGGATGGTTACAGCAGTATATGGAGAGCGTGTGAGAACTTGCAAAAATGAGAAAAATGGATGACGGGGAATTAGAATTGAGGAGGTAGCTGCAACAAGGGCAATTTTTCTATGTTTAGCTTATGGAACAATTGCCCTTGTTGCAGCTACCTCCTCAATTGGGTATTGGTCGCAGATTCGTTGAAAAAGAGTCGGAGTTGGTGATACTGGCCACAAGGCAGGAGCTGACATTGCCATGAGACAACATACCCTTGCAACAATACTGTTTGGAATTGTCGATGATTATAATGGAGGAGCAAGGAATGGAAATGCCACAAAACTTGGAAAACGCAAAAAACTTGTATCTATTTTTGAGAAATAAAGTTGAAGAGTTATTAAACGGGCAGGCTTAAAAATTGAAGCATAATTAGAAAATTTGAGGGAAATCCTTTTTTTTTCTTGGAAAAGATAAAAGGAAAATGAGAAAATGAAAAGAGAAAAGGAAATGCCAAAACTTTGGAGATGAGGGATTGGAAAATAACCATCTTTGGTCATGTCAGCCTTTCCATAAGGGGAACAATATGGACTCGAGGTAGATTGGGGCAGTCAAAAAGAAAGTTGACAAACCAAATACTTCAGAACTGCAAGAAAATTCCCCAATAAGAGGAAGTAATAGTCATATGCATTGTCCAAAAAATTCATTTGAAGCACCAAAACGGTGCAAAGTTGTTGATGCAACGCTTAATTCCCAACAAAACACTCACCCACTAGCTTAAATCGATTTCTGATTTCAATATATTACGGCCATGCTATACTTAACAAATTAAATAATAATAAGCGCGTGAATCAATGACACACTAAAAAGCCTTCATTACTTATCTAATAATACGCAAGAAGCATTATGGTTATAGAGCGTAGCCCTTTACAATTTTTTTCAACTAAAATATAAATGACTTCGTACATTTTTTTCATTCATTAATATTTGCCGAGGAGTTGTAATTTTCATTTATCGATTTAGGGTGAATTTCACGGAGCTAGAATACTCGGTCAGTTTGTTCACTAGCAACTTGCTGACAGTTGACGAGTAACTCGCTTGCGAATGGTTAAGAGCGAGTATACTAGCTCTGTGAAATCCAGCCTAGAGTTATGAAGCTCAACCAAACAGGGTTTTTTTTCCCCTGGGGAAGTTGCTTTCGACGCCCCTGCTTTCCAACCCAATAACTTTTCCCGAAAAGCCAGCTCTAATCGTCAAACTATGACATAAAACCAAGCGAAAAATATTTCATTTCTAGATTATGTTTCTGGGAGAAAATAAAATAAAAAAAAACAAAAACAAGCGTTGTTTTTAAAAATCACGAGACGACATAAAATATCATGTGATAGAACATGGATTTTACGAACAAGCGAACTCGTAAAATCGCTAACAGACGGACAGCTTGACAAAGGACGAGTTTCAGCGACCGAAGTAAGGAACTTTTTCGAATTAATAAACTTTCCTAGTTTGGGGGAAAACTTTCAACACCGTGATTCACTTATAAACTATTTACAACTTGCGATATGCAAAACTTTTTTTTTTCCTTTCTTTTCCTCCATTTTATTTTTTTGGCCTCTGTTGTTGTATGTACGTGCAAGAGGGACTCCCCCCCTTCTAGTTTCGCTCGGTTAAAATTTGTGAATTATATACGACCTATTTATAAGTTAATCTAACATACGAGAAGGAAAATCGATTGCTATTTTGGAATTAGAACACGAAGATATTATGATTAATCACTCACTTTTGGATAAATAAGCGGAAAAGGGACGTAAAAGGACGTTAAAATCGATGATCTCGTGTCTACCGGGAATGACATAGTAAAAAATAAAAATATCGATTTTTGGGGCAGCGCGGTAAATGGTACAACATTTCCACACGGAGGAATCCTTACCTGTAATACGGAGTTCCAAAAGGGGAGCAGTAGAAGGGATCGTTGTGAACATGAGGCACCATGGGGCACATGCCCGGATGCGGGGGATGTGGCGTGTTCGAGAGCGGAGGCCCCAAACCTCCAAGATGATGGAGGTCACCCCCCGAAGCCAGGGGGGCCGGTGTGCTTCGATTGCTCCTGACCGGCATCGGAGGGGTAAATCCACCCGGTACGGGGGATGTGAAACCGCCGACGCCGCCGGGGGCTAAACTTCCTGCCGAGGGCGACTTCCACGGAGGCCCCGGCGGCGCCTCGCCGCCAGCGAGAAACGGCGAACAGGTTCCGAGGGAATCCAGCGTAGTCAGGCCTAGCTCATCGCACGGTGACGAGCGAATCTCGTCTTATCTCTTGGCTCGTGGAGGATCTCTCCTCCTTTGTTTTTGTCTCGATATCGTTCTCGTATCCTCCCTTTTCTCCCTCGCCATTCTGGCGCCACAATCGCCTAGATGACTCATGCACTCCTCCACATTCTCCTCTATTAAGTTCGTCGACACATAGCTTCATCGGTTTCTAATCACGGCAGATCCCTTCCCGACTAGACGACATTAAACGAGACATAACAAGACACTCATTCGTCTTTTACGTCCATTTATTCCCGGCGTGGTCCCGGTCGTTTTCACGATTAACGTTCGATATTAAACCACGTGGGTTCTCCTTTTTCGCTGCGAAAACAAAGCATTTTGACGTTGACATCAAACTCGGACGCTAGTGACGCGCGTCGGCGTGGCAAATATCGAAACAAAATCAAGAGAGAGGAAGAAAGAGAAGCCAAGCAAATAGTTTTTCAGGAATAAATTTCAAAAAAAAAAAAATAACATTAAAGGTTTGTTAGATATTGATCTTTAACCGAAACATAACCAAAGGTCAGCCAAACGATTTTTTAAAGCTTGCACAAAACGTCATTTAAACAATTTTCCCCCTTATCGGGCATCGTCCTCGTTGTGCCATTACCCAGCAAAAGGCTAAACATTAAAAATTCGAATCTCAATATACTTATTAGAGATTTTGCCGGTGCTTTTCCAAAGTTTACTTTTCTGCATGAGAACTACATGAGGCTTTATCAATTCTTTCCCGAATCGATATTTCCCTTATTTAAAGGGGGGAATTTCACAAGGTTTTTACGCTGCTTTGACAAGCACTGACATGTTCTCATTTAACTGAAAACAAAAGTGCGCGGTCCATATGGTTATTTACCGTACTAAAAATATATTAATTTTGATTTTCTGAGAAAAGCTTCAAGGCCAAGGTTAAAACGCGATTTATTGAAAGCTGATTTTACGGAGATATTTTATCATCCGACTTTAAAACTCCAAACACTGGAACTAAATTTCAACATCAGATAATTTTTTAGTTTTTTCTCGTATATGGCCAATATCTCTATTTTAAATTAAATGTAATTTTTTTTTTGCATTGCCTTTGCTATTATTTGTCACTAATCATGAATTTCCTGCTTCGTTCATCTCATGCTAGATTTCATTTTTTCCCAAAATTTCATTAAACCCGAATCTCCAACGCCGTGGCTCACAACTAAACTTTTTTCTCCCCGCCTAATTTTTTTAATCACCCCATTAAAAACTTTCATGAATGACACAAAATTATCTCAAAGCCTTCCTCAAATCAATACGCCTCGGATATAAATTTCTATCTGAGCCAAAGCAAAATTTATTCCAAACTTGGCACAATAAAGAACCCATGCGATTTATCGGGCCATTTTCCACGCCTCGCGTTATCACTAGGTCATTTAAAAAAAAAAATAATGATAAGAAGCTATGTTTACTTTTAGCACTGTCACAGTTCACCACGTGAAGATTAGCCACTGTCATTAAAATTAAAAAAAGCACGTTATTTCGGATTCCGACACGTGAAACCGAGTCCCCGAAAAGCTTTTATCAAAATCCAGAATACCGGTGCGATGAAACTGTACGATTTCGAATAGACCTGGCTCTAACAGATAACCGTTTACACTTCCACTCCTTTCCATAAGCTAAACATGACGAAAGAACTTATTCGAAAAAGCGATCGGTGTAGGAGGGCACGACGAACTGCATGCAGCGCACAACATATTCATTTTAATCGCAGCGTAAAAAGACGAAACGTCAAACGGAGAATTGATCAGGGATCCCTGGGATTTTACATTTCCGGGAAACTCCGGCCTCTGTTTCCTTCGAAATCCTCTTCGTTCCTCGTGTTAAAACCGACTTTCCGGGAAATCTTCTTAGGATGCGGGAGAGATATCTCTCCGACAGCAAAGAAGGCAGGGGTTATGGAAGAGGCAAGCAAAAGGCAAAACTTCTTACGAATCCACCTGTTATAACTAAAACGTACAAATACTTATTTGATAATATCCACGCCATGTTACGCATACGGGATTTTGAGATTTGATTTTCTTATCTAAGTGGTCGAAGCTTAATTCTTATTTTTCTACACACTACTGCCAATAGCACAAGATGAAAAACCACTAGGACAAAATATTACACAACCAAATCCTTTGGAATATGTAAATATGAAATCTTCCTTTTCCTGTTCGTTTTTAGATTCGAAGTTGTTTGCCTAGGGTTAAATGTTTAGCTAAAAAAAAATTCGCTCAGATCTGATTTTATTCTTTTCAGAAAATGTTTAACTTTAATTCTCAAACTGTGGAAAAATTAAGAATGCAAGCAGCTTTTTAAAAAAAGATTTTTGAGCTGGTTTTAAGAGTCGGAGTATGCGTATACAAGTTCAGAGAAGAATCAAAAAGCTGGCCAAAAACGAGAATGGTAAAAAAAAGATTATCAAGTCAAAATGAGCACTAAGCAATGATGCTTCCATTCTTATAAACTGCTACTGGAGAGAACTTTGTGGCGGGGAAAAAGCTTGGGGAGGGGGAACAAGATAAGACTGGTAAGTCAATTTGTTTAGGAACCGGGCTCGAACGATCATAGAAATTTAAAAGAATTTTAAGTCTTAGTGCTAGATTCACCCGCACAAAGTTTCCTACCCAATGACGAGACTCCTAGAATATCGCACTACCAGGAAGAATCAAATACTCGATGCCATGAAAAATGAAAATTTACCACAGTTTCCTAAAGCAAAAAGACACTAAATACCGACAATGCTGTGTCTCAGGCGGTTGATAAAAAAATCATTGCCATCAATCAGAACATTTTCCTCCAGATGAAATCGACACTATGAATTTTACTAGCAATATAATAACAAAGTATTAGGATGAAGACGTATCCATCTGCTTAAAAAAACATAGGTGATCTGGTAGCATAATTGTCACCCCAAACTAATAGTCATGTAGACTTCAGTTAGGCGATTATGACAAATACCAGATACTGAACTGGTTACCAGTATCTAGTGCTTAGTACTACTTGTCAGCTGAAAAATGAAGATGTAGCACAGGATCTTTCTCAGATAAAAACTAGTCCAGAATGTTCTTACTCCAGAAGCGGGTTATACAGGAAAATTTAATGTTTATAATTCTGATTGTCCCATAGGAAAACATGTAACGTTTGCACCATTGTGCAGGGGAAAATCGAAGGAAAGAAAAAAATTTATCGTGTATATGTATCTCGGGTGCGAGACATAGAAAACTAAATGAGGGATGGATATTGGCATAAATCACCAAGTTTAGCCTATGTGGCAAACGAAAAGTACCTGATTTGACGTCAACAGAGTCGACAGACCACAGAAAATTTTCGGCAAAATATGAAGCAATCTGTGAAGGCGAAATTAATTTAGATACAGAAGTTGGTCACTTGGAATTTCCAATTTTCCTCCATTATGTCCATATGTTTAGCTTATGGCTAGCCGGGGTCAACCTGCGGAGTGGAGATGGAACCTTATTATACTGAGGTCCGAATTTTTTTAAAAATGTTCCGTACGGTTATTGTCTCGCTCAAACATACAAACATATGGTCTTAGTGTCAACCTGCTCAATGGAGATGGTACTGGAACCCTCTAATATTGAGGTCGCGAAATGATATTTTCTATTTGAAGAACTGTTTGTTTCGGCAAAAAATTAAGAGGGGGTCCCAAAGTCACTCCACCAATCCACAAAGTCGCCCCTAAGATCTAAAATAAGTATGTAGATAATGTGGGGGCCATAATAGCTAATGAATCCGAACTTAAAATTGATAAAAAAGAACACGCATTCAAAAATGGATCAGTAGCTCAATACCTTTAACTTTTTTTCCAAGGGCTTAATTAACGTCCAACCCTCATGCCCACGTAAAAATTCGATCACTATCAAAAATCTAAAGTGATCACCAAAAATATCAAAAATTCTCTTCAGGCCACGATTTATTCTAACCCCAATTATTTTTTAAAAAAATTTACTTTTCCTCGAAGTGATTCTAAATTCTAAAAAATCGGCCACCCTTGACTTCGACCTGCTCAAAGGGCCAATTTCAATCGTTTCCCCAAAAATCAATCTTCGGGGTGAAAAAAAAAAACCGAAAAAATAGGGACATCCGGCAAAAAGCGATTGACAACAAACCAAGTCAAGTTGGTCTAACCAAAGACAGCAACTTCATTCTAGTCTCGGAACGGGGTCTCTAGCTGAATATCCAGTTTTGCTCACTAAATCCTACGAAACATGGATATTGAGAAAGTTAAACATGGAGGATGCACCAAAGCAAAATGCGAACATTTATATTTATACGATGAGCTATGGGTTTATATTTTTTCGCATAAGATAAACATAAGGTAAACATGTAACGAAATAAATTATTTTTTATAATAGGCCTAAAAAACGATAACACACATATTGACGTGGCCTAAGGTATGCTAAACATAGTCATTAAAATTTAATAAAGAAATTAGGTTTAAAAACAAATGTCTAAACAGCAGAAAAGTCACTCTATATGTTAACCATTGGCTAAAAAATTTTTTTCGAAAAATTTAAAGAAAAAAAACGTATGAAATTATTAATATATTTATAAAAAAACAAAAATTTTTTTTCCAAGGCTAAACACTGCAATATTGAATAATCCTCGTGATTAAAAATTTTCACCGGGAAAATTCGGGAGTCGTAGGCCCTCGAGCTTTTTTTTTGAAAAAAAAAAGTTTGCTGTTGACATTAGAAAGTAATAAAAATTCGGGTTTTTAAAAAAACGAGAGAGAGAGGAAAAAAGGCTCGAAAATTTTAGCCAAAAAAAAAAAAAGAGGAGGGATTGTAAAAAATGTTATAAATCCACCGTAACCCGAGACTAAGCCCAGCGCTTTTCCCGTCTTAATTCCTTCTTCGACTTTTCGTCCGAAAGATTTTCACAAAAGAAATCAATCATAGAGAGAAATCAATTAATCGGCTCCGGAAGCAAATGCTTCGGTGTTAACACGTGACCCCCACCGATCAGTTTCGTTATACTTTGCTTGACGCCTAAACCGCAGCAATTTTTTTTTTTTTTTTAACCAAAGGAGAAAAATTTGTAAATTCAAGATTTCTTTTTATTTGGGGTGAAAAACCCATAGAGTTGTAAAACAAATATCAATGCATTGACCTCGTGTTTGCAGCTCATAGTTTACCCTGACTTCTTACGTTTTATAGTCTGCACGTGTTTCACTGTTAAAATGATACATCTCGTGATGCATTAAAACCGCCGAGTTTTGGTTAAAGGTTTACCGAAAGGCTACGATTTCGAGATTCCTTAAGAAAAGGGAAAAACTATTTTCAAGTTCGGAAATTCTTTCGGGGGGGTTTTTTAAGGGGATAAGAAAAACGGTGTAGCTTGTTGTTGAGGGGAGAAAAAAAACTGATAAGTGCCAAGATCACCACCCACCATCTTCACGGGTAATTTCAAAAGAAAACGAACCAGAAATCATTCGTCACCGATAATGGAACGGCAATTAATTGAGACAGCTAGACCGAAATCCCAAGTTCGACCACATATTACCCCTTAATATTCTTTCTGTTGTGGAAAACTACAAGAAATCTTTTACTTTCGAATTTAAGTGGGGATGTGAATATTGAAAATTTGCTGAATTTACGGATTGGATCAAATTTGGATCATTAGGATTATTGGTATCAAATTAAAATGAAAACAAATATTATTGCCAGAAGAGTGGCAAATAGGAGTGAGAAAGTTTTGAGGTTACATGTTCCATGTTCCAACGGAGCTGCGGTCTTCTTCGTGTGTCCATCCAGGACCTGCCAAATCCTCCGTGTCGGGGTTGCTCACGCTATATGTCCCGCTCACGGAAGAATATGAGCCTTGATCACGCTAGTAATCAACGGCTGCTGAGTGAGCCTTCGGATCTCCTCATTAGAGCTCATTCTTAGCTTATGTTTTGGTCAATTATTGGTGCCTGGTCGATAAATGTGGCACCTCAAACTAGAAACCTTCTTTTAAAAGTTTTGCCTTTGTGATTTTTCCGGGAAAATTCCTTTTCTTTGAGATAATATGGAGAAACCAAAATTTTTACCGGGTTATGAGGATATGCTACTCAATTTCGACTGAATAAGGGTCGGCGACTTTAGGTTTTCGACCAGATTTGCGATTCAGGGTAATCCCTAGTCTCCCCCTTTCTCCTTTAATTTCCTAAATTTTCGCACTCTTCTTTCCGTATATCCAAAATTTATTCTGAACTAACATTTCACAGATTTCACCCACCCGCTATGAATTAACAGATACCTAAACTACCTTTACCACCAAGACCTACGGTACCTTCATTACTTACACCTACAGTACCTTTATCAGAAGCAACAACAACAAGTAGTTCTAATTCTACAGAAGATACTATTCATCACTCGATGAACTTTATCTTTCTACAAACAGGCTCTAACAAGTCCCTACAGGGCCTCAGCCATGAACTTCACGAAAGTAACCTATTTCACCGATACACTGTGTACCAGCAATTCCTACAGGCCCACAACCACCAACTTTACCAAGGCAACCTAATGCATCCACAACCTTTCCATCAGGGGCCCCTTTAAGTCAGGCTTGTAAGTATGATTAACGGCCATCCATCGGTAATTCATAAGGTAGTTTGCAGTCACTGTCCGGCAGCAAAGTTTGATTAACCTTTCCTGGATGTGAATTATAATATGATGCTGCAAATAAGTTCTCATTGTATTTCATTGCAATACACAACAACTACTTTCTTTTGGGTTTGCATCTTCATTCGCGATTGAACCCATCGCGACAAAACCTCCAAGAACCTCGAAATACTGAAAACATGATCCCGAGATAGACCAATGACTTCATCTATATTTTTCGGCTACGTTCCTCTAACTTCCCCGCAAATCTTTTTCATTTCGCCCAAAAACTTTATTAAAATTCCAACACCGCCAACAGTGGACGATATTAGATATGTATAAAGTAACTATAGGTCCCTTATTAAACGTAATGAAGGTAAATATAAAAGGAAAGTTTGGAGTGAGGTTGATGCATTATATAAATGAGATTATAACGCTAAGCTACCTCCACGTGGGATTTAATTTCAGCACAAGCTAAAAAACTCATTATTTTGTTAAGTTAACTATAGAAGCGAACAGGTTTAACACCTTCATTTTCTTAAGAAAATTTCTTCTTTGGACCGTTTCCCGCCATTTTCAAAAAACGACATCGGTTTCTTGATTTGACAGTTTCTCTGGACACAGAATTCGATTTTTTAGCCCCAAACAAAAAAAAAACCCCCATCCCACTTGTTGAACATTTTAACGGCTTATTATCATTATTTTTTTTTTTTAGGCCAACCCTTCATATTTATTTTTTAATCTTATTACTTTTTTAATAATATGAAGCCTTGGCACCGAAATGCAATTCTATTTTCCGATCGCTTCATTTTTGGATACAACATACGAATCAATCAGCCGGTCACGCAAGAAACTTCATTAACTATCAAAAAAAAAACTTTTTATTTTCTATTTTCTTTCCCCCCTTTCGAATAGTTTTTCCTTAGATACTATTTTGTGTTGACAAGTTCTCGCGCCGGACCTCGGGAATTCCCTTCGAAAATTTTTATCGGGATTTGTCTTAGGGGTTTTCCGAGACGAGTGTAATACGAAACAAACGGACAAACAAACAAATTGTCCGAGGGAAGAAAAAAAAAAAAAGAAAAATAATGGAATTCAACAATCAAAAAAATTTTTGTATTAAAGTAGTGATTTATGGAGAAATGATTAGGTTATCCCCTTGTTGCTCCAAGGTACTCGTGTAGAGTTGACTGATATCGATCAGAATAGAGAAATATTTTGATATTACAATAGAGACCTCGTTTGAGACTAGGTGATGGAACCTAAGAAAAACATTGACATAATCTGAAACGGGTCGGGAACCCCCGTCAACTTAACGGTAAACAAAAACTCTGCATCAAAAATTTAAAAAGAACCGGAGCTTGAGCGCAACGCCGGACTGACCGACACCTTATTAAGTTAAAACCTAAAAATTAGTTTATTAATGCAAAAAAGAAATATTTTACATAATTCCAAATATAAAATCATTCCGAATATCCAATGATGCAAATTTCGAACCTAAGAAAAAAAGTACCTAGTACCGAAAATTATTTTTTTTTATTTTAAAAACAAAGCTAGTTTCAGGATTGTAATTAGCATCTCCCGTTTATGATGGTTTGAAATTTTGTCAGCGGTAAAATGTAAATGGTTGAAAATTTACGAAAAAATAAAGATAGAACGGCGCATGCGTTTATTAAAATTTTTCGAGCTTTAAGTTTTAGGTTCGAATTTACATGTAAGCCAAGTTTGGAATTTCAGAGAAAAGAGAAAACAAATTTTTTTTCGACGGGTCAGATTTTTAACATGCGGGTCTTTTCACCTTTGAACCTTAACTGAATTCTCAAAATTTTGTTAATAAAGTCCGAAACCTTGTAAGACGTAAACCTATTTTCGGGCCAAAATCAGTCTTTTGAATTTTAGTGAAAGTTATCTCGCATTCCTCAAGAATGATGGTTGGTACCTTCTTCTTTAGATATAGTCCGTCTCAACCTGAAATAGGGTACTCAGGTAATTAGCTACTGAACAGTTCGATTCCACGGGCGAATCTTTCTAGTGTTCAAATAATCAGTCATTTGGTATCATGTATTGAAGTCTCATCCAGATCGCGGATGATCCTGCTACGAACCTGGCAAAATCCCTACGCCCTTTATAATTGATGGGAAAACCACGGTTTGTACTTCAGTCGGTTTTTTTTTTGTATCCGAGTCCACATCCAGCCGACCGAAATACATTTTGTTATTTGCCTTGGGAAAATTCCTAGCGACCGATACTTCGATATTCTTTCTGCACACTGGCACTAGATGATGTCTTTCAGGTGCCACCATACAGTAAAATAAAAAAGGTGCTACTTTTACTACTTAGGCGTTTGTGATTACGATTTTTGTAACAAATTAGCGTCAGATCGCAATACATTATCCGTGTAACTGTTTGAAAAAACTGCCCAGAGAACGTGGCAATCGGATTTGCCTTCGCTGATACCAGAGAATTTTTTTGAAAATGCCAAAAAGAGATGATTTTTCTGTCTTTAATATATACCAGCTAATCAAATGTCAAGGACTTGATATCGAGCAAGAATAACAGGAAATTCTGTCGATCACAATTTTGGCAATGTATGGACCAAAACCTATGGCGGAGTGCCTTGTAGGGCTCTTACCCATAAGGTGCCAATCGGTAATTGCTTTTGCTCCAATTCTTTACCATTATAAAATGATACAGAATTGCTTATAAAGATTAGATTTTCTCTTCTTTCGATCTATTGCCACACATTCCTCAACGTAGGTTCTCTTTTCTCTTGGACTTCCGACAGACAACCCATCCATTATGCCAAATCTTCTGTCTTTAGCCAACTATTCTGCTCTCCGCGTCCGCCAAGGCACCCTGCACCATTTTAATAGAGGATTCAAGGCTTGGATACTCCAAATAATCATCAAATATGCCAGACTACAAGCTCAGGCATGCGCCATTCAATTTAAAGTTATTTTCCTACGCTTTCCAGAGGCGCCATTTAAGAAGGGGGGGGGGGGGGCTTTGAGGGGAAGGCAGGTGCCCTACCTGGAATTTTTTCTTCCATAAGCTAAGTTTTGAGTGATACTTTTGCCCCCTTCAAAGGTCAAGCATGTTTGCCCCCTTCCCCCCCGGGTAATCTGTTTTTGTAGTGTTTATTTATAACGGTTATCTTATGTAGCCATGGCAACGCTAACCACAAAAAATGGACCAACTAGTTTCTACAGCTGAGTTAGAAGAATCATTTTCGGCAAAAGCAGCCATGCCAAACACCCAGAGCCTTGAAGTCATTGAGCCTAGTGTTGTTCCTTCCTCCAACTACCCCCTTTTCCAGTCACTATCATCTCGATTATTGCCAGAGCCAAAGATATTCCTTCATCAAATCGCGCTAAAAAAACCTAAGCCAGAATTTAAGCAAAAATTGTTTTTCAAGTCAAAGTCTCATCACCCAAAATATTTGCCTTACTAGTCACAACCCCTCAAAAATTTTTATTGCAATCGCACCAGACAACTTTTAATTAAATTCACCCGCCTTTTTCTGGGTAGGACAAAAAAAAACGATTAAAATGATACGCCACGAGTATTTAACACAAAAAAATTCTTTAAAAAAAGCAAAGTATGAAGTTAGCACCATCTATCAAACCCGAATAAAAAGCTGAGTCATCTTTATAAGATAAACATATGGCAAAAAAGACGAGCGGGGAAAGAATAAAATATATATCACGCGGCCCACGGTATAATTCAGAAAAGTATATCATGTAAGGTAAACACAGAAGATAATCTCGAGGTTAAGACAAGAATCACATGTCTACGGTCAAATCCAAGCTTAAAGCGACCATTCGATGCACTCTTTTATATAATCCGCAGGATTTTCAGAGAAAGAGAGAGAAAACGAGAAAGGGACGCCCGCGCCATATTTAAAATTAACGAATTCAGAAAAAAAAAACGCCTTCGAAACGCCGTTTAGATCATTTCGTACATCGAAATTCGGGAGAAAAAGCTCTGAGATTCGCTATCGACTCGACCTTATCTAATCTGGGAAAAACACACCCCATCCCCTTAGCAACTATCTCCGTCCTCCAGACAAGTAGTCACCAACAAAGGGATCTCCTCTCCACGTTAAAAAAAAAAAAATGACGATAAAAAAGTGGGTTAAACGGACACATCACGAAAGGAACAAGGGGGGGAGAGAAAGGGATGTAGGGAAAAAAAAAGAGAAAGATAGAGAGGAAGCTGGAGGTTGGAGAGAAATGAATAATTTAACCGGACTTTAATATCGCTTATAATTGTTTTAATGAAGATTGTGATGAGATGGTGTTACATACATTCTCGGAGCCGCGGTAAGTTTACTCTATCCTCTTTAAGCGAGTGCAAGTCAAGCTCTGTTAATTCTTCCCGATGTGGGGAGAAATTCCAAAAGGGGGGGGGAAGATACAGTCACGTTGACCATCGAAACATTTGTTCCTTTCGCCTGACAGACGCTCTTTCGTCTTCATTATCGCAGGGGGATCACATCGATTCTCAATTTATTTTCTAAATTTTACTTTCAACGAGAAAAAAAGGGGGATGCTCGCAATTTGTGTAGCCTACATTCGGGAGTAGATATCTGCTGCACGGAAAGGTACATAGTACACAAAGCCGTGGTTGTCAAGGCAACAGCATTCGAGCTAACTCCTCTACCTCTTCGCTTTACCACTTCATTCTTTTTTTCTTTTTTTGACTCTTTTTTTTCTTCTCCTTTTTTTTTTTTTTGCATTGCTTCTTTCCATAGCGCGATCCAGTCGAATTATCTTCTTCACGGTATTCCTCGCTTTTACAAATCCCTGATATAAACTCCAATATTGTAACTTTTTATACAAAGTTCCCTTCGATGGGGGGAAAAATTTCTTAGCTTGGGAAAAAATCCTCTTTTGGGAAATTGACTAAAGGTCGTGACTATCAACAGGGAGAGCGGCCAGCTTAGGTATCTTGTTTGATGACACACAGAAGACATGTTATGTCGATCAATTTTGTCTTCAACATCGAAGGTCGAACTTGAAATGCTCAACACGGATCGAAAGCAAGCCTCCCCACATCTACCGATCTCCCACGACACCCCTTTTCCCCCGTTTTCTCTCTCTCTCTCTTTGCTCTCTTCCGTCCCTCCCCGTCACCGTGCCCTCATAATTTCACTCCGACCAACGTTACAAAACAGTTACCTCTTGTGAAAACCAACTAAATGCTCTTCTTCTAAGGATTAAAATTCGTTTCAAACCCGAGAGATACTTTTTATTTTTATTTTTTTTATTTTTTTTTCTTTTTCTCTCTTTTATAACATTTTTCCCCCGTTCGATTTTTGTAATTTTACCTTCCTGCTAGACGCCATAAGCTTTCTGAACAATCCTACCTGGTCCCCCCTTAAAATATACAGAGTTCCAGTGTTTCGAACAATGAAAGAAGTTGCTGGGATTGATAACGATCGTATCCCCGTCGACCGAATCTGATTCGCCTTTAACAATGTGACCACCAACGAATTTAGCAACGAATGCACCAACGTCTGCAACGAATTTAGAGGTACAGTTGTGCCCCCCTAAAACAAACATCCGACTGCAGCAACTTTAGCGACAATGCCAGTTGAATTTTGGATTTACCTTTCCTAAGGCCAACCCCAGCATTCAACAAAGTCCTTAGAGGTAAAAATGCGGATTTGTATCAGTTCGTGGTGCAACCGCTGAAGGCGTTTAAGTCGCTATTTTAGTTCTAGAGATGACCTTGGGTGGTGCAAGAATCACCTCAGCTCGGCTGATGGTCGTTCAAGCTTCCTTAATTCTTCTAATGCCCACTTAAGGCTATTTACCATAATCTTCCTGTACCAGCAATGAACCCTGGACCAAAAGCTGCTCCTGTTCACAATACCCTTCCTGGATCTAATGCTACTCCTACTCCTGCTCACTATAACCCTTCTCAGGAAGCAATCAACTCTGGACCAGAGTGGTGTTGACGATATCCTTATGTCCCTCCTCCTCTATTAAGAAGCTGATAAAAAAGATCACGGATATTTCGACCGGCTCTGAAGCAGTAATACATATTGGAATCTACTAAAGAAATCCTTAATCAACCAGTAAGCACCTTTGGAACATGAAGACGTCATCGGCCATAATCTAGATCCATTATCAATGTACACCAGTGAAGACAGCGTTAGGGAGCCTAATAAAGAGTGGACACTTCAATGAGTCATCTGCTACATACAGGACCGCCATTTGTAATTTTAGGAGCTGCTTTGTTCTCAAGCTACGAACCCGTCATGATCTCAAAATAGGAGTCGCCATGTTTGCTTAGTGTTATCAGTTCAACTCTTCCAGTTCAAGAACACCTCCCACAGTTGCAAGTTGCTGCTCCATATACATATGGAGCAGCAACTTGGGTTTGGTTTAAGTGCTTCTATCTTGATGCGATTAGAACTTAGTAGGCCTAATAGAGTAATAGGGTCTTCTGTCTTTAATATATTAATTACTTCTCATGCTTTTTTAATAATTTTTTTTATAGTAATGCCTATATTAATTGGTGGATTTGCCTGTAGCAGACGACTCATTAAAATGTTTACTATCTAGCCTCTTTAAAATCAATGTCCTCATAAACTAATACTTGTTTATTTTCGAGCTCACCCTATACATCGCTTACTTTTCAAGATGCTGTGAAACCATCTATCAAAACCGTTTCTCTCGAGTAGGCACGTGATCAACGACGTGACATCGGTCAGAAGGATCGTCCTCTCCGTGACATTTCCTGATAACCGACTCACCGAGCACGGTCTTCTTCCAAGAGGAACTGATAACAAGCCGGAAAGTGAGTCAAAACAGAAAAAAATCATTTCGACGTTTCCTTCGCGATTTTAAATACCAGAAAATAAAAAAAGACCTTCAACAAGACTATGCCATTTTAATTTTTCCCTTCGTAAAGATCTGTGTAAACATCGGTCTTCGGAGGATCAAATTTCCCGAAGGACATTGCATCCCTCCCAATGTTAGTTTACTGAGGAAAATGGCCTCTGCGTTCCTACGGGTATTTCCTTTCCAACAAAAAAATCCCGAACGTTGCTCATGTTGAGAGGGGGTTCAAGCTAGCTGACTTTTACCTCGTGGAAACTGCTGGCACCGACGACTAAAAGTGAATAAAAGTTAATACACTAAAACTAAATAAAGATAGGATCTGTGGGACGATTACGTCACAGCCCGTAACCATGGAAACGGCATAGCGAAAGCACAGTTGCCAAATCCAACACTTGTCATCACTGAATTATAAAACGTGGACGGATTCGAGTGTTAGAAGGGATTATCCTGCAATTTCTTCCATCTTACCCGTCCCACTAACATTGGGGGGATGAAAAATCACTACGTGTCATAATCACGTCGACTTTTAAAGGGATTTTCTTCGTTTTGGGGGAAAAAAAACTCTTAAAATATTTCACATGGCTTATACGAATCTAAAATATCAGCGATGCCGGTAGATACATGTTCAAAAAATGTTTCGGTAAAACTTTTAAAAAATGAAAAACAAAAGAAATTAATATTTCGATCTTTTCAAGCGGAAAAACGATTCCTAAACAAAATTTTTATCGTGCTCATAGGATATTTAAATGCAAATTCTATGGACGTTCTACCCACAATGCAAAAATCACAAATTGGATACATATGACCGTTCTACACGGAGTCAAAGACAGTGGTGGTAAATTCGTTATTCAAAGGGAAGGTAGGAGGGCTTAGAAAGAGCAAACATCACTGAATTATTGTTCGATGTGATTGCTTAAAAATAATAACATTAAAATTTCGTTTTGGCCAAAAACTGCATGGTCGAAATTGAACAAAAAAAGGTAGAATTATTAATATTTTAAAAAATTGGTTGTTCGAGAAGATAGCAAGGCCAAGATTGTAAATCAAGCCCGATTAAGGCCAAATTATGGTAGAAATGAACGAAACATTGAGAGTATTTAAATACGGATTGTCTGAGGAAGGGAAATTTAGAATTTTGTACACTCCTGATTCAGTTTTGGGTATCTACTGCAACCCCGTTTTCCTCGCATCACCCCTTCCCCTTTTATGTTTCTCTGTCCTTTTATGAGACGTCTCTACAAGCGTTGAATTTTTTTTCTTTTTTTTTTTCTGTTACCTTTCACTACTGAACGTTCCGCAAAATCTAGCTCTTTTCCTCGGCTCTCACCTGAATTTTTCCCTGGGCTAATCAATGGTATTATTGTAGAATGGTGAGAGGATCTCAATATACAAGTAAAAATATTGTTAAAACTAATTTTTGACGGGCAGGGTTAAAAAAACTGAAATTAGGCAGCGGAAGTCTTTTGGAAAGAACTAAGAAGTGAAAAGACGTGTCAAATCAGAATTGATGACGCCTGAGTTTATGAAGAACTGTCTGAAATCGGACACAATAAAATTATTCACAGCAATTTGGCAACCTCTTCTTTGCACGCAGCAGTCAGGATTCAGGCATAACTTGGCGAGTCGTATCGTGCCGCATTAGCTCTGGAATATCGTCAAGACAAGGTTGAATCCATCTGATTCGATTTGAGATAACTCGAAAGAATTCTATTTGCTTCTGAGGGTCTTGAATTTTGCTCTTGAGATTGGAAAACTTCTGACGCTTAAAAGGGGCTATTGGATCGCTATCCCTTCAACAAAACATGAGCAGACTGAGATCGTCAGAAAAAACCGGGTACAGAAAATAAATCAAGGAGAAGAATCTGCCCATCGATGGCTCTCGAACAAATAGAATTAAAACAGAACCAGGCCCTTAAATTTTTACGCCACGAGGTTTTTCTTCTGCCAAAACCTTTAATTTTTCCTCCCAGCAGTATGTTTTGCATTGTCTTATAACGTATTAGTGATCCTGTGCCAGAGCACTGCCAGCAAGACGCTGTAACAAGAATATGATGAACAAATTTGGAAAAGCCAGCAAAGAAGCAATTATTGTGGGCGAAGATATTATTGATCTGATATGAGACAATTTAGAAATAAAATTTTTCCGCCATTTAGTATTGAATTTCAATTATGTCCTAGCCTCATTATCCACTGAGCTATTAGACAAGCATTTACCCTAAGCTTAAAACATAATTCAAAAAGTTTCCCCCTATAAATAACACTTCGCATGTAAATACAATCAACAATTCCCGAAGCCATGTTTACAAGTTTAAAAACTCCCTTGATCAAAATTTCATAAAGATCTTTTTCTTTATAAGCATAAAAGTAACCTCCCACCAAATTTCAACTGATTACCGTCAATCCTTTTAATTAAATATTAATTATTCAATCCCATATATCTCACGATAAAAGATTCATCCAACAACACCGGCGACGACGCTTTTTTAAATTCAAAAACCATTCCCAAACCAAAAGACATTCCTGGAATTCAACTCCATGTTCAAACTCGCAAGCAAGAGATTCTAAATATTTAAATCAAGAAAACATTTCGAGATGTGCTTGCCCGACTATAAACCCTCCTTCCGTGCGAATGGGAAGATTTCTTTTTGCCGTAAACAAAAAGAAAAAACTAATAGAAAGGCGGACTCGCAGGAAGAAGAAAAAAAATTTTAAATAAATACCGAAAGCGATGAGATTTTTTTTCCTCTTTTTTTTTTTTTTACCAGGAACAAGTCTCGGGATCAAGGGTAGTACAGAAAAGCAGGAGGGAAAGAGGAAAGTCTTCAATGAGGGGAATGGTGGATGGTTTTTCCGTGCAGCTCTGTATACATTCAGCCTCTACAAGTACACTCATTTCAGCTTCACAGTTTTTCTTTTTCGTTTCACATCCAAAGATCCCCGGTTTTCAATTTTTTCCCCACCTCTCTTCTCCCTCTTTCGACAACTCATTTGCTCCCCGGTCTGGAGTTGTCACCTCCTTCTGTGCTTTAATCATTTCAAATGTTTAGAATGGAAAGCGCGATCCTTCAAAAAAAAAAAAAAAAATTAAGGAAGGTTTTGAGAGGGTCGAAACTTAAGAAAGGTGAGAATCCGCCTAAATCCATTAGACATGACCTCTGACATAAACAAACAAATAGGGTCAACGTACTGAAATCTCTCTTAAGGGATTAAGTTAAATGGGTCACGGTTAATAGAAGTTTCCAACATACTTTCAGCATCCTTGTGGCCCCTCCATCTTCCTTCTTAATATTTACAGCGGGTCATTAATTAACTGTCATCATCAACAAAATCATCCTGTTTGCCTCTTCAATCTTCGGGCACACGCAAGAGTTATCGATGTATATATTCTAATTATTTTCTTCAATCGATCATTTCAGAATATTAGCCAGTATTAGCCAATTTGAGTCATATTCTCAAGTCCAATGCAGTCATACGCCAGACAATGAGAGATGCAATTTGTCCATCCCCACGAGGTTGCTGATAATTGAAAAGTGTTGCTTAGGATTTTGAGACCAGCGGGGAATCCGGTGACTGGACAGATAAAGATTCGCTTCGCTGAGGACTTTATTTTCGACTTCTTCCTTTATGTGCTGCCTCCGCGTCGGAGAATGCAATCATCATCGATGTTCGGACCTTGGATGCCACTGCCCAAAAGAAGGACTTGGAATTTAATCCATAACCCTTAAATTTCTAAGCCTCAAGGTTTCTCTTCTGCCGGATTTACTCTGTCCCTCGATCTTCCCTTCCGTAATTTTCGCCGTAAAGCCAATCAACAGGAACCGCATTAATAATCATTAGTGCACAAATTTTGGGCACTAGTACGCCGACTTTGATGGATGGGGCATGTAGAGACGAGAAGGCAGATTCTGAATAGACGCCCAAAAAGTCCAAGACCTCTAGTACCGCTGCTTTGTGGGGAAGATCACTTCTCTAATAATGAATTGATTGATTGGCCCATATAAGGTTGACTTTTTAAGATTTCACGAGACGGATATGACTAATAATCGCGGATGAGCTAAAAACTCGCCTTTTTCCGAGAAAGAGCAAAAAAAAAAAAAATTACAAACCTATTAACGTTGCATGTGCGAAGGTTCACGGGTAATAAAACAATCGACACGATATTATGAATTGATTGCCATCTACGCTTTCTTAGGTAACCCCGTGGCTAAATGATCTTTCATAATTTTTTTTATTAAACTATCTTTTCATCGTTAATAAAAATCCGGTTTTTTTTGAGCTTCGAACAAAATGTCGAAGATTGACTGATTGGATGGAGATTATGGTAGACACAGTATTGGGAATGGAACAAAGTCAGTGGCGGATTGGAAGCCATTGTGGCCCATGGAAGTGCCCAAATTTTCCCCTAAGAGCAAAAGTGAGCGGCTTGGGTTAAAAAATTTCTAAAAGCGAAAATTTTTAATTTTTTTTTAAGTGGTAGAAAAAATTTTGGAAGACATGAAGAAAAGTTCTGCAACGCCGAAAAAGTCCTTCTATTGTTTGAGAGTGTCCCAACAGGTCCACCTTCCAGGACTCAGCTTCTTTTAGTCAATACTGGTTCAAAACAATTCGAAAAAAGTGAGACAACCCTTTGTCCACAAGTTAGCAAAAAGGCTGAGAAGAAGAACTCCAACTCAAAAACATCACTTTTCGTTTAAATCCCATTAAAGCAACATCTTGATCTTCTGAATTTTTTTCGACAAAACTCCTAGTTTTGGCGGGAAACATTCATCATTAAATTAGGCAAAACGACTAGACATTTAAAAATTAGCATAACCGACCCAGACTCGATGCCAAAATGCTAATCAGATTTATACGGAATAAAATCCTTTATCTCATTTACTCCAAACCCATTTTATTAAAAAAAAAAACAACAACTATTTCAGGAATTGAACAAGTATTCGAGTTACCCATGCAAATCTTCGTACCTATCCATCATCCAATCGCTAAAAATAAAAACAAAAAAAAAAATAAATTGGAGGTAGAGGGGAAAGTGTTGGGCCTCGTAGGTTCCATCGTTAGAAGATAATCAACATTGGTAATAAGAAACGTTTACGGTGGAACACCTAATAGATAAAGATAATATCATGGACTTATGGCTACGAATAAAAAGTATCGATGTCGTGATATAACGAGTTGGAGTTCATCTTAGATTCGGACTACTTAAAATCATGTTAAATTTTCGAAGCAGTCTATTTGAGAAGTGTGGTGAACCATTATGTTTCGAGGCAGAGTTTAATTTTAAGTTGAAGATGGATTGTCAAGACTCGTACTCGTTTTTTAATGGTTTCTTAGATGAAAATGCCTGAATGTACTCGACCACGGACGGTGGTGAACCGTGAAAATCTCCGAGCTAATGCCCTCTGTGAGAGTACTACAATATATAGATTGAAATCCCGTAATTTGCAGAAGCGCTTAGATGTTATCTCGCTGGATTATTACTCTTTGTGTCCTTTATTACGACTCCTTATTTATATACCGAGACTCATTTCGCTTTTTTTGCCCCCCTACTTTATTTCGTCTCAGGCTTCTGTTATGCTTTTTATTGGTATCAATCTTATCAAGCTCGGATAAGGGGTTATTGGTTTGTTCAGTGGCGGAGGGATAGTTAATGATGAAAGGACTGTGTGGAGAGTTGCAATCCTTACTTACATTTAAACTTTCTTTACTTTCAAAAAAAGTTAGTTTTAAAAAATTTCTTGTGAAGCAATTTTTTCAAAATTTCTTGTGGAGCAATTTTTTTTCAAAATTTCTTGTCGAGCAATTTTTTTTTGAAAATTTCTTGTCCAACAATTTTTTTCAAAATTTCTTGTCAAGCAAGTTTTTTTCAAAATTTCTTGTCAAGCAAGTTTTTTTCAAAATTTCTTGTCCAGCAATTTTTTTCAAAATTTCTTGTCCAGCAATTTTTTTCAAAATTTGTCGACCAATTTTTTTTCAAAATTTGTCGACCAATTTTTTTTCAAAATTTGTCGACCAATTTTTTTTCAAAATTTGTCGACCAATTTTTTTTCAAAATTTGTCGACCAATTTTTTTTCAAAATTTCTTGTCGACCAATTTTTTTTTCAAAATTTCTTGCCCAACAATTTTTTTTAAAATTTCTTGCCCAACAATTTTTTTGAAAATTTCTTGTCCAACAATTTTTTTGAAAATTTCTTGTCCAACAATTTTTTTCAAAATTTCTTGTCCAGCAATTTTTTTCAAAATTTCTTGTCCAGCAATTTTTTTCAAAATTTCTTGTCCAGCAATTTTTTTCAAAATTTCTTGTCCAGCAATATTTTTCAAAATTTTGTGTCAAGCAATTTTTTTTGAAAATTTCTTGTCAAGCAAGTTTTTTCGAAATTTTGTGTCGAACAATTTTTTTTGAAAATTTCTTGTCAAGCAATTTTTTTCAAAATTTTGTGTCGAACAATTTTTTTTGAAAATTTCTTGTCAAGCAATTTTTTTCAAAATTTTGTGTCGAGCAATTTTTTCCAAAATTTTGTGTCGAGCAATTTTTTCCAAAATTTCTTGTCGAGCAATTTTTTTTCAAAATTTCATGTTGAGCAACTTTTTTTAAAAATTTCTTGTCCAACAATTTTTTAAAAAATTTCTCAACTAAGCTTTTAGAAAAGAGACTTTCGCGAGGTATAGAGACCTAATTCTATCTCTGCGAACTGGATGCTCATGCAACCAACCCTTACAATCGAACAAAAAAGTGAAACAACTCAACTACAACATAGCTCAAGTATTGATTACATACCAAATTGCCATTAAAAAACCCAAGTAAGCACATACGCTTTCATTTACAAAAATCAATACGAAAAAAAAAAAATAATTCGAAGGGATTCATCCACTACATTTTAAAAATGAGCTGGATTTCTCAAACAAAAATACATGAAGAGTAAATTTGCGAACAAAGCGATGAGATTATTTGTAACCGATGGATGGAGCTAACAGAGAACGGGTGGCCAGATTTCACCCTTCGGTTTGCCCTCGATAACTCAATGAAATCGAATACCGAACTCGCTATTCGACCACGTGCTCGACCATTTCCCCTTTTCTCTATTCATTCGATTGAGACAACTTTAGACTAGATTCCTCGGATAAAATCGATTTCCTTTTTTTTTTGTTTTCAACGAAACTTTTCCGTTCATAATTCGAAGATATCAAACTACATTTTTAATCTCTTCATTCAAGATGGAAGATATTTTCGTCTCAGTGTAATTACAAATTACACGAAAAAAAAAATTAATGAGCGACAAATGATTTAGGGAAGTTTTCAATTAGGGTTATTAGTTTGTGGCTACTGTTGATGTATGCTATTTTTTTTTTTATTATCACTCGAGTTTGGTAAATGGTTTATTTTAATCACTTAATTACTCATGAAATATTAATGTTATTTGTGACTTTTTTTTTTTGGAAATATTAACTTAATAGATAGTTTAATTTCGTTGGATCAATTTATTAAGATGTTAGACGACTTTAGTCGACAATGTTTAGACGATGAAAAGGGTGGGAATTCCGGAAACGGAAGAAGCTATTATTCTCCAAAGTCTTCTAAAGAGTCTTTGTTCTCCTGTTTGCCTTTGCCGTATTTAGAAAACTGACCTCGGCTTTTATTTATGAACTTTAAAAAAAATGGGAATTCTTGTTCGATGTTTCGTCCTTATTACAAATGATTGCGACGTTTCGGGAGAATAAGGGATTGAAATCCAATTGTTATTTTTTTTTCCGTCGATAAATCCTTGTTATCAATCTGTATACACTTCCAAGATTGATTTTAATTAAGCTTCCTGGTACACATCCTAGATCCCTATAGCTTGTTTCGTTATCGGGGAATCGTATTGAATGTAATCAAGTGCGGTGGCTTACATAGGGGATAACTAGAACGTTTGTTGATGATTTTTAGGATTTTTAGCCAAGGTTATCTTAGTTGCCAGACGGAAAACCCGGCTTCTAAAGTCTCTGAAATAGGGCTGAACATCACACCAGACATTAGTAATGTCAGAAAAGTATGGCCTTAAATCATGATTCAAACGATGGTCACCTTATGGAGTTGATGTTGCCTAGGAGTGGATTCGAGGGCATCACCACTTCTTTGATTTCCGTCTCGCACCAGAGTTTGGCAATGACCACTAGGATGCAATTACCAAACAGGGATTTGGAAGGTGAGCTAAGCTGCCCCCTTCAATTCTTAACTCACGAGGTTTGCCTGACCTAGGCAATCCCTCAATCTTCCCTTTCATAAGTAAGAGCAAGAGGCTGTATTTCTTATTACATGGCCAAAATATTGGAGCTTTCATTGCTTATCTCATAGAACACCTGCTACTATTTACGTCCTTAGATCGACGGTAAGATCTCGTGGAAATTAAGGTATCTTGTCTTCACGAAAAAAACTTTTCTTCAGCCTTTTCGCATTCACTCCTGGATACAAGTCCGTCACCAACAACCGACCCTTATGCTGTTTACCCGCCCAATCTCTGCTACATAAAAGCTGGAACTCGTATTTGGTGGGACTTCCATCAATCGCTGATTTTCAAACTTCCGGTCACTAGATCTGCCGAGAGCTGCTAAGCCTAGCAGTGCAGGGCTATTATGGTCCTGACTAGGAACAGGCTCACGTTCCCCTACGATCTACGAGAACTATAATCACATCACCTTTCCTTGCAAAGCAGTGAGAACCAGTGTTCAATCGACCCAGAACAAATACTGTATATTACCTCTAGTACTTCATTTTGGTTGGACTAACCACTGCGTCGTGGAGTTGCCAAATCCAGGCACCATCAAGCCAAGCTTGCTCAGTTTGAGCGTTAATATTCTGGCCCTTATCAACTTCTCGTTCAGCTCCCTTAGACGAATGAACAACCTCAGACTCTGACAGCAAATGACTTTTAAAGAGTTTCAATCGATTAAAAGATGATGTGGCTACTTCAATGTGATTAGAGAAGAATGTCATTCAATTCGATCTGTCACATTAGCACACTACACCTGTATCAAATTTAATATGATTCCAAACTCGGTTAACCTATATTTATTAATGCCAGAAATGATTCTTTTCACAATGCATATAGAACGATTTGCAAGTCTTTAAGTAATGAAATCCTCGCGACTCCGGTTGCATATGTTAATGCATTTGGGCGTTCCGACATTATAGAAAAAAATTTATAGGAGTTTCCATTTTCGTAATTAGAGCACATAGCAATAGTTCATAGAATAAAAATGGTAACGAAATGAATCACAGGTTCGTGCTTTAGCATTGAATGAATTCTATCAGCATTCATTTATCTCACACGTAATTCTGAATAATTCTTAAAGTCGATAGTGCTTCAATACTTTAGCTCTTCTGCTTGCAAAGTTAAGAAAAGTTGTCAGGTCTGCTGGTTCTGGCGAAAGTTGATCAACTTGTCTTCAGCCTTCGCACCCAGTAAACGAGCTTTTAATGCTGCTGGCACCATTCAAACCAGAAAAAGAATTTGCTAATATCAGTATAAGCAATTTTCTTCAATAAGCTTTCATGGCATCCCTCTCAGTCGCTTTGTCTTCAACTGATGATTCAGAATGGGCCTACCAATCATAATTACAATCCCATTTCGTTTAGGAAACAAATACTTTTTTCAGTTTCTGAACTGGGAAGTCAAAAGTTTGCCCTTGCCGAACTCTACCATGAAGATAACTTAACCTCACCCATCATCCACCGGCCTAGAGGTCTTTCAGTGACCAGTTCGCACCTGCACAACCCTTATTTTAAAGAGCAATAATACTTCAAAATAAGTAGTAATTATTTATTAATTATTAGGAAAAAATTAATAAGGAATAAAAACTTCAAGACTCTTCCTTTAGCCCAAGCTTGCCCCAAAAATCCTCCATGAATAAACTGTACCAATACCACGAAAATCGAACATAGAGAAAATGAAACAATCCGAAATATCTATGGGTTAATTTATGTGAAGGTCTTGTCAAGGATTGATTTACGACAACTGGATCTAACAACATTTTAAGGGTTGTTTCATTCGTAGACAATAGGTAACCCCCGAAAAATGGGTAAAAAAAAAATGCCATGCCATCGATAGAGATATAACAAGAAACCTTATACAAATCGAAACAATCGGAGTGACCTTTAGATAATTCCATGCGATGCGCTAATTCATTGTTTCCAACAAAAAAAAAAAAAGAGAAAACTTGAGAATCGACACTCGGAAAAACATCGGGAAAAAAAAATTTACGGAATTTTTCCTCACGACTGTACAATCGAGATACCGGCCGAGACGTAGCTAGGAAGTCGTCATGACAACTAGATGTAATTATTAGGAAAAAAAAAGAATAAAATAACGAAAAACCTTGGGTTTGCATCGGATGTCCAGACCAGTACCGATAATAGGTAATTTAGTTGCAGGTACGAGCAGAAAAAGTAAAAAATCAGTCAGCAGAACATGAAGAGGTGTGAAAAATTCCCATATAAAAAAATTAGCGGGGCTAAAAATTTCCCCAATTTTTTTTTTTTTTTTTTTTTTTTTGAGCTTTAAAATAGACCTTAAAAATTTTTTTAACGCTTTACCTGGTCATGCTTTTATTAAAAGGCGAGAAAGAATAGGTAAGCAAGTGAATAAATGATGTGTAAGTGATAAACTAGAACCATCCCTGAAATGAATACTGAAGGTTTGCGTCCTCGCAGTTTAGGCTTCCCCGCAGGCGATTTTAACATTTAAAAATTTTTAATCTAATGTAACCATATACAATGCAACGTCAACTTAGAGTTTTAAAACAAATACTAAACTCGATACAGACATGAGCAAGAGAAGTTTAACATCCGACACGCTAACGTTCGACGTTACCGTACCTGGCCCACGACGTCAAGTTTTTTTTTTCTCTCCAGTATTCTCATTCCATCTTGAAATTTTTTTCCAACGTCTCCTCGCACAAACCGTCCTTTATTTTTATTTTTTTTTTTTTAGAAAAAAAAATACATATCTAATCGGCTTCGAAAACGATCGGTAGAATCCGCCGGTTTGACGAACTTTCCAAAACAAAAAAAAAGTTGTCAAGGTCTAATACGATGTTGCTCTCGGACCGGTTGGTTCGTCTCGAATTCAGGCAAATACTTCCTACAGCCTCGTATTAATCGTCGCCACTGAATATAATTTTAATATTGATCTCCTAATAAAAAACCCATTCTTGTTTCACTTAAGAATTTTGGCGCAAAATTGTTTTTTTTTTTGCTTCTTATCTGGAAACGCCTTATACACGAAAACCTGATGGATACTTTCTCATGCTACTAACCTCTTATGTCTATTATGGAAAGACTCTGCAGGTGTTGTTATGTTATACAACAAATCTTACTAGTTTTGACATGTGTAAAATTAAGCTTATCAATTATCTCTCATTTTTATACTTTTTAATTACATTGAATTAAATGTGTTTCATTTATTTAAATGCATTTAAATATCAACTTAGTTGGGTTCAATTATAGGGCTTGTGGATGTTTACTAAGTTGTTTTTTTTTTAAGGCTTCAGGTACACAAATTAAGTTCTCATGAATTAAGAAGAAAGGGAGAGGGCCTAACTAAAATGAGATAATTAATTAGAGTAGTTGAAAAATTTTTTGTAAATTTTTTAAGGAAGTTGGTTTGTAAATAAAATTTCGGTTGGATTTTCCCTTAATATTCAAAAATTCTTGACCAGAAATCAGTCGAGCCTAACCTAATTAAGACTCTACGAACTCAAGGCAGCAAAAATGAAAAAAGAAAATTTTGTGCTGCTTGCTTTCTAGTATTTAGAGAAAAGGTGGACTCCATTCATGCACTTAAAAAAAACTCCACCGAAAGAAAACTAAAAAAAAAAAAAAAAGACTCATAAATAAATTCTAAAGCAATTGAAAAAATTTTTTGCCCAAAAAATCTGAAAATTAATTTTTTTGAGAAAAAAGGTGAACTCAGAATCTAAAAATGCTTCCCCTCAAATTTTTAAAATGACCGAATTTTGAACTCCTTCCATTTTTAATTTTAAAATGCGCTTTCTCACTAAAAATTGTTGGAAGATCACAGACAAATGAGAAAAACGAGCATATAAAATTCTGCAATTAGAAAAAAAAATTATGATTTGAGCTACTCACAGTCAATTTTTATAAAAATCATTGTATCAAAAATTTCTCATTTTATTTTCCTTTGTTTTAAAGCCCTCAGCTGCTAGTAAGATCACTGTAACAAATCAAAAAATAAAGCTAAAGGTACTATTCCCAATTTGCCATTTTGGCCAACAAAAGCCAACTGGCAATCAGACTGCAAAAGTCAATTAAAAATTTGTTCGAGTTCCACAACTTAAAGACAATCACTTTCCATTCAGGAAGTCATTTTCCTAATCTCACAAATCAATATCATTATGATAAAGCTATTGCTATAAAATGCCTTGTGAGTATCAAACAAATTTTGTTTTGTGATTTTGTATCAGCCTTGACTAAATTCAGGCTCCTAAACTGTTCTCACCATGATTCAAAAATTTTAATTTATTAAATTTCAGCGCTTCCAAACTCTGGGCCAAATTTTTCTCTTTTCGACATTTCAGAACCAATTTTCATCAAAACTGGCAAAAAGTCCAACATGAATATCGCAATTAACCTAAAAGCCTAATTTACTATTTTTTAGGCAGACATACCTGCTAACCTAACCATTTTATGCTGAAACAATAATTCACTGAGCTAACCCCAACAGCATTACAAAAATCTACTCACAAATTTTCTTGTTAGTTGATTTCGAAACACAAACACAACAACTTGTATTAGAATTGATTGAACCTAATTTCACATTCGAGAAACCTTCTCTTGAATCAATTTTCCCCTAAATTGCCCACCGAATCACTAAATTTTAATTTTTTTTCATTCCACTATTCTTATTGATCACTATCACTATAGTAAATTTGGAAAAAAAGCATAAAATGTCTCGAATTAAGATTGATTTTCATTTTGACCAATAATTTTCATGACTTTTCAGAAAACAATAGATTTTACAGGTAATCAGCTAGAAAAAACTATTTTTTGTGGTTTTAGTTTAATTCCAAGTAAAGAAGAATTAATTAGAGTGTAATCAGATGCTTATTAATTCTTCTTTATGATTAAAAAAAATTAGAAAAGAAAACTTACCCGTGATCCATCCTATCGACAGGACTCGGTCCCGGAATTCCTGGCATCATTCCATGGGACGGCATCGGCCCCGGCATTGGATGACCGGGTCCATGACCAAAAGGAGATCCGGGAGGCAGGCCGAAACCTCCAGGGCCCGGTCCACCAAAGGGTTGATGACCCGGAGAGGAAAAATGCGGATTTCCACCTCCGGGTGGGCCGCTCATGAAGGGTGGCCCGGACGACCCAGGCCTTCCGATGAATTGAGATCCTCCCGAAGGAGATCCGAAAGGTCCATGTCCAGGACCATTGAAAGGAGGTCCGCCGGAGTTAGGAGGCGGTCCGGGAAATCCCGAATTCGGTTGAGGAGGTCCGGGCGTTGAAGAACCAGACGGTGCAGGCGATGCAGTGTATTGGGGCGTGCCAGATCCCGGAGGAGGGCCCCCATAAGGAGGCCCTCCTGCAGGGGAACCTGCCCCACCAGGCGGGCCTTGGAAAGGAGACGGCCCCTGGAAGCCCGCCGGCGGCCCGGAAAAGTTCTGCCCCGAATTAGGGGCAAAATTTTGAGGTTCCGAGCCGGGCGGTGGTCCCTTCCAGGAGGCGGCCGGGTCCTCCAGCGTGGCTGGCAGCGTGATGGGCGGGGCTACGCGCCGGGTACAGCCAGCTGAAAATAGAGAAGTGCCATGTAGGTTCGCTAACAAGGAGAAGTTAAATTTTAAATCATTGGAAAGAAACGGGGAGAAAATTACAAAAATGCAAAATCAAACACAATGGACCATGATAGGTTAAGTCAGCTAAATAGTGATTGTAACGCCTATACTTGACTCATGCGATCGGCAATCCGTTTCATCTTGTCAAAATGACTAAAAATTTGGATCAAAATAACGCTAAATCACATTGGCAAATATTAATTCTTATTACATTTTTTCGTTCGAGTCCCTCCGCGCCCCTGTCTCATTCTGAATTTGTCAAATGGCACAAAAAGACATTGCTTTTGAAATCCGTTTGGTAGTGAGCATAGTATGCTCTCGGTTGATATTTCTGACTGAAACCACTACACATTTTATCACAGATAAACTTCACAGAATGCACCTTTTCCACCTCCGCGGATATCGCGCACATTTTTCCAATTTCTAGACCTATTTCGACCATTTTAACATTTAAAACCATTCGTCAGAGTCTTAATTCCGATCCGTTTCATTACAAACGCAGCAAATAAACAAAACTAGTCAAAACAGCCGTCATTTGTACTTCAATATTTTATCAATTCCGGCCCTCAAACAAAAAAATTTCATTTTTAAAAATCGTAATCCGAATTATTTTACAAAAGCCGGAAGAATCGACCCGATAAATATTTTTAAAAAAAGCAAAAATATATACATCGATGTTGCTTATTTGAGGTTAGAAGTATGCGGCGTCGTTAGAGTCAAAACAGAATCTTTCAAACGACGACTTTCGATTCATAAAATTTTATTACTTTTAAACAAAGCCGCCATAATGACAGAAATTTAGCTTCGATAAATCCGAATTTGATTTTTAAATGCTAAACTAATCGATATTTACGAGAAATTTGACGTTATTTTGAAAAATAAGGAACATACGATGTTTTGCATCTAAGCCCCAACAAAATTTTTCTGTTAAGAAGTAATGTAAACAAAACGTTGTAAATGAGATTTGGTTATGAAATAAGTACAAATGCCCACCTTTTTGGCCTCCTTTGAGGTCGAGAAGTGACGGAATATTGGCAAGTAGAATTGTCAACTATTTTTTTTCTTCGGCCGTCTACAAAAATTATCCTCGGTAAAGCCGCGAGCGCGAAATGCAACCATTTTTACAGCGCGTCGCGACCGGCTGTCAGAGACCTCAGGCGGCATGTCTCACGGCCAGACATCACTGCACTCCTTTTTTTTTTTTACATTATTTTTATATCACTGAAATAACACAACCGAGGAAATATTTTCGTGAGAAGGTAAGGTTAAAACGTGTAAGAGATCGCGAAATGAATCACATCGTTAAAACTGGATCGTGTCATCTCCTCGAACCGATCCAAAAGTCATGTTCGACTCACTTTCGACGAGGTTGACAATGTCACCCTAAAAATCAATAAGTTACCCCCTTAACCCTCCCTGACTCGAACACTGCACTATCATTACACTAGGCACGGTATAATTGAACGGTGGGGCTTCTTTAAATCTGGGTGGCGGCCCCTGATCGAGCACCTTTTTTAACTCCACCATTATCGCAACTGATGTAAAAAGAATGACACGTTATGAGCTTCTCGTTATCGATTCCTTTTTACGTCGGAATGAAAACAACAAGTTAAAACTCGCGATTTCTTACTGATGATTATGCCGGATCGCGCAAAAATGATTCCTTACGGGAATCAAACTTTTTTTGTCTGGTATTTAATTAAATAGAAAAAAAAATCGGAAGTCGCGGGTCGACCGGTTTCACGATTTCAAAAGTTAACATCCGTCCTAGAGTTGACAAAAGAAGACGGCAAAAGTTAAGTTACATCATTGACTGAGTTTGACTCTCGAGGCTCGCGCAGTCTTTTTCTTACTCTTTACAGGCAAGTTTAGACGGTCACTTGCTAAGGAGGAGGGGCTCTCGAGGAAATGAGATGTTATACTCGAGCATTTCTGTGACACCAAGGTCTTGTGTTTACACACGGCGGGGTCATTGTCTCGTCCATCTACAGTATATTTCATTCCGACGTTGCTTCTTCTACTTCTTCGTCAGTCGCTCTGCTTCTACCATCCATCCATATACTTGAAACAAAAGATAAACCGGTTCTTTATCACCTTTTTTTGTGAACTTTTCAATCTCACGGCGACACCGTAGTTGGCGCCAAAATTTTAAAAAGTGGCTACCGTGTTGAGAGAAATAAAAAATTTATGACCTTATAATTTTTCAATCCGTAATTACCTATATTATAATATGTAAGTAAGCATACCGACGTCCATTAATATTAGTCGACTACTGCTGCTCCTACTACTATGCTACTGCATTAAGTAGACAGGCAAATAAATCAGGGGAGTCAAGAAGGGCCCCTTAACCTGTCGGGCCTTAAGATCTAGCCCCATGGGATAAATCCTTCACAGCTTCCCTACCCGGCGACTAAATCCTGTCAAGTGGTACGGCTGACAAGGACTCCCGGCCATCCCAATTCTATCGATGAATTGTGGCCCCAACAAAACCTCTGCCTTTTAAGAGCTTTAAAATTCGCAACCTGACCCATCATCCACGGGCGATCGTCGCAGATGACTTTTCTTCAACTAATCAGTCTGTTAGTCAGCTAAGCTTTACAAGGTCTCCAGACCTTCTGCAGCACCAAAATTTTCTTCAAGGTGGCAGGTGGCTTGAAAACTGAAGAATTCAATACCTCTGCAATGAAAATCCCAAAACTTTCCAAGAGCCAAGTTATAAAGCTTAAAGCGACGAACAATGAAAATTTCTGAGCAGGACAGTGTAGCGAAATTCGGGAATAAAAATAACGAGGATGGCTGAAAAAGCGGAGGCTTGTTAATGAGAAAAAGAGCGGGAAAAACTCTTTAATTAAAACAAGGTTTAGTCAGGATTAACTTCCTCGGTTCTTCCTACTTAACATGAACCCTACGATGACATCCGTTTGTACTTTTCAAACGCTTTTCCAACGGTTTTCTGTCATTCTTGATTATTTTAAACTAAAAAAACCGACCTACATTTTCAAGATTTTAAATGATCGAATCGCTTGTGATTTTCTGGTTCGAATGAAACCGAAACCGTTTTGGATCAAAGAAAACGTAAAACCGTTATCATTTACTGTTAACTCGATTCCCACAATAGATGTTTGCAATTTCATTCGTGCAATGCACGGTTTAAAAATACAATCTCTTTTCTCTGCATCGAAATTAACGGTAACATTTACTATGTATTTTATGTAATCTTCAATTGCTATCTTTAGCTGAATACATTTAAAAATATAACCGGAGGAAGGAGGAACGACAGGAGTACGTCAATCCACAATGAGAAAGTTTAGTTAAAGTAAGCGAATAAATAGTTAGGTCTATTTTAGCCTGTAGCAAGATTCAGCATCTAAAACGACACAAAAAGGAATAAGGTTGCATGAAATTCCGAAGAGTAAGTCATCCACCATCTCAAGATCCCTGACAATGGGATCTTTTGGGGTGTCATTTCGAGACATCCCTAAGGACGGTCCCCCCCGGTTAAGGAGGTGCTGGGGAGCTATGCCATATTAAGCACACTGGACATACAAATCAGGTTCACTACGACTACGACATTTAAGCCGTAAACAGCCCTTCTCAATTAACCAAGCTTGAGCTAAAGAGCATTGTCAGACAAGAGTATGATGGGAGTACCTAGGAGGCTAGAGGGGCACCAAGAAAAGAGTTCCATTTGTGTACCATAAACCTTCTCTTTAGCTTATGCAAAACTCCCTCCTCAGTGGGGGGGGGAGAACTTACTTGGCTTAAATCTGTTAACTTTCATCCAAATTTTACCTCTCTTTTTATGAAGCCAGCCCTCTATCCCCTTTCCGATAAGACTTTCTGCAGCAGCTACCTCTCGTAGAAATCGGAGGTCGGGCAATCCTCTGAGGCTTAGCGGTGCGCAGAAGTCGCTTTAGTCAGAGTCAACCCACATCTCTGGAAGCGTCCATATTTCTTGGTAATATCCTTAGATTATGGTAGGGGCAATGGATATCCTGTAGACATGCCTGGGATCGTCTTGTACCCCTAGGAAACCCTCAGCCACAGATCTTTCAAGAGAAAAACTAAAAAGAAATGAAGTTTAAGATTTAAGCGAGGAGTTCGAAAGTTTATACCTGGTCTGCAGACTTAGCTCTATGGAATCCGTGCAAGTCTGCGTTTTAAATGACCCACAGTCAGATGGGTCCTTAATTATGGTTTTATAGCGTCACACTAATAAATTCGGTTGACTTTTTTTCGCACAAAAAATTTCACGACATTATCATTTCCTCATTAAAATCCAAAGGCTAATCTTTTATTCGTAGGAAGGATTTAAGAAGTTAAATGGAAAAAACCGTATTTAATTGCAAGAAAACGCCATTAAGATGAAAGGATTATAATGGATTTGATTCTTTGGTGGCCGAAAAACCCGTCGAATAAACGTGACACGATTTATCTCTGCATTTAAAATTGACGGGGGTTTTTGCCGATATTGCAATTCGCGAATATATCATTTGGGAAATATGCGATATACCGGTTAAAATCGAATATGGTATTTTTTTCTTCGAAAGGAGGCAGAAGCAAAAGTGGTTTTTCGAGTCGCGGAAGCCGAAAGTGATCGACATCATCATCTGTCAAAGTTCTCACGAGGCGGTCCTACAGAATCCCTTTAATTGCTTTAAAATCTTTTGCGGAATTAATGGTAAACCTGTTCTTCCATCTAAAACGTGACAGATGGACAAACGTCATCGCATAACACACGATCTTTTTTCGCTTTGTTTTCCTTTTGGATGCTGGAGAGAGGGGGGAAAAATCAGAGAAGAATAAAATTTTTAGTCGACTATTGACTTTTACATCGAAAGTTGGGGAACATGCGTATTGTAGGCAGAGGAGTCCCTAGTCAGCATATTAACCTCATCATTTGAATTTCATCGAGTTTGATAACCTACGTCACCCACCTTGTATATCCCGGATACATCTAAAACATTTCTCCCGAACTTTCTTTCATGCCTCGCCTTTGTTACACCCTAAAATGAAAACATTGTTACACGAGGAGGGAAATTTTCCCTGTAAAGGCGACTCGAGAATTCCAAAGATGAAATCTCATCTTTCGCCACCACGGAAACATTTAGGTCATTTTATTAGAAATTAATTATCAAAGAAGTAGAAAGGTTGGAGTTTATCGGGGAAGTGAAGCCGCGAGCATTAACCGGCTCGCCACCACGACATCGGGATGCAGGGCGGAGCTTAAGGAATTGTAAATACTCTTCGATGTCACCGGAATACTCCTGGGACTCCGTAACGTGCGGATATAAAAAAGTTAATCCCCATTCCTGGAATTATATGATTTGATTTTCTTTTGCCTATGACGGAATCAAGAGCGTGACATGTACATTCGAGTTCATTTGAAAGATTTGAACTTGTAGAGTTAAACCCAAGATAAAGGCAAAGTAATAATGATAACAAACAAGTTAAACCGTGGGTGTCGTTAAATCCGCGCCATTATTTTCTCGCGAGTTCCACTCGGCGTTGCCGAATTTATATCAACACGGTAAACCGTGTTGTTACTGCGACCTGCATTATGAAGTATCAATCCCCGTTTTTAAAATTACGTTTTAGATGACAGGTCGCGCATGACGAGAACAGGTTCTTATTACATTCTTTCATGTACGCTTCTTTTATTGATAATTCGACTGAAAATAAATCCTGAATAAAGTGGCATCTTCAATTCCTAATATGTCCAGTCGTTATTTTTTCAAAGATAAATCGGTATTAAAAAAGTTTCTTAAGATAAATTGAGAAGTATGAATAATTACTTAACAACAAAGTGTATTGCTGGTAAGGTTTTCACTAGCGGGAAGTCCGGATATGGTTCCCATAAGTCCCGTTTTGTCCAAGACCCTAAGTTTTGTCAAAAGGTGGCTCACAGTTTGCCTACTCGTAAATAGGGAGGAAGGACTATGTGCCACCGTTTTTCGACGGATTTTGCTTCTTGGTGCTTAAAGCTCTTAAAAGGACTCAAAGTTCCCCTTGTCTACGGTATTCACTTATTCCCTTATTACACACTTGGGGTCCAAGGGTCCAGTTAGAAATTAGGGCCGTCGAGAAAGGGGGAGCAAAGGTATATACCCAAGAGCCTCGAGAAAAATCTGAATTATAGACAGTTCGTATCAGCCTAGCTTTTTCAGTCAGGTCCTTGTAAGATAAGGGCCGGAATGACCATTTTTCAGGGGACCAAGGTACGGTAACGTGGTTCTCGACGCCTTTGCTACACTTTATAGCTCGAATGTAGACCTTTTTGAACAAACTAAAGGATAGCTTAAATCATTGATAACCAGCCTAGATCAGTAGTAAACTATCAAAAAAAATTTTGAACCATACTCAACTGAAAGGCATTTCAGCTTTAAACTTTCAGCATTAGATTGAATATTTACCGTCTTTGAGTCTGATAAATAAAGCACGTCAATCCGGTCTCAGTTTATGGAACAAGGAGTTAGGATGACGTTTAAATAATCTCCTACTCTTGTGTCGCCTGAATTCCAGACACAAGATACCTCTTTACTTTTCTGGGGACAGTAAAATTACAACCAGAAAACAGACGGACCCCGCAGATAAAACAAGATTAGGTTAAGTTTCTACAACACGAAAGCCCAACAGCCGCTTCGACAGCCAAACTAGAATTCAGGCCGATTTATTTTTTCAATTATTATTCCGTGGCAATCTGTCATACACCGAATGGGATTGCAAGTCAGCCAAACGAGATTGAATAATCTGCAGGATATAAAATTAAGACAATAAAATGAAATTTTAAGAAAAGTTAAAAATGTTTTGATGGCTGTGATTTATCCAAAAAACTTTGTTAATCAATCTTAAAACTTTTATTCTCTAAAAGTTTTTTCTATAATTAATAGTGTATTAGCCTTTTGCATTTTAAAGCGTGGATTTAAAAGGACTCTTAAGCAAGAACAATTCAGGAAATTCATGTCGGGGGTGAAGGCGACATTGGACTAAATTGTAGGGGAAGGGGTGTTTGAATATCGATGAGGCTCACAGAATGAACAGAGGAGCCATATACTTTTAATTTCAATAAGGCCAGGACTAATTTAGCGTGCTCTTAATACAAGCTTGCAGCCAAAAAAGTACCAGGCCCTTCCACAAAACCTGAGACTCTAATTTTTTTTTTTAAATTTAATCGGGAGGGATTCTCACTTAAAGTCTCAGAGTCTAATAAATGTATGCTGAGCCCTAACCTACCATATTCCTCCTTTACTATCTTTGGAGTGCTTGAGTAAAAATGTTAGAATCAACCAATAAAATAATGTCAAAAACATTTCTCAAAAAACAAAACACAAACAAGCATTACAATCAATAATAAATAATAAAATTTACCAGAATACAGAAAATGTTTTTGCAAAAAAGTTGATCAGAAAATTTTTTTTAATGAATATATTATTTTACATAACAAAAACAGAGTGAAATCAAACAGCAAGAAAAAAATCAAACAAAAAATAAAAAATCCAAATTATTTCTGCATAAAGTGATTCTTATTTGTAAATTTACTGAAGAAGAGACGCGTCGGCTGATCGTCATGGCTTGGAACGAAACGATAGAAAAAATACACCCTTTTTTTCCTTTTTTTTTTTTTTTTTTTTTTTTTTTTAAGAGGGATAAAAGGAGTGCCCCGAACAGAGCATAACTACTTTATACAGTTGCTCTTTTGACTAACTTAGTACTCTTCCGAGCATTTTTATTTTTATAAGAAGTAAATCAAATTTCGCAAAGGAAATATTTTTAATCTCACCGGCGCGGTGTTTACTGTTCGACTTTTATCATTTATTACCCATATAATGTTAAATTAATCTCTATGTAAAATATGGCTATTTCTTTTTTCCATTAATGACCAATAAATTATTTTATATATTCTATTTTAAAAATTTTCCGATCAACTATACACAAAAATTCATGTATTCGATGATTAATCGTTTACTCACCTATTTCGCTTTTTTTCCTTATAAAATTAAATTTACGATTTTAGTTTTTATTGTTTTAAAATTGTTATGACAGCTCGTTTAACAAGTTTATTTTAACTCTTTATTTAATTAAGAATAAAAATTAATTGTATTAGAACTACCGCTTTGATTTAAAATCGTTGTTTTCAGGATAGGTTTTTCGGTTACATGTTTAAAATTTACACATTTTGCTAATTAAATAGTGATTTTATTTTTTTTTTTATTCTTTGGTATACATTTTACGCTGAAATAAAAATTAAAGCCGGATACGAAAAACTCAGAATTTTTTTATCGTTCCATTTTTTTAAAATTAATACAAAAAAAATGTTGATTTTTCTTTTTAAGGAAGATCTTTATTGGTTTTCCTGATGCTAGAAAAAAATTGAATGTTTTCAGGCACACTGTTTGATGACAAGATTTTTATATAATGCTATTTTAAATACTATTCATGGTTAAAGGAACTAAGTAAGAAGGCGAGACTTGTTCAGTATCTACTCGGATTATCTTCTTGAGATTTTTGTTTGTTTTTAAACTGATTTGTTCGTTATAAACTATAAGGTTATTTTTTTCGACGTATTTAGCATGAAACAAAAAAGATTTTATATAAAAAATGCACCATAATTTGATTATATTAGAGAGAAATATTAGAAAATTAGAAAAGGACTTTCGACTTGTTGATCGTACTGACAGAGCCTTTGGAAAGAAAAATGAGCTGCACAGCTGCTTGAGAAAGGTTAGGTTAAAATTTTCGTAAAGTTTTTATAAGTCGTTCTGTCCTCTGATTGGATAGGCTTATTTTCTAACCATTTGAGGTTAGGATCGATTATATAAATGGAGCTGCGCCCATCACATGAAAACTAACCTAGTTGGCGACATTATTTTTCTATTTTTATATAATTAAAACTTCTTTTCTATTCCTTTTACCTTTTTTATAGCTTTCTTTTCATCAAAGTTCACCGCCTTGTTTTAATTTTATCAAACAGTTAAGTTGGCGTTTTTCTAACTACACGTTTTTTTAATTTTCAAGATGGCGTTTTTTTAGTCAACATCATCGATAATGGAGTTACGATAATCCAATAAGACTTTCAGATAATCAAACAAGTAATTTACATCTCTAATTTAACCAAATTACTGTATTATCCTTCATTTTTTGTACTAACTCGAATTTTCTTCATTTTAATAATAAACCAACTTTATCCTTTGTGTTTCATGCTTTCTTTTTTGTACTAAAAACACACATCCTGCCAGGACTAAACACACATTAAAAAAAACCACAAGGAACCGTTCTTTACTAACTTAAATTATCATTAAAATGCCCAATTCACTCGTTTTTTGTTACACAGTAGTGGACGTATACAAATTTTTTTATTATCTTAACTACTACTAAACGAAACATTTTTCTTTTCTTTCATAATTTTCAGAGAAACGAAATTAGGAAAAATAAAAATTAAAAACATTCAAGCATATATAAAATAAAATAAAAATATTTAAAAAGAAAAATTAGGTAACAATATTCCTATTTTCCGCTTCTATTTCTGACTTTTGTATTCTACGACCCTAAAAGCTAATCTTACATCTTTAACATACTTTTCTTAAATTGCAATGAAGCCATAATACATAAAAACGCGTATCGGTGTTTTTAAACATGAATTTGTAAATATCGATTCCGTCTTCCAAAAAAATAAAATCATTTCCGAGTAAGATTCATTTTTTTTTCCACATTTTCTACGGACTAGAAGGGTAAAATGCAAAATAATTAAACTATCTAACATGATTGTTTTCTTTTTCTTATTTTTTAAAAATGTTAATATATATATATTTAAGCTATTGTACTATTTTTTTTGGTTTTATATTATTCCAATTCAACGTACTGATGATTCATTTTTCAAAAATGTTGATGGAATCCTTAAAATTAAGGCCAATTGATGATAACCATGGACAATCTAATAAAAATGAGTATAAAAATCTTTGTTCAGTACGTCGGATATGCTTTGTATTAATGTATTATTTTGAACACAGCAATACATATTGTTTTTTTTTATAGTATACATTCATATTAAAACCGTATTACTTCAAGGCATTTTCATATTTGTACAAAAGAATTTAGCAGTAAAAACTTTTTTAGATATATAAAATCTTTAAAAGAGAAAATTTTAATGATCAACTTGTGATATATGGTTTTGCAGCTTTCGATCCAATCGAGTATACAAGTTTGATTTTTTTTAACAAAAAAAAAAAAAATACTGCAAATGGTAAAACTGTTTGAAAATAAGGTCCTTTTCCAAAATTCATCAAAGTGCCTCTCAGTTTGCTCGAGGATTTATTTCAAAACAAATAAGGTGCTAATATGTTTTTGTCTTCTGCTTTCCCCATATGAAACTTGTCTAGAAAATTAGCAGAAGAACTAGAGCCACTAGAGTCGCTACATGTTTGTAGCAAAGGACACTAGCGAAACTAGCGGTAGAATTTTGCAACCCCTTTTCACTTTTAATAAATTTTGGAAAAGGCCCAGAGTCTTGACTAGAAAAGAAAAATTAAATCGGACAAAGCCGAAGTAAAAATAAAACTTTTGAGTATTTTCTTCAATCGTTATTTTCTTAATACTTTTTAAATTATTAAACTAAATTTTGACTAAATAAAAATCTTTGGTTTTGGTTATCTGCAGTCGTTTACTTGGCATCCTGACTGATTTGTAAATTAAAAGGAAGGCAGACGGAAAAATTTGCAGTTAGCACCGCTCCAGTCGCGGGTAGTGGTCATGTCATTGACATTTAATCAGATTTAGTCAACAACAAACAGATACTGTCGACCCTGGCGCTAAATTTTTACGCTTGCCTATCCCAATGAAAATTTTTTTCTCTAATTTTTAATGTTGTACTTTTGGTGTTCAAGGCCCCTAAGAACATTTAGGGATTTAAATAAACACTTTGACCGAAGTTTAAGACTGTTGTATAAAATACTGATTCAACAAGGTTTGATTTACATTAAATATGATTTTCCAAGGGGAAACAAAAATTTTTTGTGAGGCGTCGTAAGCTAAGAACTTTTAATGTTTTAAAAAAAATTACGCATAGTGGATTCGTTTTTGACTATATAGAAAAAATTGGTCGAAGAGCTAGTTTTGAAGTTTTGTCAATATGAAACCATCTCATTTTTTTTTTTTTTTTTAAAGTTTCGAAAGGAACCGACTCAAAGTAAAAATGATATCATATCGCACAAAATAAATAATCAAAATATCCAAATAAGAAGTAAGATTTTTTAAGCTTGAACTTTTACTATTGGGAACAAGCTTTCAGCATGATCTTGGTTTATTAGCCTTACACCCAATATTCCTTCCTCACTCAGAAAACTTTTTCTTTAAGCTTTTAATCTTTGTTTTGGTTTAAAACAATAAAATAATCTAATAAAATTTCTTTGCACTGAACGCGAATCCAATACTATTTCGTAATAAACTAATAAAAATAAAAAATATTATAAATTTGATAAAGATTTCACTATGACACCGATATATACTCTACATTATGTACAGTAGTGTTACTTTTCTTAAAAATATATGACTCATACACTCTGATAATGCCCTCTATAAATATTATTATCTAATTTGTGATTGAGTTAAAGCAGCTTTCGAAATACTTTTTCGTATCAATTAGCGGCGCCAGGCGGTTCAAAATATTAGTCAAGAAGCTTTGTTATCCTGTAGCTCTGAGTGCTCTGGCAAGCTCAGTACGCTCACTGGTATTTATTAATCAGTCCAGTCTTCTGGCTATAAGCTTTAAAATTCTTATGATAACTGACTCTGGTGCCGCGCCGCATAAAATTAACATATTTTCTCTCTTTCTAGTAATTGTACAACATTTAAAGTATCGGTATACAATTAGCAGGATTCGTTCAAAACTGCCATAGCCTAAACTCCCGACGATTTGAAGGTTTAGAAATCTCATTTTTTAAGTAATGTTTTTGTAATTTTTCAGAAAGCTTTAGAAATGAGTATCTTTAAAATTATTTGTTTTTGCATATTAAAATTTTGATAAATTGTAAATCAATAATAAAGTGCTTCAGAGCATTTAAGAAAATTGTACTTCCTCCTGTTTTAGACGTTTAAGAAAAAAAAAGTTTTCGAAATGTTTGTTATAATCCTATCAGGTATAGATTTTGCATATTAATGTGTTAAATTTATTTGGCAAAATCGCCACAGTGAACCTATTCAAGAAAGTTCCCAAGGAATACATTTACTTGCCGAATTTTGCTGCATGACTTTCACTACATTTACTTCAATAAATTCTAAAAATTTTAACAGGGAAAAATAAATAATCCTTAAAATACTCATTTAAAAACTTTAAATCTCGCTCTGGAGTTAAGCTCTGTGGGAGTCTCGACATAATACTCCTTGAAATTTTGCCTTAAAAAATAAATTAATTTACGGGATTAATCCGGAAGAATGGATTCGATTTCCCCTTCGCTATCGGCTACTTTAATACAGACTTCCGGTTCCGGCATTTCCCAATCATCTTCTTCCTCCTCCTCCTCCTCCTCATCATTATTAAAAGGAGTTGTTATTTCTATAGTTCTCAAAGCTTGATCGGACCCAATGGTCGTGGCGTAGGGCAACGGCCTCTCATTTTCCCGTAATTCCGTATCGTAATGTTCCTTTTCCCTTTGATGTCTCCTTAATTCTCTTTTATTTTTGTACCTGCAGAGGCAATGCTGACAAGAATGAGGTCGTTCCGCTGCGTGTTCGGCAACATGTTCAGCTATGGCACTTTTAGATTTGAATTTTTGCTTGCAATAATGACAATGATAAACTCGCCCACCGGAATGAAATTTCATCCTGTGCACGGCCAACGACGTGGTTGAAGTGTATTTTTTATTACAATCCTGACACTGATAAGGTTTTCTTTTTTCCCTTTCGTGAACCGGAACGTGTTTTTTTCTTGCGGAATTTGAAAAAAAACTCATGCTACAATACTGACATTTAAACGGTTTCAAATCGAAATGTAATTTCCTATGATTGGTCAAATTTCCCTGGGCGTTAAAATCTTTACCGCATATGTCACATTTATAAGGCCTGTCTCCCGAATGACGGTTCATGTGCTCTCGCAATTTTGACGGATTTATAAAATTAAGTCCGCACATTTCGCAATTAAACTGGCGGTCTTCTTTATGCTGGATCTCGTGTGATTTTAATTCCCATTTGGTTTTGAACCAAGCTCCGCATTTCACGCAAGGGATGTTTTTTTGAGCGTGAGTTTTAACATGTCTTTGTATGGAAATGTAATTCGGTCGAACTTTGTTGCATATTTCGCACTTGAAACCGTGGGGACCTTTGTGGGTTAAGATATGATCCAGGAGATTTCTTTTTAACGGGTAACTATTTTTGCAGAACATGCAAGTGAATTGATGCATCCCGTGAACCACTCTCTTGTGTTTTGTGATGCTGTGTTTTATTCTAAATCCGGCTCCGCAGAGATCGCATCTGAATATTTCGCCGAATTGATCCCCAATCCAAGGAACTTCCTTTGAATTTACTACGGTGTTTATTATGGAATTTTGAGAACTCTCGTTGGAAAGATAATTGTTCTCAGAAGAGTTCATTCCATCAATGCTCCTAAAATTTTAAGACATTCATTAATGCTTGTTTAAATAAATGAGTAGCAATATTGAGTTACAATAATAATAATTTATAAAAAGATCTACTTACCTTGACTTAGAAATAAAACTAATCATTCTTCAAGAAAATACACAACTTCCGTAATTTGGTTTCAAAATGCTAAAAACAAAATTTAAAGTGCTTCTTCCTTGTTAGTAAAAGCAGGAAAGTGTTCAATTTACTATTCTCCACTACTCTAGACATTTTTTTAAAAACAGCAACATTCACCATCAGAACTCAGTTTTTGCAAACTAAACTCTGGCAAAGCCTCATTAATAATTAATTGCACATTTTAAAAATTCAACAAGCAAAGATTTTCTTAAAGGCGCTGGTAACATTCATGCACTTCTCACAACAAGCACTAAAAACACTTATACAATCTTCCATAATAATATTTTAATACTTACGAATTTCCTTCATCTTCCCCATTAATCTCCGATTTTGCTTTTCCAATCACTTTCTTCTTATCTGATTCCGTTTTGCTTTCCCCTTTAGATGCTTCGTCATCATGTTCATCAGAATCATCATAAGTCATTTCTATTATGGGAACAGTTATATCACATTCATCATCATCCTCATCATCCTCATCATCATCTTCTTCATCTTCTTCTTCTTCTTCATTGCCAACACGATTTGCTTCCTCTGCCAATTTTAAATTGTAAGCTCTTACGATATCTTCAACATTTGTCACGGATTTACCCACAGCTCTGATTTCAACATCATCGGACAATCCCTTAAAATTCATCATCATGATCTTTTCCTCCAATTCATTGGGATGTAGCTGCAATAATCATATATTAATTAATTTTTCACAGCTAAAAAATGACCAAGCTAAATGTATGAACAACACACAGGTGCCTACCTACACTAATTTTAACTTACAAATGTAAAATGTAAGTAAAAAAAATTCATCAAGAAAAAATAATGAGATCAAAATAAATTGCAAAAATATTAAAAACTTAGCTACGGGGTCGCACAAATCAATCGATTGATTTGGTCTAGAAATTGCGTGTACGAGGCATTCGTGGAGTGGAAAAAAAAGGGGGAAAAAATTCAAAACAATGCGTTGTTTACATTGTTTAACGACCTTTCCTCTAATTTTAAAATGCGATAAAATGCAAAAAAAAATTTGCGGAAACTTATAAATTTAAAAGAATTATGAATGAGAAAGTAAAAATTAGGCATTCAAGATCGGTAGTAAAAAAAAGGGAGAGGAAATGGGCCTATCAAAAAAAAAGGTAAAAAGACGCCGGAAAATTTCTTCAAGAAATAACGTGAAATTATTAATTTTCAGGATCGAACCTGTCGTGCAATCTTAACAATACGAAAAAAAAAGTATGTGGGGTTGTTTAAAAATCCAATAAATCGTGAAGAAATAATTAAAATGAATAAAAGACAAGCAATACTTACGAATTAATTACAAAATGTCATCCATTTTTCCTTAAATGCAGAGGGAAATTAGTCGAAAACGCAGGGAATTTAATGGCCGATTTAAAAAAGTGCGGCTGTTTGTTTACTTTCAGTCAAAAAACCAAACCGGTTGCTTTTGATTTATGATATGACTTTTGCCTTGACTTTTTTACTCTTTTTATTACAGTATATTTAAGATTCCTGCATTTTAAGTAATAATCTTGCTTATGTAAATTATTGAATGCAATATGTAACTTGTCAAATGATTTTTTCCCACTAGTTCTCTCTTTGAAGATATGTAAGTAACTGGTACTGATTTATTTATTTATTTACTTACGTAATTGATGATATCAACTAGATAAAACATTAATAGTTCATCTTCTACCTTGCAGCAGAATAGATGAAAATGCCTTTGAAGTTTTGTGCCAATTTATCATTCATGTTTCAAGAAAGTTCATCTCTCTTGGAACGTTATGAATTGGCAAGAAAGGCAGGATTTAAAGCAGTTGAAGTTGGTTTTCCTTATGATTTCACTTCAGATGAAGTAAGGGATGCAAAAGTAAAATCTGGCTTAGAGCAAGTATTGATTAACGTGTATCCAGGTAAAGTTTTGAATTGCTGATTAATATAAACAACAAGACTAATTTTATCTTAAATTACATAGGTAACATTAAGAATGGAGAGTTGGGCTGGGCAGCGCTTCCTGGTAAAACTAATGAATTCAAGCAGAGCTTGGAAAAAGCAGTTGAATATGCAAAAAAATTAAATTGCAAAAGGTAATTTAAATAGATTTTGAATGTAAGTTCCTTTTAACACTTTTTTTTTGAATTTTTTAGAATACATATTATGTCTGGAACTGTAGAAAAAGACACGCCTGAGCATTTAAAAGTTCTTGAGGAGAACTTAAGAGATGCAATTAATATATTACAGCAGAATGACATAACAGGAGTTATTGAACCAATAAATAATTATTCAGTGCCTAAATATTTTCTCAACAATTATGATAAAGGTATTTATTTTATAATCTAATCCCATTATTCATAACATCAAATTCTAAAAATAATTATTAACTTTTTTTTTTACAGCTCTTTCTGTGATAAAAAAAATTAACAGCCCATATTTGAAGCTTCAGTTGGATATTTTTCACTTGCAGCATATCAGTGGAAATTTAACAAAAAATATTGAGAGCCTTTTGCCATTTGTAGGTAATAATACTTGCTGTAAAATTGCTTCTCCTTTTTTTTTAAACTATGCCTTGTCGAAAAAAAAATTAATTATTTCTTTTTCTAGGTCATATTCAAGTGGCTCAAGTACCAGCCCGCCATGAGCCTAACACATCTGGCGAAATAAACTACAGCTATGTTTTTTCCCTACTTGAAAAATTAAATTATAACGGTTGGATTGGTCTAGAGTACATTCCTAAAGCCGAAACTGCAGAAGGACTCAATTGGATCAAGGAAATGGGATATTCACTATAAATTTGTTAAAATTTTTTAAAACAAAATAAATTTTATATTTGAACATTTGAAATTATTTTTGATAAACAACTAGGAACCAATAGTAATTAATAAAATGCAACAGCAAGAGCCTTGTTTACTGAATTATCAACACTGTTATTTAAATCACAATCCAAAGTAGGATCAGCTTACAAATTTCTAGTAATTCATTGAATAATCTTAGTTAAAGATTCTTAGGCCTCTGAGAGTATTAAAAATTAACTATAAAGGTACAAAATTTAATAACTCCTACTTTGTTAGTTCCCCCTCATTTATTTTTTCAATAGCAATATAAGGTAAATAGGAAACAGACAATAAAGACTCTGAATTAGCACCGAGAACATTTAAATTAGAATTTACTTGCCTGAGCATATCTGCTGCTTCTTGTAGTTGCACTTGGCACTTTAATAGTTGCTGATTTGTTGTATTTAACTCTGTTGCAGCATTTGAAGCTGTTTGACTAACAAACTCATTAATATTTTTATATAATGACTGATTTCTCTCACCTGGAAAAAAAATTTATAATATCAAGCACTCAAAGCATTTTTGTCGGAAGCTGAATGTATAGTCATTTGAGCGTACTTCAAGTTTCAATTAAAATATCTCAATAACTATCATTGTTTCGAAGGTTGAGTCATTTGCAACAAAACCCTTAATATTTTGTGTTTTAATAAAGAATACTTACACAATTTTTTAATTAGAAGTGACTGATTTTTTTTGGCTGATGATTTCTTATCACCTGTCAGTGAAGGAAGAGATGAAGCTGATAAAGCACTACTAACACTTTCCAAGCTGCCAGTATTTACTATGAATTATAAAGTCGATTGTAAATATAAAATCGAATCCTCAATATGCTTAGTGCAACCTAACCTTACCTGAATTCTCTTCATCCGATTCGGGGGCTTCGCCACCGATAACCTTCCCTTTAGGAATTTTAAATTTTGATTTAAGAGTTACAGAAGAATCAATTTCTTCCTCACTGTCCGATTCTGGTGCTTCTCCTAACACAACATAAGACTTAGAAGTCATTTTAATTAAAGTTTCCTCATTCACTTTGTTCAACGACTGACACTGACATATTGCATTGCAATGTTTGTTTTCAAGCAATTAATCGGAAAAAGCGGTGAGCCGCCATATTAAAATCGTGGCAGCAGAATGAAAGCTCGCATGGCGAACAAAACATTCGTCTGGTTGTTGCTTGTCTTCCCATTTTATTTGTTACTTTTTTGAATATTAAATAAAATTGAATGTAAAAAAAAGCTTACTCTTACTCAAATAATTATTTCATGAGCGACCTACCTTCTTTATTAATGATATAAATAATGATAAATGCACAAATTGAGAATATAATTAGGAAAATGGAGGCAAAAATCACGATGACAAATGGAAATGAAATAGTTTGCTCCTAGTTCGAATTAATTTGAGTCTGCCTTGACTGAATTATGATAGATTATTTTTTCCTTCATATTAAATTAAACGCGTAAATATATTAAAAAACCATTTTGGCGATTGTAAGAAGAACAGTGGCACATAATAAATAAGTTTTGCAGTCTCCTCTAAAAGAAAACGGAAAAATCGTATGAGTGAATGCACTGTATTAAAACTTTTCCGCAGTTTACATTCAGATCAACAACAATCACTGAAGTATGATCGAAAATCAGTAGAGTATTTAAAAATTGCGAATCATGTAAATTCAAATATTTCAAGAATTTTTATTATTTCAATATACTAATCGTAATCTATTCTAACTATTATGGATTTGTGTTTATAAAAGTTAACTAATTTTCAACTACAATAAACAAAATAAATTAAAACGTGTAAGGCCTACATAAGCTAATTTCTATTGATATACATTTTGTAATGATCATTTATCAAAATATCCTTGAGATATCGTTGTTTTGGTTTTTTGGATTTCAACTAAATTAATTCTAATGGATTATCATGGGATCAAAATGTATTTTCTATACTTTTAAAAAAAACAAATTCTAATTTTTACGAAAAAATCGCAAGGTCAATGTCGCGGCACAATATTCGATCACGGCAAGTCAACATTAATAATATATTTTATCAACTAAATGAGCTTTTCTAAGACAACGATAAGGCTCACTCTCAAAACAACAAAAATGTTTTTTCCTTATGCCGAGAAGATAAAAAGCATTTTTTTGTATTTTCTTATTCACAACACGTTTATGCGATTAAAAAGAAACAAAAAGCATAATAAATAAAATAAATAAAGTACTACAAAATCATAAAATCTTTAAATAATTTGGAATGTATGACTAGTATAATGTACCACATAGTTTAAAATTAATTTTCCTCTTTATTTTTTTTACAATATAATACAACTTATGCGAAAAAAAATTTAATCGTGAGATCAATCTTTTATTAAATTCAATCCGAATCATCGAAGAATCGAACTTTTTTAGGTTTCTCATTTTCACTTATAAAATAATCTATCCTACTTGACATCTTATATATTGATATTGTCTAGTCTTATTATCGTTCGAATTATTATACTGTATAAATTAAAAATATTTAAGAAGGAAGACTTTACGTTTGGTTCGCCAAAAGGGAAAAATTCAGAAAAAAATTTATGATATGTAGCGATTTGTCCTTTTTTCACACGGAGTTTTGTAAGTACGCTTCGTGTAAAAAAAAGAGCTTAAAATATTCCGAAACATTTAAGGCGGCCCTCTTACTCTCCCCATGCATTTTTTTGGTTTAAAATCGAGTTTAATTCGAATTTACTATAAATAAAGCAAAATCCCCCAAGAAAAACGAATGTTCACGACAATTACGTTATTTACTTAACAGAAAAAGAAGCGATCCCAAAATAACTACAGTAAATAAAAACAGGTATAGGGGCCCTCGATACCAAGGTACATTGCCAAGAAATTAAATTTCATATTCTTTCAGATCAGATTGCAAAGGGCAAACGTGTCTGGCTCAGGTTTCCCAAACATTTAAAACAAACACATCAACTACCCCTTTTTTAAATAGCTGAGCTAAGAAGACATGAAATTTACTAACCAAGTCGAAATGTACGATTTTTACAAAAAGCTACTATATATACAATTTTTATCTACTTTTCAAATTTTCACGTCTCACTAGATTACAGCAAAGTCGAGAATAAAATTACTTCAAAGTTAATTTTAAATTTTCGACGTAAGCGTAAATAAAATGCAAGTTGCAACGTGTCGCGTGAGTTCAACTTGCTCTATTACAAAAAAAAAACAACACAAGGGGCACTGTAATTGCAGTCAGACGCTATTTCTTCATGCCAACTACTTTTCCGCCATCGATCACATCCTTTTTGAATCCTGCTTTTATTACCAAAAATTTCAATTCCCACGCAGGCTTTCGTTGAATTGAACAAAAACAAAACTCTGTTATAATTAAACTAACTACGGGATTATGGTTTTCAATTTTACCGACACTGAATTATACTCTTTTTAAAAAAAAAGCATGCCGAAAAATAAATGTATATAGCCCAGAATCGAGGTACTTTGTAGATTTCCGCAAGCCGCTACAACCTGGAAACAATTCCCGATGAATTTTTCTTAAGGCACTGTAATACCATTATTAGATCTGCTCATAATACAAAATCAAAACAAATGACCAGGCCGTGCAGTGGATGACAAAAAGAGAAGCGTGATTTTGATTTTTTTTACAAAATCCCCGGAAATTCAAAAAACGGTCCCGATGTTTGAAAATAAATAAACGAAAATTTTTTATGAAAATAACTTTTAGGTACGATCGAATCTGAAAATCAAGCACTTTATTTTAAAATAGAGACCTTTGATTAAAATAGACGGGCAAGCGTCTTCTGCTATCCCGGGGGCTTAACCAAGATGGAGAGCACAGAGTGAGAGGAAGAGTAAACAAGATTTTTTAATGGGATTGAAATTATTTCTGCTTTGTGGTTTCAGCATCCTTTTTGCTGTCGCTTTCAGCTAATCAAAAATTCGCTTCAAGATTTGTGAAAACCCGTTTACTCCTTATTTGAAATATTATGAATGCGTGACGTCACTAATTGCCTTTTGTTTTCCACAGTTATTTTGCAATTGTCACTAAGTCTTCACATATCTTTTTCTAATTTCCTAACATATAAAATGACTGCTGGTTGAAATTGTAATTTTTAAAGTAGAGATTGATGTTAAAGGTTGGAATCACCTTATAATGGCCAATTATGCATAAACTTCAAAATGGAGGATTGATGTTTTAATATGGCGAAGCAGCAAACAAGTGAAAAAAAGTCATTGCTGTCTTCCCGATGTTAAAACAAGTCTGCCACTGTGTAAGCCGCCATTGTAAGCAAAAAACGCGTGTCTAGTAGTTGCTTTTTATTTAAAGTCTTAAATAGTAAGCAAGCTACATTATTTTTTACAATCTATGGTGTAGGCCTCGATTACAGCAGTCGACACTTGTTCGCCATGTTTTAAAAAACTCAGTTTGGTTTATTGGTTTCTCCCAAGCTCGATAATTACCATGATAGACGTTCAATAGATGTGGATAGATCTAAGAAATGTGTATTTCGCAATAATACAGTGTCTATGGTATTCAAAATCAGGCATATTTCCAATTTTTAGGTTAGTGTATCAAGTAGACTACAGTAATTACTTAACCCATTTTTGAAGGTTTCAAACAAAAAATTCGACAGACAACATACACATTTCTATGTTGATCCATGGTTAGCCATTTCATAACCGAATATTACTCATGTTAATAAATTATCAGACGTTTAAATTTAACGCCTTCAGGCAGGAAAAATGTTTACGTTTTGATATCACCTAAAATTTTCTATTTCTCCACTTTAATAAACTATGATGCTTTTTTAAAAAAAAAAAACCATTTTTACCCTTCAAAAGCGAACTCAAAAATATCTCCTGCTTCCATTCAACGTTTAAACTAAACCCTCACAAATCATAAACTGAGACTAAACATGCAATATCTAAAAAAAAAAAACTCAACTAGAACATCCTATATTTCATCTACGTGATTATAATTATATTAAAGTGGAAAAAGAGAAACGTCTAAAAAAAGCATTCAAAAAGCTTTAAAAAAAAGCGATTCCCGATCAAAACGTAAACGTGAAGATAAAGAAAGTGAAGTAAACGTTTTTTTTAATAAAAAAAAACACGATCAGGATTATCCATTTTTTTTTGCACGACGTCATCAAAAATATTTCTATTGTAATATTTTTATAAATCAAAGCTTTTTTCGTTAAAAAAAAATTCAGGCCAAAACAAGCAAAATATTACAATAAAGAGATTCATTATGAATTAATTAAATAAAGAAATCAAGCTGAAAACCCTACTTTCAAAAGTCTACTTTATTGAAATGTGTTCTACAGTGCATGGCGGATTTTCTAACTACACACCGACTACACAACTAACATTAAACACTAGGCTTATTTACTACAGAACCTATTCTATCACACACAGCAGACCCGATTTATAGTTTTTCGTCAAACTAAACTCGAATCTGCACAAGAAAACAAATTAAGAAAATAAATTAATTTTGTTTTTTAAAAAAAAAGAGAGAGAAAGAGTTTTAAAATCAAAAAAAAAAACGAAAAAAAAACTAAATAGGAATTAAAAGGTAGAAAACATTTTCTTTTTTAAAAAATCTAAAATATTTGTTTCGTTTAAAAAAAAAAGACAAACTAACCCTCTTTTTTTAACAAGAGAAAATTTTTCGAAACAGAGAAAAAAAATTAAAATTTTAAATATGTCGTTTATATTTAATTAAAATCAATTTAGAATGACTTTTATAAAAAAATAGAGGGCCTCAGATTGCATTCAATCACTCAGAATTAACATTTATTGCTCCAATAATTATTTGACTTTTTTCTTTTTTTTTTTTTTATTTTATTATTATTTATTAGTAGTATTAATTTTTTTTTAAATATTAAAAATCGAAAGAAAAATGTAATCTTACCATATTTTGAAACCAGCATCGTGAGATCATGACCTTTGTTTATTTTTTAAAAAAAATTAAAGAGAAAATTTGCCGGTTTCCGTTTCGTAGGAGCTGCCATATTGTTTTAATCACGCAGTCTATTATGAATTTTATTAAATATTTAGGAACAGATGAGGTGAATAAATCCCTCTTTTTCAAAGAGCAGCAAAAACGCGTTTATCAACAATAGAAAAATAGATTATTATGATTAAACACCGAAAAATTTAACACATTTTTATTATGTGTAATTACTTTTATTGAAATAGTTTTAACAAATTATTATGAGAAAATTTTTAAAAGTTGTGATCGGTGTTTATTTGTCAAAGGCCTAAAACTGAACCGATATCTTTTAAAAATGCGTTATAATGACATTTTCTGCATCTGCTTTTTCTCAATGTCATTGTTATGGGTCGATCGACAAGCCAAAATAGGCATTTTTAACCAAAAATGTGAAAAGCAATCTGAATCCAAACGCATTTTTTTTTTCATTTGACTATAAGTTCCAAATAATTTTAGAAAATTCTACCTAAACTGAAAAAGATTAATTATTAAAGCGATTTCCGCCCGTAGCTTCAAAAAATTATCCTACAAAAAATCGCTAAAACGCTCCGCCGATTAATTTAAAAAACCTTCACGATTCCATTTGAACACATTGTAATAATTTAATGATTAAAACCCGTTTTTTTTTTTCTTAAAACATTTCTATACAAACATGGAAGTTAAAAAAATGAGGATTCAATAACAATGAGATCGCAAACTGCATTCTGGTCGTTGTACAATATTATCATATTCAACAATTTTTCATTTTTTATTAATCCAGAATGCGATCTTTCGATATTTCAACGATTCAACTACCTACTCATTTTTCTTTCGATTCATATCCTCTGCAATTCGGTTATTTTTCATTTGTAAAAGACAAAAAAATTAACGCTAATATTTTTTTTTTAATATAGAAAAATTCGCGAAGAGAAATTTTTTTTTTATTAAGTACACGATGACCCCTAACGTTTTAACCTAAAAGGAAATTTATTCAGACTTTTCGTTAAAAAAGAAGCTGACTAGTATTTTTTTATTTAATTTTTTTTTAAAAAATAGTTTAACCGAAAAGCAAAGGACGACACAATTCTTAAAAACTAAAAATAATCTCGAATCGAGTATTTTATTTTTTTTTATATCCAAAAATGACATTTTTTTTCGTTTTTTAAAAGGGAATATTCTAAACATTATTCTTATTGTATACTGAGAGGGTAATCTTCAAATATTTTTAAACTACCAATGTTCAATAATATCTTTCTAAAATATAGGTAGGTTCCAATACTTTCAATAATTTATATTCCTTTAAGTTATTTTATCATCGTCATTATTCGTTATTATTTTAATAATAATAATTAATAATTAATTTAATCATTTTTTTTTTTAAATTTTTAATTTGACTTCTGAAGAAAAGCACTCTTGTGACTCCATTTTGGTCTGATTTTTAAAGCCGATGTCAACGTCTGATTGGTTCTTAGTTTATTTTCTTTCTATGAACTACTGATATCAATTTTTATTGCGCAGAATTTTTATTTTCTCCGAGAGACGTTATCATCGGCCTAAAATCAGTCCTTGATGCAAAGAGGTGAGGCACGTTGTTTCAACTACTAAATAATAACACCGTCTCATTGGAAGACGACATATTATTTCGAAACGAATTGTGCAGTTCATACTGAAACTAAGAAATCCGTTATTGATAACGATTTAAAAAACAAAAAAGTGGATTTAGGAACGATTAAAAAAACAGCCTTTACTTTATTATCTAGATTGGAAACTCGTAGTTTTGAAAAATGGAACTTTACTGAGGTTTGACCTCCGCGATTCGTTTTAATAAAGCATCTTGAAGGCTCTGTTAAAATCGAAGCCTTCATTGTTCATGTTTAGATGTTTCTGCACATGGAGGTACGCCATTTTGTGTCTACTTGCCCATGTTTAACTTTATTTGACATTGATTCGAGTTTAGCAGCCACTTTGAATTTTATTTTTCATGAAGACACAAAATGGAGGATTATTACACCCAGTTTATTAAATTTTAGCACATTCTAGAAATTTTAAATAAGAAGAGACTGGCGCAGATGCGTCTTCTGCTAATAATGGTGGCTCGATTGAATTGTAATTTAGTTCGTAAAGATAGCACTTTACTCCCTTAGACTATAATAATCGAGTACAGCGCTATCTGTACGGCTAAAGTAAGAAACCATCAGACACTGGAAATCAAGCTTTCATTTTGTTTTTTATTCTTCATAGAGTGTATAAGTAAAATCTAAAATGACGTTTAAATATGGCGAAGCAGTGATAAGTAAAACTATTAAAAATTCGATTTATCGCTCGATATTTAAGTTAAACCAGCACATTGCAGACGACATATTGAACAAGACTGCAAAACTCGATTCTATTTTTTACATGACAATTTTCTTATAGAAATTTAGTTCAAACTTTAGCCGTATCGAACGAGATGAGCAAACCAAGGGCTACTTATCACAGCTTTTGTGCTTCATTTTGTTAATTTTCAAATCATGGCAATATAGCAGAAGTCAAACCTGAGTGTATTTCCATTTTATTTCATTTTATAATCAAAAAAATAAAGTCTCTAATCTTGATGATTAAGTAGAGGCCATGTTAAAAAAATAAGTTAATGGCTCGATTCTATAAAATAATACTCATTACTAAAATAATACAACTAACGACTATGACTTCGTTAAGGAACGTAACACCCTAATCAATAAATAAAACGAACGAAAACAAAAAAAAACGAAAAAAACGTTTAGGATTAAAAAATATGACAAATCTCTTAGTTCAGGGTCTGCAACGTTCAATTGTTAATCCGAAAAAGCATCGAAAACAAATTGGTCCGCAAAAAACACGTTGTCGAGTCGAGGATTCGATGCATTTAAATAGGGCGACTAATAATTAGCCCCATATACAAAATTTTTGGAGCCTACAAGGGGAGAAGAGCTACTTGGAATGTACATCTTCAAATAAAACAAATTTCACCAATATGGTTTTGTTATTTGAAAAAATACGAGGGCTTAAAATACACATCTCAAAGAATATCATCATATTAAAAAGGTTTTTCTTTTTTTTGAAAATTTTTTGAAATCCTTTTTTTTTTTTTGTTAAAATTACCATTATTATTACTTGTATTATTATCATTATCAATTATTTTATTCATAAAAGCCTTTTTTTTAAAATATCTTTCCTATTAGAATGTACAAAATATTTATAACGAAACAATGAATGCAAAAGTGCATTCGGTTTGATAGTGGAAGTCAGGTTTAGTTATGACTAGACACCCTTTGCCGAGGATCTGTTCGAGCAGAGGCCTTTTTTTTATACATGAGATCTGAAATCACATTTTTTTTTTGAAAATAGCCGCAGCACAAAATCCACAAAACTAATTTTTTTTTTTTTTCATTTAAGTAATGATAATAATTGTCAATATTTTTTTTTCATTTTTTGACACAACCACAGCTTTAACGACTTAAGTACAGTTTTTTTTTACTAATTACAACATTATATTATTGTATTGTATTCTTTTTTTTTTTTGAAATTTTAGTTAAAATTTACCATTATAGTAAAAAGATCACTATTTTTTTTTTTTTTTTTTTTTTTTTCATTTTTAAATGTAGCTTGAAAATGTTGACTTATTTTTTTAAGCATTGATTGCTGAGTTTTGAGTCATTTTATCCGTTTTCAGAGTGCTTAAAAATGAATGGTCAAAATAGAGAAATTTATTCAAGTTTTTTGTGAGATAAAAATCAAAATTTATTTAATATTTTATTTTTCTTCACAAAATGGCCGCATGGTGGGGTTTGATAGCATTCTCATTCGGCTTCTGAGTTCATTTGCCTGGAGATTTCTGGTTACTTTAAGAAGGGCTAGACAAAGAAAAATTGAAAAAAAAAAAAAAAAAAACTGGTGGCAGCAGTTTAATTTTTCACTTAATGTTTGATTTCACTCCCACTTTTCCTTAATTCAGGGACTTGGTCTTTAGTAGCCGCCAAATTTAAAACTAATTTTGGTTCTTAGTTTACTACTGTATAGATTTTGCTATGATAAAAATTTACTGGTTACTTTTGTTGAAGGTTAGAAGAGAAAAAAACAAACTGATGGAAACGATCCAAATTCGATCTCTTTTGGCCTAATTCGGCCAGAAATTTTAAGACAAAACTAGCTTTTTGTTTCAGTTTGAGAAGATTTTTCTAATTTAAAGTTTCTTGGTTACATTATTTTGCCATTAAAAAAGCTAGAATTGGAAAAAACGGAACTGGTGGCAGCGGCTCAAATAGAAAAATGTCATCTTTCTCCCACCATTCCTTACAAAAACTGTAGAATTTGCTCTCAAAGTTAACGAAGGGCCAAAAACGATGGCTCAAAAATTTAAATTAAAAATTTTGAAACACATTTCTGGATAAAATGACTGTTAAATGTATAAAAGGAACTAAAACAAATTCCTCTTCATCTAAAACCAAGCTATTTAAAATCAACGTCTCGCTAAAAAGGCCAACACTTCCCAATTAAATTTACATAATCAGCGGGTAACCGAGGGGAAAAAGGAATGATCCCAAACGGATACGATTCCGTTAACGGAATGTTAACACATTCAATGAATCTATAAAATGGCACTTTAACGATGGCACTTTTATAAATACAAAAAAAAAAAAAAAACATTTGGCAAACCAAAAAAACTAACTCAACATCAAAATTCACTACCTTAAAAATGTATGAGTGCCACGATTTTATAAATTAATGAATTTTTCATAAAACTAAAAAAAAAAAAACAATCACATTTACAAAAAATGCGATTAAAAATGGTTCGTTTTCGCTCAGAGGTAAAATCCCTGACCTTTTTAACGATTTCCCTAACGAACGGTTAATCTCCCCGGCTTAGTAAGTAAATAGAGCCTCGACTTAAGCCAAGACGATTAAGAAATCAATCGGTTGTTAGAAAGCAACCGTAAAATCGTTTATCGGGAGAGAGAGAGAGAAAATCACAGAATTAAAACCGTTTTCTTTATTGACACATCCACAAAATTTTAATTTAAATTCCTTGCGGGGGCTTAAGTCAACATGTTCAAGACGTCTCTTAAAAATTATCATCGGTAAACAATCACTAAGTTTTCTTCGCAATTCGTTTACAAGAGTTTTAACGTAACAAAATTATTGAGAGAAAATTGCTTTAGGGATGAAAAATATTGCAAAATTTCGTTTTTAAGAAATGTATTTTCGCGTTAAAATAAGGATAGTTTTTTTTTTTTTTTTTAATTTTTAATTATTTTTTTAATCTAAATATTAGGAGTTGGAGAAATATAGTTATTCGATTAAAGAGAAAACGAGCAATGAATAACTATAGCGATTTCAAATGTGAGCACTTGGAAAATATCTTTAAAGTTACGGCCTAATAAATATGAATATGTTAGGAAAATAATTGGAAGATACGTGTGAACGCTTCTAATACTGCTTATTGCGAGTTATTGCTTTACCAAGAAGCGAGTCCGACTCGATCGTGAGTTTATTTTATTTCCAAAAATTCTAAACGTACATGCCCATGCTTCCGTACATGGAACCCCAGTCGACGCCTTGAAAACTCGACATGTCCACATTGGTAAGACTGTAAGGATAAGGAGCGGCCTGAGCCGGTCCCAAAGCCGGAGCCGTGGCTCCTGCAGGTGGAGCTGTTGGTGCCGGAGCGGCGACTGCCGGCGCAGCTACCGCCGTCGGTATCGGATACGGCGCATACCGGAAGCTTGCCAACGGGGGGAACGTTCCAAATATTTTACCATAACCTGAAACGGCTGCCGCGTTTTGAGCCTGAGCGGCGGCCGCTGCTGCTGCGGCTGCTTGAACGTGAGCCTGAGCTTGAATTGATGCTAGTTGAGTCGCTTGCGTGACGGGTGTGGGAATCCCCATCCTTACTCCCAAAGGCCCCAAAACCATTCGTTTCCCTAATAATGCTCCCGCGACGACCTCTTTAGGCATTGCTTTTTTACATTCCACCTTTTTGTTTTTAATATTATGAAAATGGATTTCGCACACTCGATCGACCGTGTCTTCGTTTTCAAACGTGACGAAACCGAAACCCCGATGACGTTTCGTTTGTTGGTCCATTAACATCACAGCTTCCTCGACTTTACCGAATTGACTGAAATAAGCTTTCACCTCTTCTGAGCTCGTGTCCTGGGACACACCACCGACGAAAATTTTTTTAGTTTTCCCGTTGGCTTTTCCTCGGCCCTTAGGCGTCGCGTGCTTGGGATCTATTTTCTTTCCGTCTAATGTGTGTACCGGCACTTTGAGAACGTTTTCAACGCTGCTCGGTTCTTCGAATGTGATGAATCCGAACCCTCGACTCCGCTGAAAATATTAACAAACAGAATTAGATTAAAAATTAAATGGTTCGAGGATTGAAAAATGATTTTAGTTGTGAAAATTTTCGTGGCTTTAGGGTTTTTAGAGGGAAAAAATATGGACTCAATAAAGCCAAAAAATTTTTAGGCCAAATTTTATATTTAATTTTTTTAGATTTCTTTTTTGCAACAAATCATTTGATAATATTTTCTTGTCGAACAAATCTTTTGATAATATTTTCTTGTCGAACAAATCTTTTGATAATATTTTCTTGTCGAACAAATCTTTTGATAATTTTTTTTAGTGGAACAAATCTTTTGATAATTTTTTTTAGTTGAACAAATCTTTTAATAATTTTTTTTAGTTGAACAAATCTTTTGATAATTTTTTTTAGTCGAACAAATCTTTTGATAATTTTTTTTAGTCGAACAAATCTTTTGATAATTTTTTTTAGTCGAACAAATCTTTTAATAATTTTTTTTAGTCGAACAAATCTTTTGATAATTTTTTTTTAGTCGAACAAATCTTTTGATAATTTTTTTTTAGTCGAACAAATCTTTATATAATTTTTTTAGTCGAACAAATCTTTTGATCATTTTTTTAGTCGAACAAATCTTTTGATCATTTTTTCTGGTCAAACAATCTTTTGATCATTTTTTAAGTCAAACAGTCTTTTGATAATTTTTCCTTTTAAAATCAATTTTTTAAAGAAAATATATTTCGAAAAAATTCAAAACAAACCCCATAAGCTCAAAAATTTTTCGAAAAACTTTTGAACAGGAAATCTAAATAAGGTCAATACCATTAAAGCCCAGAATCTTATGATGAGTCAAATAAATAACTCTTCGTTTTTTCAAAAACGAAAAAAAAAGTTAGCATGTTTTACAAAAAGCGTCAAGTCGTTTAAAGGGAAATTAGAACGATTTAATGGAAAGCTATTGCCTCCTGGCCCAACCCTTAACGTGCTAATGTTCACGGATTCCGATCAATGATCAATTACTATAAAAAAACTCCTGACTTTGGTTGACTTCGTTCTTTCCATTAAATTCTTTCACCAGAATAAAAAAAAAAACTCAAGGAAGAATCATAAGACAAAAAAATCCCAGACTACCGCTAACCTATTTTTGAGCGGGATTAATATTTGCTTTCCTCAAACTGAACATCACGGTCGTGCATCAAATTAACCCTTTTTATTTCATATGTTTTCCGCAACCGAGATTTATACTCGTTTTTTGAAATCTTCTCGCATTAAAAAAAAAAGAAGAAGAAAAAGAGAAAAGAAAGTTTATTTGATTTAAATCAAAAAAGACGAAAATGCTTCAAGATGAAGTCGGGGAAAAGAGGTTCAACAAATTTCCAAGCCGGATGTAATCGGATCAAGAATTACAAAAGTGTCTTTGTTGGGCAGAAATTTACATTAATCTTCCCACTGGAAGATGAAATCTCATTATTTTGTGTTCTTTTCTGGCTCGAGACTTTTTCTTTTCCTCCGACTTTAAGGAAAACAGCAAATCTTTCTGTTTAGACTTATTGCATTGTTTAAGACATAAATTATCCCGCAAAGATTTAAAAACTTTTCCCGCAATCCGTTTTTAATTTCTTTTAATCGTTTGGCAAACCAAAAAAAAATTTTTATACCTGCGTAACGGGATCCTTCATGATAAGGACATCCGTGATATTCCCAAACATTCCAAAATATTGTCGTAATTTTTCGGAAGAGGTTTGCCAACTCAAACCGCCGACAAATAATTTCCCTGCAGCAGCGGTTTCCGTGCTTGGAGAACTGCTTCCTTCGTTGCTTGTTCCGTTTCCGTTAACGGCCGTCGTTTCCGTTGTCTTAATCTGAACCACTCCGTTTTGAGCCACAGGGTGATGTGCCACGTGGTTCAACGTTCGTATGCTGGGTCCGTTACTTTCCATGGTGACCTGAGGAGGTGCCCTGAAAACACATTAAAAAAATTTCGTTATTCAAAAGAATTTTTCGTTGTTTTTCAAGCTCGAAAAGGAAGTAGCCATCCGCTTTTTAGACTGAAACAGAAATGGTTTTACCGTTAAGTATCTTCTTACTAGCCTCCGGTGGCACTTTTGAAAGGCTCAGCGCGCAAGTCACCACAAGAAAAATGTCGATTTGAAGGAAGAGAAAATTATTGTTTTTGCGTAAACAATCGGGAGGATTTTTTTAAAAGTAAACAAATACATGAAGGAGGAGGTTTAAGTGGGCAGTGATTTTATTTTTCAATACAATAATTTTTGTTTCGCGGTAAAATGGCGGTTACAAAGTAAATTTATCGATATATTATCATTAATAATTCATACATAATAAGCTAATGTGGGTTTACTTGTTATTATTGTATTGTAGTAATACAAAGTATTTTTTTTTAAATTTTCAAAGAAAAAATTTGTGTTTGCAAAGTTGAAAACGTTTTTAAGTAAAATTTGTATTTGAGAGCTCAAGAGATCCATCAGATGACAGAGATCCTCAAGGTCTTAAGTGGTCCATAAGGCAAATTATAGATTCAGTTGTTCAAAAAAAAATTGCGACCAGTATTTTGAGAAGAAGAAAATTTGGCTGTGGACAAATTTTCTCAAAAATTTTTTACCGAGAAGTTTTCTTCTTTTATCATGCTAAATTTTTTTTAAATATCTTGTCCAACCAATTTCTTCAAATTTCTTGTCTAACAATTGCTTTTCAAAATATCTTGTCCAACAAATTTTTTTCAAAATTTCTTGTCCAATTAATTTTTTCAAAATTTCTTGTCCAATTAATTTTTTCAAAATTTCTTGTCCAATTAATTTTTTTAAAGTTTCTTGTCCAATTAATTTTTTCAAAATTTCTTGTCCAATTAATTTTTTCAAAATTTTTTGTCCAATGCTGAGTCTCCACTTGTGAGTTAATCAACAACTTTGATTATCTTTTCTTGTGCATTAATCTTTAAACCAAAAGAAATATGGTTTTTTTTAGTCAATGGCGTTGCTTGTCCAAACATTTTTCGTGTTTTTAGGTGTTTGTTCATTGAAAAAATAAAAGGAATTAGATGGTAAAAAAGTTAATCCACAAGGAAAGTTAATCAAAGTTGTTGATTAACTCACAAGTGGAGACTCAGCACAACCAATTTTTTTTTAAATTTCTTGTCCAACCAATTTTTTTCTAAATTTTTTGTCAACCAATTTTTTTTTAAATTTCTTGTCCAACCAATTTTTTTTAAAATTTCTTGTCCAACCAATTTTTTTCTAAATTTCTTGTCGAACCAATTTTATAACTCTCGAACTATTTCTTTCAACATTCTGAATAAATTCCCCAGCCAGGAAAAAAGTGCATAAATTATTCATCCACAAAAAATTTTGGGATAACTCTTTCCCCCAAAATACAGTTCTTGAAATAGTTGCCGCCGCAAAAATCTCTAGCAAGTAAAAACTCTAAAAAGTTTTTAGCATTTTTTAGTAAAAAAGTCTAGATAAATTTTCTGCTGAGGAAAAAACCAAATTTTTTTCAACAAGAAAAAATTGGCCCAGCAGGAAAATTTTTAACTGAGTAAATAAGAACTTTTAAAAAAAGGGACATTAACGGAAAACAGGGAGGAAAACGGAACAATGGGCCAAAATCTCTCTAACCTCCTGAAAACTTAGAACTCGACCATATTTTGCTTTTACAACAAATCTAAACACCCCAAACCAAATTTAAACAACGCATAAACTTTCTATTCCCTCCTTTTGTTCTTAAAATTCAATATTCAAGAAAAAAAATACTTCCCCCACATTTTTCATCCACCTTACAAAAGGATTGAGAAATCACTTTTTAGATTCAAAACGAAAGATTGAATTTTCAAGAACTCACAAATCATACAAACTGTCTTTTATTTCTTCTTAAAAATTACACAATCCTAGAACGGATCACAAATGCCAAAAACTCATAAAAACACCCCAAAAATTTTTATCAAATAAATAAAAATGTCTTTTCCAAATTACCCGCAAATCGAGAAATAGAGACAGAAAGAAAATAAAAAGCAATAAAATAAAATATAGATGTAAATAACAGGGATATGTCAAATAAAGTGTCATTAGTCGGAGAGAGACGTCGGCAAAGGTTTAAACGGCTTCTACAATACAACTCACGTCCAAAAAAAAGAAAAACACTCATTTTCATCGGGGAGCCGAGAAGAAGGGGGAAAAAAATCAAATCTGCTTTTGCAGTTGCTTCTTTTCGTCCCATCCCGAGAGAATTAATAAAGGAAAAGAAAAAAAAAAAAAAAGGAAATCAAACCGCAGAAAGGACATAAAGGACGTAACGTTCCATGGAAGACGATAAAAGTTGGATTTTGGGAAAAAGTTTTCGACGAAGAAAAAAAAAGGATCTCGGTTCCTATTAATCGAAATTGATGTTTTTTTCCCCTCAATTTTTTCGTTTCAATCGTCGGATTATTTGCATTTCGAATAAGCGGCATTTTAGCGAGACGTAAAAATTTTTTTTTGGATGACAATGACCTTTAGATGAACGCATGCGTTCGCAGGAAAATTGGCATTTCCATTTTCCGGGATGCTACAGGTATGATTAAGACGCCGGGGAAATTGCCCGGCTCCTTTAATCGATATTTAGAAATTTATTTATTTTTTTAAAGCCGGGAGATTCCGTTATTTCCCGAAAAACTGAGAGAGAGAAATTTTCTGGAAAAAGCCATTAAGAAATCTTTTGATTAAAACGCCTCAGGCGGCACGTAATTAACAACTATAAATTGGCAAGTGTAAACCTCGTTCGATAAATAAAGATTTGGGTGAAAAGAAAATGGAAAATGAAAAAAGAAAAAAAGATCACGGGTAAGGCATAAATTTTCTTCGGGTTCAAAACGTTCGGGTGGTGATTTTTTTTTTTTTTTTGGAGGATTACAAAGGGAGTCAAACGAACGTCAAATTCCAAAATCCTGCGAGTGGACTGTTACATAATATTTTATTCTTGACTATTGTTCACAGGACGGTGGGAGATCCGGAGGCTCTAAGGGGTGGAAAGTGGTCGACGTTCGATGCACGCCGGCGTTTTCCATCCGCGTCTGCGCTTGGAAAACCCGACCGGGCGTCCAACCCTCCCGTTACAGCTGCAAGCAGTCGGTGCGCGGATCGAGTGAGCCTCTATTCGAATCGCAATAAACTCGTTTGGATTTCTTTCTCATTTTTTTTTTGCAAAACATTTTTATATTTTAAAAAAAAACGGGGAGATCGGTGAAGAGCTCAAACGCAAGAACGTGCGGACGCGTTCGAGGAGGGAAATTCGACGAACGGATCTTGGATTTGGGAAAATGGAAAAGCGATCGCCGACGTCGGGATCGGCCGATTTCAAGCTTCTTTAGAGAGAGATCAATAACCTCAGCGACGTTCGGGAAAACTCGTCAGGGGGCACGTGCGCTTACGTCACCAACATGGCGTCGGCTAAGATATTGTCCTGTCACAGCAGTACTGAATTAGAAGATACTGCTGTACCGGGACATAGCCTTGGCTGCCCATGAATATCTCCGATGTGAGGATGAGGATTTGGATTAAGCTGAAGAGCTCGAGGGACGCACGGAGAGTTGGAGGGATGAAATTTCGTCCGAAGCGGCACGGGCCCGATCGTCACTTCGGAGAACGTCGAAAATTTTCATTAAGGGCATTCAAAGGAAGAAGCATCGATTCGGCGACCACGCCCAATTTTTGTCTCCTGTAATTTTGATTCTAAAAACTCGAGGATGAAACAAATTTCCGAACGGACTACACGAATTACTCGGGGAAAAATTTAGGGGGTTTTTATTGTTCGCATTAACTCCCCCCAGCGACTATCCAGCGAACTCAGCTTGGAAATTAATCCAGATCTCAGAAAACGTGCCAAAAACATTTCCAAAAAAAAAAAACTTTCCCGAAAAAACAAAAAAAATCGACCCGATTTGAAAAAATCTCATGCAGGAAATTAAATCGACCGCAAATAATTCATCAAACGTGGTGATCGCTCAACAAAAAACACGATCACCATTTTGGCAACATATAAATTTTACAAATTCCTGCATTTTGTTCAAAAGATCGGAAAAGCGGCGAAACCAAAAAAAAAAAAAAAGGCGAGATTCGACGCTTGCGCACATCGCGTTAATATTTTACTGCCTGAAAAGAAAAAAAGGAAAAATGAATCCCTATTAACGTTTTAAACCCGAGATAAAAAGGGACATTACAAGAGATGAAAAAGTCAAAACAGATGTCGAGAATAAAAGAAGAGCCCAAAGGATGTCAACAACTTAAGAAGTGACGTACGCTGGCCTCGTATTACGTTTTCATATTGATTTTCCAAAGAAAACTGTTCCCTAAACTCATCCCCATTCGCTTCCAGCGGTGTGGGGAGTTCTTCAATAAGGGATCAAATCGTATCCTATTCAGCTCTGCCAACCTTTCCTTTTTAAAAATGAATGCATCTTTTCCTTTTTATTTTTAATCTTCCTGAAAAACAATTTCCTACCGAGGAAATAATTTTCCACTTTCAAAAATTAAATTTAGTAAATTAACTTTTCAAAAATTAAAATGTCAATTTGATTAAATAAATTTTCCAAGAAAATTTTTTTTTTTTGGAAAAAAAAGTGACCGGAAAAAACATTGTAATGTTACGCTTGGATTCGGGTTTTGATCCAACAGTTATTTTCCTAATTGAGGACGTGTTCTTAATTAAAAGCATTTGTTATCCGAAAGTTTTCTAATTAATGATCTTAAGACAAATGTTTTGTCTTCGTCTGAGATTATATTACCCGGAAATCTTTGATGAAATTCGTTAACTAACTTCTTTTTTTTCTTTTTACTAGAAAAAACAAATTTCAGGGAGTTTAATTTTCCACTTATAAAAGTTGTTGAATTCACTAATGGCGTATTAATAATTAGATTCATGAATTAATTAGTCTCAGCTCGGAAATATGTGGCTGCAAATAAATGGTAGCTGAATAATTCACATCAAGTTTCGCAATTTAACGTCATGAAGAGTCGGGGATCATATCGATCTCGCTTTAACAAACATTATCACACCTTAATAAATGTGTTTATTGTCGATATTGCTGACCCGGTATAAATTTTAGTAGAAGAGAAATCCTAAAAATAATTTTTGCAAAACAAGAAAAAATTGTAATAAATTTGTTTTTTCAGTGATTTTATTAAAAAAAAACAACAAATTAAGGATAATGCAATATCGAATTGTTAAATCGAATATTGATTTCAAAAAAATTTCTTTTGCGATTACTATTTACTGTTTGTTTTGGTTTTTTGTATCGTCTATCGTTTCAAATGTAATTTTAAAAACATCCCACTCAAAAACTTGTTGCTTTTAGTGAAAGAAACTGAAACACAAAATGGATTTTGAATTGTTTTTTTTTTCAAATTGCAGTTTTACTTTTGTATCTCGGCGATTTTGAAAAGAAAATTATTTAAATGTTGGAATACAAAATGGATTCTATTATGTTATTTGTTAAATGTTTTACTTATTTTGTTAAATACAATTAAATTCAAAAAAAGAAAATTGTTGTTCATAAATAAATTTAGAGTTTAATTCATATCTCTTCCAAAGTCTATTAGACTTTAAAAAAAGGGATTCTTTTTAAAAGAGCTTGAAGTGAAATAAATAATTAGCAGGAGAGCGAAAAAAAATGGCTACAATTACAATGTAACTTATGAATTTTCAAAAACTTAGCTTCATAATTTTGCACCGAAAAAAGTTTTCAATGAACTATAGGATCGAGCATGATGTTCTTCACCAGAATTGATCAAAACCTCAAATTTAAAAATTTTACACTCGAATCTTCTTTTTCTTAAAGAGGGCCACATATTTTATTTTTTTTTTTTATTTTATTTTTATTTCGCCATAAAACATTGCTAAAAGGACAATGTCATTAGACGTAAACATTTGAAAAAAGTCCCGACATAAAAATTCTTTCAGCAAAAACAGGGTTTAACATTTTTTTGAAATATTCACGGTACTTTGTTGAAAAATAACTAAAAAAATTTGATTTCAAGCAAATTAATTTTCTTTGAAAAATAAATTATTGTGCATAATTTAAAAAACCCAAAGAAAAATGTTCTTAACTATATTTTTTTAAAAAAATAAACATATCTCATTTTACTTTCTTTGTATTATTTTTGTCTGATACATTCTTTTTTTGAAAACGACAAAAACTAATTTGAGCAATTTTAAAAAAATGATTATGCTCTGTCTCCGCTAGAGGATTAAACTTTTCTCGTGGATTAACCTTCAAACTGGAAGTTCTATGGTTTTTTTCAGTCTATAGCGTTGCTTGTCAAAATACGTGTGTTTCTAAATGTTCGTTAATTGAAAAAATGAAAGGAATTCTATGGTAGAAAAGTTAATCCACAAGGAAAGTTAACCCACGTCGTGGATTAACCTTCTAGTGGAGACAAAATTAAATGATGAAGTCATCTTTTTGAAATTTTAAAAAAAATATTAAAGGATTAATTTAACAATCTAAATATTTTTTGAAACGGATTTTTAAATAATACAGCAGGTCTGTGTTTTTTCCTTCCCAGTTTTAGAATAAGTCAGTAATGAAACTTTCAAAGATTTTCGAAAGAAAATGAATGAATTGTAAATTCAATATTCTGCAAATATTTTCGAATGCTCATAAGAAACCACAAAAAAAGGACCGTCAAAATTTTGATCTATTGTTTTGGAAAAATTATTAATGAATATTCTGTTTGAAGTGAAATATTTAAAACAAACTTTTCAAATTGGTTCCCGCATTTTGCAACAAAATTACATGAGAATACGCTTAATGCAAAATATGGATTCACATGGTGACAAGTCGAGCCATTCGATTAAACAATTCATCAAGATTGCAAAAATTCCTTTTTAACACAGTTCAAAATAATATTCTCATTTGAGAAAAAAAAGAGTTCCAGCCTAAAAGTTTCAATTTGAAGTCAAAAAAGTTTCAAAATTGAAATTTTTTTGACTTCAAATTGAAACTTTGAATTCAAAATGGAAACTTTTTGACTTCAAATTGAAACTTTGAATTCAAAATTGAAACTTTTTCAAACTTTGAATTCAAAATTGAAACTTTTTGACTTTAAATTGAAACTTTGAATTCGAAATTGAAACTTTTTGACTTCAAATTGAAACTTTGAATTCAAAATTGAAACTTTTGGATTTCAAATTGAAACTTTTTGTGTAAATAATTTCAGAAAATATCATTTGAAACTCGTTTGCATTCAATTTGAAACCGAAAAGGTTTCATCCCCCAGTGAAACCTAAAAGTTTCAAATTTTCTCAAATATTTTGAACTGTGCTGTACTGTCAAAAAGCACACACTTATTTCTCAGTACGTGATGTTCATTTTTACAAAGAAAAGTTTTTTTTTTTAAAAAATGAAAACAAAAAACACCCCAAGTACATGAACTTGAATTTATTTTTGCCACGCCCTTGACTACATTTCTCTCAATAATAAAAAAAAATACAGAATGGATAAAAGGGCTATGAATAATCATGAAAATGGGCTCAAAAGTGAAACGGGGGGAAAAAAAAACTTCCTCCTGGAATGCAATTTTCTTATTCACATTTTCTTTTCTAGTCCGTTGTTCTCCGAGCACGTACCACTGGGAACGTCCATGTTCTTTCTTATTATTACTGCCTGCTTTTTCTTATCCGACACGAGTTGCGTTTCCCTTTCGGTCTGGTAATCTTAACAAAATGACTATTATCATTTAGCACAGGAGTTAGCTTAATGAATCGCGTGATTTTGACTTGTTTCCTTCAACAACGTGAAAGAGGTGTAACATTAAAAATATGATTAACCCGACAAAAAGTGGTATCTTCATAAAACCCGTCTCGGGGGCTTCGCTCGACACCTGGGTCACGGTGCGACACCTGGTTAATTCATCATCATTCCCTGCATCACGGATGTTCATCCTTTGAATGAATCCACCATCTCATATAAAACGTGTAAATCAAAAAAAAAAAAACCTAAACAAAAAAAAAAAGGATTTGTACAATGAAAACAGGTCGATCGTAAAAACAATTGCAACATTAAACGTAGATAAGGGGAGATCTTCGATATCGATGCTAGCCAATGATGATAAAATTCGAAAGAACGATAAGTCGATAGTCTCGCCCCATCTCTTCCTCTTCCTGCTTACACGCAATTTGAAAAGGACGCAAGCTCGTGAGAAGGAGGGGGAGCGAAAACGGATACAAAAATTTTTTTTTCGGATTTCCCTCTCGCGCAAAGATGAAGCTCGTGACATCTCTCGGATTTGCTTTGAACTTTCATGTGCGTCGACGACGACGGCGCACATTTATTGACGGCCCCCACACGTGATGCCACACTAACCATCAATAATAAATTATCTATTACCGAGATAAAAAGGTCTATTAAAAGGATTATTCCCGATCAATTTTTTCAACAAAAATGACCTGATCAAATTGAAAAAGATTTTTTTTAAATAAAAAAAAAATTTTAGGGGGGGAAAATAGAGGTGGAATTTTGGAGACCCAGGAAAAACATAACACACGATTATCGCGTTTACTGTTGACTGAATTAGTTTATTAGCTATGTAGCCGTCCCGTTTTCTGATAAGGGCGGTTAACAGTCCAACGGTTTTGAATGCGTATGTGTGGTTTGTCATTATCGAGTAAAGCTTCACATCTTCTGATTGATCGAACAAAGGATTTTCCTCAACCTGTATGATTCGCTAATAATGCTTGAAAGCGTTCGCGACCTGATTCGGATTTAAATAAGGATTTGAGGAGAAATCGGTTCGCGAACGTTCGCGTTTCTTCATATTGTCACTCACGACAGAATTCTGGTAAGTTTTTCTACACTGGGTGAATCCGATGTAATGTCAGACGAATTATTAAGATAAAAATTGTAGGATTTAGTTTTAATGCGTGGCTGGATAAGCAAATTGAGAGTTTGAACTATTCAAGAAGCTACTTTCAAGATCTTAGAGACACAGCCCGACCGGATTGGTCGCGGATTGCATGAGGATTGTACGAGATTTTTTCAAGAATGAAGATTTGTTTGTGTTGAGAGTGGTTTCCACAGAGATACAGCGGGTTAAAAATGAGCACCTAGCCATCAGTAGTGACGTGACGGACGTAAGTCAAGAAATGCATATTTCTAGTTAGTGTCTTGTTTAGTCTTGGAATAGTCTTGCATTTTCTTGCTTCAAAAACAATGCAAAAACGAAAGACGAAATTGCTAAAAGTTTGAACTAAGAGTTTGAAATTGCAAGACAAGACAAGATGAGAAACATTCTCGCAGTCTCGTCTACCACGAGTTATCACTGTAGTGTACCGTTGGTTGACTTTAAAAATCATTAAAATTTCAAGATGAACATAACGAGTTTTTTGCCATGTTTGAGTCAGTGGCGTAACAAAGCCCATTTTCTGCTGGGAGGCCCACGTTTCTGAGGGTCCGTTACAACCTTCTACAATTTTTTTGTCAGAAAAAATGATTGGAACTTTTGCCCCTTTCTTCCTAAAATTTTAGCAAACACTTTGGCCAAAAAAATTAGTAAAAAAATCTTGTTTAAAAAAATTTGAGCGATTCCTCTTCAATTAAAAAATTTTAGAAAATAGGCATGGAAAAATTATTGCTTCCGAGAATGTTTAAGAAAATTTCTAGCTCAGAAAAATGCTACAAATATTTGATGGCAGTCACCATTAAAAACTTTTAGTGTAATTTTTTGCTAAAAAAAAGTCTTGTTGCTGAGTCTCCACTTGTGAGTTAATCAACAACTTTGATTAACTTACCTTGTGCATTTACCTTTGAACCAAATGTAATATGGTTTTTTTTAGTCAATGGCGTTGCTTATCCAAACATTTTTTGTGTTTTTAGATGTTTGTTGATTGAAAAAATAAAAGGAATTAGATGGTAAAAAAGTTAATCCACAAGGAAAGTTAATCAAAGTTGTTGATTAACTCACAAGTGGAGACTCAGCATGTGAAAATTTTGACTCGACTCCTCGATACAAAAGTCAATTAAATACTTGCCAAAAAAAATAGCTTGAACAATTTTAAAATAGTGTTTAATAACAAAAAAAAGGCTAAAATAATTTTTTTTTAAAAATTGGGAGAAAAATTTCAGAAAAATTTGTGGGAAAAATTAAGGGAACTCAGAATTCTGTTTGCAGCGTGAGTCAAGAAGTTTGGTGCACAACAGGATGATTGATTATTTCAAGTGCTATAAAAGCCCAACCGTCATTTTCGCCTGCTTCTTCCATTTCTGGAAAATTCGGAGAAATGACTTTGTCGAAATTTTGGAGCAACGTCAATTAACAATTTCCAAAAACACGGTTTTGATCCTTCTTAGGCAAAAATCTCACGAAATATGTCAATTACTGAAAATATTCACTTATCAATAAAAGCAATGTCCATGTCATTTGAAAACACAGTGAATTCTCGTTATCGCTAAAATATTCTAGAGGCGACACTCAGGTTAATCTCGCTATTGACCGTTTTGATCTATTGATCGCCAGACCACTTACAGAGGGAACAACCTCAAGGAAAAAGCGAAGCGTAATTGAACTTGATGATTGATGATTCATCAAAAACCCAAAATTAAAAGAATGACGTCGGAAAAACTCCCTAAAAAGAAAATGAAATCGGGAAAACTAAATGATTTTAATTAATAGCGATATACCAAGATTTTACCAGATTCGACTCTTCTTGAAAATTGATTGAAACTCCACCCTGTCCGTGTCTTCCTCAATTGAGAAAATTTTTTCCTACGGGGAAGCAAAGTAATCAAAAAAAAAAGGGTGTAAAAATCCTCGCCTGATCATTTTCAAAAATAAGGGAATAAAACTTCCGGGAGGGAAAAAAGAAAGAGGACACCGAAACAAATTAAACTTCAAGTCATTTATAGACGAAATCAATTCAGCAGCACATAAAAGATAATAAATTACAAGAAGGCGCACATTTTAACCCTCTGATTATCTTCGAGAAAAGAAATAGGATGAGCAGGTAATAATGGCGGGAAAAAAAACTAGCGAAAAAAGAAAGAAAAAAATAATGAAAAATGAGACTTTACGTCTTTATTTTGGTATTGTAAATAAAAACGAGTGGAAGGAAAATGTTTTTGCAAATTCCGTAGCTTCGTTTTCTCTCATCTTCATCTTCATCATCCTCCTTCCTTATTCGGACGTGATTTTTTGACTTTTCCCGCGAATATAGGAAAATTCCGAGAAATTTCAGAGAGTGCTGGTGAAAAAAGAAAAATTATTACCATTTCAGAAACCGGACAAGTATCAAAAGGTTTACGACTTTATCGGTTTATCAAAAGGGGGAAAAACAGTACAATGGTTTCTTGCGAATTCGTACGGGAAAAAAGAAGCCATAATTTGCAGTTCAATAGATTTTTTTTAATGTTCTTTAACCCCCTGCAAACCTCCAAACAAGAAACAGAGAAAGAGCAGTAAAGTTTAAGTCAAAAGCAAAAGCTCAATAAACTAAGATTTATGAGATATTTAACAAAGTGTTGGAGGGCTAAAGGACAATCGTCGGAGGGGTTGAAAGAGTCATCGAAAGCGACAGTTTTCTGACTCAGCGATCGGGAGCCACATTTTTCCTAATAAGACAAGCGTCATCAAGGAATCTCGAAACGTAAGAGGGAAGCGGGGACGATTGCACTCCAAATCGGATTAAATTTCATAGAGGGCGCACTTAAATCGTAAGTAGTTTTTTCCTTTCCGTTTTTTTTTGCGCTGACAAAAAATTTAGCGAATAGATTTGCAAATACGGTAAACCTTCCATCCAGGCACGGGCTGGTTCTTCTAGAAAGCGCGGTAAAAAAATGCCAGAAGCGGCAATAAGACTTAAGAACTTTATTGAAGCTGTTTTTATTTATTCAAGGGAAAAAAAACTGGCTCACACTCTAAGAAGACGGGGTGAACTAATGAATAATCCATAAGCGCCCGGTCTTCTTAGATTGCGGCTAAAATTTTTTTTATTTAAAATCTGAAATTTTGAAAAATTTTAGCGTTGTTTTGTAAAAAATACACGGCTTCCGCTTTGTTTTTTAATTTTTATTCAGAAAAAAAATCACAAAAATCTTGGGCAAAAAAAAATACATCTGCGGAATCAAATATTTCAGGCCTTTTATTTTTAAATTGGAAGAGCAAAAGGACGCTTTTGTTTAAGGGGCGCACCTATTGGCCAATCCGTGGCTGCAGTCCTAGCCCGAAAAAAAAATGAGGGAATCGTCAATCGAGGGCTCCGATACCTCCTGGGCGATTAATAAAACGAGACATTACATGAAAAAGGAGTGGTTGACTTCACTTGCAGCCTCTTTGTAATTCGTCATCGGAAAAAGAAGGGATGAAAACCGGGAGATCATCTCCTGGTCTAAACGGTTCGTCATAACCGGGGAAAAATGTCGTCTAAGGAGGATATTATGTAATCCCCGGGAAACACTTGGGAGGTTTCGTAAAAAAAAAAGTTAATCCAAGATTTCTCGGAAACCCCGGGTCGTGCCGTACGAAACGAACGGGGCTTTGATGCCTCGTGCATGTGGTAGAAGTGTGATGCGATCCAATAATTTTTCCCATCTGTTTTGTTCCCGAAAAAAAAAAAAAAAAAAATATTCCCGTCTTGGAATGAAAGAAAAAAATCAAGGAGAGCAACGACGAGAAAGAGAAGTCTATTCGTCGAGAAATCACCAATAACAAGAAAAAAGATAATATTCGAAAGCGATCAAAGCACTAATGTGTGGATTCCGTGCCGGGAATAATGAAAGAGAGTATTGTACCAGGCACTGAGACTCACGTTCGGGAATCGTTCCCATACCAAACACACATTATTTCATTTTCTTCCATTTTGCCCTCTCGGATAGGTTTAAGTACGAATTAATTAACAACTTTCTTTTGACTTTCATTTTTCATTTTTTTTTTCTTCGAACAAAAAGAAAAATGAATTCGGTCGAGAATTTTGAATACCACGGGAATTTTACCGTTCTTGGTTTATCGAACGTCAAAGGCGAAACTTTCATTGTTAGAATATTCATAGGCTTTTTTAGCAGGAATTTCAGTGAGTAAGTAATGCGATCAGAACGCGTCACACGTCAAAACGTCACGAAAAAGGGCGGACGATTGTCGACGATGGTGTTTTTTGAAAGAGCTTTTGATTTATTTTTACTTCCTCCCTTTATTGGCCAGAAATAGTCAAAGGGTGAATAAATAATGACTGGGATCTGTGGAATTAGAGTGTTTTTGTTTAAGATTCGAGATGGTCGAGTCGATTGAAATGGATTTATTTAGAATAATCGGTGTAATCTTGAATTTGTCGAAAACAATTGAAAATTGTCAAAATCATGGTCACATCATACGATTTAAAACACAACAGAATATTGTCGAAAACACGACTGAAAATTTTCAAAATCGCACGGTTTAGAAGAGTCAAAAACACAACGGAATATTGTCGAAAGTACAATTGGAAATGATCAAAAACACAATTAAATGTTGTCAAAAAATAGAAGATTGAAAATTGGTGAAAAACACAAAATTGAATTAAATTGTCAAATAATTGTCAAATCACACGATTGAGAAGAGTCAAAAACACAATGGAAGACTCTCGAAAACACAACAGAATATGGTCGAAAACACGACTGAAAATTTTCAAAATCGCACGATTTAGAAGAGTCAAAAACACAACGGAATATTGTCGAACGTACGATTGGAAATGATCGAAAACACAATTAATTGTTGTCAAAAAATATAAGATTGAAAATTGGTGAAAAACACAAAATTGAAAGTTGTAAATTGTCAAAATAATTGTCAAATCACACGATCGAGAAGAGTCAAAAACTCAATGGAAGACACTCGAAAACACGATTAAAAATTGTCAAAAACTACACAATTTAAATTTTTTAAAATGAACAACTAGAAACAGTCAAAACTAACCAATTGAAAACCTCAAACAAAACTTTCAATTCTAGCAAAACTTGCATTCAAAACCGATTTTTGGTTTTTGCAAACAAAAACAATTCTTCATCATCGTCGTCACTCAATCCAATAACCTTTTGAGAAACCATCGAATATCACAAACTCTCAAAGTTTCACGTTGTCTATAACAGAATTTCCTTTTCGAAAAAATTTAACTTCTGTGTTTTTTTAAAAATAAAAATTAATTTCCCCATCGTTTAAACATTCAATTTTTAAACTTCTCCAATTTACAATATGATCGGTGCTCTTAGGTGAAAACCTCAGAGAGTTTGGTCGGTGAAAACTGCTTTTGTTTCCGTAATAACAAGTAAAAGTTTTCCATTCGCTTTCCATTGAAATAATAATTAAAGTGAAAATATCGGTATGCGCTCTCACCTGATACAATTGTAATGTTTGGAAAGTTCGATAATCCCTCATGTCGCGATTAATATCCGGTTTATAGAACCAAACCATTGTTTAATATTAGTTGAACGGGGAAGGTTTTATCTCTTAAGTTTTAAAATAATGATGCAGCAACCGACTCAGGAATTCCTGTCGGGAAACAACCCCTGTCACGTTCTATTTATTTCTCGTTTTGTTGTCTTTGATTTTCCCTTTTGGTCAGTCCAAGAAAATCCAACGCCAACTCTTTCCCCCAATTTCTTTTCCCCAAGATGAAAAATCCATTTTCATGCTTTACGTCGAAACTAAACGGATTTAGCATACCGATGATCGATTTTGAAAATCTCGGAAAAACCCGTCTGAAAATGCCCGTTACAAGTCTCATTTTGTGGACAATAAGCTCTTCTTGATAAATCGTTCTTTAATACTCCAATCCTTTTTTTTTTCTTTACGTAATCTATACGAATTTGATTATCTCGATGGGTTTTTACTCAATCGATGCCTTCGAGCCCTTTTTTCCCCTTTCCTCCCCAAGCTTTCACAACAAATTTTTTCCATTAAAAAATACTCGATTCGTCAACGACTTGGCATTTTTTTTTTTCATCTTCTCTTCCCATATCGAATTACTTTTTCCGCGTCCTTCTTTTTTCCGCTCGAGTTGTATCGGACATCCAAAGTACTTCAAATTTTTTTCCCCCCTTTTTATTGCTTTTTTTTCCCCGCCTCGGTTATTGTCCTCGTTTTCTCCAGGAATAAAAGAAATAACTAGCGGTGGACGAATGAAATGATGTGTTCCTAGTGAGGAAAAGGGGGTAAAAAAAAATATTTTATGGACGAAACAAAGTTTAGGACGAATGCGCCTTTTTATTATATACGGAATAACTCTTGGCGGCGAAAACAGCTGGAAACAGTAAAAAGCCGATACAAAAAAAAAAAAAAAAAAAGATGGAAATTACATCGAGAAACTCATGCGCGTCAAGGAAAATTACCACTTTAATGTTTTTGATCGACTTTGCTTATTAATCCGCTATTACAATAAATTTCCATAATAGTTAGAAATTTTTTGTTGTAATGATTTCATGATGGAAATGAAACGAGCTTTCGAAATGCGCGAGCTCTTTTCATCCCGGTTTTTTTTTCCCTTCATGAGTTTAAATGAAGAGTTACCCTTTTCGAAGCGGAAATTTCAAGAAAAAGTTTCCCGCGGGATTTTTTTTTCTCAACTCCTTACGTATAAATATAATATACAGCACGTTATAAACTTTTACGTGAGATTGTGAGATCCATCAGTTTTTACCCTATTTAGGTTTTGGATATCGGTTTACGGGTTTGGTTTACAATCTCAACTGATGGGCTCCTGCTGCCATTTACAGGATCTAAAAATTAATCACTTAAGATTTTAGACTTTTTGGGTCATGTGCACTTTTTGCGATTAAAGTTTTTTTTGAGAGCCTGAAACTGTGGAAATTAAGGTAAATGTATTGTCAGAGATAGGTTGATGTACAAGCACTGGCCTTAGGGAGTATGATAGGAGATAGACACTTCGATGGATTGTCTGCTTCCATTTTCAAACTGGAAGCTGCCGTGATTACTAATTTGAAATCCACCATTCTTGAATCAAAAACTCCGTTTAGCTAAACTCAGCTTGAATTCCACACCGGTTGGGTCCTTGAGTATCATTTTTCTTGGCTCAAACTTGATAAGGCTTTTGAGCTTTTGTTCATGTCAAATGTCTAATTTGAATCCACGAATCAAACTCGCATAAATTTTATTACTTTCTTACTTTCGAGCAAAGTGAGAAGTGCGGTCGCTCGGCTACCGTGAAATCACTGTAATGTTTTTCGGGAGAGAAATGTATAGCGTATGATCTGATAGAGTTGTTCATTCTCTTTACAGTGATGCTACATAACCCGTAAGAGTTCAGGCCGAGGCTGTGAGGATCGAAAAAGAACGTGTAAAAAAAATTCCGTGTTCAAAGGCGTTTGTCTGTGTTTAATGATTTAAACGACGTCACACTCTCTCAATTTTGGCGCCAAACTGACATCATTAATCCAAAGTAACATCATGCCCCCAGAATAATATCATGATCCCATGGTGACGTCATGACATTAATAAATATGACGTCATGACTCTGCGGTAACGTAATGAATCTAAAGTGACGTCACGACCCTGAATTGACGTTTAGAGCCCGGTAGTGACGAACCTTTGACATTGCATAATTCGAGTCGATTTTTGAAGGGGAAGGAGTTCAAATTTCAAAGAAATGAAGATCAAAACTGCCAAAGCTTAGAGTTTAAAGAATTTGGAGGTGACTTAGTTCGAGTAGATTTGTGAAAGGAAAAGAGTCAAAATTTCAAAAAACAAAAACAAAGCTTAGAGACTGAAGAATTTGGAGATGGCATAGTTCAAGTGGATTCCTATTTTTTCCCCATATTATTTAATTTTTTTTAACAGACTAACTTAAAAAAGCGAGAAAGTTAGAGGAGGTCTCCTTTCTTTTTTACGGAGAAACTTATTAAAAATAATTCATACCTATCAAATTATTGATTTCTAAATCTTAACGATTCACTCCTAATTCTAATTAATCAGCACGTTTTCAAAAAAAAAAACCAGGTCAACCGGAAGGACATTACCCTGAGCCGAATAAATTTCATAGTCAACGATTTTCATAAACACGGCGCCGAAAATCCTTTTTCTTCCACGCGCCAAAACTAAACGTGGAACCGCGAGTAAAAAACCGGACGGTTTCGCTCCGACTATTTCAATTTACAAAATGCTCTTCCTATCTCCTTTTACATCTCTCATCATCACCAAAAACCGCTGTCGTAAAATTTTTCCATTTAATAACGAACCATCGTAAAAAAAAAAATCTCATCATTCCCCGACAGCGGGTTTTCTTATTTAAATCATTAAGCAAAAGGTAGTCTAAATAAATTTACAATTATAAAGGCAAGTGTTTTTGTAGAAAAGATGAATTCCGTGCCTTATCACGATATCCAAACGCTCTTTGTTGTATTGTTTGCGACTGGAGCAACCCGCATATCCGTCGGTAGCGATTTACATATTCTCATCCGCTTTTTTTTTCTCCCCTTATGGGGCCTTCGCACGAGTTGCTTTTCGTAAAATTTCGAAAATCTCGTTTTCCGTCGAAGCGTCGACGGGTCCTTTTTCTCATCCTTCTAAACACCTCGAACTCCCCCTTCAAACGCGTCTCTCTCTAAATTTTACGGTTCCGTCAAAATGGATTCGAAACGACTCGCCGGGCGATCAACTCACCATGTAATATTAAAAAACAAGCAGAAAAAAAGAAGGCCGGGGAAAGATTAGTTCGAAAAAAAAAAAGGGTTTTATTTTATTTTTCTCTCTATTTATTTATTCATGAGTGAGTCCTTATGATAATAAAGATGAGTTTCCAGGGAAATAAATTCAAAAGGCAAAAATTATTCGGGGGAAAATATGTGAAAAAAGGGACGTTTTTTTGGAAAAGAATTATCAGGAAAGGTCAGCGATTCCTGATGGCCTATTTGGTGGACAAAGGCGGTTAATTTTTGTCTCTCTGGCTTAAAATTAAAATGGCTATTTTAGATGAGATTTAATGAAGGAGATTTCAGGGCAGCATTTGATTACCACTGATCATTATAGTTTTTACACATCATTATATAGCTGGATTGGCGGAATGGAATTATGTATTTTTATGATATTGTGTGAAAGCGCACCGGGGTTTTTACCGGTGGGCCAATCCGTGCCTGAACTGTCACTAAAATTGGAAAAAATCCAGTCTATTTCATCTAGAACTTATTCAGATAAAAATAAGTCAGCATTAAGTCCCCCTTTTCAAGCGGGCGCGTGTTATTCCACACTTTTAATACGTATATTATGCGTCTAGATTAAGGCTTTTTATACCTAATTTCTACTATGGTCCGTCCAAAATCTAAAGCAACTTGGAATGAAAAGGGAATCAGTGGAAAACTGCTTCCCATTTTTTTCCTACACCAGCTGAGCGAAAGGGAAAAACTGAGCAAATTCATTTCAACATGCCCTGTAACCATAAATTTTTTCGAAATTTTGGGGAAACGTTAACAAAGATTCGGAAGGATAGCTATGAGACAAAATCGCATAATACTCGCATACATTTTACAAAATCATGACCAAGGTCTGAAAAGGTATAAAAAACCTTAAAATCTACGCATATTATGCGTCACATTTATGCCGAATTTATGCGATTAAATTTGGTCGATTGCATCTTCCAGACGGGGTAAGAGCGCTAAATAAAAAATAAAAATCAAAAAAAAAAGTTTCTTCCTCATTTTTTATTATTTTTTAATAAAATGCCATAAACTTCCGTCCATTAAAATCAATACACCAGACTTCCCCAATGACTAAAAAATTACTTTCGTCAATATCCTTCAGACTTCTTGACCCATTACACAACAAGTTTACTTCCCCCAACTGTTTACAAAGCTTTAGAATCAAAATCAAATCTCCTTGTTAGCTCATTCTCGGAAAACTAAAATTACCCAAGTTTGCTAAGTCCAAGAAACTAATTCCATTGCCCAAGCCTGAATTTCCCACAGGTGAAAACATCAATCAAACTCCATTTTAAAAAAAAACATAATTAGGATCAGGTTATAATTTATCATTAAAAATTTGTTAAATATCTTTTTTTTTCTTTTTATTAATTTTTTCTTTTTTAAAAAGAACTGAACACCTACATGGACGTTGAACTAGAATTCAAACATGACCCACACTGATTAAATACCATAACCGCAATTTAAAAAAAAAAATAAAAACAGTCTACTTAGGTCTAAATAAGTTTATCCTGGCTCATGAAATAATGAAAAAATGTGAGCTAAACCTCTCAGCTCCAAATCATCTACAAAATGCTCTCAAATAATTATTTTTTTTATTATATAATATTTCAATGCCTATAACCTTAATCTACGTATTCCAATCTAGGTAATACACCAAAAAGAAAAAAAGAAAAAAATCGCATTTCAAGAATATATTTAAAATCGCCACCCTAGTCTACAAAATCTAAATCTTGTCCCACTTTTTGCAAAAAAAGTAACAAATAAAGAAATTAAATAAAAAAAAAATTAATTTTTATACAACTCCTAGTGATTTCTTTTATATAAATATTAAAAACAACTCTAGAAATAAGAAAAACTGGATAAAAAAAAGATTACTCGAGTAGATTTACATGTATCAGTTGGATCTAATACAACATGCATGAGATAGCTTTTCTCGGAGAAAGAAAAACAAAAGAAGTAAATGATTCATGTGAGTCGAAAATGAATTGTGTGCTATATTTTCGTAGGTGCAGAGGAAAAATCTAATCGACTGGCAGAGCCGAGCTTTTATTGCTAAACCGCGGAGCGAATTTTTTATTTAGTAACGTCCCGGTAATTTTTTCAACGGGGCGTGAGAGGGGGAGGGGGAAGGCGAATAAAATGCGGCTATCATCGACTATTGACTGCGCGAAAATATACTAATTAAGACGAGCGATGTAAATAGCTTTTATATTCTAAATGAAACCCCCTCGGGTCCATACGGTTTTCTGCTACAAATATTTTTCCAGACGATGCATCTCTATATCTCATCCATCATAAAATAAACGTAATAAAACCCGAGAGAGTGATGATGTTTCCGAAATATACTCTACGTTAAGAGTTCATGCTATCTTTCACGAAAAATCGCTACCCCTTTCCGATCCATGCCCTTTATTTAAAAAAAAATTACCCCACCGTAAGAGAATTTAAAAGTGCGATAAAATAAAAGTGAAAAATAGCAAGAGCCAAGTATAGTAAATAAAATAATTTGTAGTGGTTGTATTAGCAGTTGGTAAGTAAGTAAATTATAATTTTTTTAAGAAAAAAAACGTTCGAAAATAGCGTTTTAAGAATAATAATAATAATAATAATCGATCCAAAAAATTAACCACTGAGCCAATCAAAAGTAAAACTAAGTGAGACAAGAATGGGCTACACTAGTTGAGGCTAGGTGACTCTACGAAGAACGGAGAGTTTACCTGTTTATCAAATTGGGATATCACGTGACCGCCGGAACCCGATCAGCAACAAAGAAGCCAAGATGTCCCGATGTCATCTTGCGGTCGATCGACACCTGTGCACAGCTTACAAAAGTTTAGAAAACGATCTTTGAAAAATAAATTCTCTCATTTACGGTACAAGGAGGGTTTAAATCGGGTTTATAGACCGTGCAGAGAAAATTTAGGAAACCCGGCTGCGCGCTGACGAAATTAGTTGTAATGAGTTGTTTTGCAATTTAAGAACTGAGTTGAAAATGTGCAACGAGATTTTTGTTAGTTTTTATAAATATTTTTTTAGTTCAATTTTTGTTTACAGAAAAATCGTTGAATTTGTCTGTACAGAAAAATTTCAAAAATAATGTTTTCAGATTAATTTAAGTGTGAGATTTTTGTTCACGGTGCTTGAGAAACAAATATTGGTTTTTCAGAAAAATTACAGAAATAGATTTTGTTTACAGAAAGAATTCAAAAAATATTTGTTTACAGAAAATCATTACAATTTTTTTTTTAAATATCCCAAATAATAAATTTTTGTTTACAGTGAAATTTCTGGAGTAAGTTTTAGTTATTAGATGATTTAAAAACAAATCTTTGTTTAAGAAATATTTCTGGAACAAATTTTCGGTCTACAGAGAAATTTTATGAGCAAATTTTAATAGCGAATCCTTGTTTACAAAAAAATTTTAGCAAAAAAACAAATTTTAAAAAATTTTTACCGATCAAAAAAATAAATCTGAAACCAAATGGAAATGTTTCCTTATATTTTAAGTACAGATACAAAACTGGTGGCAGCGGCACCATTATTTTATAAAAACTTGAGGCTTTGAAATTTCGAAAAATTCAGTTATCTAAACATTTTTCTTTAAGCGATTAATATTTTACTGTTTCATAATTCGAATGCGCCTGCCAACCCTTCTGCGAAATATCTTCACTTCAAACTCCCAAACACGGTCTATAAAAAAAATTCAATTTAATTAATGGACAAAGACATTATGCATTTTATTTCAAAAAAAAATCTATACTATACAGCGAAACTGGCTACATAATTCAATTTTTCGACTGAATAAATTAGAACTACTAACTTTTAACCTACACCGTACGTACTTCAAAATACTAAAAAAACAACGAACTATCGAATCCTAAAATAATACACAAACGAACAAAAAAAACAACAACAACAGTGAAGCCTTCCGACTAAACTCTAAAAACGACAAAAGTCAAGATTGGAAAAAATCTTGAAAAGAAATGGAAGAGAAAAAGGAAAAAATACAAAGACGAGAGAAATTAGCCGCAGTAAGTCGGACAATGGATTACGATATAATACTTTTACTTTTTTTGGAAAGCGATGAAATGAAGAAATCAAGGCGCCAAAATGATCTCTCCAAGTTTTTTTCCAAAATACATGAAAAAGGATGAAAATATGTGAATTAAAGGGGAAAAAAAAGAAAAGCGGAAAAACCGAATATGTGGTATGGTTTTTTTTTTACAACAGGAGTTCATTATACGCTACTAATGCCGATGCAAAAACCGTGGAGTTCACAGTCGTAAACGAGTAATAACAAAATGTGGTAAAGCTCGAACAAGATTTGCATATTCTATGTAAAAGCGGGCAGAAACCTCCTTTCTTGGCACCATAAAAGGCGACTTTTAAAAATTAGCATTTTCTTTCACCTACGCTTTCGCTACATTTGAAAAAGCGTCTCAAAAATGAGATGTCGATAAGATTAATTTTTGCAGCGAATTATTGGGCGCTTGGGTTAGTTCATTAATTGATTAATTAGATAGTTGATTAATTCTTTTATGAAAATCTATTTTTAGGAAAAACTTTTGGGAACTTTAAAAGAATCTAAATCTTGATATAAAATATAAATGGCGCAATTACCCAAGTAAAGCAATTTAGAATTTACAACTACGACTAAGAAATCACAGCGGAAAAAGTATAAATTAACAGCGATTTATTTCCCAAGGACAACTAACAGAATCCAGACAACGGAACACTTTGTACAAAGTGCACTATTGCAGATAAATTTATTTATCTCCTTCGAAACAAGAAATTTAAAAAAATAAAATAAAAAAACGAATGGATTTTCCTCTGCGACTTTCCTTTTTCTTATTAAAAGCAAAAAAAACTTCTTTCGAAAAAAGATTTTAATAACGAAAAAATCTTCAATTCTTCCTACGATGATTTCTCAAATATAGGAATCATATTTCCACTTCCCCAAAGACTTAAACCATCCCTCCAAGGATTCCTCTCACCGTTTTCCCTTTTACCTCCGAGTTATGCTTTGAGGTAAAGGTAAGACTCTCATATGTTTATTTATTCAGTTAAGTGATTCGACCCAGAAATCAAAATTCAGAACAAGAAAACACCGATTGAGGAAAAAATTTTAAAAAATCATTTTTTTTCGAATTCCGTGCATCATTTCGTTTAAGGATAGATTACTTTAATCTAATATAATATAAGAATATGCGACTTATCGAAGGAAAGAAAAAAAATTCCCAAAAGCAAATGGATCATTTTCCGGATATTGGATGGATAGGAATTTAAAACCCATTTTCTTAGAATGCATGTGGATTACATTCGAGAAATGAGCGACATGTTTTCTCTCTTCCTTTTAACCCTTTTCATTAGTATTCCAAATCTCTAGTGGAAACTCATAAAATCAAATTCATAGTGATTTCCTCGGGAATGCTATCATGTCTCGAGGCGAACGAATCCGGAATTTTACAATAAATACAACATTCGTCTTTTACCCCAGTTTCCTTTTCTCTTAATAAACACGAGATTCGAACAAAACGCAACAGATTTTATTTCCTCCCCTTAAAAATTTTAAAAACGGGGATTATATTGGACCATCATCGATCTCGGAAGGAATAAAAAAGGGGAGAAATAAAAAAAAAAAGGAAGCCCGTCGATGAAGTGTATCGGGCGAGTTCATCCTTAGAAGAAGGTTAATCTCTCAAGTGAAAAGTATCGGGCCAGACACAACAACGGATTACACGCTTTCGACGAAAAATCGTTTATCATAAAGAAATTCATTAATCATTAACAAAACGTTGGGAAAATACCCCGTTCGTTTTCATCTTTTTTTTTTTTTTGCTTTTCAACAACCCTTGGCCAATGTATTCCCGAATATCGCTTTTTATCCTTTTCCGGCATGATGTGTGTTATAGTAGACATGAATTACACATAGAGCATGAAGGTGAAGTGGAAGTGGAAAAGTGAGAAGAGAAAATCCTGGAAGTAGAATGTGGCAGACGGGTAAATGGAGGCCTAAGTGTTCCTAAGATTCGCATCAAGGGACCATGATATTCATGTGCGAGTCTTCTTCATCCCCAAAATTTTAAAATATTGGGAAAAAGCATTAACGCTAAAGCACGAACTGTTGGTTCCGATTTTTGCTTGAGCGCGGTCATATTTTATAACGCTAAACTTTTTTGTTTTAAGGAGTCCACACAGTTCAAAATAATATTCTCATTTGAGAAAAAAAAGAGTTTATTTATTATTTATTTATTTATTTATTTATTTATTTATTTATTTATAGTTTTAAGCCATTACAAGTTTTGCAACTCCGACTTACGTTAATAATAATAATTTTTAGAAAGAAAGAAAAAGACATAATTTTTTTTAAAAAAGAAATGCTTAATTTTAAGAAATTAATTTAGATAATTTTCAATTAGGCCGCGGTTACATTGCTCCGAAATTTCGGACCGAAACGCTTCGAAATATTTCGGACCGAAAAACTGGTTACATTGGTCCGAAATTTTTTCGAAGGCTTTCGGAGCTTTTCGAAGGTCTTCGAAGGTGTTTCCACGCCCTTTTGGGACTCTTTATGACGTCACAAAAGTGATTCTCAAGAGTAGGAAGAATTTCTGAGCCGATCAGTGCTTTCATCGAAAGTTTCCGAAGACTTTCGAAGCATTTCGAAGGTATGTTCGGAGATGTTTTAAGACAATCAAGGAAACATTTTTCCCGCAGCTTTTTGGCAATCTGTATGACGTCATATAAGTACTGTTCAAGCGTAGAAAGAATTTCTAAGCTGACCGATGCAAATATTGTAAAAGTTTGAGCGCGAAAAAAAGCAAAACACGTAAAAAGTGGAAACAATGTTAGTGATCGGCCTAGATCAGCTCAGGAATTCTTCCTACACTTGAACAGTACTTATATGACGTCATACAGCTTGCCAAAAAGCTGCGGGAAAAATGTTTCCTTGATTGTCTTAAAACATATCCAAACATACCTTCGAAATGCTTCGAAAGTCTTCGGAAACTTTCGATGAAAGCACTGATCGGCTCAGAAATTCTTCCTACACTTGAGAATCACTCTTGTGACGTCATAAAGAGTCCCAAAAGGGCGTGGAAACACCTTCGAAGACCTTCGAAAAGCTCCGAAAGCCTTCGAAAAAATTTCGGACCAATGTAACCAGTTTTTCGGTCCGAAATATTTCGAAGCGTTTCGGTCCGAAATTTCGGAGCAATGTAACCGCGGCCTTAATTTTAGAAACAAGGAAAGAAGAAGAAATAGAGAGAGAAAAAAAAAACATTAAATTGACAAAAGCCAATTTAAAAAAACAATTGATAAACATTCATACTTCTTAACAATAAACTATATATGTTTTGCTTCGACCCTGCTAACAGTAAGGTTTCAGCCTAAAAGTTTCAAAATTGAAACTTTTTGTGTTAATAGTTCCAGGAAAGTATCATTTGAAACTCGTTTGCATTCAATTTGAAACCTAAAAGTTTCAAATTTTCTCAAATATTTTGAACTGTGAAAATTTTGATTAGACAATCCAGCACAAATTTAAACAGACACTGGAGCCCTAAATCACTTGGTTCAGCAAAAAAATTCGGATCCGAAAAATTAATCTTCGGATGTGCTAACCGGGGAAAAAAGGTAACAGCGAAACAAACTACAAAAACAAATTATTTTCTTTCATGTAAAATGCATTATAGCGGAATAAGTAGCAAAACATTATTTTCTCTAAGTAATCCTAAGAAAATAAAAACAGATGAAGTTTTTTCTTCCCTTCTTTTTTAATAATGCTCAAATAAATGTTAACTTTTCTTTTTCGTAAATGAAAAGAAATATAAAGCGTTCTACATCTTTTTTAAGTCGCGACGATCTTGAAAAAAATTTTTCATCATTTTCGTTGAATCCATTTGGATATCAAGTTTTTAAAAATTCTCTGCATTCAATTTTTTTAAGCTTCTACACTTTTTGTGCGGGCATTTTCTTATTCCCGAGCTATAAAGCGCATCTTTTTTTTTTTTTTTTAACTTTTTCTATTCCCCGGCGTTAGATTCTTGCTTTTTATTTTAAAAGCACGCGTGCTTTGATATTTTTTTTTTAAAGAAGAAAAAAATATTCAAAACGAGAACAGAAGGAAAATGTGGGCCGGATAAAAAAAAACGATGTATATTCGATCGGACTATGAAATGAAGTCGATTAATATTCGGAATTCGAAACGGAAACCAAATCAAGCGAATAAGAAAAGGGAGATGAGAAAAAATCAAATTTTGCCTGTAGATATCCTAATTAGTTTTGTCAGAAAATGAAATGAACCTACGGCAACGACGATGACAAACAGTTGTGCACAAGAGAGTTTTAATAAAAAAAAAAAATTGCGAATGAAAATGAATGATTAATTTTTGAAAAAATTGGTCAATAATTAAAAATAGAGGGGAGAAGGGTCGAAATGAATGATTAGAAATTCGAGGTAATGTCATTCAACCGTGATAATTAGTGGTGGCCCATAGTAAAAAATTTTGATTAGTTTGAGGTCACGTGGCACGACAGCATTTGTCTGCAATCGACTTTCTGCTTCTTGATTGGTCCAGCATTGCTGTGACGTCAACTGCCTGTAAATATGATTGGTGCAGCCATATATAATTGTTTAGTGTTACGCTCTCTAAGTTTTGTTTTTTTGACTTGAAAATGAAAATTAACTGAGGTGGATAAAAACCTAACCTAATAGTCACAAAAGAATTTTAGTGTTTTCAGTTGGAACGTAAACATTTTTAAAGGCTGACAGTTTGCCTATATCTAATTTAAAGTCTCTACATTTTTGGGCACAGTTTCATTGCTCAAAAATTGTCCATTCAATCAACCTCACAGTTCAAAATAATATTCTCATTTGAGAAAAAAAAGAGTTTTAGCCTAAAAGTTTCAAAATTGAAACTTTTTGACTTAAAATTGAAACTTTTTGTGTAAATAGTTTCAGAAAAGTATCATTTGAAACTCGTTTGCATTCGATTTGAAACCGAAAAGGTTTCATCCCCCAGTGAAACCGGAAAGTTTCAAATTTTCTCAAATATTTTGAATTGTGCTTTTATCACAAACTGGAGTTTTCTCCGACTTAAAAAAACGCCCACGATTTTAAACACTACAAAATTTATCACATGCCCTTTGGTTTTATACAAAATATTGAAAGTTGAGCTTCAATTAAAAATTTCCCCAGTATTAACAACAAGCCTAAGAGCGTGGCAAACAAAGCAAGGAAAACAATCGAAAATCCTTAGTCACGTACTTCCTTTTTCTTTTCTCACGTGGAGAAAATCCGAAAGAAAACAATGAAACAATAGAAAGAAGAAAAACAATCGAAAGAAAGCCCAGATGCATATCTAACGGTCTGAAAAGGTTCTAAGGGAAAAAAAAAGAAGAAGAAAAGGAAAAAGTAGGACAAAATTTGAAAAAGAAAAAGAGCGACGTCGCATTTAAAAACCATAACAAAAATGGATCGAAATTCGTTCTCTTTTCAAAGATGGATCAAACCAAGTCTGTCATTTTAATCGATAAACGAAAAAAAAATTCCCTGATGAAATTCTTGAATCCATTATCCATTAATGGCTTAAATAAAATTCTTACAGCAATTAAAACTGGGGAAAAAATCTGATGCTGAAAAACGCTTCTTGTCAAATCCAATTTCTTTTATTGTTTTCATGTCATTTTTTTTCCTCCTCACAATTTTTTTTTTTAATAAGAAAGAGCAAAAGCTCTTTGGAGCGATCTTTGAAATAATAACGAAGCTATACAATTTTCGCCTTGACACTTTCATTTCACAATAGAATCAATTATAAACAAAAAAAAAAATTGTATTATGGAAAATTGCTGCTGCGCGTTTAATTGCCAATCTTACTCGTTGCGATGAAAGATTCTTCGAGTGTTGCGGACAGGCCATGCACAAAAAAGTCAAATTATTCAAAGGAATAACTCTTTAGCAAGTTTACAAGCTCGGCTGGTTTTTCATAATTTACCAACGATTATTAAAAGTTGTAACGCGAAACGGCCTAGAAATATTATGAGAAGGAAAAGTCTGAAAATGCAACGACGAGTATCACGGAAAAGGAAACTGCGGGGAAAAGAGCAAAAAAAGAGAGAAAAAAAAGGTTACCGCTGATTTTTTTTTTTGTATATAAATTTTTACCAACGGGATCGCGGATGTCGGCCGCAGAGGTGAAACTCGTGACAAGAGCAATGTTATGTTTCCCATATGAATTTAAAAAAAAAAAGTTGCAATTATTTTAACAATTTCATACGGGGTTGAAAAAAACAACGTGTTGCGATTCTTGAACCGCTTTGAAATTTACATTTTTTTTTAAAAAAAAAAAGCTTTTTCAGGTCCGAAGTTAGAGGAGGTTTAATGGGAGTTTTTTTCAATAGTTAAATTTTGACACGTTCTCAGATGTGCTCAATGTAGCCTGCTGGGTTACAACCGGGATCAGGAGATTCGAGAACAAAATGAAATGGAAGTCGCCATGTTTGATTGGTAAGCTAAGTATTAGCCATCATGGCAGACCCATAGTTCGAGAACGTGGCGGCTTTTCAAATTGGAAATGGTGATCCAGTATGTAACTGTACTCCCTATTCGTTTCCACAAGGGATGCCATTGGTTTATTCGCGAAAAATAAAGATTTTTAAACGTCGACTGTTTTTTTTTTTTTTTTTTTTTTTTAAATACAAGAAACTATGGCAACTTTTGCATTCTCGAATCCCAAACATCAGTTCATATGACGTTAGTTGTTGGGATGGTCCTAAAAGCAAATTTTTGACTTAACTTTGACCTTGCCTCGAGACAAAGTTATGAGAAATGAATGTCGAGGAGCTACCATGGTTCGATAGATGAGTACCCGTATTCTAAACTTATGGGTTCACTGTCAAGGTTAGGCGTCATGTCGAGTCTTGTCTGGTTGCTGAGGGCGAACTACCTTCACACCTGAAATCTCTCACTTAAAAAACGTTAGTGCCGGTGTAGGTTCACTAATGAGGCATAGAGCTTCACGCGCTGAAAAAAATAAAGCCTAAAAATCTACAAATCAACCAATTTATTTAATTTTAAAGCCTCGGAATAAAAACGATTTATCGCTATAAACCCAAAGCATGAGGTATGGCCCGAGTCTTCATCAGGGTCGACGGAAGGATACATTCTCTTGAACCAGACTCGGACCCAAGTGCAAAAAAATTTCGCACAGTTTACAAGCCTCGTCGCGATGATTTTTCAATTTTTTACTCATTTCAAATTAAACTTAAGTAAAACTCCTAATCTGACATCACAATGATAAATCTCACGAGCAGTGAAAAAAGATTTGTAAATGGAGTAATTTCTAAAAGTCCATTCAAAACCAGACATAAAAGATTTTTTTATTTCAAAAAAAAGAAGAAAAAAAGTGAAAAATGGTTTGAACTGAGAGAAAGAAACTAATACGACTCCGCATCCCTTGTGACATCGCATGCAGCATTCAGTCACTAAATGAAACATGTCCCATGTGACATTCGCTCAATTGTTCAATTGAATTACAAACCGATGGAACAAAACTCTTATTCCGCGCAATTCAATTTTCATCCATTTAATCCGAACGACAGGAAATAACTCATTAGCCCGGACCCGGAGTTTTCTGTTACGGTGGCGATTCTCATTTCACTTTTACGACAATATTCCAAAATCGAACGCCACAACTTGTTAACTGTAAACTTGATCCTCGAAAATTATCGGGAGGTTTCCCTCCCAAACCGAAAGCAAAATAATATGAAGGATTAAAAATGAACGAGTTCAGTCTTTCCGATTAAAGGATTAAAGGTGTTGAATTTCCCTGCTCAGTTTTCCTGATGTTGGGTAATTTAGTCCATGTCGATGCGAACCCATACCCATACGAGTATAAATATTGTGTTGTGTGCGTTGAGGATATAACATGATCGCAGGCGAATCACGAAAATTGGCAGTAAACGGTTTTCCTATTAGAGTAAAAGATCATCATCAAAAGAGGATTAACCTTTTGAACCCCTAGGGTTCATGTAAGGATCCAAAAAACGATTGGTCTCTTAAGGGTCCTTATGAAACATTTCCTGATAGCCATGTAAGATAAGTGGGTGCGTCGCTTGCAACCGGAAAATTACCACAGAGATGGTGAAGTCAAGGTCGCACACTTAAGTTAATACCCAGATCGGAATTCTGAGGCACTTTCTGCGAAATAAGGAACTTAGCAGGGAGTGGACACTTTGGTGAGTCGTCTTCTACACACGAGGCTGCCGTGTTTTCGAATTGGCATTCGCCGTGATCTCTAAGGGTAATCTTCGAATTAAGGTGGGAAGGGGGATCTTGAGGGTAGCCGTTTAGGCATGTTTTGTCTTGCTCAAGGAATGGCGTCCATGCAGTGGCTTAACAACCGGGCCCGCTAGTTCCCTCTCGCGGGGGGGCCCCCGGCATAATTCATTCTTCATGTGGGCCCCCAAGAAATTTTCTAAATTTTTAACGGGGGCCCCACTTGTTGAATCTGCGGGGGGGCCCCGAAAATATTGTTACGCCACTGCGTCCTTGCCCTGTGGTGAGCTCCCTTCTCAGGGTTATGAGTTAGTGGAGGGCAGCAGCTTCACTAATACTGACCTAGGGCTGAAGATGGTAGTAATCGGCAAGGCCTAGGCTGAGATACCGGGAGGCAGAGTTGGATCAATGGTGTGGAAGATTATGGAAAGTCACCACATTATTTGATATTCCTAGTAAAATCGTCAATGGTTGAAAACAAAAAAGCTCACGCCCTCAGTTCCGGGCAGGCCTTAAATGGCCAGAGGGTGACAGCGTGTTGCTTCGTACAAATATCTGGGGTGTTATTGAATGAGCAGTGGGATTACAGCCCGGAAGTCAAGGCTCGAATAGAGCAAGCCAGGAGTGCATTCATGCGAAACTTGTTGTTTAAGAAGGCAGGCGTAGATCGGGTCGAAGGAAAACATCCTGGCTCAAGAATCTAAGAGACTGGTACGGCCAAAATTTAGTATCCCTTTTTCGTTCGGCAGCCTCCAAAGTTAGGATCGCCATGATGATCGCCAATCTCCGACGAGTAGCGGGCATTTAAAAAAGATGATCTCGAAGTGGACGTCGCCTTATTGCTCCATAAGCTTTCTATTAAGGAATGTTATAGTTTTACTTTTTTTGCTGGAAAATCACGAAATCGAACTCTTTAAAAAAAATAACTTTACTTTCACGACACCCTACAATGCCAAAAAGTTAACTTCGTCAAAAGCAATAAATAATTTAATCTTTAATCTGGCAAAGAACAAAGTTTAGTTTGAAAATTTTAACGAAAACGAGGAGTTAGTGACTTTGTTACCGGCCACCCGAAACCTTACTCCCCCCCTCTCCCCTCTCCAGTTAAAGATATCTCTTTCTCCTCAGTCTTCCGGACACTTTTCTGAAATTCCTTTTTTCTCCTCCCCCATCTTGTTGGTCCCTTTCAAACTAATTAATCCGCGACCTTGGGGTTATTCTGGAACGTTTTTGCTGTCTTTTTTTCTTACAAGACGACGTTTCCTTAAAACGATTTATTCTCGAATAAAATCTCCAGTGAGACAGCAAAACGTCAGAAACGATACCTATTCTCAGAGGAGGTATAAAAATTAAATATAAAACATTTTTGCTTGATCGTAATCCGACTGCTATCTCGGGCTTTATTACGTCAGATGTGACGTTACTTTTTTTCTTCAAAAAAAAATTTAGAATTGCTTCCCAAGCTCTTTAATGCAGCTAAAAAAAAATCCTGAAGCACGTTAAAGGATATACGGGATAAAGGAAGTTACAAGGAGCAATGACTGTTTATAAAAGAAACGAGATGAAAGGCAGGTGAATATTAGTTAAAAAAAAAAATTCTATGGCCCATATGAGAGAGAGAGAAAAAAAGCGAACAAAGAAGTATTAAATTTCCATTGTTAGGTTTGAAAGCATGTCGATATATCGATTTGAGAAATCTATGATTTCACGTGAAAAATCGAATATATTTTATGATTATAAGAGAAGTGGGCGCTAAGTTAAAAAAATATATAACAGGTCGTCATAATTACTTATGACCACGTGCTTGTCTCAAACACCTGGAAAGATGAAAAAACCAGCTGTTTGGTAGCGGAAGCTTCATCTAACCGTGAACCATATTTTTTTTTTCCTTGAGAGTGACGGGAATTTTTTAGGGGGACGTCATTCGTTGAGCAAGGCAAAACAATATAGTTCTCAACGTTAAAAGTTTTCGTTCCGTTCAAGAAATAGATACCGAAAAGTGTGGATGAAATTAATTCGGAATATCGCGTATCAAATACCTTTATAGATTTTTATTCAAACAAAAAACCCGAAGAGATGTCGATATCGTTTCCCTGATATTTGATATTTTGATTAAAATTCAAACGAATATTTTTTTTCTCGACTAAATTTTGTGAGAACCTTATGTATCAATTTTCATTCAGAGGTTTCCCCCGGCTTATTCGATTGAGGATTTCGAAAAAGGAGAGAAAAGCGTTAGGAGTTGACTTATGGGATGATTAGGAAGAGAAAGAGATATTGAATATGGTTATTATGTATTTTTTTTTCAGGAAAAGTTCTTTTTCATTATAAAAAAAAAAGAATTAGAAACTTCAAAGCTTTAAAATTTGAGACTTAAAACTTTATAAATATTTCAAAATATAGACTTAGAGGAGTTCTTCATTTTTCGTTCGAATAGAAAGAATATTCCATTTTTTTAAAGGTCCTAAAGTGTGGTTCAGTCTTAGGTCTAGATTGTATTGCTTATGGCTAAACCAAATCATGAACTAGAAGCAAAACCAGAGCTTTGCATTCTGAATCTATATTACAGGCTCAATAACCTTATGGCTCCCACGACTCCTTGAGAGAGAGAACCCTTTGGAAGTCCTTGAATCATGTTATTTTTAAAATTTCAAAAACGTTTAAAAAAAATCTCACCAAAAAATTAAAAAACAATTTCAACTAGGTTAGGTTAGGTTAAGTTAAATTGTGCTACCAATCTTATTTATTATCAATTATTGATGAAACTTTGTGTAAAGGGGTATTTTTCAACGAAAATTTCGAATGTGAAGTCAAAAACTTCAAAAATTGAAATCCAAGATGGCGACATCCCATTTTTCCAACATCTCCTAAATTTTTTGTTCACAAGTTATTTTCTGCGTTTCTTTGCATTACAGTTCATAACAAATTAATGGACATTCTCAATGATGCACCACTTATTTTAATCTTTTGAAAAAACTGTGTCAATAAAATGCAGTTATGCTACCAGCAGTGCATGAAAGTTTACACATTGCATATTAACACGATCGGGTTTGAATTTACCAGTCCGACAAACCTCTCAACACGATCTAAAACTTACATTGTAACTGGCAATTTATAGGCACTCATGTACGACAAGTTGCATATCCATGATTCAGACTTTTTTATGGTTTCAGAAAACTCACTGAGTCTAGCACTTCCCTATAATGCTGCTGACCATTTAAACAAAAATTTGGGAAATTTCAACTATTTGAAAGTGGAACGATTGGTAGTCAAAGGTCTAATACGTCTGTATTTTTTTAAAAAATTAATCTCTCAAAAATCCATAAGTTCAACTTGACCGAGCACAATGACATCCTTTATCAATATTTACTTTTACAGTTCAAGCCCCGAACAACAAAAACTGGACCGCAGAGAGGCATGTGCTCCTACGATATCTATCATTCTATCGGATCAACATTATCGGTTTCTAGTCTTTTCCCCGTCCCTAGCTACAAAACTTTTCCCCGAGGAAATTCCGGTAATAAATCTTTCAGATAACCGGACGTGTAATTTTAAGAGAATCATGTAAAGCGTCGATCACAACAAGAAAAAAAAAATATCTTGCAAACTCTGACGGGTAACTTATTTTCCTTGCAAAATCCCTCCGGTTTAACCTCCTTTCGTATTTTTTTTTTTTTTTTTTTTGCCCCATTTGAGATCTAATTACTGGGGGAAATTCCTAAAATGTTTTTTGAAACAAGTCAAAACTTTTCTCCAGCTAAATCGATTTCCATTATATTGGACAACTCTGTCATCCTTTAGCAAATTTTTATCTACAGTCCAAGAAGAAGGTTTCCATTATTTTTTTTTAAAGAGGGAAAGATGCCTATGACGTATACACTACGAACAAAATTTTAAAAAGCGTAATCCTTTACCTGCAATATTCTAAACGTTAATTCGTGGCTTACCCATGCAAGTTACAAAAAAAAAACCTACGTGGTGAATGCGGTGAGGATTCGGACAAAGAGCAAAATTTTTTTTTTTACCATTACAAAATAGCTGATAAATCCCTCATGCTTGGCTACTTTGAAAAAATCGCGGAAAATGGCTTACCTGACAGGTATCGTCGGTATGCTAGCCGGCAGATACGCCAGGCCAGGACTGTGGTAGAGCTGAGTAGCGGGCTCTATAAGAGCCCGTTGATAGGCTTCTGTCGCCGCCGTTGTGAAGATATTTCGGAACTTGATAGAAAATTATGCTTTCTCTTCTCTTCTATCACTTTCACTATACTGCAAAAAAAACAGAAAAAAGAAAAAAACGTTAAATTAATTTACGAAGGTGCGCCGGAAGAGGCAAACGAGAAAATAAGGAAGGAACAAAGGTTCTTAAGATAATAGTAATTAAATAAAGGTGATTATAATGGGACGGCAACAACTGCGACAAAGAAGCCCATCTAGACATAGAACATGATGGGCGAATCACCATAGCAACAGTCAAGACCCTAGACATTTAGTCAATTAAATGCACTCCGATAGTAGGTCAAGAAAAAAAAACAAAAAAAAAAACAAAAAGCTTCTTCATTTCTCGAGAAAAACCTATTCATATTCTCATGCTGAGTAAACATGAGCATCCACGAATTTCCGTATAAAAATTTCGTTATTTTAACATGAACTGCAAGGATGAGAAGATTTATCTTTTTATTTATTACGATGAAACAACGAGACTGAATCTTTATCTTCTTTTTTTTTTTTTTACATAAAACAAATGAGCCATTTGGCTGTAAAAGTGAACAAAGAAACTTTTGTTTTTCGTCGAATTCAAGTGATGAGCCTTTTAACGTTAAGTGGAGCTTGTATGAAGAAATAATTTGGGTAATATCTTATGCACGATTTACTGATGGCAGAAATTAAATTAAATTTTTTAAGTCAATGAATGCGAAAAATGTTTAAGCATTAGATTTTATCGAGTAGTGGACTCGTATATAGGGACTCATTTAAAAATTTAAGTGACTCTGTATTCGGCATGCTAGTGAACTACTCTAAGTCAAAATAATCGGCAGTGGCTGTGCGAAGATCGAACTCCCGATTAACCCCTCTCGATTTATTTCTAAATTTTAAAGGCTTGTAAGGCTCTTGAGAGATTCATCATTTTTCCAGTTCTAAAAAATTGCGACGGTAGACAAAAAAAATTTCTTCTGGCAAAAACTCTGGAAATATTGAAGCAGATAAAAACATGAACAATTTTAACCAGAGAGTTTTTTTATTCAAATAAGATATAAAATTTTTTTCAGGATAAAATGATTTGCCAAAAAAATTTTAGAAAAATCTATGATTACAAAAATTTTTGAATTAAGTTATAAAAGCAAAGACAAGTTCAAAAAGGGTCATGAAAAGTTGGAACTATTCTCTAAAGCTGAAAATAATTCAAAAGAATTTTCAACCCCCCAAAAAACTAAAAGAATTTCTGAAAAAACTCCAGAAAATTCGTTGATAACAAAAAAATTTTTGTATTGATTTCTTTGGCCAAAAAACAATTTAAAGACAAAAAATTCTACAAAACTTATTCCCAAAAAAATATAATTCTATAAAAATGGAAGATCGAAGACAGGCTAGCTCCGGAAACCTCAAAATATTCAAGACATGCGTTGCAATTTTTATTAGTGGCCGTTAAGGTCCAAATTACCATGAGGATCTTCAATCTCTTAAAGAAGAAACCTACTTTGATCCCCCCATTCCTAAAACTTCGAAAACGGAAGTGAAACCGTGTCTATATTTAATATGATTCGCTTTCCCCAAAAAACTTAAAAAAAAATTCGATTCAAATATCAAAGAAATGTTTCAGCTACAAAAAAGTAATATAAACTAAAACGAGGCACGAGCCGGGACAATCATTTATTTTTCTCCTTGTGCTTCATCGAGCATTACGAATGTTAGTGTTAAACTTTCAATTTTATCGGCACGTTCTGTCCTTTCTTTCTATGTAGTAAAAAAAATGACAGGATCGTTTTGACCGCTGCGGATAACACGATAAATAAGATCTAGCCTATGATCTTTTTTTCCTGATTGAAAATCCGCTTCTATCCCGCCTTTTTTTTTTTTACTTTAAAGCGTCAACCTAACGAATCCAATAAAGTTTCAATGAATTCAAATTTGAAGAATAAAAAGCGAAAAAGCGGAGGTATAATTCCCAGATAACCGCTTCCGGTACACCGCAGTATTCATATAAAAGCCTTTTTTGTGTATGTAAAGGAATAACGGGTCCGAAGGTAACCCATAAAGAACGGTTTAGCTTTTTTTTAAGCTGAAAAGGTGATTGTCAGCGCTATGCTTTGTAAGGATAATTTCATCGCGGAATTAAAAATTGTAAAGTAAATAAAAATGTTTTTGCATGGTTTCTCTTATTTTATGCATCGAGGGAAGAGTATATTTGGTTTATGAGGAATAAATATTGACATAATTAAGGGCAATGTAGACAGGGATTAAAGTTCTTTAGGATTTCCGTTCAAGCAAACGATCACTTTCAGGTACGGACAGGCTCTTTTAGAGGGCGCGGGTTAAAAAAACTAGAAGCGACTACAGAACTCCATTAATTAGCAAATGAAAAATTTGGCTCACACTCTAAGAAGATGGGGTGAACTATTGACTAGTCCATAAGAGCTCTGTCTTCTTAGAATGCGGGTAAAAAAATTTTTACTCAAAATTTTAAATTTGGAGAAGTGTTTGCATAGTTCTATGAAAAATTCCGCTTTGTTTTCAATTTTTATTCCGCAGGAAAAAATTCACAAAAATTTCGGGCAAAAAAATTACCTTTGCAAAATCAAATAATTTGCAGTCCTATTTTTGAAAACTGCAAGAGCAAAGGGATATTTCTCGGTAGCCCGAGTAATTTTTTAAGGAGATGGGCGATTTTGCGGCAAGATACGATTTTGGTAATCCGATTTTTTCCCTCTAATCGAGATCGGCCAGTTACCGCGCGATTGATGAATGTAAGGAGCAGCTCTCAACGAGAAGCAGAGGAAGACCTAAAAAAAAGATGGCTTGATGACATAGTTACAATAGCAGGAAAAGGCTGGTCCATGCAGAGAAAGGCTAAAGTAAAAGAAGATATTAAGCCTCCGAATACTGCTCGCCACAAGGACGCGATTCAAAGATAGATTTTAGAGTAACTAATTTCAAGCATTCATGCTAAAAGTTTTCATTTTTGTCTCTCAAAGTCTAAAATTTAATATCTTGCGGTATTTAGCATATTAGGGGTAAATCATATTTTGCGAAAGGGTTGTTGGCCTCCTTGCTCAAACCTTTTTTTTTTTCAAATTAAAATGGAAAACGAGCACGCAGCCCCTTTTTCAAACCACGAAGTAATAAAAATTAAATCGTCATTTCTCTATCTAAAATGCATCAAAATCTGCGGAGGTTTTTGGGAGAGAAAAACATTATTTAAACGCACCATATGAATTCAAATTGGAACATCAACTCCGTTTAATTAATTTTAAATTGAAACGATGGGAAACAAAATGAAAAAAAAAAATGAAAAAAAAATGAGTTCCCCTTGAACGGACGCACAATTGTACAAAATGTTTGCGACTATCCTTATACCTGATCCTCAATTTCTTTGGGATCGCAAGAAAGAACAAGAATAAAAAAAAAAAATGAATACCCTGAGGGGACGTAAACTGGCATTTTTAGCCCCTATTCAAGGTCATCGTTTCTTTCTTCACTTATCTCTCACAGAATACATTTTGGCATAAAAGACCTTTTTTTTTTATTGAAAGAACCCTACCTGAGTTGAGTTAAACACAAAAAAGATGGGTTTACAAAAAACCTGGGAGGCACCGGGTCCTTCAAATATAACAACGAAAAATATATTTAGAACTACGTCGTTTGGAAAAAGTATTCTAATAACGGTTTTCCTTTTTTTCTCCTTAGCTAATAATTCCGTTAAGTTACCGATAATGCGTTTTCATGGATTTCCCTCCCGTTTACGTTTCACGGTAAATCGCGATTAATCGGTTCGCGGAGTTTTTATCGGGTAATAGAAACTTTCCTGGACCCGAGAACATGTCTGGTTTGAATATAACGCGATTCAATACAACTTTAATTGACGATCGAAACGGATAATTCCAATTTAATCACATTTATTTTCAAATCACACAAACGCGAGCGCATATTTCGTTTAATTAAAAATCCGAATCTTAAAAAAACGAAACACGTGTTTGGACGATACACAAAATTATTATAATAAAAAACACTTTGAAATTTTTTTTTTAATTACCTCCTTCATGAAATCGAACTCGACTTCGCACTTTATCCATAAAACGAGCAAAACTAAAAAAAAATAATTTATAAAAACGACGTATCGCACATGAAAAATAACAAAAAACTACTAAAATTTAAGGCAGTCTTGACCGTGAGTACGGCACGTTCATCCCTTGTCCCAATAAAAACAAACCCGTTTCGCTTTTGAACGATAAAGGCCTAATTCCCTCCCCTTTCAAAGGTTCATCGTGCCCTTTATGAATTTGACTCACGCTCCGTTCAATTTGTATAGATTTCAACTTGACACGTTTATCAGATACACTACCCCGTCTCCTTACGTTAATGGATCAATCACCAATGAAAAGGAGAAAGGAACGACCCTGTTAGCTTATAATTAGCTTATGAGTAAATGAGTAATTCTCAGGTCGACCCTTTGAAATAAATCTGCCTGGGTTATACATCAAAGTAAAATACGTTGACCCTTCGGGAAGGGAAGAAGTTTTAATAGGATTTATTTATGATGGCTTGAGAATTTTTAAAAAAGAAGTAAAGACCCCTGGTATGAACCCGAAGCCCGCCATCCTTACCCATACCACTCGTAATACTGAACAGCTTGCATTTATTTCGAATGCCATTTTTTAAATACAGAATCATGTTATGAAGAATCAAAAAATTGGAACTCAACCCCTCTCCCCCCCTTGTTTGACGACATTTGTGCTCTCGTTTTCATTGACTTTTAGTAAAAATGTTTTCCCAGTTTTTATTTTCTTTCGCTTTGACAGATATTGTATTCTGTGATGAGATAAAAAAATGTTTCGAGGAAATGGATCGAAAGTTGAGTTGGGTAGGTTAAAGAAATTCACGGACGTCGCTAGTAGGAGCTTGTTGTGGCAATGACCAGCTGTTCTTGTTCTGTCATTGCTGCACTGATGCTCAAGTATAGGCGACCTCTCTTTGCGAACAGCTGCTTTGTTTGTTTTGTTCACTTGCTAGTTTATTCTGCATAGCTTTACGAATGAAGCAACATCGAACGGCAGATTTAGAGGCGGCGAAGAGATCAGAAGGCTCACTGAGCAAGCAGAAGACATTTCAGAACAAAGCCTCCATAAACAAGGCTACTTTGCCACTTTTTTCTGAATGCGGATGGCCACGTACGCCAAATTTTCTCCTGTGCAGTTTCCCATGTTGCTCAAAATGGCGTTCAAATTTTTTAATGTCCGACAGTTTGCCAGTCTCTTTTAATTTGGGGTCTCTACGTTGAAGATGTGATTTACTGTAATTCCTTAAATCAATCATAAGCAACGACTACTGTATTCAGGCATTAACTGGCTCTTCCACACGCCGCTGGTAAAAATATTTACTTACTTACTTATCCGGCGTTACGAGGCTTGAAGCTTCATTGGCGCATCACAGAGTTTCCGCCATTAAGACCTATCCTAAGCCGCCGCCCTCCAGTCCGGCGACCTGCACCCTGCGACTGTATCCTCCCACCTCAGCCGCGGCCTTCCCGATGGCCTAGGGCTGGTTGGACCACCAATTAAAATACTAGAAGCCAAAATCTTAAATAACTATAACTTCAGTATAAAGCTTTTTATTTAAAGAAAAAATTCGGCTCAGAGTCAGAACTCTAAGAAGATGGAATGAACTATTGATTCGTTCGTAAGTGCTTCGTCTTCTTAGAATTCGGCTCAAAAATTTTTTTATTCAAAAACCGAAATTTTAGTTATTTATAAAAACTGCAAGAGCAGGGCGCTTTGGTTCGAGGGGCACACCGGGATTTTTCCCGGTAGCTTGATGGGCCAATCCGTGTCTTACTGCATTCGCACGATTCTGCTAATCCTATTTTCCAATAAGACTAAGATAAAAAATTCAAAAAAAGATTTCAAACCTCTAAGATTTAACTTTTATACGATTTTACTTGTTTGTGGGTAGGAAGCTTATCTTGGAATCCACAAAACTGGCTTCATAGGTCTAGCATTTTCTGTTCAGTGTTTACCTTGAGGTGACATTCACTAGGTGACGTTTCCTATATTTGTTGTCAATTATGCTTGAAAGATATAAACAGGAATGAATAAATTTCACCCTACTAAGGTAATAAACAACTCTTACTCACTGGAAAATCATAAATGAAAAGTAAATATTCCCAGAATAATTTATAACGTGACATGAATGAATTAGAAATCAATTATGGTAATTAGGCGTCGATTTCTATTGCTTATGCTATGTTCAAATTATAATTAGATAAGTGCTTCAATTTTTTTTTTTACATTCGCCAGAATCACGAAAGAAATCTTTTTGCAAAAGCGATTTATTGAAATAAAAACCCTGTACTAAATTTTCTCTTCGGGTTTACAAGATTGTTGTGGCCCGAGTAAAAGGCTCTGGAGAAAAGAGCGAAATTCGCTATTGCTCTCTTCCGAGAAACATACATTGTGTGTGACGTAAAACTTCAACTTTTTTTTTGATAAAGACCTTAAATGTGAGCTACTGAATAATTTACACGAGAAAAATAAGGGCTTGGGGAACCCGAAAAATTCTTGCGGATGAGAAAAATGACTGAAATATATGTTGGGAACTTTATTTTAGATCTTTAGGTTGACAGCTAAAGGGAAACTGTATCCGTTGGTAATCCTTCAAGCATGATGTTATGCAAATACGAAACAAAAATATTTTTTTTAACGATTTGACATTACCGACCGTGAAATTTTCATTTTTTCATTTTTCGAGAAAAGTATGTTGAGGGCATTGACTTTTTGTGATGGGAAAGAAATCGAGTGACCGAGTGGCAGGAAGACTTTTCAGTCATTCCATCTTCTTAGAGTTTTGACTCTGAGCCGAATTTTTTCTTTAAATAAAAAGCTTTATACTGAAGTTATAGTTATTTAAGATTTTGGCTTCTAGTATTTTTATTGGTGGTCCAACCAGTCCTAGGCCATCGGTAAGGCCGCGGCTGAGGTGGGACGATACAGTCGCAGGGTGCAGCTCGCCGGACTGGAGGGCGGCGGCTTAGGATAGGTCTTAATGGCGGAAACTCTGTGATGCGCCAATGAAGCTTCAAGCCTCGTAACGCCGGATAAGTAAGTAAGTAAATATTTTTACCAGCGGCGTGTGGAAGAGCCAGTTAATGCCTGAATGCAGTAGTCGTTGCTTATGATTGCTTTAAGGAATTACAGTAAATCACATCTTCAACGTAGAGACCCCAAATTAAAAGAGACTGGCAAACTGTCGGCCATTAAAAAATTTGAAAGCCATTTTGAGCAACATGGCAAAGTGCACAGGAGAAAATTTGGCGTACGTGGCCATCCGGATTCAGAAAAAAGTGGCAAAGTTGCCTTGTTTATGGAGGCTTTGTTCTGAAATGTCTTCTGCTTGTTCTGCTTCCATTTAGAAAAATGCGAAGGTAGAAGAAGCAGAAGACATTCTAGAACACAGCCTCCGTAAATAAGGCGACTTTGTCACTATTAAATAGTGACAAAGTCGCTTCGAGAAATCGGATTCAAGAAATTTTCTTGAATCCGGATGGCCACGTACAATGTCATGGCTGCCAAATTTTCTCCTGTGCAGCATGTCATGTTGCTCAAAATGGCGTTCAAATTTTTTAATGGCCGACAGTTTGCCAGTCTCTTTTAATTTAGGGCCTCTACATATCAACTTGGGGTTGCTATCCTAGACCACCTCTGGCTGTAGACGGCCTAAGCCATATCGGGCAAACTTAGCTACAAGAATTTTTCAACTTTTTCTGATATGTTTCCACAAACTTAAAGCAAAGATCGAAGAACCGAGAAAAAGCTGAGGCTGTACGGGTTTTTTAATTAAAGGACGGTCGCATTGATGTGCATGTCTGTGGCCTAAACAGTAAAAGCCTTTCAATATTGAAAAACCAAAGTTTATTCATGATTTTTGAAAAGAGCTTTAATGCCTCCTATCTTTGGTCTCTCTCTTCTATTATAGCATCGGGTCTTTCATAAGAAGATTAGCTTTACTTTTACATATATATCCCTCCTGCCCTTTACGATGGGAAAAATCTTTTCTCGTTTTAATGCAAAAACACTTTTGTTAAATATTATATCGTTTTTCATTTATTAAATTTTAAAACGGTGTGAAAAATCGTAAACGACCTCGTCGCATATATCTCGATGAAAAGTTAATGGGCCCGACACCGTTTCCAAGAGTTTAAATATCGATTACGATTTCGCTGAATTTCGTTAAAGGCGTCGCTTATTTCTCCCCGCGTCTTTTCGGACTAAGGATAAATACTCTGCTGGGAATCTGAGTTAAACACTCCGAGAAACTTTCATATATTTATATATACGATAACGTCGTATTTCTCCCCTAAAGAAGTAAAGTCAAGTCGAATGATAGTTTACTTTGGAAAGTAAATTGATGCGTTAATATATTTGAATGTTTGGAAAATTAATTTTGCCGAACGTCTTAAGACCCCGGCTTGTAAACATTGATGATGGAAGATCAAAAATGTTAACGATTCGAGTTGACAACGGAGGGAAACAAATTGCTTTTCGCTTCATTTTGTCGTTTTCCCCAAGTTTTTACAATCCGTTATTTCATGCTGTCAAAAAGTTAAAGAAAAGTTTGAGGTTTTATTCCGGCCCACAGCTGATGAGTAATAACTCGATAAATCGATTTTAAGCGAAAGATCGACGTTAAATCACATTTTTAAAATTGATGTGAAAATAGTTGGGGGAGTTTTTTTTTTCTTTTTCATGAAAATATATTTAAATCTTATTGATTATATTTCATTTTTAATATATATACTTTTTCTTTGTAAGTATATGTCTGCGTGCCATGAGGTGCCTTCTGTCTAAACGATAATAATCTTTTTTTTTTCTTCTTGAAAAAAAAATGCATATTATTTTGATTGTTTTTGGGGATCGATCATGTTTGATTAAATTATGCCCTTCCCCTTTTGATTCTTTAATTCGGTTGACGATAAGGATAAACATGGAAATGTCTTCCGATCGCCTCGCACGCAATCCTTCAATCATTTTTTCATAATCTTTTCAGATCGATCCGACGCTACAATAAGAAAAGTCTTGAGTAAAAAATAAATCGTTTCCTTTTTCTTTTAAATTACATAAAATTTGATTTATTAATATTTTTTTCGCTTTGCACTATGAGATTTTATAAAAAGAGAAAATCGATGCCATAAATTTTAATAAGATTCTTTAAGAGTTACGGAGTGTGGATCTAATTCAAGAAGAAAATGCTTTTTACACTTTTCCAGTTGTGGAAAGACAACATAGATCTCCATTAGCTAAAAGCCAAAAATTTATTTTCCCAGATTTTGACTGAATTGAAAAAAGATAACTAATAATTGCTATGCTGCTGAACCAAGCTGCTGTGCAATAATACAAAAAACGGGGGGGAAATACTCCAAATATTAATATAAACGAATCCGATTCACATCGGGCAAAAAAATAAAAAATAAAAACCTCGACCGCAATGGTTTTAATGAATTATGCCATAACTGGAATATCAAAGTTTCTTATTTTAAAATTCCGCACACGACCTCGAGCTCAACCGGATTACGATTCACGCTTTTATATTCACCATTCCTTTTTGTCAATTACGTTTCAAACAAAAACGCCCGGAACAAAATCATCGAACGTTTCGACTTTTTTTCAAATTCCAGAGAAAAAAAAACACAACTTCGATGTCAATATGTAAAATCAAATAAAGTCAAATTCCTAACGAGTAACAAATTCGTGGAAAAGATTCTTTGAATGACCTCAGACGAAAAAGACTATGGGATAATGGCGCTTTCCATTATTTTCAGCGTTTCCAATTTAATTTTCAAACAGCGGGTGGGCACCACTAACCTTCTTCTTCCGTTCATTCCGATCGACGGGCAAAAAGATAATTAAAATCTAATATTGAATTTTAGCTTATATAAATAAGGGCCGAATAAAACCCGGCTTAAATTATATCACGTGGACCCGAATCAAAAATGATTCGTTACTAAAACCCTGAAACTGTTTTATTCGGGAAAACAAGCCCAACCGCAAAAAGTCACAGCAAGAGGAAATGAAAAATGTTTATTCGAGAAACGGGAAATGTTTTGGTAAAAAAAAAAAAAAAGGAATACGATTCAATCAGGCGAGGCAACGTGGAAAAGGGTGAATTTCAAATTCTACCCCACTTATCCTCCGGCTTTTGTTAGGGTGGGTCAAGACTAAATATCGCATCTCTGACTCATGCCGCAAGGTCAGGGCCGCATCTGGGCTGAGAAGAAGAAATATTTTCACAGAATCCTCTCGAGGGGGCTATTTCCTCTTTTGAATCGAAGGAGAAGTTTATTAAAAATTTTATATAAATTGCAAAAAAATTCTAGACACGATGATTGACTTATTACAAAGAAAAATTTTAGGCGAGCCCTAATGTTGCTAACTTATAGCATCAAATTCTTTTGTAATTTTGAGATAATAATATTAATTATTCTAAAAAATTGCTCAGAAAATTTTTTAAATTTTTTTGTCGATCAGATTTTTTTTTTTTTTTTTTTTTTGGGCGGGGAAGAAATTTTGCCAGATTTTTTTGCTGTCAAGCAAATGTTTTCTCCAGTTTTCTAGTCAGATAAACTTTTTCAAAATTTTTTTTGTCAAACAGATTTTCCAGAATTTTTTCTTGCCAGATAGATTTCGTCAGTTTTTTCAGAATTTTCCTAGTCAGAGTTTGCCAGATTTTTTTCTTGTTGAACAAACTGCTTCACAGGTTTCCCGGTCAAATGAATTTTATTCCATATTTTTTCTTGTGGAACAAATTTTGGCAGATTTTTTCTTGTCAAACAAATTAATGTTCTCAACTTTTTTGGTCAAATAATTTTTTTCAAAATTTTTCTTTGTCAAATAGAATTTGCAAGAATTTTATTTGTCAATAGAGTTTGCCAGAATTTTTTTTGTTGAACAAAGTTCGGCAGATATTTTCTTGTCAATCGTCAGTTCGCCAGAATTTTTCCGTCGAACAGAATTTGCCAGAATTTTTTCTGCTGAACAAATTTTGACAGATTTTTTCTTGTCAAACAGAGTTTGCCAGAATTTTCACGTCAAACAGAATTTGCCAGAATTTTTTCTTGTCAGAGTTTGCCAGAATTTTTTCTTTTCGAAAAAATTTTAACAGATTTTTTTTTGTCGAACAGAATTTGCCAGAATTTTTTGTCGAACAAGATTTGCCACAATATCTTCTTGTTGAACAAATTTCGACAGATTTTTTCTTGTCAACCAAATTTTGTCAAAACTGTTTCTTCAAACAAATTATTTTCCACGTTTTATGCAGGTAAATTACTGGACTACTTACAAAAAATATTTCACAAATCCCCTCGATGGGATTTCCCTTTTTTTTCTCATTCAAATCAGGGGAAAAGTTTCCGCGTTAAAATATTTCGGTAACCGATATCTTCGCTAATTTTCAACGATTAAAATCGAAGGATGTTTCGTCTTCTCGGCGGTTTACCTTTCGACAAAGCCACCGAGTTTCGGTTTCTAGACTCTCACAGGAAAGCGTTCTTCTCTCTCTTAGAATTTCCGATACCGGGAGGGATAATTCATCCGAATCGCAAAAAGAAAATACGTTTTTACACATTTTTTCTCCCTCCGTGCGTTCAGTGAGAAAGGCAGACAGAGAAAACTATCAAATGAAAAAACTTTTTTTATTATTTTAGGATCTTTTATTTTTTATGGGAAATATCGAAAACTACTCAGATGATGAATCACGAAAAATGGTTTCGAGGTGAAGCAAAAAATGGGAAGAATTGTTTTTGAAAGGAGGGAAAAATCAAGGGGGGGAAAGGGGGAGGTTAAAAAGAAAGAGAAAATAGTGAAAGAATTTGAAAATATCGGTTAAGGAAGATCGATGGGAGACATTTGGATGTTTTCAATAGATAACTGACAATAGATTTGATGCCTCAAGGATAGAGACCTAATGTAGTCGAAGATGTCTTGGAAGAGCTATCTTCATTTCGGTGGCAAAACGTCGAGACGTTTTCTTTGAGGGAAAGTGAATTTGTGACAGGGAAATATGTATAAAAGCTCTTTATTTAAATGATTTACAAGAATTAGGGTTAAAGGTCATGGGAAATAAAAATGGCAGGAAGGCTTATGAATGATCTTGAGTTTAAGAAATAAGGGAAATATAAAAACGCACAAACTAAATTAATGGAATGAAGAGACGGAGGATTTTTTTTTTTTACCAATAAAGCAAAGAGATAAAAACAACAAAAGGGTTCCGGTTGAGAATACATATCTAAAATTCAAATAGTCAAAAGGTTTCGCAAGTATATGAGTCGCAACTTAGAATTTCAAATGTTTTTTTTTATTAAATCAAATATTTTGTTGCTGGAATCAGTTCGATGAGATGTGCGATCAAAGAATCTTTTGAATTCTTTGAAAATTTTAAAGAAATGGAATGGAATTGCATGACGACAATTAATTGATGGAATTCATAATTTTAAGACTTTTGGAGTCGTAGATTCTAATGTGATTGTCGATTGCAACAAAATGAAAAGCAAACGTGATAGGAAAGGTCGTTTTGAAATAGTAGACAACTTTATTACATCTCGGGGCTCGCTACTCAAGATTTGTGGATCTGAGAATATGAGATAAGACGATTTATTCAAATCGCGCGCTCCGCCATGACGAAACTCACCAAACTTCGGATGGATTGGAATATTACGTGGAACACCACGATCAGTCTCGTCAGTGTTCTGGTTTTTTCAGTCTTCTTTTACGCGGCCAAAACCTAGGCATGGTTGATTTTTTCACAGGGCGCGATTAAAAATACCAGAAGCGGCAATCTAAGGTGACCGCGGAGCTCCAGTAAAGCTTTTTTTATTTATTGAAAGAAAAAATTTGGCTGAGACTTTAAGAAGACCGGGTTAACTATTGACTAGTCCAAAAGTGCCTTGTCTTCTTAGAATGCGGATAAAAAATCTTTATTGAAAAAGTGAGATTTAGGATAGTTATCACATTCTTCTGTGGAAAATAAGCCGATTTCGCTTTGTTTTCAGTTTTTATCGGAGGAAAAAAATTCAGGAATATTTAGGGCCAAAAAATTACATTTGCTGCTGGATCAAATATTTGAAGTCATATTTTTAAAAACTGCAAGAGTAAAGATTATCTTTCTATACCTTGCTCTTTATTCAGAAATCAAGACAGGAGGGTGAATCCGTACCTGAATTTTTGTTCATACAAGAGTTTTGGACACAAATTTTTATTTTCACCGTTTGTGAAACAAATCTTTGTTTCAGGAATATTTCTAGAACAAACTTTTGGTTGACACAAAAATTTCAGTTTTCATTGCAGGATATAGTTTCAGGAGCGAAGCTGGCCATAGGCTACTTGCATGAATTTTTAAAACGTCATTAAACGGTCCTTAAATTCTTGTTTAAGGTTTCTCAAGAAAAAATCGGTCAAAAAAATTTTATTAAACAGGTAAAAAATTGGATTTGAAATTCAAATTCTAGAAAGCCCGCCAAAAATCACCATACACCATGTTTGAGCTAATGACGTCAAAACTAAATTGAATTCTTTCATTTCATTGGCCCAAGTTTTTGCGCGCCAAAATTCTACCAATAGGAACAAAGGATTCGACTCAGTTGTGACGTCATAAACTCATGGCTGTTTTTGGCGGGCTTTCTAGAATTTGAATTTCAAAGCAAATTTTTCGGTATTTAAAACTTTTCTTTTGATGAATTTTTTTTTACAAAGTCTATCTTATTAATCAAAGAAATAATATTAATAATAAACTTGCGATTTTATTGAAGAATGTGAAGATGAAAAAAAAAATATTATCGCTCTGTGTGCTTTAAAGCTTATCTTATAGAAATTAAGAAAGCAAAATCTTACTGTCATCGCATTATTACCTACTAAACATTTTCTACCTTATTCTAAGCTTTCTATATGCGAAAACACTTTCTTCTTCTCTTTTCTTCTTTTCTCACAAAAGCTCGAAAACCCTCGAAAACTGCATTTTCCAAAAAAAGATGACTCAATTTGCTTTACTATCCCTTTTTAAGATGAATCAAAAAATGTATTTCAAAAGGAAAGAATTACCATTTCCGGTAGCTGAAAGCGGCTTCTTTCACATAACCCGAGTAAAAAAAAAAACCAGAGGAGAAAATTTAAAAAAAAAAATGTATTCAAAACTTTTTACGTCGCAGGATGAAGGAAATTAAGCAAGGAAAAGCTTTTACTTATTTTTATTCATATCACTCAATATTAAAGGTGATTAAAAGCTTTTTAATGAAATATAAAAATTGGGCGAGCGGGAATTAATAGAGCGTTAATATGAATACAAACGGCCAAAACGATTTCCTCCCCTTAAAAATCCTTTTTTTTTTAAAGCTACGAGACGCTCAACGAAACATGCGCAGATCGATCTCGAAAAAGCTCTATAACGAAGTTTTCAAGCATCTTAATTAACGTGCACATCACAGCGGTGCATCGCTTGCATAATAATGTGCTTTCAATGATGGGAAGTCAGAAAAGCTTCGGGAAATATATTCGATTAGCTTAAATGGAAATTCTAACGTGTCTTCTTTGCCTCGAATCACTTTATTACTCATCCGTCGTTGTGGAGGAAAAATCGAAAAATTATTTTCACGGTTATAATGGATCTGTCAAAAAAATCAAAGAGGAAAACATGAAACCCTGTTTATTTTTTAGGGCCTTGCCATTTTTTAGTATAGATATTAAATTGAAAGAACCGCATGATTGTCGGGTCTGGATCTAAATGATATCTGAAAGGTCAGCTCTAATTGATTTACTATCCACCAAAATGACGTGCCATCGGAACAGATTTCCCGTTACTGGTTTCCCCTTGCGTATATTTTATAACTCATATCGATATCGATTTTATTAACATTGCATTTCCAGGCTAGCGCCCATCCTCTCTCGAACCTTTTTTTTCCTTTCTTTCTTCCGACAGATATTCGAGATTAGCATGAATGAAGCTGACCGATCATTTCAAGACTAGAACCCGTTTCCCAGTCTTACTCGTGTCCTTTTCCTTTTTTTCTCTCCTCGTTTCCGGACTTCGCCTTCCTTCGATTTAACATAATCCCGACCGATTTATCATTCAGACCCGTCCATTCGTTACTTTTTTCTCCGGGGCCGAATCCTAATACCGACTCATTTTTCGTAGTTACATCCGAAGAGGGAAAAAACATACCTAAAACGGGTTCGCAGGATCTAGCAAAACAGACGTATGGAAAGATCGATTGCTCAAAGGGGAAAAAAATACAAAGCTGGAAAGATGTTTCCAGAGGCGAATTTTCAAAATTGTTCGATTCGTAATTAATGGCTTTTCCTCTTTCCGTGGAATTGAAGAGAATGGACTGGTTGGTTTTTGGGAGGGAAAAAAGCATGGGAAAAAAAGAATTAGCAGTAACGATCCATTAAATAAGTAGGGAAGAAGAAGAGATGGGTTTATGTTTATTTTTGAAAGATTGTGACAAGAAAAGACGTATCTCTGTGACCGACGAATTCTATTCTTTTCGATAAAAGTAATCTTCGTTCGAGATTTTGAATCATGTATTAAATCCTTCTATTCATCTTTTCTTTAGGTAAAGAGGTCGAGACGATGCAAAGTCACACGTGAGAGTTTTTTTTTTAAAAATAGAAAAAATTTTTCATGGGAGCTTATTAGACCATCTTATTTCACAACGAGTTAGATTTATTTTGTAATGACTAAGAACAAGTAAGAAGCTTTAAATTTTTTTTTCTTTTGTATTGAGAAAAGGAAATATGATAAAAAACCGGAAACAGCTTTGATTTTATAGGCTGTGCGAAGGGTTGCATATCATATGAAAAAAGACAAGCTCAGAGTTCTTTTTTTTTTTTTGAAGTATTATCTATTATTTTTGTTTTGGAAAAATTGTTTTGAAATTTTTTTGGTCAAACAGATTTTTTAGGATTTTTTATGTCAAGAGATATTTTTAAATTCTTGTCGAACAAATCTTTTGATAATTTTTACTCTCCGAACAAATCTTTTGGTGAATTTAATTAGTCGAACAAATCTTTTGGTAACTTTAATTAGTCGAACAAATCTTTTGGTGAATTTAATTAGTCGAACAAATCTTTTGATGAATTTAATTAGTCGAACAAATCTTTTGGTGAATTTAATTAGTCGAACAAATCTTTTGGTGAATTTAATTAGTCGAACAAATCTTTTGGTAAATTTAATTAGTCGAACAAATTTTTTTATCATTTCTGCTGGTTGAACAAATCTTTTGATAATTTTTACTAATCGAACAAATCTTTTAATAATTTCTTCAAGGGAAAATATTCCAAGAAATTCTGAAAAACACTCCGCAAGCACAATAAAGTTTTTAACAAATTATTGAAAAAAAAATTCTAAAAAATATCTCGACACCTTAAAAATCCTGAATAAATTTTCCTTGCTAAAAAAATTTTCACAACTTTGAAAAATAAGATCTTTAACAAACTTTTCGTGAAAACACGAACTTTTACAGAAAATAGGGACCAAATTTTGTTAAAAACACCTGAATTCTAACTCTCGACATAAAATTTCTTAAAAAGGCTCAAATTCTTTCAAAAACGATCAGAAAGCAAAAACCTTACATTACACTCCCAAGACCCATTAAGCTACCGCAAAAACAAAAAAAAATTAAAGCATTAGAAACTAGTTTAAAAGATTCGAATTTCGTGACTTATCCCTGTAAAATTAATTTAATAGCCCCCCGAAAATAAAAACCCTAATCGTTTCAAACAAGACAGCGGTAAATCAAGAGCCGAGGAGAAATTTATATTGATTTAATCTTTAATCTACTTTATCTAATTTTATTTCCCATATATTTCCTTCTTGTACGGATTTAAAAAAAAAAAAAGAAAGAAGAACCATAACGACACGAACAGGATTCCCTTACAAACATTCTCCTCTATTTTTTTCTGCTTTTAAATTGGAAATTCGTTTTTAATCATCTGTCACGCCATTTTCCAGCTTTTCACTGAATGAAAAAAAAAAAAAATGCGATTCAAATTAAGAGAGATAAAAAGGTTCTTTCCAGCTTTTTTTTCCCCGAATTAAGAATGAAATTTTGAAATTCCCTTCAAAAGTATTACGAAGCGTTATTTCTTTTAATTTTTTTTTCTCGTGAAACACGAAAGCGCGTCGTTTAGTGTATTGATTCGCGGCAATCATAACTACTAAAGCTTTTTTAATTAAATGTAATTTAGGAAAGTAGCTAGAAAAAGCAGCAAGGTAAAATCAAAACTACTGCAAAAAAATTCAAGTGCAGTGCAGGAGGTTGCACATCCACACAATCTTTTCCTATTACTTGCCACGAAATTTTTAAAATCACAAATTGGCTCTCAGTTATTAATCTTTTGATAATTTTTACTAATCGAACAAATCATTTAACAATCTTTATTAGTCGAACAAATCTTTTGGTTGATTTAATTAGTCGAACAAATTTTTGGATGATTTTAACTAGTCGAACAAATCTTTGGATGATTTTAACTAGTCGAACAAATCTTTAAATGATTTTAACTAATGGAACAAATCTTTGGATGATTTTAACTAGTCAAACCAATCTTTTCATAATTTTTTCTAGTCAAATTAATTTTTTTGAAAAAAAAAATAGTCGAAAAGAAATTTTGAAAAAAATTTTTAGCAAAATAAAAGTTTTTAACAAATTTTTGAAAATAAAAATTTATAAGAAATGTTTTGACCCCTTGAAAATCCTGAATAAATTTTTGCCAAGAAAACATTTTTCCATTTTTTCTCGGCATGAGAAAATATGAACTTTTACGGGAAGTAGATACCAAGTTCGATCTCTGTTTCATAAAATCGCGCGAAAATAAAAAAATCTTTCATCACTACAAAAAAAATTAAATCAAGAGAAAAGATAACGTCTAAAAAAATAAACGGAACGTCAATCTTTTAGTCAATCAAAAAATCCTTCATGACTCTTCCACGATGGAAAAGCCACCTGCGAAACGATTGCCTAAACGTCGATCCGAAGGCGAAAATCGATACGAATCTCAAACCCATCGATTTTTGCTCGAGTGAGAGAGAGATCATGGGCATCCTCACGGTAGACTGACATCGACAAAAGCAAGCGAACCAACCTTAAGGGACGTGCGAAAAGGCGAGCAAAGGGCTGGGAGAATTAAATATGAAGCTTCTATTCCTTACGGGCTACCGAGGGTATATAATGCCTGACTTGAACATTTAATTGATCATTTAGAAACGTTAAAAGGTCTCGAGCTCGACGGCCGTTGTATGTTTTATCTTGGTGCTTTTCGAAAATTAAAAAGAATGGAGTGGGGGAGGGGAGAAAAATACACGGGACAGCTTCCTTTTGTGATCGCATCTGAAAATTTCGCGTTTCAACACCTAATGAGCATGTAACAAATACGAGTTTATGCAAATTAACGGAAAATGCATTTTAATGACGATTAAATCATTCACGTGAGCAAACTATAAAGTTTTGTTTACATATATACTGTATTATGACTTTAACGATGCAGCCGTTAAACTTTTGTTTGGCTTTATCTCCGATCAAAATTAATAAATTATGGAGAATAAAAAAATTCGGGGTTTTGAGCACGAGAGTAAGATGTAATATGTTCTGATAAGTACGAATTTGGAATAGAGTGCGTACTAATTGGGTAATAAAAAAAATTCGTAGGGATTTGAATTGCTTACTGTTTTGCTTTGATGACTCAGCTGGATTGGAAGGTTTATGGCTACACACCCAAAACCGCCAGCAATGGAGATTTGTGGCTAAGATCTTCCAATAATTAACCCCCTCAAGATTGTAAATTTTACTATCAAAAGCCAAAGATCAAGTGCTCAGTATCTAACTTTATCGGACAGTGCCCTCCTCCTTCCTGTATAAGGTAAAATCTGAAGTTGCGCCACTATTCTTGTCTCTTACCATTATCGCTACAGTATTGCCATAACATTAAATGGAAACAACACCAAAATTTGTAAAAATTCATCCATAGCCATTCTTTACCTAAGCTCACCTAACCTAATCTTGCTTTTTCGAAATCTTACTAAAATACCGTTTATATAAACGATGTTGAGGATCTCGAGACGAAATTCGAGGAAAATCTCTGTATAGCGACTTTATTTGTCACAAGAAAATAAGAAACACGTTTTAATTTTCCAGCGCCTCGCTTTATTTTGATTCTGGCCATGGGGCTGATATTAAATGAAGGAAGGGCTTTCTAATGGGATCGTCAACCAATTCGTTGAAGGGGGAAGGGACCCCTAAATTAAAAGAGACTGGCAAACCGTCAGCCATTACGAAATTCGATCGCCATATTAGGATCATGGCGACTTCCACAAGCAGTAGCAGACAAGTGTGGATGTGAACGGTGCGAAAGGAGAAAATCTTCAAACACGTTTAGCCTTTTTTTGTTAGCAGATAATTCGGCTAGGCCGCAGGTAAATTTTATCAGTGACGGGTCGACTAACAAGGTCCTGAGTGCTGAGGAATTTGCTCTGTTTAAAATATGCAAACCGAAATTTAACGCATCTAATTTTAACCGTCACGTTGCGTTACGGTAATCGTTATCGACTATGAGCTTATACCTGATTCTAAATGGAACCGACCGCTTCGATTGATCAATTCAAAGGATTTGGGTTGTGTTTTGTCATTTTAAATTGTTCCGTGATGGTTGAAGCGTCGCTTTTCACCCTTCACCCGGAAAATAAGAGAGGAAGAGGAGGTGATTCGTCCCTATTGCTTCGATTTGCATTTTTAACTTTGTCACATATCGGAATCTGTGGTCTAATCATCCGACGGTTGAGAATAAATTCCCCTCGCTTTTTTTTCTATTTTTCCTGAATTATTCGAAATTTGAATAGAAAGATCTAGGTCGATGGGAGATCGATTAATTACGTGACGCGAGGAAGAAAGTAAAAGTTTTAACAAAAAAGGTTTTTGTTTTCCGATGGGATTGATCTTCGTTCGTCGAATTAAATTTTCAAAGTTTAAGAGTCTAGTGTGTGTGTGTGTGTGTGTTGGGGTCGTTTTCTCGGAGTAAAGTGGTAAACCCGTTGAAGCGAAGACTTGAGAAGATCGATATTCTAATTCGTCGTATCATGTTGCTGACTAATTACAATATCAAACTGACATCGGACAAGTTCATTGAAAGTCACTCGTGATTTGTTTACAAATCTCTCCTATCAGTTGCCACCCGTTTGATCGCCTGTTTGTTTAAAATTGTTCGCGTCATCTGGGTAACGAACCGAAATAGTAAAATATGACCTGGGTGGCGTAATAAGGTGACGTAGCTTGGGAGCGTAGAGCTTTTAGTGATTGAAAGTTTGCATGAGAAGAAATCACGCATCATCTGCTTCGCTAAATCATTTTCAGGTCGAATGTTCTTGCATCTTTAAATGTGTCCTATTGGTTTTTGAGCTAGTGATGATGGCTGATGTTGTGTTTGCATTTGATTTGCTGGATTAAGGGGCACTTATTGCAGTGACGGCTTCAGCATCTTCTATTAAACACCCACAAGGTGTGAACGCGGTTCATTATTAGGGCAAACCATGAGCCCTGTGAAGCTAGATGCCCAAACCTTAATTGTCTGGCTCCTAATTTTTCGCCAAAGAGAAGCACCCAAAACAGAGTCTTGCATCGGGTCGGGGTCGGGCTCGGGTTTTGGATTGGGTTCAGTTCGGGTTCGGGTTTAATCTTCGCTGGTTCGGGTCTGATTTAAATTCAGCGTCGGGTCTGGGTTTAAATTTTTTTCTGAGCTTCGGGTTCGGGCCTTAATTTCCAACCCAATGCAGAACTCTAACCCAAAGACTCAATAAAATTATTTCAGCCAGAATTCTAAATTCTAGGTGAACGGGTTAAAAAAGAGCGGTTTTCTTGAACGCGTGTAGAACTCCCAGCCCCAGTGGCGCCATTCCAGCAAAATCCTAGGGGGACAAACATTTTTGATTTTGGGGGGGGGGGGCAAAAGTATCACGCAACGCTTAACTGGAAGAAAAAAATTTTTGGGGAGCCATGCCCCCCCCCGCTCTTCCCGAATAGTGCCACTGCCCAGCCCTGTAGTGCCAGCTGAACAGAATCGCAGACACAGGGAAAAAGTTATCTCTGATAAGCTGAAAAAAAATCAGACGGTTGGCTCGGTTCGAATACGGATGAAAGATGACTTCCCCGACCCCGCCGATCCCTTTAAATCAAACACAAAACGTCGAGATCATTTAAACAAGAATAATATACTGTAAATCGAGGAATATAATTGAAAAGAAAATGAAAGGAATAAACTCAGCTAATTAATCTCGGGGATTTAACTTTTTTAACGACTCTCAACCGGGGTTTTGATTAGCCCCCCGTGAAAAAAAGGAAATACATAATTATGTATCGAAATTGGCGGAATGGAATTATGTATTTTTAAATGAGTTTTATCTATTTTTGCTGATAATTTAATAAAAAAATATTAAATTTTGAGTCGTTAATTTTTTTTTCCCGTGAAAAAAAGGAAATACATAATTATGTATCTAAATTGGCGGAATGGAATTATGTATTTTTAAATGAGTTTTATCTATTTTTGCTGATAATTTAATAAAAAAATATTAAATTTTGGGTCGTTAATTTTTTTTTTTTATAAATAAATACTTAAAAACTTACTAAAAAAGCATAAAAATACATGATTCCATTCCGCCAATTTAGCCACATAATTATGTATAAAATAGGTAGGCTTTTTTTTTCTCGGGTTTTTATAAAGAAATACTTAAAAATTTACCAAAAAAGCATAAAAATACATGATTCCATTCCGCCAATTTAGCCACATAATTATGTATAAAATAGGTAGGCTTTTTTTTTCTCGGGCCCGAAGAATTATATGTATATTTCTATATAAATATTTTAAAGAGATTTCCTTTATATAATTTTGGCGTCTACGAATTAATTATTTCCATTTATGCCTACTTCTAAAATGAAAACTAAGCGGTAGAAGAAAATAATATAGAAAGCAAAATTTTACATGCAAAATAAACTAAATCTTACCGCATTTCCGTTTTTAAAGTAAGCTGGAATTGTAAGAGATGCCTTTCAGTTTTTATCGACAAAACAAAGTAAAAGTTTCTGTACTAAAAGTAAGTCGGGAAGGGGGAAAGAGGAAACGGGGTATAAATTTATAATATCTAGAAGTCGATGCAATAAAACAGAAAAAAAAAGAAAAGTTATTTACTAACATGAACATTAAAAAAAAAAATATTTAAAATGCGATTTAATTTAGTATTTATGTTAATAAGCATATTTGATAGTCGTGTTCTTATGACAATGATAATAGAAACAAGTTATGACACTAGAGATCCCGCCAAAAGTGAGCAGTCGGTCACCGACTACGCTATGAATACCCTGAGAAGGAGTAGTGTCAATAATGTGAATGAATTCCAACTGGGGAGATTTTAAAAATAAATTTGCTCCTGATTTTACTTTTTTCTGCCAGCTTTCTAAGATGGATCAAAATAAAATCCCAGTAACTAATCTGCAACCTGGAAAAATCGAATGCTCAGTGGGCAAGGTACATAGTTTCAACAAGTTCGAAATGGGATGGGCTGATAAAAACTGCTTGAGTTCGTGAGAATTCGTTTAAACAACCCTAAATTTGAATTTCGAAAACCAAATTTTAGCGGAGGGAAAAATTATTTGAAAAATTGAAATCTACGGCCGAGAGTATATTGAATTCAAATCCCATATCGCATTTTTCAAAAAAATAAAATTTTGAAAAAATTATGCAAAAACGGGGAGAGCCCAAAATTGCAAAACTGACCGAAAATTTGAAATTTCTAACCTTTATTCAGTCGAAAACGAGTACCATATCGGCATTATCAAAAAAATTACAATTTTCATTTTTCCTGGCCTATCTCGAAAATAACTATTTTCCCGGAAAAGTCACAAAGGAAAAATTTTTAGAGGAAGGCCTCCAGTTTCTATATACGAAAAACAAAAGAAATCGTAGGAGCCGTTTTCCAGAAAATCCCCGAAAAGTGATTCTTCTTCCACGAAATAAGTCAAAAAATCAGCCCGCAACCTCAGACAGACAGACAGACGAATGACCTTCCAGAACAACAATATTTTTTCTTATATTTTCGAACCAAAATGAGTCAAATCCAAAAATCTCGATTTTTCGACGACCTCAATACTTTCTCAGTGAAAGCTCAAAAGTGAAAATGCCTCTTTCAACTATATTTCCGAATTCACAAAGACAAACCGGATAGACCGTTCAATTTAACCCTAAAACTTATAATTTCCACGAAAAGGAAGAATCGAAAGAAGCCTTTCGGTGAGCACGTAGAAGCCCGCGCGCGTATGCGTATTAATATTTATTTTAACGATTTCCCTGCAGTTGTTAGCGATTACGTATCTCAGGGAGGCCTCAGCTGTTTATCCCACAGCCACGCACTATGACGTCACCTATCGATTCCCTTTAATTCGTATAAAATTTTTTTTTCCCTTCTCCGCCATTTCTCCGCCTCCTTTTCACGTTTACGGTATAAATACATGATGGGGATGATAAAAAAAAAAAAAAAAAAAAAAAAATTATGCGTTATTGAAAATCGTTAATTCGATATTGAAATTATGAACGGAATTCACGTCGTCGTCTAGCGACGAGGAAAATACGAAAACCGTTTTACAAGTCGAATCAAACATTACAATATTTGAATAATGTTTGATTGATTTTAACATTGAAATCTGTTTTATTCCGAGGGATTGAGATTTGAGAAAACGCTTTGATGCGGGAAGGAATAGGGAAAGCATTTCAATCGCAATGATGTATTAATCCCTAATCTCGTCGAATAAAGAGGAACGGAATATACTTTTGCAACTGCTTTCGAGCTCATTTAATTTATTGACTCATTTAAGTAATGAAAATATTTCGACCTTTTTTTTTATAATTCAAAATGGGAAGTGATAACCTTGACAGAGCTATTATTTCAGTTAGGGAAGTCGGCGGAATTGATAAAGCAATTATTGGTAGGGGGATAATTATTAGGAATGGTAAACACCTATTGTAGCGATTACCCTTCTGGGCACGTATCTCCGAATGGTCTGCTGGACAAATATTTAGCTGATTGACCTATTAAATTGACAGTTTGAGGCTTTGATTTGTCGAGGCGTTGGGGAAGTCACAGATTTCATGGTCACAAAGGTCATGATGATTGTAGTGATGGACGAAACCGTGAAAATGTGTCTCGTCTTGCAAAAGTGAGATAAGACGAGAAAAAGACTGGATTTTTTCTGGCAAGACTAGACAAGACTAGACTATCTTTTTTTTAGCAATTTGCGAGAAAACTCTTGCAATTTTGCATTGCTTTTGAAGCAAGAAAACGCAAGATTATTGCAAGACGAGACAAGAATACGTCTACAAGACAAGAACAAGAAACATGAATTTACTTTCTTGTCTTGCCACAAAAATTCAGTCTTTTCCTCTTTTTGTTTGTCTTTTCTCATCTTGTCTCACTCTTTCAAGACAAGACGAGATTAGCTTTTTTAGCCATTCGCGAGAAAAATCGTCGGTTTTCGCATTTTTTTGAAGCAAAGAAATGCAAGACGAGACAGGGACATAATACTTCTTTTCTGCAAGACAAAAACAAGAACAATTTTTGATGGACGAGACTGCAAGAATGAGTCTTGTCTTGTCTTGAAAAAGCAAGACAAGACAAGAACAAGACTTAATTTTTTACAGCAAGACGAGACAAGACTAACGATTTGCAAGACAAGAACAATATGCAAGAAAAGTTTTGCGATTTTGCATTGATTTTGAAGCAAGAAAATGTAATTTTGTATTGCAAGACAGAACAAGAACAAGAACCATGCATTTCTTGTCTTGTTTTGCGCCCATCACTAAGAACAGTGCATTTGTTGTCTTGTGTCCGACTCTAGACTCTCTACACTCAAGTAGCCATTTTTTTATTTAACAGCACCCTGCACAGACAAACTTAAAAACAAGAAGTCTTGTGAAAATTTGCTCACGGGCCAACACAACTTGAACCAGTAGTGCATGCACACCTCTTATCATGAAAAAATCCACTCGATAAAAAGTTGTGACGTTTCGGAAAAAAAAATGTAGGATGATAAATTTTTAAAGAAGTAAAGTTTCAATTACAGGCCGCGGATGAAAAAGTTCAAATATTTTTATGTGAATGTTAGGAAAAGTCTCCGCCCGATAGGTTTTCCATGTCTGAAACGGATTTAAACTTTTCATTTTTAATCTTACTTTTTTTTAAATTTCCTTCTTTTTTTTTTATCATCTAAAAAAAAAACGTCTGAAATATTCGGGTCATTATTCAATGAAAATACCGTAAAATCATTTAAGCATTCGGCGAGTGTATAATTTTTGAGATTTTATCTACGAATTCCACTTTTAAGAGGGTAAACAATAAGCTGCTTAAAGAACAAAATTAGTTATGGCTGCTGCGCCGTACCCGAGTTTCACTTTTGTTGTTTCTTCTCTATTTTCTTTACGAGAAGGATACAATTACGACTTTTAAACGTTACGCTCCAGTTTTATGCTCGTAGCTCTTCCTTAAACTCTTTACGAATTTTAAGACGTCTATCGTTTTCGATACTAATGGAATCTTCCGTTTTAGGCATAAAAAAAAAAGTTTGGGCGATATTAAATTTTCTAACGGCGCATGGCTTTATTATCATCATCGTGGCCTTTAAAAAAAGATCATAAATAATTTATATTTGTATTAAATATTTTCATTCTCGCTTGATAGCTCCTGGATTTAGTGTCCGTTTTTTAGTAAAACGTCTTACATTGCACCAAAAATTTTTTTATGGGTTTTGTGGATTTTTTTGATGAATTTTTTTTAATAATTTTGTAGGAAGGGACTGTATCTATTCGAGATGGGCGTTTAGTTGTCATCGTAAGGGATTCTTCTACTGAAGATCAGGGACAGATTCAGATGCTTTGCTGGAGTGGGAAATTTTTTCTGGCACCGATTGTATAATCTCACTCATTTTTTTTAGGCGCCACACATAAGGCGACCAACTGCCTATAGCTGGCTTTTTTGTTTGTGAGTTAACACAGCTTACACTGTCACTTATAGCTGTGTGGCTAAGAATCTGACGATCCATACAGAGGGAATGAGTGAGTTTTAATGAGGAGATCTGAAGGTTCATTAAACAGCCGTTGATTACCAGAGTGATCAAGGTTCGCAGACTTCAGAGAGCGGGACATGTAGCGCGAGCGCCCCGACTCAAAAAATTCGGCAGGTTCTGCAAGGACGTCCAACAAGCCCCAGATTTCTTGGAAGGCCACAACTTTACCGGAAGGACAATCTGTCGATGACTGCGGGACGTCTGGGGATTCCTGATTGGCGGGCCACTTGCCAGGATAGAGCCCTTTTGTGATACGGTAACAGGGCTTCGTACCCTGTAGAACCACGAGTTTGTGCGTGTTGTGCGTGTGACACTTATGTGGCACCTTCAGTTTAGCTCCAACTCTGAACGGCTAAGAAAAAATTTTTATGCCACAACGTTTCTGAGATTCTGATTAAAAATCCTTAGATGGATCAAAATTAAGGTAACCCTAGCTGGTCGGTGTTTTCTTTGACTTTCAATCTTCTTCTTTCAACCTGTGTCCGTCCACTCCTGAACGAAAGTCTCCCTCAACCTTTGTCGCACTTCCTTGTCTTGGGCTGTCCTTCTTGATGTCGTCATACCACCTCTTTTGTGGCCTACCGACGCTTTTTTTTGACGCTCGAGGTCTCCAAATTACTATTCTTACTGTTTACCTATCCAAATCCTCCCTGGCGACTTTCCTGACCTGACTGACTTTCAATAATACTCTTCAAATGCCACTGCAATGTCAAAGTTCCACATGGTTCTGAAAATATGTCTGGTCTCGGGAAATTTAGCCTGAAGATCACCTCAATCCCTTGATAAAGCATCAGAAATGAAATAGAACTAGAACAGCAAAGATTGGCTATGGAATGACGCTCATCCGGAAAGATTACAGACACCGAAACAATTCTAATTGAAACAACAGACAACTGCATAACAAGCTCTGACATCGAAGCACCGATGCGAGAAAGGAGAGACCACTACATTCTGCTGGACAAAACCACAACAGAGGAAGTATCAATGGAAACCATAATGAGACACTTTAATTTAAAACTCTGCCCCCCCTCTATTTAAAAATCTGGTTCAAGAGATATTGTTACCTTTTATAGAGACCATTAAGACATTACCACAAGTTGGAGCAATCGGTCAATAGCGTAATTGAAAACTTACCTAAAAAGAAAAGAAAAACAATTACATTAATATCAAAATAAATAAATCAATTAAAAAACTTGAGTTTTTGTCACAACGATTTGAAATTACATAACAACGAAACGATACACAAGGTCGATTCAGGGACAATTACCGCGATCTGAATTACTTTCACCGATTCTGTCGATTCATTAATTTATTATACAACATCGTCTAGCTCGGCCGGCCAAACCGATCAGAAAAATAAGAAACATGACTTGACTTATTTTTATTTAAAAAAAAACGTAACAAAATAGGAGAAAGTTTTCGAGAAGCGGGTGTATGTTTTTCCTATTTATTTATTTTTTTTTTTTTTTTGTAACAAGCATGATCTTTTTTGATAGACGTTTATTCTACCCCATACCCTACTAAAAAAAAAATATCCGGATATAGTGAAAACACATCATTTTGAATTATTCGTGACGGAAACTATTAGTTAACCCATGTCAGCACGCATCTCGTCAAGATTCTTTTCTTCTTTGCCTCCTTTTCTTCGCGGGGCAATTGAACCTCAAGTAATATCCATTAATTTTTTACAAAATGATGATCGCATTCCGTGAGATGCGAAAACAGAGGCGGACTGGTCGTACGGGTGTAAATTCAGTAATTCAGTGAAAATGGGATTGTTGAGGTGTTGATTCACCCGAGAGCCTAAAATCAGAGTCGCCAACTCAAACGTTTTCCAAACTCTGATTGGTCCGGTTCATGTCGCGGATCTAAATTTTACATCTAACCTCAAACTTAATTATAAACCCACCATAAAAACGAGGGAGTCAGGAAGTAAATTGGCAAGGTCGAGGGAACAGGAGGATTAGCTCCTTTCTTTCCTAGTCAACCAAACTACGGTGAAGCGGTGGCTAATATAGCCTGGTAAGTCAACCTGCAGGGGACCCTTAGCCTCTCCCGGTATCAAGGCAGCAGTGGTAGCGAATGGCCACGACTTACAAGAGGTGACCCTGTGACCAGCAGAAGACTGCGGCTCTAAACCAGAAGGTCATGAAGGTTGTAGTTCGCGCGACTCTCAGTGCTGAACTGGAGTTAATGAGGAGGACACCAACGAACGTGGCTTATTTCAGAAGCGCTTTAGCAGGCTTTAGCTTTAGCAGCATAACAGAGTTATGAGTCCCGTGTTTTATCTTAAACTACAGGGGCATCAGAAAGAATTTTTTTATTATTCTTTATAATTTATTATGGATATTCCGTCCTGCAGTAAAAATACTACAAATGATGCAATTGGTTGAAATGGAGACGGAAAGAAGGACGCGTTCCCCTTGGACGCGTGCCTGAAGGACGTGGAAGGACGGTGGAAAGAAGGAAAGTGGAAAGAACGTGGAAAGGACGTGGAAAGAAGGACGTGGAATCTAAGAGGCCTAGGCCTCTTAGATTCCACGTCCTTCTTCGTCCACGTCCTTCTTCGATGCAATTGGTGGAAATGGAGACGGAAAGAAGGACGCGTTCCCCTTGGACGCGTGCCTGAAAGAAGGACGTGGAATCTAAGAGGCCTATTAATCCAGAATGCATTATATAATTTATCATTTTAAAATGTTAAACAAAGATGGCTAACGTTTTGCTCTTGACAATGGAAGTTTGCGCTTTCGTTTGTCCTGCGGCACAGTGATCAATCCCTCTGAAGAATTTGCGATTTCCCTCTAATACATTAGGGTCCGTCAGGATTACACAAAGAATAACCTCACGAGGTTAAACATAGAGCGCGTCAAACAACTGAACGGAGGAATTAGAGTCGGCCTTTCCAGAGTAAGCAACCTGGATAAATCCCATAAGAAAAGCCACAGTGATGGCTCCCGATGCTGCAGCAGCGTGCAACGCATCGGGTATATAATGACCCGAGAGAGGGAATTGTCTCCAAGGCGACAAGAAATTAGAGATAGAGCAGTGAGGAGATATGGGCCGGATATTGGTTGGCTGACCCTCGAAATGAAATAAAACTGGATATAATTGCAAAAGAAGAAATGCATTTTATGGTTTCTTAGATATTAATAGGCATTAATAGGCCTCTTAGATTCCACGTCCTTCTTTCAGGCACGCGTCCAAAGCACTAATTGCTGATCACTAATAACCGGTGTAGAGACCATCTGAAAGGAAGAACGCGGCAAATACATCTCAACATCTCAACATCTCTAAATTTTTCTGACACGATCTACAATTGCTCTACTTATTAAGGCAAACCTCTTCTTGCTGTAACATTTTCAAAATTATAAAACACGCTGTCGTTAAAAAAATTCCTCGTTAATTTAATAATTTGTTGTTCACTTTCATTTGTAAATAATTTTTTTTAAAAACCTGTTGAAAGAATCGTTGGCAAATGCACTGTGCACATTTCTTCCCCTTTCATCTACCGTCACTTTAATAATTGTTCCTCTTAAATCTCTCTTTTCTCTTTTTCTACACCGCGAGCGGTCATTTAATCCTTTATATTTTTCTCAGCCGGGTTTACAACAGTGAAGAGAATTTCGTAATTAACATTCCCCGCAACTAATCCAGAATCAAGTTTTTCAACGTGAGATGCACACACACACATTTGAAATAGAAGGGAAATCGGGGGCGTACCCGCTCGTACGTGGGAAGTTATGCAGGAAAACTCAAATAGCCCGCAAAACCAAATCGCATCCAGGTGACGTCATTACACCTCAAATTAAAACGAAATAAAACCTGCAATAATAAAATTTTGATACTTTTTTCCCTTTTGCAGTTTTCTTACCATTTCATCGCGGGCACGTATGGTTCATTCGTGGTCTTAAATTTTCGATATTAAACTTCAAAAATATGGCTCTCTTGGGCCGCTTAATGTGCGACACACATGTGCGGATCTTTCTTTTTTTACAGTCCTGATTTTTTTTTGGGGGGGAAAGAAAAAGATCCGCGAGATTTATTAGAAATCGACAAAAGGAGGATTTAGGTCGATAGGTTTCTTTTTTTCGTGAAGGGAAATCGTTTGTCGAAAGCTTCACAGGACAGTTTGCGTGGACGTGTTAAGTTCGTGTGTTGAAAACGTTTCTGAAATGAAGATCCTCGTTTTAAGTTCAGAGAAACGTATAATAGGTTTTTTATTTGCTTAAACTCTTTCCTCCGACGTTTTTTTTTTTTTTACATTTCAAAATCTAAAAGGAAAAAAATTTGCCACGGTTTTTTGCGTGCGTTACTTAAAAATGCTGGGATTCTCAAAAAAAAAAAAAAAAAAAAAAAAGGTCTGCGAAAATAAAATTGGGGAAGTTTCGCCTACGAATATATTTCCCCCCCCCCAAAAAAATTCGCGTTAACTGCTCCGAATATTCCGGGAGATGAATTTTAATTTTACATTTTTGAAAGTTTTCACTCCGATGAGGAAAAATTTGCAAAATCGCACAAAGAATCCCTCATTCTCATAATGAAAACACCTACGCGAGTTTCGAAAGCTAGCGCTCGACCGAAACGTCAAGGAGGAGGCGGACGTTTGAAATCCCGGATCGATTCTCGTGAATTGAAAAGTTTAAAAGATCCCGAAAATGTCCTAAAGGAAATAAAATCCCGAAAATCAAAATAACACGAACGTTTTCGAAAACGCAGGATTGTCACCGGAAGACAAGAAACGTCAAAAGAAGTTTTCGAAATCAACAGGTGAACAGTTTTATCGGTTTGTATAAAATGGGAACCGAGATGGGGAAATTTCAACCCCGACGAAACTAGTTATAAGAAGGTTCTGCGGGAAAATGCAGGTCGAACGATTAAAATTTGAAATCGTGCATCATACAAGTGCACGCACATGGATGGACAAATCAAAGGACGTAATTAAAAGGATAATTTGACATTATTGCATTAGGCGACCCTTTTATCCATCCGCACAACGAAACCCTTTGGGAAAATGTGGCATTATATAATCTACGGGATCATAACTATAAACCGGACCTAAAGCACGACTTTATTTATCAAATAAATTTTTCTCCTTTTTTTTTTTTCGTTTTTCCTTGTTTTGTTTTTTTTTTGTTGAAAAAAGATTTCGCTGAATTAGCGATAACGCATTTTATAGTGGCGTTTAAGTTAAGCGAGAAATCTCGGGGCCGCAGTTTAATCCTAGCACCTGCATAAGCTACAAAGGATTATAGGAATGTCGGATTCATTTACCTAGCGTCTGGACTTTAATGAGATTTAAGTTTTAGCTGATTGCATTTGAATAGAATTAAAATGCTAGGTTTTCGTGTTTTTGCAAAATTTTTTGCTTATTAGAAGAAATTTATGATGGCTGTTGTTGCAATTTGATTACAGTGGCGGTTTAGGGCTTTGCTGAAGTGCGTAAAAGCTTCCAAGTCTTTTGTTTGTTTAGGATCTTGATAATAGGATCAATTTTCTTCAAATTTTAGAGATTCCAGGAATTTTTGGGAAAACGAATAGAGAATTTTTAAGAAAATTTTAAAAGAAAAATTATTTTATCCAAATTTATTTTTCTAGAATTTTTGGTTTTGAGTATTTTTAAAAACTTATATCTTTTGATATCTTTTTCTTGTCGAACAAATTTTTTGATAATTTTTGCTAGTCAAACAAATCTTTTGATAATTTTTTCTTGTCGAACAAATCTTTTGATAATTTTTCTTGTTGAAAAAATCTTTTGATAATTTTTGCTAGTCGAACAAATCTTTTGATAATTTTTCTTGTCAAACAAATCTTTTGATAATTTTTTTTAGTCCAACAAATTTTTTGATAATCTTTGCTAGTCAAACAAATCTTTTGATAATTTTTCTTGTCAAACAAATCTTTTGATAATTTTTTCTTGTCGAACAAATCTTCTGATAATTTTTTCTTGTCGAACAAATCTTTTGATAATTTTTGCTAGTCGAACAAATCTTTTGATTATTTTTTCTTGTGAAATAAATTTTTCCAATAATATATTTCCTAAAGAAATTCTAAAAATATTTTTGAAAATGAAAATGAAATGAAAATTAAAGTTCAAAATATTTTGACACCAAAAAACTCTGACCAAAATAGATTTTCCTTTCAAGAAAAAATCTGGGAAAATTTTCTCAGCTTGTCCAATAACTTTTACTAACTTTTCCTAAAAATAGTCACCTTAAGAAACTCAGTTCAAAAAAAAGAGACTTTTACGGGAAATAGAGACCAAGTCCGATCTCTAAGCAACAAATTTTTTACTCGGGGTCGAAACTTTGTATCGACCGTTCCTGCTTTCGGGTCATCCACTGAGAGATAAAACTCCGGCTCATTTTAACAATTGATCCAATATCGGTTCATTCAATGTTGTTTGAATTCTGACCAATAAAAAGGAGGATTCCTTTGACTAAAAGATTAGTTTGACATATAGAAAGTTGAGTCAGCACACAGCGACCAAAAATCAAAATCACCTTTCCGAAAATGAGAAGACTGCAACGACTTCATTCGAACTTCATTCCGATTCCCAATTTCTTAAGGGGGAGACGATGACAACTCAACTAACACGAAAATGTCTCCCGCTAAAAAAACAACATGTTGCCGGAATGAAGTGGGGCATGTTACAACGTGGAGCGGTGATACAAAGTTGTCAACCGGCGTTCCAAAGCAACGAGGCGCAACCAAGTGCAGCCCTAAAAGAGATGGCTCGACGAATGTTGTTGGCATCGCCGAGTATGTTTGGCAAAGAAAAGAGCATGTAGTCCCGCACAACGAGGAACGATTAAAGAAAGTCCTGTGTCCAGTAAGTTGCTGACGAGTTTCTTTTTTGTCAAACAAAAGAAAATTATTTTTGGGAAAAAAAACAAAACTCTCTTTTAACACGCAACCTCGATCTGTAAATCTCACCTACATTTCAAAGTCCTACTAAAGAGCATTTAAAATTCTCGAATCTCATTTTAAAAAATTTCACGAATTCCTATTTTCTTCAATTTAATTTATTGGAGATTGAATCAACAGGATAATGATGATAATGACGATGTTAACAATATTAAAGGCGAACAATAAAGCGAGTCGAGACGAACCACAGACAACGAATTGGGTGAAAGCCAAGAAAGAAAAGAGGAAGAGGTAAACCTACCTTTTTTTTTATAGGTTTAAAATTTTCAGAATTAAATAAATATCATCCGTCCGGGAAAAAAGAAAAATAAAAAAAAGTGTTTTTATTGAGTGGATTGTGTTATTCTTGTTACAATAAAAAGCGTTTCTTTTCTTTTTTCGATGTAATGGCAATTTGACATTGTTCAATTTGATGTGCCAAGTTTAGGGTCAATTTTTATTTCCCATATATTATTTTAACTCATTTCTAAATGGTTGTATTTTGTTTTGTGTTTATGGGTTTATCGTATCGTAAAACAAGTCATTAAATCGATACTGCTTACACATTATTGTTACTATGTGTACATTTTTCTTCCCCCCATTGATGTAAATTAAAAAGAGAAACTTTTTTTGTTCTATTACTTTTGGTAGATCGAGGATTCGTTTTTCAAGCACAGTACATTCAAGAAAAAATTTCACCTCGTCAAAAAATTTTGGAAAAATTTATACAAGTTCTTCTTCAAAATAATTTTTCAGGAATTTTTCTGGCCAACAAAAGATTGCGACAAAAAATTTTTGAAAGGAAAAATTTCTTCGGTTTTCCGACAAAAAAATGGCTTCTAAAATTTTCTTCAAGAAGTTTCAAACAAGAAAAAAAAATGTTAAAACGGAAATTCATAAATTCTTTATATTTAAGTACGAAATTCGGAAAAAAATTTTAAAAATCCGTGAACGTCAAAGATGTTTGAAAATTTTTAAAAAGTAGAAAAAGCGGTTTTAACAAAATTGCAAGCACGAAAAGAATCGGAACAAAAAAATTTTAATTTTCGGATAAAGTTGAAAATTTTTGACAATTTCAAAATATGAGATTCGAAATTTCTTGTTTCTGAAAAAAATGTAAATTTTTAGAAGCAAGAATTCGTGTTTTCTTGAAAAAAAAAAACGATTTCTAGTGATTCGAGAATTTGTCTATTGCCATTTCCTTGAAAATTCTAAAGAAAATCTCGAATTTTTCGAATAAAATCTAAATATAAAAGATATTGTTTCTTGAGAACAAAATTCTCTCCCAGCAAAATTTTTGAGGAAGTTTTACATATCGGAAATTTTTGAAAAATAGAAATCTCGAAAGTGATTTAACATTTTCAGGAAAAATCCTAAAAATTTTCAAAAAATGTCGAACCCTAAAAACCTAATTTATGTTTGAAGAAAACTTTTAAGTTTTTTTTTTTTTTTTTTTTTTTTTTTGGGTGACCAAACTTTAAAAACTTCAAAGTTTTCGAGTTTTTAAAGTTTGGCCACCCAAAAATTCACTTATTGTTGCTTTGTACTTTTATGTAACAGATTGTGAATCAATATAAGGAGTTTAAAAAAAAAATGTTTGGAGAGAATATTCGAAAACATCCAGAAGATGTTTGGATAGGTAAAAATTCTCAATAAATTCTGAATAAAAATTTTTTTCGGCAAAATAAAATTCTAAATTTTGGTTAACGTTTCGGCCAAAATAAAGTGCAGGCAAAAAAATCAGCTGTTTAAAAAAAATCGGCTCGACAGTAAAATGTGTGCTTAGTGTTGACGTTGAATGATCGTGCTCGTTCATGTCGCGTTTGTGTTGAAATTATGTTTTGATCATATCTTTAAATATTTGTGAAAATAGAGACTGTCAAGAAAGAAGACTTAAACGTGGCATATCCGAATTATAAGTCCTGCACGTTCCCACTTTAGCCACAAAGCTAGCTCAGAAAAACTCAGATGAGAAAAAAATCTGATATCAAAAAACGAATATGAAGAAAACAGATAAGCCAAGTTATCAAGTATAGATCAGAAGTCCGGGGGATAAAGAAAAAAAAAAAACGGAAGTCGGCCGGCGCTTTTCGGAAGAAAGGATTTTACCGACCGGTTTATGGACTTTTCTTCCCTTCTTCCTTGTAGAATTCCTTTGGGAAATGAAGTGAATCACTGATTTTGATACGAAATACACAACGTGGCCTCGACATAGCAAAAGAAAGCATAAACCGCTCACGTGGGATTTTTACCGGCGGTGTCGAGACCTTAAATATTTCCGTTTTACAATACGGAAAAAAAGTGGTTTCGCAACAAAGCGAAACAGATATAACAGAAAAGTATTAGAGAAGAAATAAGCTCGGGCTTTTTGACTCCGAAAAAGAATTTTCCTTTTTTTCCCCTTTCCTCGTATTAGCAATCTATCGCTTTTCCTTGGGAATAAGCTTTTTCGGATATTTTAATCTCGGATTTCTTTTTTTTTTCCTCCTTCGGTGTTTATTTCGATAAAGCCATTTATCCGTGCAATATGTGACAAAGATGTTTTCGAAGAGATTCTGCGACCCGTACGAAAATTAGATATAACGGTAATTTCGGTATTATAATTCATTTCCGTCTAATCTTTTACGTTAGTAATTGAACGTTTTTAAAATTTAATGTAGCATAGAGCATGTAAGTAATTTAGGTAGAGATAATGATACACAAAATGGGATTTTGAAGAATCGACCGGGTTTCGGGGACGAGAGCAAGATGGTTCGTTTTATAAACGAAGGAAAAAAAAATCCGATGCGGTTCACGTGTTAGCGGTACAGATTCTTGGACGATCGGCGGACCCAACATGTGTATTGTTTTAATATTTGGCACCGGTTTAAAAAGAATTCCTTGACATTCATGATTTAATTGCACGTGAAAAGAAAAAAGTTTCATTGACGTTTGATTCTTTTTTTTCTTTCCTAGATATCTCTTCGCCACCCGTTTTGAAACTTGCGGTTCTTTAAGCGTTTTATTGGGTGGGCTTTTTCTTTTTTTTTTTTTTTAAAAAAAAGGAAACAACGATTAATCATTATACAAAAAAAAACAATCCAGCAATGGAGTTTTAAAAATTGAGTTTTTTCTTTTCAACGATAAATTATTAGCCAACGTCGATGAGGATGGGAGATTGAGCTTAACATATTGCCAAATATCTTTTTTTTTCTGCTTTGCAAGAATGTTTAATTTATGTGTTTCAATAATTTTTTTTCGAAAAAAAAACAAAAAAAAAAACAGACACTACTTGAGTGCACGATTATTTGCTAATGCGTTTTTTTGTTAACGTGGCTTCTTCCTATCTTTGAGAAATCAATAAAAGTCTGTTCTTTTTAACGAGAACGTGAAATGATTTTTTTTGTTAAACGTTTTAAGAATGATGCTGTGTATGTAAATGGAATATAAGTCGGAAGGGTTTTTTTTTCATAAAGATACAATAAATTCCCCGGAAATGGAATTGGAACGTAGAAAAAGTGAAAACGTCAACTGGAATATTTCGCACATTAATTTGTGAGACATAACAAATAACTTCACCGGTAACTAATGACCTGTCTGTCGTTCCTACAAACCATCAGTTTCATCTTTGAGAAGTATGCTCATTCCACCGTTTCACAGTCTTTAACATTCTTACGGGAAGTGGGAATGCCTGAAACTAGGTCAGAGGGAAACCACTAAGTTATTCCATCCCGTGTCAAACGAGAAATCGCAAGACAATTTTTCCCACCGATAATTTTTCGTTATTGTTTATGTAGGGACGAAACGTATAAAATTTTTTGTTTCTCGTACAACGATACATCAAATTTTCGCAAAGCATGCAATAGAATTGACGAAGTTGAACAATTTAACAAAACGACAAATGTTGGTTGCCTTCAAACCACAAAACGACAAATTGTCGTTAAACAACAAATTGACAAAACGGAAAACGACAATGATTTTCAAACAACAAATTTTTACAAAGCACATGGTAGATTACTTTTAAATTGTCGATCAATAACAGACAACAAATTGACAAACTACAATTATCCTCAAATAACTAATTGACAGAACGACAAACCACGAATGACTTCAAACAACGAATCGACAAAACGATAGTTGTCCTCAAACAACAAATTGACAAAAGACAAAAGACGAATCAACAAAAGGCAGCTTTCTTCAAACCACAAAGTTGACAAAACGACAAACGACGATCGTTTTCAAACAACGAATCGACAAAACGAATATTGTCCTCAAACGACAAATTGACAAAAGACAAAACCAAATCGATAAATGACAATTTTCTTCAAATCACAAACAGACAAACGACGATCGCCTTCAAACAAAAAATTGACAAAACGACAAACGGCAATCATCTTCAAATAATAAATTTTCCAAATGACAGACGACTATTGTCTTCAACCCACAAATCAACAAAACGGCAAACGTCAATTGCCCTTGAACAACAAACTGACAACAGACAATTCGGTACCTCAGAGGTAAACAGCCACTATGACGTCAGAGCTGAACTCTAAGAAGGAGGTTCAATGTTTGTTTTTTATTTGGAGTCGATCGTCTTTTTATTCGAGGGCTGTGACGTCATACTGGCAGTTTACCTCTGAGGTACCGAAAACAAAAGGAGATTGGCACCGTTATCCAAGGTTGGGGTTAAAGAGAGGAGGGAGCTTCGCACACGTTCTTGAAACAGAGTTAAGTCCTCAAATTACCTATATACATGTATATGACAATCAATTCCACCGGCTTCCTGGGAAATTGGTTTTATTTTCAATGTGGTTGAAAACAGATTTTTGCTTTAAAAGTTGGTTTTCAACATTTGTTTTCACATATTTGACGTGTAACTTCACTTTCTTTTCCTCATTTAACAATGTTGTTGTTGACGCAACAACTTAGCGATGCAAGAAATACTGACTTCTTTCAAACGCTTTCTTTTCGAAAAAAATAAAAAAAAACGGCGCACTTCGTTTCAGAAAAGTTTTCAAAACATTGCAAAACTACGGAAGCCCTGAAGGGTCATGCTAGTTGTTCATTGCCCGATGCTTGTTCCGGAACAGGCAATGGCCGATTGCCAGTTCCGGAACAAGCACTGCCAGTTCCGGAACAAGCAGTGTTAAATGGTTAAAATGCCAGTTCCAGCGACTACATCGAGGATTCAGATGCGACGATGGTGCCATATTTGGGAGTACAGGAGGTGGAGATCGAGGTAGAAAGGGAGATAGAGTTGTTAGAGTTTCTTTGTGACCCCCTCTCTATTTTGGGAAAGTTTTCGTGTCAAAAATAATCGAGTAATAGGGAATATTGAGTAGCAATAATGTGGCAATCGGCCATTGCCTGTTCCGGAACAAGCTGCGGGCAATGAACAACTAGCATGACCCGTCAGGGCATCCGTACAAAACATCTTTTGCTATTGGTGCTACTTCTCATTAGCCCCTAATCGACCCTCCTGAAACTGCACACTTAAATTCTACGGAAACATTTTTTCATTTTAATTTTCGAAAGAACGTCACTTCTCACTTTAAAAAGCGCCGTGTCCGAAAAGGAAACAATGATGTGAAATGTTGATGAATGTCTTGTGTGAGCGTCAAAGTGATTTACAGGATGTATTATTCAGCCTTTCTCGCTCAGGGGTTTTCTTTCCTTGATGTAAAAAAGATGAACGATGAATTAGTTCGATTACGGAAATTTCAAAAAAAAAAACTTCCTCCCCTGTTTTTTTTTCTTTATTTTTTTTTTCCTGAAAAACTTTTTCCAAAGTCGAAAAAAAAAAAAAACTAAAACAAGTAACGTAATTTGTTTTGTTGTTATGGAAACTTAATTGCTTGGAGTGTATAAAAAAAGCATTATCACGATCATTACTTCAGAAAATAAAGTGTAATTAATAATTGATATTATCAAACCGAAAGTCGATCCTTTGGTCAAAAGGAATTCTTTTTTTCAAATAGACAAAACAATAAATCCGACTCCGGGTTCCGTTTAAGTGTTTTGACATGAGTGGATTTCGCGAATATCTTTCCGCTACTTATTACCATTAATTAAATTTATTTATCTGAGTTAATAATTTCCAGATTAAATGCCAGCATAAATTCAAAAAGAGATTTTTTTGTAAATCATCCGAATTGTGCTTGTTCGAGCATGGTTTACAAGATAAGACGAAAAAATTATCCGGGTTCGCGACCCGCTTTTTCCCCCTGCGAAAGCGACAAAAACAAAAATTTCATAAAAATTTTTTCTTTTACTTTAATCCAAGGATCAAGAGATCGATAGATACACCAGGTAGGAAATCTCATTTTTTAACTTCCGCATCATTTCACTTGATTCATTTTCAGCTTTCTTCCACCCCGCTTTTCTCTCCTATTTCATTTCTAACCGATATATTTTTTCGGGGTGAAAAAAAAAAGTTTTTTCAGTTAATTAAAGAATCTTGCCACCTTAATTCCACATTGAAAAGTTTCACCTTTATAAAATTGACGGGTAAATTTCACCCTCATTTTTTTTTGTCTTGTTACTTCTTCTAAATGTTAATTATACGAGGACAAGGGCTGACATCGGAATCCTTCTTTGTGCGGAAAAATATATTGTCATTTTGAAAAAGAGGAAATTTTAAAAGTTTCTTTTGTTGAAATATCGTTTGAATTTTTTAAAGTAAAAACCGCCCCGTAGTCGAAATCATTATCAAACAAGGAAGTGCCTCAACTACACTCAGCAACAAAGAGTGGAAAAGAGAAGAAATGCTTAAAGATCGAGAAAGTTGCGAAACGTTAGCACTGTAAATCAAATTAACGAATAAGATCTATATGATGTCAAAAGCAGTAGATAAACGCCGATGACAAACCACACGAGAACATTATCTCCGATCGTTGTGTGCAGAGTCCATCATAAATGGTCTCGAAAGCTTTTAAACGAGAATGGTTTGTTTAGTCGATTAGTCGGGATTTATTTTGGATAATATGAAATATTTTTTTTGTTTTTTTCCCAGTTTTTTTTTTACATGCGGTTATTTTCCTTTAATATATAAAGCGATTATATGGGCAATGCGCAGGCGTCGAGAGCTACTGGGTTAAGTCAGAGTAAACAGGCGCGAGGCTTTTTCACTGGCAGATTAGGGATCACTGTAATTTCTTTCAGGAGATGACAACGTCAACTTTTCCAAACTAATTTTTCATCAATAAAAACTGAAGAACCAGCAGCTTTCCATATCGCATCGCACGTTTTGGGGTTTCACCCAGGTTTCAAAAGGTTTCATGGTTTCTGTTAAACTGTTTATGTCCCGCTGCAATCTGACGATTCCGAATCCCAGTTCCGGAATCACCTACTTTGAATTCCGAACTCCTCGACTCTAACCAATTGTTTTTTTCTCCGTTACTTCATTCTATTTATAGAAAGACTTGATTAATATTTTATTATTTATTTTTGGAGAGCCAAAACACGTCTCTGGTTTTTTGTAATAAAAACAAAAATGGAGGATCAAAAAACAAAACAGTTGTTTAGAACGCCGAATGTGGAATCCCCACATCAGCTAAGGTCATCATCTTCACCGACCATAAGCCTCTGACCTTCGCCTTTAGTCAGAAATCGGACAGCCTTACAAACAAGCAGTACCGTCAGCTCAGCTTCATCTCAATGTTTACCACGGATATTAGGCATAACGTGTCAGCAGATGCGGGTCGGCTGGGGATCCCTGATTGGAGGGTTTCGTGCCAGGATAGGTCCGCCTGGCGAACGATCTCGGATGCGGCAATAGGGCTTCAGGCCCTGTAAATGCCATAGTTAGTTAGTTTATTAGGCATATCAAAGGCGAACAAAACATCGTAGCCGATGCACTCTCCCGCGTAGCGACGATTTCGCTCCCTCAAGACATCGACTACGAAGCGCTAGCAAGAGACCAGCAATCGGACGAAGAACTCCGGACTCTCCTCTCCACCACCTCGCCCCACTCGTCTCTTAAACTCAAGTCTTTCTAATTTATAGAAAGACTTGATTAATATTTTATTATTTATTTTTGGAGAGCCAAAACACGTCTCTGGTTTTTTGTAATAAAAACAAAAATGGAGGATCAAAAAAACAAAACAATTGTTTAGAACGCCGAATGTGGAATCCCCACAGTATTATCGAAACTTATTCGGTAAACATCACGTTTTTTATTTTTTCTGTTTTAATATACTTTTACAAGATATTTTGGAAGCCGTTTTATTTGTACATTGGTTATGGGCCCAGAGTCTCTGGAAAACGTCGAGGAGACAATGCCAAAATTGAAAAATGCAGAATCATATGCATCCTGGAAGTTTTTGGTACAGGTCATATTCACAGTTCAAAATATTTGAGAAAATTTGAACTTTTTAGGTTTCACTGGGGGATGAAACCTTTTCGGTTTCAAATTGAATGCAAACGAGTTTCAAATGATACTTTCCTGAAACTTTTAGACTGAAACTCTTTTTTTTCTCAAATGAGAATATTATTTTGAACTGTGTTGGAGGATAAAGGCGTGTGGGATGTTGTAAACGGTGAAAGAACGTATCCAGAATTTGAAGAAGATCCAGAGCAGGAACAAGAGCAGGTACTGGAAACTTTTGCGCCACACGAAAGTCTATTCGAGAAATTCAAGAAGGATGACGGTAAAGGCAGAAAAATTATCGCATGCAGCGTAGAGAAACAACCCTTAAAATTATTGCTCTCATGTAGAACGTTTCAGTCTCAGTGAAACATTTCTGAAACATACTTAAGACGTATCTCTGAAACCAATTTATGGCAAGTTTTTGAAACTTTTCCGGCGCGTATCAGGGAAAATTAAAAAGTTTCAAACATTCGAATATTTCATGGTTTCAGAGACATTTCGAAACCCATTTTGAAACATTATTTATCGCATTGATTCTTTGACTCGTGACATTTCACATTTTTGCAACAGATACTGAAAAATCCCTGGAAATAGAAGCAACGTCTCTCCCCACAACTAAACTAAATTCTTCCAACTGGTTTCATCCTTAACACCTCAATTCCACCTCACCACTTCCGACCTTAACAATAAAAATGCCTGATGAATTTCAATCAAGCATCGACTCATTGATAAAAGCTTCGATTATCCTCTTAGCTCGATGATGCTCGGATAAATAAACATACAAAAAAAAAATTTCGTCAGAGAGCCAAAATCTCATTTAAACTCAAGAACGCCTCGCGTCCAACGTTCATAGGTGTAGTTCACGAAATTTTTTCAGCACACAAAATAAACATTGCTCATAAGATCGACAACCTTCGATCGATAAATATACGGAAAAAAAAACATTTTTAATTTCAAATGTATTTATTTAGTTTTACAAACCGGAGATTACGAATTTTATGACACGGGCCCCGGCGCAACAGCATTAAAAACATAAACATTCTCAATTTTTAAATAAATCACGAAGGAATATTAAAACTTGTGCATAATGGGCTCCCGGAATTAACAAGGGCTCACATAAATATTTTTTTAAAAAAAAACGAAATCCTCCCGATTTCTGGATTAAATAAACCCACACGATTTGCTAAAATTTATTTTTACTTTTAATAATCTAATTACTACAAAAACGGGATCACCTGATATAAATAACGGAGCTTAAAATATTTTAAAGATGGAAAACATTTAATGGAACCCGTCGGACTCCGAAAAAGGGACATTTCGTGAATTTGTAAAACAATTCGAAAAAGGAAAAACCAAGATAAATCCGGTGGTAGCGCCGTCCGCAAGGGAATCACTTCATTAATAAAAGAGATAAAGGTAACCGATTTCTGATTATGCCTTTCACTGGTGTATAAAAGAGAATTTGTAATTAATCTACTTGGGGATTTCGTTGCATTAATGAGGATGGCCCCGGTAAGTTTTCACGCGCCCCGACGAAAAAAAAAAAAATTACGACGTGATCTAGGTTTAGCTACGTCGTCGTCTTATTTTATTGATTCGTGTGCGAAGAGAGAGAGACGATATGCTGAGAGGATCGGTCAAAAGGTTAACTAATGGGAACGAACCCAATTATTTCCAATAAAACCAAAAGCGGTGAGGTTGTTAATCAACGATTAATATTTTAAAAACGAATTTTACACCGTTTTCAAAAAGTAGAGAATTCAACATCCATTTTCCGTTTCATCAATTATGAATTAGAAAATCCCTCCTCGTACAGGCCATCGAGCGAAAAAGCTGTTCTGTATAAAAATCTTCTCATTTGATAATTAAATCATAAAGATATACGTTCGGATTTTAAAATTCGGGTGATTTTGTTTGATGGAAAAACGAAAAGTGGAGGACGTGCGTCACTAACTTTTTCGCTTTTGCATGAGTTTGACTTGAAACTCGAATTTCGGAGACTAAATTTTGGAAAAGGGAAAAAAGGACTGAAGAAATCGGAATCTCTGACCAAAAATGAGTCGGAATCGAATCCCATATTGCATTTTCCAGTAAAGTTTGAATTCGGAAATTTCGGAAGGGGGGGGGGGGGGGGTGAAAAAGGAAAGGTAGTCCTAAATTGGAGAAATGTCTAAAAATTTCTAGTCGCCGAATTTCATTCCATTGAAACTCAAAGTTGAGGGTAATTTCTGCACTTTCTGTAAAAACTGAACATATCGAATTTTCGAGGATCGTTTTTCTCGGGAAAACGAATTTTCTCGAAAAAATGCCAAAGGAAAAACTTTTAGGGAAAGTCTTCAAGTTTCCACCTACGAAAAACAAAACAAATCTCAGGAGTCATTTTGTAGGAAATCTGAAAAAACCCCGGAAACAACTCCAGCCACGAATTCATGCTTCCCGCATTCCTCCACAAAAACCTTTGCAGTATTCACTCCGAGGAACAAGAGAAGCCCATTTCAAGTTTGGTTCTTCCTCGGGTATCTGTTCACAAAAAAGCCTGAAAAAAGAATGTACTCGTGCAGAGAAGTTCGCAATTCAAAATTGTTTTTCCATGCTTCCTCTACATTTTCTCGGATAAAATGAACCAAATGCCAAAATTTCGATTTTTTGACGACCATCATACTGTCTCACTCCTACGAATATCTCAAAAGTAAAAGATATTTCTCATGAACGATTTGCTTAGTGTGGGAAAAAAGTGGCTACAAAGCTTTTTATTGTGAATTAATTGACGGCGTCGTAAAATGAAAACGAAAAAAAAAAAAAAACCACGAGGGGATCGCAATTCCAAACGCTTTTCAATAAAATGAAGAGTAACGGTTTTAATGTTACAAGGTTCTATCTGCCCCGATTTTTATAACCCATAAACTATGTAAGAACTAAAAATCTGTTTTTGAAATATGGCATCAGGAGGGAAATATACGTAACTGTAACTTACTAAAGCACTCACATTTCAAACATAACACATATTTTCTTTCCGTGTATACGTACTCTCATTTATTTTTAGTAGAAGTATCAGATACTGTCTAAATTTTTATTCCGGTTTATTTTTCTCTTTCGTATAATATGGTTACGTTTCCCCCCCTGATGTTTTTGATCTTCACTTAAAGATCAATTCAAAGAAATCGAAGGGAAAAATTTGATTTATTGAAGGGGGAGAAAATTTTGAAAATTAGCTCAGCTAGATCAGTGAGAAAAGCTAAATTCAAACTAAATTTTTAAGTTCAGCAAAAACAAGAAGAGCATCCATAGTATAAAAAATTTTTACTGCCCAGTTCTCATTCAGCGAAATGCACTTAAAATTCTTACACCAAATTCAGAAAACAACATTTAAAGATCATCAATGTAAACTTTTAACATTTTTTTCGTCAGACATTGAAAAATGTATATTTCTTCCTGTCAAAGAACAAATACTAGCAGCTTGATTTAATTTGCTTTAACGAAAAACAAACTTTAAGCTTTTAAAATAAATAACCCATGTAGGTTCTCACGCATTTTTTTCCCTTTATCCCTTCAAAAGCTCTTTTCAAGTCTCGAAAAACGGGGAAAAGCAGAATTTTATTAAAATGAAACTTTTCAGAAGTTGACAAACTTTTTTTTTTTTATCCGAACTTCAACAGTATAAACTTAGTTTAGATTATTTTCATTTAATTATACACATATCTAATTTTATTTTAACTAAAACCACGCGCTTTGCTTTTTCGCTATCAAATTAACCGCCTCCATTTCGCTATAAAGTTGGCCAGACCTCGTTGTCAAACTAAGTTTGGTTACCCCCGCATCACTTTTTTCATTCCACAACATTATTCAAATTAAATTTTTTTTTTCCGTGGGGAAAAAATCCTCTTTCATTTACGTGGACAGTTGATTTCGCTTGCCGATTAAAATGTAATATTTGAAAAATTTGCCTGATGACAAATCACCGCTTCATTAGGCTGTCGCAGCCAATTCACGACATGAAATCTATTCTTGTCGCAGACCGGAAGTTCTATTTAATTGATTTGATCTAAGAGCTTTTTTTTTTTTTTTTAAAAAAGTTTATTTTAATTCAGTTGAGGTAAAGATTAATAGTTAGGACGGAAATAGAACTGAAGTATAGAATACAGTAAATACAGAAATTATGTAGAAGACGGTTTCGTGAGATACGTTTTGAGATTTTTTTTCATTTTGGCGCGAAATCAGGGGCGTCGAAAGCAGCGGTTAGGGAAGATTTAATTGCAGCTAAGAAATCCGGCAGTAGCACAGTTCAAAATATTTGAGAAAATTTGAAACTTTTAGGTTTCACTGGGGGATGAAACCTTTTCGGTTTCAAATTAAATGCAAACGAGTTTCGAATGATACTTTCCTGAAACTATTTACACAAAAAGTTTCAATTTTGAAACTTTATTGACTTCAAATTGAAAATTTCAATTGAATTTTTGATTTCAAGTTTCAATTAACTTTCAATTGAAATTTTTGATTTCAAGTTTCAATTAACTTTCAATTGAAATTTTTGATTTCAAGTTTCAATTAACTTTCAATTGAAATTTTTGATTTCAAGTTTCAATTAACTTTCAATTGAAATTTTTGATTTCAAGTTTCAATTTTGAAACTTTTTTGACTCAAATTGAAACTTTTAGGCTGAAACTCTTTTTTTTCTCATATGAGAATATTATTTTGAACTGTGAGTGACCATTTACACAAAAAGTTTCAATTTGAAGTCAAAAAGTTTCAATTTTGAAACTTTTTGACTTTAAATTGAAACTTTCGAATTGAATTTTTGACTTCAAGTTTCAATTTTGAAACTTTTTTGACTTCAAATTGAAACTTTAAGGCTGAAACTATTTTTTTTTGTCATATGAGAATATTATTTTGAACTGTGAGTGACAACATGCTAAAAGAATTGTAATCTTCAGAAAGCATTTCCAAGATTCATAACAAATGGCATCCCTTTGTAAGGATGATGCACAAAATATTTTCCGTCGTAATTAGTTAAGGTAAAGAACTGTTTGAATCAAAAATAAGGTCATCGGTTTTCCCAACATTCCCGACAAATTTTATTCCTTTCTCAATAATTTATTTTCGGAAGAAATGATCGAAGGGAAAGGTTTACACTTTCGAAATGACCCGTCACGAAAGGATAAATTGCCTTACTCCAAACAAAAAGCCGATAACGGCGAGGAAAACGTTTATAAATGGGAGAAATCGGGGGAGAGAGAGAGAGAGAAGTGCGTACGAAAACCGACGAACCTGTAATTGATACGTCAACTCGAAAACACGGTTCTTCACTTAGTGTCAGGTAAACGAACCAACAGGAAATCGCTTTCAGAGACATCCTTCCCGTTTCCAAGCGAAAACGTAACACGATCGGCACTGGTTTCAAAAAAATAACAAAAATTATTGCTGCGTCCTCCAACTTTTTAAAAAAAAAAAATTAACTGAAACCCAACAGCACCATAACAAGGTCAGACAAGATTTTCTTGGAAAGCATTATAAAAAGATTATCCCGCTTTCCTCGATTAAATATACAAAACGAAATCGATAGAAAATATAAATAATTTAATCGAAAAAAAAAGGAAGGGGAGGAGAAGACGAAGAAGAAAAAAAGCAATCTTGAGATTGTTCTAGAAATAACTAAACTGAAAAAGCGTTCTGCGGGCAATCAAAAGAATTCCATATAGGAATACGGATGGAAGTAAAATTTGAGAGAATTCCAAGCCATTGAAATCGCGAAGGCTCAAATCTAATTTACATGATTCCATGTTATTTGAAGCACGACAGAAAACCACAGATATATAAACCTGTCGTTTTTCCTCCGATACTAAATTTGGGTTATTTTTGTTGGGGAATTTTAAATTCCGCCACTTTCATCGGAATTGAAATTCGAGGAACCTGTAAATAAAAATAGACGTTAAGTTCCCTTTTCCCTCTCCCTAAATAAATCTTATCTGATTTCGTTTTAATGCGCTAAAGCAAAAAAAAAATTCTTGTTTTATCCAAAATCTATCGACACTCAGAAAAATAATACAGTAAAATTTACGATAATATGGTGAACTATACATATAATACAGTTAAAAAATGAGCGTCCGTAAGGTATTGGAAAGCTTACCATATATTATTGTTACTCACAACCGTAATTATAGTTAAGTTTACCGTAATACGGTTATTGTTACTTTTGTATACGGTCGCTCATTTGTTTTTTCTCAGTGGATCAAGGAATTTTCATCCCTTGCTGACGTTTGTTTTGTCGCCAAATTTAGAGACGAGCAAGCTCGTTTTCTCGGGTTAAAATTCTCAGGACAGGGTTTGTCGTCTTCACAGTCATTCAAAAATAAAACTGCGACAAAAAGTTATCAAACCGCTTTTATTGTTATCATTAATTCTCTTTTAGAAAACCCGTTAAGTTTTATCTGCATCAGAATACGCATGACTAAGGATTCACAAAAGTAGTTTTGGCGCCTTCACAATAAAAATCGTGATTTCCTTTTTTCATTTTTTTTTGTCAAACTCGGAATGAAAAAAAAAAAAAAAACTTCAACAAATACAAAACAACATAATTTATAGTTACCTCCCCGCTCTAGTTGTGTACGTTGTCCCGTTTTGCATGTGAATAGGGAGAGAAAAAAATGTTTTACATAAATATAACAAGTGGTAACGACGATTTGCTTGTGTGTTAGCGATTAAAAATCGAATCGAAAGATGAAGTTAGCTTCGATTTAATGATTTAAAATTTGCTTGAGCGTCCACTTTTCTGCTTAAGCGTCCACTATCTTTGCTTGAGCCTCCATTATCCATATATGATTATGGAAGTGCGTAAAATTCTATCTTTATGAAAGAGTTAGAGAGCATTATCATTCATGATACTTCATAAAAACTTGGAGGAAGAATTGTTTTTTTGCAGCTAAAATGAAGTTACCGACGCGGGCTTGAACAAGGATATTTTTTCTTCCATAAGCTAAGCATTGTGTGATGCTTTTGTCCCTCGAAAGGTCAAGAATGTTTGTTCTTCAGGATTTCGTTGAAATAACGCCACTAAGTAGAAGTCTTTGAAATTAGAGCCTCATCCAGCTGAAAGAAATTTTTGCTGTTTACTTAATGCATGCTTGAACCTGTTTATTTGAGTCTAATATTGATGCTTTCAAGTACAAAACTCTGTATCCATTCTTTCGCGACGATTCGAATACCAAAAATACAAAAACGGCACAAGTGCATATGAAAACATAATTAAATTACGCTTTTTTTGTTTGACAGCTGGAAATCCAATTGAAACCGATTACCTGTTCCCAGGAAAATTAAATTTAGAAAAAGAGTAGCTCAGAACAAATAGGAGGACAATAAGCAACTTGTATAAATTTTAAAATCGCAAATTTATTATTAATATTAATTCTTCAATTAATAATAAAGACTTAGAAAAAAAAATTCATCAAAAAAAATTTTAAATACCAAAAAATTCGCTTTGAAATTCAAATTCTAGAAAGCCCGCCAAAAACCGACCATGATTTTATGACGTCACAACTGAGTCGGATCCTTTGTTCCTATTGGTAGAATTTTCGCACGCAAAAAAATCAGCCAATGAAATAAAAGAATTCAACTCAGTTGTGACGTCATTAGCTCAAACATGGCGTATGGTGATTTTTGGCGGGCTTTCTAAAATTTGAATTTCAAATTGAATTTAATGATGTTTTAAAAATTGATGCAAGTAGCCTATAGTAAGCCCCATTTTAAATTAAAAAATTTCTTTAAGAAGTAGTAACTTAGACTGTGACCAGAAAAACAAAAAATTACCGCAATTTTTTATGTTTTCCGAAATTCAAACACTCTTTTCAAATTGAACAAATTTCCTTGCGCTAAAAGTGTCGTGCTTTACTGTACTTAAAAAAGACATTGGGTCAAGTTCAAACTTGTTCACTTTCCTTGATTGCGGCATCTTTATTTTCTACCTTAAACTTGGTTTTGCCGGATCGACGGACAAGTTACACTGAAAACAGACCTAGGACTCAATCACAGAAGTCTTCCTTACTTTTTGCAAATAGTGCAAATAATGGATACATGATTAAACTAATTAAAAAAAGAAACAAGGATTTTTTTTTGAAAATCCATTCTGCAACTTTTGTTTGATGAAAAAATATGAACTTTAATTTGTTCACTTGAATCAAAATCACTCAAAATCTAAGTCCGAAAATCAAAATCAAATCTAAGTCATGCTAGTAAAAAAAAAGATTTGATGAAAGCCTTCAAGTTAAATCAGACAATGGTTTTAAAAAATAATGCGTAATCCATATCTTTTGACTAACGGAGTAAAACTTGTCCGCGACGTTACGGTTGGTTGATCCTTATAATGTGAATTCCCGTGATAATGATATCAATCGTGTGAACTTTCAAATTCTTTAAAAAAAAAAATCCGTGCAAAACCAAAAAATAGCCACATCATCAAATATGTCACCAGATTGACCGAATTTCCTAAAATTAAACATACGCAATCGGTTTCAAAACCATCCATCCATTTGCCACGCTAATTAGAACAGGCCCTACTATTAATTTGTTTATTTTTATAGTGGCGTTAAAATGGATGCATCGAAATATAAAATTTTGACATCTGTTTTCAACGAAACGTGCAAGAAATAATTTTCTTCTTTTTTATTATTTTCTTTTTAAATTTCTGCTATTATTCAACAGGTTGGTTTACCCAAGGAAAGAACAAAACTCTCAAGAAGAAGAAGGGGAAAAAAAAGGATAGAATATTCTTACGGAAAAAAGCGGAATTTCTTTTTTCGAAAGGTCACAAGAATCCGGTTTACAGGAAATAAGTATATCCGTTAATCAAACAATCGTTCTACTCTTTCGGAATCCCTTTTTTCCCGCCGCGCGGGGATTCGAAAACGATCTTTCAACAATTTTATAGCTAAGAGTAAACAAGTGCCGGGTAAAAGGTATAACAAGTAATCTTTTTTTTTTTTTTTTTTGTGTGCCATCTCTAAATAACATAATAAAAATGCGACGATAGATTCTTTTCCTTGCGGCTCAAATCAACGGACCGTGTTGTCTACTTAACCGGTGCATTAAGAACCTAATTTTCCGGTGAACGGTGGAAGCAGTGGAGCAAAACGTTAAAAAAAATAAAACTATCTTTTCTCGTTTCGATGGCTCATGCGACCGTTTCAAACTTCAAACGACCTCCGTCTTTTATATATAAAAAGACCGTCCGAAAAAGAAAGTTTCCACGTTGAAATGATCATTTATGCTCGAATGAATCTCGATCACAAGTGAACATACGCAAACTGCCAGGAGTTATATATTTCAAGGGGCGAAAGAAAAGCAAAACATAGGAAATGACTCCTTTTGATCGGTGTAAATTTTTTTTTTTCAACTCTCTCAAATGGTCGACGCCCACTCTTGACGTATCAAGGACTTGCAAATATATCAATTTCTACAAAACTTATGAGTGTGCATAATTTTTAACACGTCCGTTAGATGTGTGGAGTGCCCGATTTCAGGGATCGAACTCGATTTCTTTCCATAATTCAGGGACTTGAGAGAAGTTTTGAGTAGAAAACAACAAGAGTTTGAGAATTTTTTTTCTGAGAACAATAAGAACATTTTTGAAAAATTATTTTGGCCAATGTTGATTATGCTTAATTTTTGGTATCCAATCATTGTTTAATTTTAAAGTAAGAAATTTTCAAAATTAAAAAAAAAATTATAAAAATTTGGTGCAAAAAGTTAAAAAAAAATTATTTTGAATTTTTGGTAAAAAAAATTATTTAGAATTTTTGGTGAAAAAAATTTCTAGAATATTCTATCCAAAAATTTATATTTCAGAATTTTTTTTTTAATTCAACAATAAAAATTGTTGACAATACCCCCAAAGCCTTCTCGGCTTGAAATCAAATTCAAACCCTAACATTTTATCAGAAATTTTTCGTGGCTGCGAATTTTTTTCGGAAAAAGGGGCAAAGTTCGACCCCTGCACATTTCCGCCATGTTTCAGGGTAGAAATCGTCACGGAAAGGAACTAAAAATCCACAAATTGGCAAAGCGAACGGCATTTTCTCTTTGGAATGAGTCGGACGTCGACGCCAGCGCCCCATTTCTTCATTCGGCATTATTAATTAAAAATAAATTATCGTTTTAATTCTACTATTTTTTGGCAAGGGATCCCTTTGAATTTTTTTTAAAAAATTACTTATCGAAACCGACTTTCTTAGACGAGCGAACGCCTAGATTAAAACTGAGGACGTTTGAAAATGAACGACAAAGTCATTAAAAAAGAATTTCTTCCAATGAAATCAAACAAAAAAAAAAAAATTAAATCAAGGTGAACCATATACCGATAACGACGTCATTCAACGTTCATTTGTTAACCGTCAAAACAATCGTTTCATTTGATAAATTCTATAGACGGCTGTGCCAACCCTGACCGCAAATTTTAAAATCAAATATTTCATTTGTTATGATTCTTTTATAAAGAATTTTTTTCCGTTAAACGTCCGAGAAAAGAAATAAAAACAATTCGCCCGATTATAGGTCGACGACTTTTACTTTCAAAATTATTCCCGAAGGAGAAATTCGCAAACCTCGACAGAGACAGCTTTTCCTGTAGCTTGTCAACCGGTAATTTATCAAAACTTAAAAAAAATTCAGTTTCTTCTCTGTTGCCTTGGATATCATCAAAAACTCTCCTGTCTATCATTTCGAACGGAGTTCTTACCACTTTCAAATTTTCCCTTCGTCAGAGCTTTTCTTTGGAAAGAAAAAAAAACTTTGGGGGTTAAAGTGCTATCGATGAACGAGAAAGAAAGGTTTTTAGGGTCGTGAGATGTCAGTTTTTACGGGGAAAAATGTGATAGTTCTCCTCGATGTTTCCGGTTTTGTTAAGAACGTGAATACATGTCCCTTTTTACTCCGTGTATTGTGTACGTGGAAGAAAAAGACGAGCTAGGTAAAAATTTTTGCATTTTAGTTGTAATGTAGGAGTTGAGGTAATGTTGTAATGTAGGAAGCCAACTATTTTTATTGTAAATTAAAAAATGGCATGTGGAATAAAAAATTATAAGAAAATTATTTGAGGTTTTATATCCGGACTACAAGTTCTGTCCTGTGCGAAGACATTTAACAAGTATTTAAATTTCCTTCCTAGTGATGACTCTTTGAAGAATATTTTAAATACTATGAAAGAGGGTAAAATTATTGATGAAAAAGGAATAAAACCCTTATTTAAGGAGTTTGAACTCATTAACACGAAAACTAAAGCAGGTAAAATTCTTAAAACGACCGGAGAATTTTATGAAGATGTCGTTAATCATTTCATTTCTATATGAATTTTTGTTGTTGAACAAATCTTTTCATAAATTTTTGTTGTTGAACAAATCATTTCAAAAATTTTTGTTGTCGAACAAATCATTTCATAAATTTTTGTTGTTGAATAAATCATTTCAAAAATTTTTGTTGTCGAACAAATCATTTCAAAAACATTTGTTGTTGAACAAATCATTTCATACATTTCATGAATTTTTGTTGTTGAAGAAATCATTTCATAAATTTTTGTTGTTGAACAAATCATTTCATAAATTTTTGTTGTTGAACAAATCATTTCATAAATTTTTGTTGTTGAACAAATCATTTCATAAATTTTTGTTGTTGAACAAATCATTTCATACATTTCATAAATTTTTGTTGTTGAATAAATCATTTCATAAATTTTTGTTGTTGAACAAATCATTTCATAAATTTTTGTTGTTGAACAAATCATTTCATAAACATTCGTTGTTGAACAAATCATTTTATAAATTTTTGTTGTTGAACAAATCATTTCATACATTTCATGAATTTTTGTTGTTGAATAAATCATTTCATAAATTTTTGTTGTTGAAGAAATCATTTCATAAATTTTTGTTGTTGAAGAAATCATTTCATAAATTTTTGTTGTTGAAGAAATCATTTCATATCATTTTTGTTGTCAAGCAAAGCTATTAATAATTTTACTTGTTGAACGAATTTTTTGATACGGGAAATGGGGACAATGTTCAATCTCTGCTACAGCGAGAAATAGTAGTTAAGCCACCAACAAACACAACGCGGCCACATTACCTGTTGGAATTTTTGGCGCATACGCGATATAAGCCTTTGCACAGATATTAAAATGAAGAAATTCTATTAAAGAATGATCGCAATTTTCCTATCAGAGTTAGATCCGATTTTAATTGAATCAAAGTCTTATTAGAGTCATAGCAAGCCAAAGCTTCTGTAAATCTCCAATATTTATAAATAGATACCTCATTTATAAAAAATAATGTTTAAGTAAAATCAAAAATCAAATCGCAAAAACAAAGACCAAGAAAAAGGTCAAGAATCGCATCACTGTTGACGTCAACGTCTTCAAACGCATCGAATAATCGAACTAGATCAAAAAACTTGCTTTTGTACTTTCAAAAAAAAAAAAAAAAAAATCCTGAGCTTTAATTCAGGAATTGATGTATGGGTTATCGGTAGGTCTTTGACAGTAAATACGTCACTCAAACCCTTTCATCCATTACAATTTCAATCGAAACTTTCTTTTGTTTCCCAAACAAAAAAAATCTTGAAACTAACTTTGCCGACCTCATTTCGATCAAATTAAAATCAGCTAATTTATATAAATCGAGTGAGGGATTTAAACGGGAATTTTGAACCCGTCGCAAAATTCATCGTTGTATTTATTTTTCATCATGCGAAAAACTCGACGGGGTCTTGTGATTTTTATTTACGAAAGATTTCTCAAGACACGTGTTTCCTTTACTTGAATCTATCAACGTCAATTTCGTGAAAAAATACGCCTTGTATTTGTATGTTCTGGCAATAAATCCGAGGTGGAATCACCTGTTGGTCGGACATCATTACGTGTCACCAGTTATTAAACATTTTAAAAAGATCCTTCTAAAAATCTGACATCTCGACGAAAATTGACCGTTAAAAAATTAAATTTCTCGTTTTCCTCAGAAAAAAAAATTTTTTAATGGAAAAATAAAATTAAGGAGAAAGAAAAACAACAAAAAAATAAGCGAACAGTTTAGATTCTTATCTCCCGGCATCGATAAATCAAACACCTGTAGTGAACAATTTCGAATATACACATAAAGGACTCTTGCATGTTAAATTTCACTTTGTTTCAACGGATGCCTTATCGATAAATATAAAATAGAGAGATACATGACAAATTGATACCTCAAAAGTCGATACAACTGAGCAGTCTACGAGAAAAAAAAAGCGAAGCTTCGGAAAACTCCTCCAGCGACACAATAAAGTTTTCAATAAACCGTTTTATAAAACTGGGGAAAATTTTTTTTTAATTTTTATAAATTCAATGTATCATTCGTTAACGATCCATTTATTTATTGGTGGAATAAAAAAAGCATAAAAAGAAAATTATAGGGGTAAACCCGTACCGAAAGAGTTTGATAAATGTTTTCCATCATCGACTATCCTCGATATCGTTATTGACGAACATGCGAGTGAGTTAATTGAAACAAATTCATATAATTGATAAATTCACCTTTTTTTTTTTTTTAGATAAACGGGAAAAAATGTTTTTACGATTAAAAAAGTTTTTTTAAATCGATTTTCGTGTGATATCATTTTAACGGGAAAATGCATTGGAGGAAACGCATTGTCATAACTATGTCACGATTTGTGTTTTAAAATGATTCGGTCGACTCTGCAAGTTGAAACCTGATTGATTTTATGCAAATGTAGTGCTTAATTTTTGTTTATGGGTGGAACGATACAAATTTTTTTAGTCTAAAAACTAAAACACGCTCCTTTTTAATATTAAATTTTGAAGTTTTACTGCAATCTGGGAAATTGTGGCGACCGTGACTTCTTGTTTTGTAAATTTTACTCTGGGCGCATCACCAATTCTGAACAAAATTTCCATAGCTGAATACCTACTTCTGTTATGGCTGAAAATCTATCATGAGGTGATGGTCCCCTGACTGTTCCTTAGTTCCACCGACGATTTTGCTGTCGTTGGATAAATGAATGATCGTGTTAAATTTCATCTTGTTAGACTTAGAGGCTTTTCATACTGTTTTTTTTTTAAATTTTCTGACTCTAAAGTTCATAAAATACCTTTAGACGAATTTTTTTAAAAAAGATTGTAAAGAAGAGTTGCTATAGCAACGTTCGTTGTTGTCTTGTTCGTCGATTATTCGTAATGGCGGATGTGCCTAAAACCCTTAAAAGTCGCAAGCTATAAGTCATTTCTGACAAGAGAGACGGTATGGCACTAAAACATGATCTGGTATTGCAGTGCTTAACTTTCTCAAGAAGTAAGTAAATTAATTCCATAGGGCGCAACGAAGAATTCCAGTAACTTTATCCCCACGCAACCCGTTATTAAAAAAAATCTAAACGCTAAATCGTTTTCTTATTCTTTTTCAACCTAAATCTATCCACTCCTGAACAAAGGTCTCTCCTAACCTTTGCCAAACTTCCTTGTTTTGGGCTCACTGCATCCTTTTAGGCCCCGCCACCTCCCGTCATATTACCTCTTTTGCGGCCTAACGACGCTTCTTTCCGCACACGCTCGAGGTCTCCATCCAACTATCCGTGCTGGGCACCAAAAACTAACAGACCAGTAAGTGATTCATCACCGTATATTCACCACTTAGACTCATTCAATTTTTTTTTCCATTTCTGATAACACACACTTTTTCTCCATCACAAATCTTCCGGGAATTTAAAAAATCTTTTACCATTAAAATTCAAATTTTTCAATGCTCAAATCAAAATTTCATACAAATTCCATGTTTATCCGAATGCGTTATAAAATATTCAACAAGCACAAACCCAACTCGGTTTAGACAAGTGGTAATATCAAGGTTCCCTGTATTCAAATCACCGCATTAGAGAAAATCGAGAAGAGGATCGTATCATTGCTTTCCAACAGGCAGAAGCAAACATTTACCTCCCCCGTTGAACTTCATGTAATATTTAAAGCGATCAACATGACAATGATCTTAACATACAATAAAAACCATAATTCAAAATCACATTAACGCTAAAGAAATCCCATTTATCACAAAGACCAAGGAAACAAAAACGAAACAGGATGCATGTCTGAAGATGAAATCATTCGTTTTGAAGAGGTATACATTATCAAAAATCGATCAAAGAATTCGTCTGCAGGTATACGAAGGATGACCTATACCACACAAAGAAAGTCTGCAATACTCTAATTTATTCCAGTCTAAGATGAACTTGGCCGATCGTTTATTAGAGTACGTGGGAGAAACCATATTAGTTTAGTCTAAACGGACCCGGCGTTGCCCAAGGTCAACTGGTGGCAAAACAAAGTCTGGAGGTATCCAGTCGACTAGACTGGGGGCCTCTTTGAAAAATGCGTTGAACTTTGTTCGTCCATTTCGTTTTCATTTTTTTTTTTTTTTAAATTTACCTTTGACCCATATTAAATCTTCTCACAATCCTTCGGTCTGCCGGCTGAATACTCGTTTAGCTAGACGGAATTGATATGCAAACTGATAAAAGGACAAGTCAATCTTTTATAAAAACTTGTTTTCTTAAGTCTCCATTTCCTTTTTAATAATATAACTTTAAAATTAATAATAAAACGATCGAGAGATCATTACCATTTTGAAGTAGGATTATGAAGTTGGCAGTTCACTTCCCGACGACGAAAAACAAATGAAATCGATTTAAAAAGTTTTAATCGAAAAATAGCTAAGGAGCAAGTAAAATCGATTTTAAAGAAATATTAATTTGTCAGGGAATCGTAAAAGCGAGATCGAGCGGGTAAAAATCTCTCGAGTTCCTTTTTAATTCTCCATGAGTTTAAACTCACGACCCGGTCAAATAAATAAAATGACTTCTTATATCGTAGCACAGTTCCATGAAGAAGTATCATATTTCACTTGTGTGGCTGGGTAAAAAGTCATTGTTGTGGATTAACGGTCGCTTTTTTTTTTCACGAGTACGGTTTTTGAGTTGGAATATCTCAATGGTGAAATGTGATATGGTTTGTGTGCTTGAGTGCGAAGTCTGAAGAAAAAAGCAGTGCCCTAAAGTCGAGAGTGTCGTGCGTTTAGGCTTAAAGTCGGTTTTGAAGGGCAAAAATTATTTTGGGGTCAATGGTATGTCTCGCGCATTATACAAAAAATTCTGGATGGGGCCAAGGATGGGCCACAAATACTTTTGTAGAAATACTGCCTGATGAGAAGGCGAAGTATAAATAAGGCCGCGGTTACATTGCTCCGAAATTTCGGACCGAAACGCTTCGAAATATTTCGGACCGAAAAACTGGTTACATTGGTCCGAAATTTTTTCGAAGGCTTTCGAAGCTTTTCGAGGGTATTCGAAGGTGTTTCCACGGCCTTTTGGGACACTTTATGACGTCACAAGAGTAATTCTCAAGTGTAGGAAGAATATCTGAGCCGATCAGTGCTTTCATCGAAAGTTTCCGAAGCCATTTTCTTCCAATTATATCGAAAAAGAACCCCGGATCATTACACTAAGCCCAAAAAATTGGGACAGAACCTCGTGTTCAAAGAAAAGTATGAAATTTTGAACAATGTCGTCTTAACTGAATCACTAAACAAAACGATTATGACCAAAAATTTTAATCTTTCGGACTCCTTGACATCTCAGCTGTTATCAAACCATCTCCATAGATTCAAATTCGACGCCAACTTGCAAACCCATAGCACAGGTATGGTCATACCTCTCAAACAAGTCATGATGACCTGTCCACATTTTGCTGATCACAAGCCCATTAAACAGCTTCGCCTAACTCATTTATACTTTATTCATTCATCTTAAACGCTTTTGGTTTCGACCGTTCTATCCAACAGACACGACCTTGCAGCACGGTTTCGATATAACTTCCTTTACTTTCCGAGCAGCTAGACCGTAGAATTAGTCGCCTGAGGATATCCGACCGTTTAAAGCTTTCAACTACCCTTAAGAGTATTGTTCACTCATAAATGATTAGACAAACTAATATTTCTAACAACGGCTATATTTCTCATCTTCATCGACGTCAAGGAATTCCAATTTTCAATGATTTTCAAGAAAATGCTCTTAGGAAATCGAATTTTCCTAGAAAAATTCTATCAATAAATCTCTATCCATAACATTCGACGAAAATACATTTACAACCCGCGTTAAATTCCAATAATATGCCTTGTTTTCTTCAACATGGAACGTCCGACATTCAACGTTCGTGTCATCTCACACAAGTGGTTTCAGTTGTTCTTTTTTTTTTCCTTCTCCCTTTTGATATATCTCTTTCTTCGGGACTGTCTTCGCAATTCAACCTACCCTTCTCGCTGACATTTTGATTTCGGTTTTTTTCCTCTCTCGTCCATGTTAACTTGTTTTGTTATCTTTAAAAATATTTTTATTTTTTCCAACCCCGCGTCACCTTTTTTAAAAAAAAAAAAAAAACATCTCAAAAGACAAAATTGAAATGTTTTTCCTCGAAAATATCAACGCAGCCATTTTAACTTCACATCGGTTTCAACAGGCCAAGTGCTAATTCCTTTAACCAAAGAGAGAGAAAAAAAAGAAACATATCGAATATCATCAATTTTAACACTTCCGTTTGCTTTGAATTAGTAAAACACGACCGTACATCGTCACGACATTTTGACGTAGCCCGAACGAATAATTAGCCCGAGCCATAACCATTAAATCTCAAAATATCCTACACATTAAAACCATATCTTTAAATTAATATCACTATATTTCAATGGTCGAAGGAGCACGGGTCTGCGGTTCATCAACGGGAGAGAGAGGAGACCCTTTTCCTAACACTCTTCTCTCTTTGTAAATCAATCGACCTACGGATTTTCCCCTCTCGGACCTATCATTTGATCTAAACGGTGATTTTCAGTCCATTTAACAAATGCGATTCCTTTCATGCGGCACTAACTATGGATTACAAGTTATGAAGTGATTATCATGGCGTAGTATGCACGAGATCGACACGGGGGGACGAAAACGTTTTCTTTCGTGTCATCCGGATAAGAAAAAAAAACAAAAGTTCGAAAAAAAGAAAAGAAGGGGAGCTAAAAGTCGATTCATGACGTTTGAAAATCGTTTCACGCGATGAAATTTCATAACTGCCATCCGTCGATTAGGGACTCCCGTTAAATAAGAAAAAATCGCAGTCGACCTTGTTTACGCATGAGAAATGTTAACGTTAAGCGAATCGACAAGGTTTCTTAAATCCTTCGGATTTTGTGTTAATGGGATCTAAATTGACGGACAGGGCCGTAAAGAGGGACGAATAGGGATGGATGGCGAGACTTCCGAGAAAATTTCGACAAATCGCTTAAATTTCGGCTCCCGACCTGAAAACAACAGGCAATGATAAAATTACCACTGCCGTAATCCGAGTCACTAGTCATAGTGGCTCAGCAAAAGGTAATCTTAACAAATATTTCCAAAAGAAAGAAGAAAACTATTTTCTGGTCGACGCGTGAGTAAAATGGCAAACAATTATATTAATTTTATTGTTTTTCTAGCTTCTCCAGCAAAAGCCCCAAAAATTCAAAGTCCCCCCCAAAAAAAAGAACTGAGAAAATCAAAAATAGACCAAAAAAATCGGACAGGTAAACCTGATTCCATTTTAAGAGCTACGGATGATTTAAAAAAGAAAAATACAATGTTAAAAAGCATGAAAAATTTCAAAAAAAGATTTCAATCGAGCGAAGGAACCAATTAATCTGTTTGAATTGTTACGCCATTTTAAAAATTTACGAAGAAGACAGCGATTTGAATTTTCAAAACAATTTTAAGTAAAGGTTTGCTTCTCAAGGATAGAGACCCTGTATAGAAAGAGACTGGCGAATGGCTGCGGAAATTTTGATTGGTCGACCAATTTTGAAGGTTATGACAGGTCGCCATTTTGGAAATTGAAAGAAAAATTGGAGAAAAATCCTGGGTGCCAACATACAAATATCCTGTTTCCCTTTTAAAAAGGCCCACAAAAGTTCCGTCTTGGTCTTCTGCTGATAGCAGAAGCTTCAATAATGAGAACAGCAGAAGAATTAAAATGGTGTTGAATTTCTTAATGGCTGCGAGTTCGCCAGTCTCTTATATATAGGGTCTCTACTCAAGGACGTCCGCAAGGACTCAGCAAGCGTTCAGTTCCGTGCGGGTCGTCAGAAGCTAAGAAAGGTGTTCAAGAAAATTTGTAATCTTTGTTTACATCCGATTTGTTTTTCCCTTTTTTTGTTTCAAACTGACTTAAAAGGTGCCTACCATCTTCTCACTAAAGTCACCGTACCTGGATCAAATTTCAAGTCCGGACTAGCCCGCCGTGCTACCATGCAAATCCCTGTGCGCCCCTCAAACTAATGCGCCATCCTGTGTTCTCGAATTTGTCAATAATAAAAAATTCAATCGCATTCTTAGAAGACGGGGCACTTACGGACTAATCCATAGTTAGCCCTGCCTTCTTAAAGTAAGAGAGTTCTTTTAAAAATGAAAATTGAACTGTAAAAGAAGTTCTAGCTTCGTTTTTGGTTTTTTGCTTGAGAGCAAGTTTAAACCTGTCAAATTCTGTCCAGTGAGCATTTGGAACTTCTGATTTGAGCACGACTGCCCAATCACCGTATCTCTCGACCGGGACCTTTTCTGAATATTTTAGGAGCCCAGGCTGGTCAGAGTTTTTAAAAAAATTTACTGTTAGTCTACTTCATTTTTTTTCACGGGTTGACATTGCTCTCGACGCACCTGAAGACAATTAAGAACATTCTTGATTTTTTTTGACAGAATAAAAAATCTTGGCCAATCAAGCCGTTTAAAAAATTCGTCACTTAAAAAAATTTCACGTCGCAGCTGTTCACAGTTCTCAAAACATCAGCGAAACATCATTCGATAACATCAAAAAAATACGAACAGTAACAATCACATTATTAAATTTAAGGACGTTTAAAAAATCAATATTGTGCATTAGACTCTACATAATGACTAGCAGACAGTTTTTTCCAACTATTTTTCACTTCGCCATACATCGACAGACTAAAAAAACTTACTTCGAGAAATTGGAAGAAACCCTAAATGAAATTTTCTTTTTCTTTTGGGTAAACCGTGTGCGTGACATTCATCATTTTTCTCTCCGCTTATTTTTTTCCTATATTACGCCTTAATAACTTTTCACCGCATCGTTTTGTAAGCTCGTCGAAAAGAAAGCGGAAAAAAAGAAAAAAAAAGGAAAAGCTTTTTCTACTCCTATTGTAAAGCAGGTAATTGCTCACTAAGTTAATCGGATTTCTTCCATTTTATCCTTGATTTAAAAGACTTTGTCCGTGTAACGTTCGCTAATGTCCTTGTCGTCGGGATCATACATCGGGACTTGCAACGTCATGTTCCGCGCAATACAAAGCTTAATTAAGACGGGCTTCTTAACATGGGTATCGATTCACGAAATCGGTTAACGGTTCCTATTATGTCCGTATACGAAATTATAAATCGGGGAGATAAAAAAAAATCACTCACGAGGAATTTATGCTCGGAGATGTCGGGGAATAAATATTCCTCTCGTTTTAAATTACGTGTTATTTACTTTCCCTGTGCTTACGGAAATAGAATCCGCTGACTTTTCATCTCTCCCCGAAAAACCCTTTCGAAACGTATCGGTGAATTTTATACGAATAAAATGGTTTTTGTGATGAGTGTGGTCTTATGACGCGGACGTTTAGCTCGTCTTACGTACAGAAGCGTAACTGACAAATCATTAAAGAGTCGAGACTTTATTTATGGGGTACTAATAGATCATTATAAATTATAATTGCTGTAGAAAAAAAATAGTCTTTCAGTCAAAAGAAATAAAATGCATTCGCCCCATAACGGAAATGTTAATACCGTAAACCGGGGTGACTTTGGCCGGGTGGGGTGACTTTATGCCACCCGTTTTTCAAAAGTTTCGAGTGTTTTAGATCGAGATTCGTCGAAAAATGTGTGGCCTAAAGTCACCCCACCCGGCCAAAGTCACCCCAGTTTACGGTAGCTTTAAAAGAATGAAAAACAATGTTCACAAAAATGTCATTTTTATTCGAAATTCCAGTCAAAACGCGAGATGGGAACTGCCCCAAACTAACATCAGACCACCGAAACGGATGGCCAATGCCCTGAAAAACCCAAATTTAGAATTTGTGAACGTTCCTGCAACAGTAATAAGATTAGGAACAGGTAAAGAAAATTCGAGAGGAGGTATTGGGCAAAGGGCATTGAATCAAAAAAAATTCAATGAGACCCTGAAAGAAATGGTCGACCACCAAAAAGCTAAGGACGACCTAATAGCACACTCCGTTCTACTAATGTTTTGGGACTCCTGAAACGATTGAGCCGTTTCTGAAACGGAGTGTGCTATTAGGGAGCAATACGGCCAAAAAAAATTGGCCTTTTTTGAAGATTTTGAATTTTTTGACTCTTATTTTCCGTAATTTAAATTCTACCTACTAAACAAGTTCAAAGTTCCTTAAAAAATGTGATTACATTACTCTGAAATTCGGAGTTTTTTTCAAGCTTTCAAAGGTATTTATGTTTTATGATAAACTATGACGTCATATGGTTAGTTCTAGAGTGTAGGAAGAATTTTGTATCGAAGGTTTTCGATCCGAATTTCGGAGTAATGTAACCAAGGCCTGGAGTTTTGTGAAATCCCATAAACGAAATTTGCTGAAAACAATGTCACCCCACTCTGTGCGAAATGTTCGTCTAGTCCACTGTATTTCTTCTCGGGTTTGGAACACTGTTCCCGAGAAAATTGGAACAGGTTTCAACCCGAGAAAAATGAATCAACGCTTCCACTTGGTTTCGACAGGAATTGCGTGTCTTGAAAAAAAAAGATTTATTTGCCATGATTCGACAATTAGGAAAACCTACTATGTTTTTAACAATGAACGCTAATGAATCCGTTGGCCAAATTCTATCAAAATTCTGGATAAACTGGTAAAAACAAATTCGGAAATCATATGATTATGATGAAAGTTCAACAAAAGAGAATAGGAACGATTTGTACTTTGTACGGCCGATGTATCAGTAATGGATCATGTATCATTAGTGGACCACTTATCGCCAAACTAGTGGTAGTAAGTAGACCTAGACGAGTACAGATCATTTGGCGGCAAATGAACCACTACCGGTACATGATCCATTACTGATACACAGTTCAAAATATTGGAGAAAATTTGAAACTTTTAGGTTTCACTGGGGGGATGAAACCTTTTCGGTTTCAAATTGAATGCGAACGAGTTTCAAATGATACTTTCCTAAAACTATTTACACAAAAAGTTTCAATTTTTACTTCAAATTGAAACTTTTAGGCTGAAACTGTTTTTTTTTCTCAAATGAGAATATTATTTTGAACTGTGTACATCGGCTCTATTCGGTAAAAATGAAAATGGTCACGTTTGCCTGATGGCGTCACTCAGACTACACTCAATATCCTTCAAAAGGTTATGTCGGATTCCGTGGCTTTGGCGATTCGCTGGTTCAAAATAATTCTGTGCTATCTACGATTATCATGTTGATATTGATTCACCATGTTTAGCTTATGGAAAACGAGTGTCGACCTGAAACTCGCAGTTAGCACAAAATTATTTTGGATCAGCCAATTTACATTGTTGGGAACAAGTATTAACTCTATTATTTTTTAATATTCGGTTTTAAGATAGAACACCCCCTGCAAGATGTAGGGCTAAAAGCTGGGAATCCAACGGAGAAGAGGGGGATGGAAATCGAGGAGGGAGACGAAAACTACAACAGTTTGGATTACTTAATTGAATACATAAATATATGGTCTGATCTCTTTTTCAAGTAATTCGTTCGATCCAGCAATAAAACGTGAACTCAGCTAATAGTCCACTCGCTTTACACGAGGCCATACCCCATTCTGCCGTCACACTATAAAATTACAAAATTTCTCCTTTAAGGGAAACGGAAATTGTAGGGTTTTTCGAATGCTCGCCCTTAATTATCCTCACCATCAAAAGTGGCTTTGCTAATTGGAGCAACAAGTGAAAATAAATGAAGTCAGAAAACAATTTTGACAACAAAGTGAGAAAGTGAATATTAGAGGCAGAATAACACCCAGAACAATCAAGTGTTTCTCATAACAATTTAGCGAATCAATCAACTGGAATATTATCGACAAATAATCGTTACCTACTAACTTCATTATTATTATTAAATCTAGTTTCGGTAGTTGCAAATGTTTCTTAGAAATCATCGACCTATTATTTATTTATTTTTATAACGAGGAAAATCCATTATTATGCCTAGTTTGACAAGTCCCAATTAAAAAAGTGACGATTTGAATTTATACCAATTAGCGTTCTTCCTTACGCCACAAAAGACAAACCCGTCCCAATTAGGAGAAGTAACAACAAAAGATTTTTTAACTATATCGGTGACTTTGAAGTGTCGAGGAAGGAACGGCGAATCCAAATGAAATGATATTGAATGGTGGTTGAATTTCCAATATTTTGGGGGAAATGTCGCGGTCTTGTTTGATCGAATTGAATTTCAGAATAATGATGATAGTTCTTTTGAGTAGTCTTAAGTTGAAATTCATCATGTTGAGACGTGACCATTTTTGCGTCTTGGTGTTGATTGCGTCAAGCGATTCGTACAAAATCCAATGCACCTACTTTATCTAGGAGTGATGCAAAAGCTTTTAAATTTTTAGGCGTCTGGGTGAAGCCATAACGTACTATCATGTGCAAAACTAAATGTTTTTAAACATTCCTGACGAAACACTCCTGATCGGAACGTTATGATCTACTTTGTCAGTAATGAAGTTACCGCCAAGAGGAGGCTCTACTCGATGACGTAGTTCGTCGTTGCGGAATGGCTGTTTTTCCTTAAATCGTTCATAATTTAATTACAATGACAAGAATTGAAATTCTGCAACTTAAAAGTACTAGCTTATCGGTTCCTCTATCTTTAGATGCTAAAAAATAGATAAACCAATACTCGAGTACTTTTAAATAGCAGAATTTTAATTTTTTGCTTTGCGATCAAATTATAAACAATTTTAAGGAAAACAGCCATTCCGGAACAACGGACTACGTCATCAGGTAGAGCCTCTTCTTGGTTTTTTCTTGAACTCTTAAGGCTTTTAAAACATAATGAACCCATCGGAACAGACAAAAAAATCTTTCTGTTACTTTAACCGGTTTGATTTTTAAAGCAATCGACAAGAGGAAGTTTTAATAGTCACATAGGAAATATTTCAGCTAGGGGAATCATTTGTTAGGTTTGCCAGTAAGTTGCCAGCGAGAGAGATCGGCCGTCTGAGCGAGGTTTGAACGAGGGTCATCTGCCGGTTTGTTGCAAGGTAAGTGCTTTTGAGGCAAGGTCTGAGCGAGGGTGTTTTTTTTGTTCGGTTTTTCCACTCTTCTCATTAGTTCGGTCGTTTTTCCTGAATACATCGGCCCTATGATGAGTTCTATTTTTCCTTGGTTCACTTTGTTTTCTGGAACGAATTTGGAATGAGTTTTTCTATGGATTTCTGTACCTCAGAACTAGAACGTCGAATTTGAAAACATCAAGATGACCGATTTTCATAAGGTAAACACGAAAAATCGCCATTTTGAGATTTTCAAATTCGACCTTCTAGCTCTGAGCTACAGATTTCCTTTTTTGTCATGCTATTTTCCATTTGTTAGTAAACAGCGTTTGACGGGTTTGTTTATATCGGCATTGACAATCTGGTGAGTTGGTTTATTTATTTCAACATTGTTCTCTTCTTATTGGTATCGTTGTTGTAGGTTACCGCTTTCAATGGAAAGAGGAAATCCCTTTCATGACATCCCGGCTTTACGCCGCGTATTAAATGAGGTCCGCCATCGTAGATCGTTTACGGGAGAATCGAGATGCTTTGGAGCGGCAGAGGGTGGCTGTTGAAATCGAGCTCACCGCCGTTGAAGAGCAGCTGGGACGAAGACAGCTTCTGTTGCTCGGTTTGGTAAAAATGTTAAACGTTAGTAATACCGTTTTTTATCAATAACAAATAATGTGAGTACCAAGTCTTATTCAGAAATATATCGTACAAAAAGTCTGGGCAACAGGCAGCTGGGCATAGCAGCAGGCGGCTGGGTATAGATTTTGAATGCCCAGCTGCCTGATTCTTGTATGGGAAGCAGGCAGTTAAGGATTCAAAATCTATGCCCAGCCGCCTGGTGCCCAGACTTTTTGTAGTGGCCACAAATTGTGTGAGTACCAAATTTTATTCAGAAATATCGCACAAAAGTCATAATTTTGTGCTATCGGGTTGACATTAATTCACTTTATGGAAAACAATTAATTGTCAACCTGAAACTCGCAGATAGCGAGAAATTTTTTTGGACCAGCGGATTAAAAAAAGAAGCAGAAAAACGATACATCCTCAGATGATGATAACTGATTTAATATAAAAAGACGAAATCTATTGGACAAAATGGCAAGATAACCAGAAAAATACAAAGAAATAAAACAACCGATTTTCTCTCCCGATCTGACTAAAAAAGACGGTTTTAAATCTGAATTCTACAATCTGCGAAAATAAATGTATCAAGTCCCATTACGGTGCCTTTGATTTCCGGGGCGAAACCTCAAAAAGCATAATATCGGTTCGATACCGATTTTCAAAGCGGCGGTTTTCGTCCATTGTCCGGCCCCGATATTACGCATTTTGTAATAACAGGAGCATCGACGTCCGTCCCTCGGCTCTTGCGAAAAAGGGAAAATCGATTCAAAATATGAAATTGTCGCGGGACGAGGGATCTTTTTCCCAATAGGATTGAGGAAAAGTTTGCAAAGAAACAACTCGTGACAGCCTTCCAAATAGGTGAACGACAAAACGGTTTTCATTTCGATTCTCTCTCTCCCGCTCGCTCGCGCGCTTACTTGGTTGCAGATTAAAATATTTTCCCGGGGCAGGAAATTGTGAGGAAAAAAAAAAAATCGCAAGATATTTCTTCCGATTTTACTTGTCACCATGTAATCTGATGCGAGGTCGCAAGATACTGTCTGGGATTAAATTCATCCTACTCAAAATGGTGAAATATATTTCTGGGACGGTACGACAGGATCGGTAATCCGATATTTATTTTCCTGGGGGCGAGAATCTATTGTGATGCTAAACTAAGGTTCGATAACAAACGTACTATTTTACAATTCTATTACTCTTACTTTCCGGATGTGTTTCCCCGTTTAAAAAAAATATTAAACGCGGAAATTTGGGTTTTCACTACTTTTACTTATTTCAATGTAACCCTTTTCTAAATTTGTCGGTTATCGGATTCCCATCGCGGTTTTAGAGGGATTTTCACAAAGCTTCCTCTATTTCGCTTTAGTTTTTAAATAAAACTACTTATTAGCATATTATTTGTTAATTTTCTTTTATTCGAAAACTGAGAAAAAACAATAAATCTTGATAAGAATTTTTTTTAGCAGGAGCTTGTTATTGAAATGAAATAAAAAGCAAGGCATATGAACGACACGTTTTGCAAATGAAAACGAAAACAAAAACAAAATGAAAATAAAACCTTTTATTTTATGCTCAATTAAAGACACAAGGTGCTAATTAAATTTTGAAAGGTCTAATGGCAGAGGGATTTAAAAAAAAGGAAAAAGATTTTTACTCTTCGTTTTTTTTTTTTTTTTTTTTTTTTGGCTGTTTTGTTCAAGCTGAATTATTGTGAAAACGTTAAAAAGTCTTTAAGCATTTCCACTGAGGAATGATAAACAGAGCTAAATTTTAAAGTGTAAAATGCATTAAAAAGTGATGAAATCAGACCTCAATATTTGCAAATATAAATTCTTCAGCCACGACAAAAACGCTGAATTTAGAATTTTTTTGGCATTTCAAATAAAGTTGATTTGGATTTTGGAGTCCACGGGAAGATAACCAAATTAATAAATCAGCTGAGATGGATCTTGTTACTATTTAAACGGTTCGATTGTTTTACATGCTCGATTTAAAACACTCCGTGCGATCTATTAGATTTTAGATACTTAAGCTCACTTTGATGTTTTTTGTGGCATTTCGAATAGAAAAATTTTCTTCATAAACAAGACAATATTGTAATGTTACTTATCCATAAAATGCTGGAAAGACTACACGGTGATTCCGTCAACTTATAAAACAGCTTAGAAAGTCGACCAACCAAGACTCGGATTCCACCTCGCCAGCGATTTCTCGATTCGTCAGCGAGTTCTTCGAACAAATCCAAAATGCAAGAGACGAACAAATTTAATAGCTGCGTGAAATCCGGCCATTAACGATAAAAAAACCAAGAAAATAATCTTTAAATTGAAATCAGAAATCGGTGCTTTAGTTTATCTTAGTCGAGCGTGTTAAACGTTTCTAGCAGATGAACAGCAATTTCCTATGCGGGGAATTGTCTCAAAAGACGATTTCATCGCATTGCCTTGGCGACAAAGCGTCTTTCAGTGATAAACTGTCTCCGTGACAATGCGTCGAATTGTCCGATAGCAATGACTATTACAACATAACTGGACATTTCTCTTCCATTTCTTTCAGCCTAAATTTTTTCACTTTCGAGATGCAGTGGTAATTTTGGGCGGAGGAGCAATTAGCTGGAAAGGTAAGAAAGGATGAAATCCTAATGAATACCTTGATAGAGTCGGGTATTAAAGCATTGTTTTGGGCCCTTAACCTGTTGATCAGAATTCCGCCGTTTTTTATCGTCGTAGTGCTCAAAGGGGTCCACCTTGCTGCTCGCAACGCTCGTCTTCCCGAAAACTTCAGCTTGACATAAGCCGCTCACATTTTTCAAAACTTCATACGGTGACCGTCCAGCTATGGAAATCCCCGATCAACATAAATATTTCCAAATTTCCAAAATTTTGATTAGAGACGGTTGAAATTTCTTAATGCGTCCATAAACTCAACGTCTGAGTTAAAACTCAATGATCTCCTTTAAATTTTATAATCCATAATTAATCTCAAAATTTATTTATGCTTTTTTCCAACTCCTTTCATAATCAATTTCTCTTTCGAAACCTATTACATCAAAAGCCCTAAATGCTCCCCTTTTATCCATTAACACAACGTCTAATCAAGATCAAATATTATAAAACTTTCTAAATCCAAAAGCTTTTATAAAACTTCCGTCAAAGTCGAATTACCAAACTCGTATTATTTGAAAATTTACCAAGAATCTCCCGTATTAAATTACATCCACCTTTCAGGTCAGACTTAATCCTAAATAACAATTTTTTCTCCCTTCAACTTCCGAAGATTTAAAAAAAAAAAAAAAAAAAGGTAAGCTACGCCCTCATCGAACTGACGCACGTTATCGTTTAATAATGATTAATAATAACAAAGCGGCTTTAGTATATAATAAAGATGACAAAAATTAATCCCCTTTCGACCAAAACATAATTTTTTTTTCCCCAACACTCATGTGAATGATTCTAAAAGGGCTCCCTTTAATTTTTAATGAATCGCTTAACAAGAGTAAAGGCACCATCACCAACATCGATCCAACACGTTATAAACCGCCTTAAGGCAAAGATGTTACGCCGCTCATTCATCACTTTATCTCGTGAGATTTTTCGCTTGTTTATAAACATGAAGGCTCAGACGCGTGTCCGGAAATAGGCCTTCTCATTATTTTTTATGGAAAAAAAAAGAAAAAAAATGTTCGTGAGATTAAAAACTAGCTAATAGAAAGCATTTAAAAGGGTTTTTTTTTGTGATAATGAAAAACGTTAAAACCAAATTCGGAGAAGTAAGTTACGCGATATTTCAAGGCATTGAAATGACTGTAACAAGAAGAAGCGACCGTTGCGGTTTGCTATCATGTTATTCGAAACTGTTTCGAAGCATGCTTCAAATACCGTGCTGTTCGACCGACCTTCTTCCTAAACCCCCCCCTCGACCCCCTCCTCCTCCTCCACTACCACCGATCCCTTTCCTTTTCTCTTCCGGACATAAAAAGGAGAGCGTGTAACTTTGGAAAAGTGTTGGTCACTTCGTCAGACGAGACATCTTTTGTTAGATTTTCATACAAGAACCGTTTCCAGGGTAACGCGAGAGCATATGAATGGAGATGGAAATGTGCATGTCTGTGCTTTTTTTCTGCCTTTTGTAAAAAGAAAACCAATTCAGAGATATTTTAAAATCAAATATAAATATTAAAAAAATTTAAAAGCTCAACCTTGAAACAAGGCGACGCTGGGCTCAGCAGGTGATTTTGAAGAACGTTAAATAAAGCTTCAAAGCTTTTAATTCGTCTCCCTTCCCTCACTTTCCCCCTGGATGGACCTAAACCGCCAAAAATTTTTATTACGTTTCAACTTTGAAACGATGGATTAGCTATGCGAAAATTTTGGGACAATTAAAGAAGCACGTGCACGTTAACCCAACTTCCTCCCCATTACGTGCCTGATTCCGAACACATGCTGTTTTCTTTTAATCACGTGAGGAAACGTCAAAATACTAAAAAAAAAAAGAAATTCTTAACCCTCTTAAAAGACTTACCACGTGATCCAATTATTGCATTATCCTTATTCCCTTAAAAATAAAAAAAATCCCAAATCCGATTGACATCTTCCCATTCGCAAATCCAAAAAACAATCGAGGAGCACAATATATCTAACAAATATTTCATTTAAACAACCATGAGCATCACTTCCAACATTTTGCACATCAAAAAAGAAAAACGAGTACTTGAACGTACTCGGTCGATACAACGTGTAGACATTACATTTTTCGATAAATCACCAAATAAACTATCCCGAAAAAAAAACCCCGACAACACGATTTTTTTCAAAAATAAATGTGTTAAAAATTTTTTTTTTTTCAATTGCGATAAAAAAAACCTCGACGATGAAACGATATTCGATCTACGGTGAACGAGTCGCCGGCCGCGGCTCACATGTACTGAGACTACGGTGGTATAGCAGAGAGCGCTTTGTCTACTGTGACCCCCCTTCCCCCCCCCTTCTAGGCCCCCCGTGCGCGCACCCCGCGCCGCGTGCCGCGTGTCGCTATGGTAACAATCGTTTCTGTCAGTTGGCGAAAAACCCGCACTCGAGAGATTCTTCTTCGGCTTTTTCTCTACGCATACCACCTCATCCGAATTTCTTTTTTTTTTCTTCTTCTTCTTTCTTCTATCGATGCATTTCACGGCTCATTCATGAATCATGACAGGAAAAAAAAAAAGTTTCCGGGTCAGAAGTGTCTTTGCTTAGAAAATCCCCGACTAAGACTATTTAAATCGTCCCACATTTTATAATTTTTTTTTTTTTTTAAATATTTGAAATTTTTCTTGATATCCAGAGAAAATGCATAACCACCTCCGCATGGTTCACAACTGTTCATGATACGTCATTAACGCGGAGAACGCTAGTAGGCCCCTTAATTAATTTTTTTGGCACGTTTAAAATTTTTTTTTCATATTTAAGAAGATTATTTCATTTTTCTGAAAAAGAAATCGCCCTCGTTTTTAAAAATAAATTGAAGAAGACGAAAGTCTGGGGGGAACGCGGTTCCAAAGGTCTTTTTTACCTACAACTCGTAATTTTTTATTAATTCGTAGCATTAACGTTCGAGTTATTTAATATAATGTCGTTTTTATAGAAATAACTCTTTCAATGTCACATTCAATGTCACAGTCGAAAACAGAATTTTGAGCTGGAATTTTAAAAGGAGCAAGTATGATGACATAGAAAGCATACTTGGGAAACTTTTTGTAGTCCTCATTTCCTAAGAAAATGATAATTTAGCGAGTGCAAGGATTACTAATAAGATCAACGGCGATTATTTGGTTTGATCGGGACAGGCCGAGAATAGGGCGTTTGGTTTCGATTTAAATCCAATATTTAGATCTTCGACTAGACATAAATAAACGAAATCCTAAACATTAATAGTGTGAATATCTTAAACGCAACAAACATTGAAACGGACATCGGTATATTATGAAATACGCGCCGCGGTATTAGTTGAAATATTTATTAAAGCTCCTTCCAAGACGCCTTCCTCATTTTAATAACCAATAATACGAAATGTTAATTGAAATATTTCGCTGACATTGCTATCCATTTATTGGATAGCAATTATCTCCATCCATTTATTGGACATCTATTTATTTTTTCGTTTGAGGATAATCGAAGAGGATCTTGCTTCTGTTTTAATAGGCCTAGAGCGTGTTTTTCGAGGTTTTTATCTGAGACTTTAAGCTAGAGGTCTGTTCGGGTCGGCTTTCGGGCTTTCGGGCTGGTCAGAGAATTTGTTGTAGGCGCCGAGCCCGAACCGAACCCGAAAGAATTTTTTTTCCGCCGACCCGAAACTTTTCGGGTCGGGTCGTTCGGGTTCGACCCAAATTCCTCCAAAAACCGGAAAAGCAAAAAAAAATAAAAAAAAAATAAAAAAAAGTAATTGTTTCTAAAAAGTCGAAAAACATTACACTTAGTAGAACCGTTCCCGAAAAGCAGACCCGAATTCCTTCAAAAAACGCAAAAAGCAAAAAAGAAAGGTCTTTAGTGCCGAACAGTTAAAGTTAAGTAACTGAAGTTGAAGTAACTGCTTAAAGTTTAAGCAGTTCCATCTCCATCGGTTTTATATCCGCTATGCAGGTTGTCCCCGGCTTCTTCTTCTTCTTTAAATGCCCGCTCCTCGTCGGAGATTGGCGATCATCATGGCGATCCTAACCCTGGAGGCCGCCGAACGAAAAAGGGATACTGAACTTTGGCCGTACCAGCCTCTTAGATTCTTGAGCCAGGATGTTTTCCTCCGACCCGGTCTACGCCTGCCCTCAATCTTCCACTCCATCACCAGCTGCAGAAAGTGATATTTCCAGTAATGAATTATATGGCCGAAATATTCAAGCCTTCGTCTCTTGATCTCGAAGAGCACCTCCATCTCCTTGCCCATACGATTCAAGACTTCGACATTGCTTACTCGTGCGGTCCACGGAATTCGTAACATTCGTCCCCGGCTTGCCACAAGCTAAACATATGGACTTGGTGTCAACCTCCACTGTGGAGATGGACCTTATAATCACAGGTTGTGGTTGGTCTATTCAAGAGCAGCGTATTTCGGGTGATAAAGAGTTCCTAGTCTTTAAGTGGTAAAAAGTCGCCTTGATGCAAATGGTTAATACAGTTCAGAAAATCTGAACGGTATCGTGGACAAGCGTGAACTTGAGCTCTGTATTACTGCAATTAAACTCTACGTGGTCGGTTTATTTTTAAGCCTCGCCGTCAGTCATTTCCGTACTAATTTAACACAGAGTCCGGCACTTGGCCATTTTCGCCTTCGAGCAATGGAGCTGGCAGGTCAGCGTGACTTAATATTCTTTTTACCTTTGAGGATAATTACAGAAAATAATTTTTCCAATTGCCAAGAACCGAAAACACAAAACCCGGGTCAAATTTTCATTCTTCTTTTATGAACTCGAAAAAAGAGATAATCCCAAGAAAGATGTCTTGTTACAAGTCTCATTAGTTTTAGTGTTTTACCTACAGTCTTTTTTTTTTTTTTCCTTTTCCTTATTCCTTGTACGGTGGAATTAATCTTTTTTCTCTTTTATACCTTTGGAAATGTATTACAAAGATTATTTTCCTCGTTTCCTTTTTCCGTCCGGAGTTTTCCCGATTGATGCTCTTCGACCGTGGATATATTTATTTTATTTTTTAAATCAAACAAATAGAACTTTTCCAGGAAATCGTCAGTGGCCTTTTTAAGTTATATTTAAACCTCTCAAGTATTCATCGCCATGTGTTCAAGTGCATTCTCTAAACTATCAATTAAACGCTTTCGATTCAACATTAAATATTTTTATTAATGTAGCTAAAGCATTAAAAATTGGTGCGTGTACGGGTTTTCACTTGGATTAAACTGTACGTGGTCGGTTTATTTTTAAACCGCGTCGTCAGTCATTTCCGTACTAATTTTGGCACACAATTCTCCGATATCCTCTGCTGGTATTAAAACCGCGTCCTTGCCCTCCTCCTTAGAGCTATATCCTTACTGTAAAATAAATCGAAACGACTATCCAGTTTTTTTTTTTTTTAAATCTTAATTTTCTGACAACTGATATTTTCATCTCTTGATAAACTTGATATATGCCAGTCATATATTATAACAAATGAAATCGTACATTTAGGATTAATTGTTTTAACGGTTTGGCCCATTGACAAAGCATGTTTAATGTGTCGGATCTTTTTATTGTTATGTTTAAATCTTCTTTTAAGTTGTCTATCTAAAAGGTTGCAGTAATAGATGTGAATTTTTCCAATACGATTAGAGTAGACGAAGTTTTGTAATTAGGTAGTGACCTAAATCAGGTATTGAAGCTTTTTGTGGTCGGTTAGGTTGAAATTTGGTTGTTTTACTTAAATAAAAACATAGTTCAGAGTACTTTTTGTAAATTGTAGTAGTAGAGTACTTTTCAAACAATGTGGTGACTTTCCACAATCTTCCACATCGCAGTACGGGAGCCATACCATTGATCCAACTTTGCCTCCCGGTATCTGAGCCTAGGTCTTGCCGGTTACTACCATCTTCAGCCCTAGGTCAGTATTAGAGAAGCTGCTGCCCTCCACTAACTAAAGGTCTGCACGGACCGGGCTCGGGTTCGGGTTTCGGGCTCGGGTCGGGTTCGGGTTGAGGAAAAAATTTGAAGTCGGGTTCGGGTTGAGGAAAAAATTTGAAGTCGGGTTCGGGTTGAGGAAAAAATTTGAAGTCGGGTTCGGGTTGAGGAAAAAATTTGAAGTCGGGTTCGGGTTGAGGAAAAAATTTGAAGTCGGGTTCGGGTTGAGGAAAAAATTTGAAGTCGGGTTCGGGTCGGGTTTGGGTTCGGTTTGGTCGGGTTCGGGTCGGATTCGGGTTGAGGAAAAAATTTGGAGTCGGGTTCGCGTCGGATTCGGGTTGAGGAAAAAATTGGAGTCGGGTTCAGGTCGGAGATTTTTCTCTCAATCTCTTATTTTAGATTTTTCTACTCAATTTCTGCCGCAATTTTAAAAAAAAGTCCTCCGCATGGGCAGAAACATCGTTCCCTTCCTCAAGAAGAATGTTAAATTATATCGTGTTCCGTATCAAGAAGAATGATTATACAGTGTACACGGAGAAAAAACTTCGGTGCTGATAACTAAAATTGTTCAGTTGTCCTGGAGCTCAACCAAAAATTCAGTAGCGACTAGCCAAAAAGTAGTAGTGCTTACCAAAAATCAGTATTGCTTACCAAAATTTAGTTGTCGCTACTGAAATTTTTGGTTGAGCTCCAGGACAACTGAACGACTTTAGTTATCAGCACCGAAGATTTTTCTCCGTGTATAATATAATAAAATAATCATTCTACTAACTAATCATTCAGTAGGTTTCAACTTTTTAAACTAGAGAAAGTTTCGGGTTTCAGTTCGGGTTGCAACCCGAATTCCGGGTTGGGTTGAGGAAAAAATTTGGAGTCGGGTTCGGGTCGGGTTCGGGTTTTGAAATTTTAATTCGGGTCGGGTTCGGGCCGTTATTTTTCGGCCCGTGCAGGTCTTTACCACTAACTCATAGCCCTGAGAAGGGAGCTCACCACAGGGCAAGGTCTCCATTCCTTGAGCAAGACAAAACATGCCTCACCGGTTACCCTACCACCTCGACCCCTGCGACCTGCGACCTCTGTAACCATGATGGTCGCCAATTCCCGTCGCGGGAAAGCACTGTAAGAAGAAGAATGTAGCCGCCATTTGACCGTTAAAGCAGACTCTACTCACTAGCGACCCTAGCAAAGGAATTTGTGAAAAACTTAAACCGAACTTTGCAAAAGAAGTCATAATTAGATTGTAAGCGAGGGTGTTTTTGTTGCGGCAACATATTTACAGTAAAAAAAATTAATTAAATATGGCGCCAAAAAAATTATACTAGCAGGGATGGAAATGAATTTTAATCACTGGAGAAGTAACATCTGAATATCGAAACGATTATTTTTTTGAGAAATGTGAAATGAATGTTAATGCCGTATAATCAACTGGGCAGTGTGGTCGGAACGAGAACATTAGAATGAAAGACGTCAGCGTTTGGAATGATGAATCGCTAACGATCTAGTCGGAAAAATGATGAAAATTAATCCCATCATAATATATCATCGAAATCGGATTAGTAATTAATCGTTAGCCAATATTCTATCGTGTTGCCAAACGTAACCCGGGCTCTTTTGTTCTCCCAAGAGTTTTTTTTTTTTTTTTTCATGCATCGACCAACGACTTTTAATCGTCCTGTGGGAAATTTAAAAAATTGTATCGTTTAACGTCAAAAAAAAAGGGAGAAAAAAGAACATTTCAAGCATCAACAATTTTAACTTTAATTTCGGAGCTTCCATTTAAATGCTCCTCCATCGTAAGATTAGATTCTTAAATTTCATCCCCCTCAGCCCGAGAATTTTAAAGGAAAAACGAAAAAAAAAAAGAGTCAAACAAGAAAAAAGATGAAGAGGGAGGTGGAAAAGGGGGGGCCTGAAAAAATAGAGATCAAACGTCACGAGCAGACAGTACTTTCTGGCTTGAATAAAACATTTTGTTTGTCATAATCAGCGGTCGTGTATCAAAAAATTGCATGGCACTTGACCCGAACAATTATCAAAAATTTCCCCCCCTCGTCCTCTGTGATTAATTTTTATTCCGTTCAAGGCAGGCTATGAAATAAAAGCTTTAAATCCCCCGAAATTTTTCGCATAATGCTGCTTCGCTTGCAACATTATTGGGAACAAATTTTTTTGCAAACGAGGTAAAAAAAAAAAACCATTGCACGTGTGAGCTGCCCCATTTGTATCATTAATTCTTCAACACTTGAAACCGTTTTTATGTCAGCCTTCCATGGTCATCGATTATCATTATTCGATAATATTCCCACGAGGGATTTTTTTTTTGTTGAAAAATTTGTAATATTAAAACGATTGCTAACGGGTTGAATGAAAAAGGTGAAAGCAGTAAATTAATAAACACATTCAAATTCGTCATTTCTCATTTTATAAAAGGATTAAAGTTTTTTTCAAGACTTTTTTGATTGCATTAAATGATCAACAAAAATTCTCAGGCCAGAAATAATCAGCCAGACAAACGCACGGAAACTCCCTCAGACCCACATTAGTACATTCTCCAATCGCCTTTTGAGATTTTACAACGCCTTCCCATTCCAAAAATCTCGAAAATAAAACGAGAGAAACAATAAAAAAAAATTAGATTCGTCGTCAAACAAAATACTATATAAGTAGAATTATGCCAGGGAAAGGAAGAAGAAAAGAAAAGACAAATTCCGTAATGACATTAGTTATCTTTAAACAATGCGAAAGAATATCGGCCTGTAAAGTCTCTCATCTCCCAAAGGCATATCAGAAATCAAGGACCGAAATAATTTAATTTTCATCGAACCGGTTCTCTCTCTCTCTCTTCTTTTCAGAAAAACTTTTCCTTGACTTTCTTAAACTGTGACATTAACGGGAAAGTTTTAGGTAAGTATTTTAAACAGAGATCGAACTCTCCAATTTCCAAACGGCTCGAAACCCGAAAATAATATAATCTTCACCGCAACTTTACAATTTAAATGAGTTTAATGACGGGTCCGAATATTTACGCTTCGTCTTTTCCCTTTTCGACTTGAAGACTCCAAGGAAAAAGTATAAGAGTTGAGAGAGAGGGTTTATCCCGGAGGAAATGAAAATGGATTTGGAAAGCTTGCTTTTAATCATAGCCTCACTCAATAATCAATCAATCAGTGGCCCAACAGGGCCTAAACCCACAACACAGATTCCCCCTCTGCGGCTCTATCCTGGCAACGGGCTCATCGGTTGGGGATTCACAACAGACCCACATCTCTAAAAACAAAGCTGCTGGTCTTTCTAGAGGTCTCATTAGAAACATCATTGCTGGTCGTCCCAGGGACAGCGCCAGGGTCCCTGGGGTGGCCGCACCTGCTGGAAAGACCTTACATGACGGAGGGATCAATGTTTGGTATTAGCCTATGGGACCGTTTTCGAAATAAGGATGCGGGCTAGGGTCGATGATGTTGCGCAACGCCTTGCAACAGCTAAGTGGCAATGGCAGGTCATGTCGCCAGGGAGGATCCGGATAGGTGAACAGCACGGATGGTAAGATGGTGACCTCGAGCGTCGAAAAGAAGCGTCGGTAGGCCACAAAAGAGATGTGACTGAAATGGTTGCAAAGAGCCTAAGACAAGGAAGTGTGGCAAAGTTTGAAAGAGACCTTCGTTCAGGAGTGGACGGATATAGGTGAAGAAGAGAAACACTGTTCGACTTTGGCCCCACCAGAACTTTTTTCTGGCGCCGTCACTCCATCGTTCATACAGTATTTGCCCCATTATCCGCGACATGCTCCATTGAAATCTACGTGTCTTGATCACACTGGTGGCCAATGGCCGGTTGAGTAACCCTTCAATCTTTTTATTAAGCTCATCTTCAATTACTACTACCCCTCCTATGGTCTTTACAGGCTTGAAGCCGACTACATCGCACGTAGTCCGGCAAGCGCTCCTGTCCCAGCATCACTTCCTTCAGTCAGAACTCCTGACTACCTTTCCATCGGAGCCGCGGTCTGCCCTGAGGTCTCGGATCTGTAGGTCTTCCGTCCTTGACGTACCCGCACGCGGCGCCCCAGCGACAACTACCCAATCACCAAATCTCTCTTCGGTGCTACAACTCAACAACCACTTTTCCGCACTGACAAACAAATCCGAAGTATCACAGCCCATCATATCGAACGCTGAATGAAATCATAAAGAGATTAAATCTTTTATCATTTTTTGATTAGAACAATACGACTAACAGCAAAGTCTATACAAGCTTCGGTTTTGACTTAGACAATTAATCAAGTCCATTTGATAATTCTAACTGATGTCTTCCAATTTATAAACCTCTCGTAACTTTATCGGATTTCAGCTCTAAAGACGATCACCCAAACTCGATAATTGCTCTCTCCAATTTCCTCGTGCTTTTCTCTCTCTCTCCATTATCTCGCGGTTTTAACAAAACAAACTTCTCCTTTATCGATCGAAGCGCGAATCCAATCGGAAGCATGAACCAAAAAAAAAATCTATACCTCCGGGTATGAAATAATCTAATTAGTAGACCGACACGAGCACTAAAATTTCAAATGTCGAAACTTTTCTTCATTCTTCCGCGTCCGTTGGAAACGGTCTACTGGATCGCGCGGTTACGTCAACAATACGTTTGTTTGTTCGATCCGCAAAATTTGCATCCTTTTCCTCCTTCAAACCCGACGTCTGCTGATTTACATACTCTGTCAACGTGGATGGACGGGTCCGTTCCGGAGAAAACCGACTTGGGAGAAGCTTAAGAGGGATAAAAGACGACCGAGAGTTTCTAAACAGTAATTTGAAAACGTAATCCTCGGTCGGAAAAAGATGTTTCCAACTGTCAAATATTGCAAGCATCCATCAACTACGGCGTTTTCCCAGTTTGGCCTAAAGTGTGAGAGATATAACATCATTAATAATCATTTCCCGTTTCCCAGTCGAAAATTGGACCGCGGTGTTCCAAAAAAAAAAAAAAAAAAAAGGTGGGAGTAATCTGGAAAAATAAAACTATACGTGTGTGTGTATGACATGTCGTTTGACGGAAATGACGCGGGGACTAGTTTAAATTGACAGATTTTAGTCCCTCCAAGGGGTGAACGATGAGGCTTATTGATTTCTACCCTCGATTAAATACTTCTGTATTATTTATTTAAAAGCTTTAATGTTTGTCCTGCATATTTATTACGTTATGTATTTTCAGTGCAAATGGGATTATCATGAAATCGAAATCTCGAACGCCGAAGGAGTTATATTAATTATTAAGCTTTGCGGAAATGAAAATTACTTTAAAAAGAATCGTCGGGACTAAATGGAACACATCCTTAATTAAAAGGATAGATGCGCTTAGCGAAAATAAATAATTAAAAAAGGGAAGAAAGTGTGTTCATATAATTTGAAAAATTCCGCACACAATAGCCCGAGGGAATCGATCTCGTTCACCCTGCGACTCCTCCCCATTATTCAGTATATACGAATCCCTACGATTCGCCCTTGAATATTTTACGTTGAACACGAAAATCCTTCATCGGACCATTATTGTGTAATACAAATCGTTAAAAGAAAAAAAAAAAGTTAGGTCTTTTTATTCGGCACGCATCACGAATTTTCTTTCGGTGTTTGACATGAATTGTTTCGATATCGGGTAAGTCGGAAGCAGGCGACGACCAAAATTCTAAGAAAAGAAGGGGAGTAATATTTCTCTAAATGTTAACGAACCTGGTATTTCGCTCGAACCTTAATTGTTCAAAGTCTGCGCTTCGTAAAATTTGGGTCTAGTCGCGGTAGAGGTAGGTCATTGACGTTAATATTTAGAGAGGTTCCACTGTACTCCTTTACCTTCCTAGTAATATTTCCGGTCCTCTACGTAGAAACGAATTAAAGTTATAGATAAGGGAGAACAGCGACCGACTGTCATGACACCTTTTATTGTGTTCATTTGGGACGACAAAATGGCGCCTCCGAGTACAGCCAATCAGAATTTATGCCGTCAGTCGCTGTTCTCATTCTAAAACGAATGGGTCCTATTGCATTCATTTAAATTTTGCATTTGGCTGAATATGCAGAAAAGGTGCCCCCCCCCCCCCCCCCCCCATAGGCAGTATCAACATACGCCTTTGAATCGTACATTAAAAATCTAAAAAAACTACGTCCATTCAAGCGATGGCGTTGGTCTGCAAACATAACAGGGAAGGTAAGGAAGGAAGAAATACTTTTACGCAATCTGGTGCCTCCACCAACGTTCATCGTTTGACTCAAGCCAAGGCATCAATCCTGAATGGTTTGTTCCCTCAAAAGAGGATTCATAAGTTAACTTAAATCCAAAAAATCATTTCTAGCAATTTCCTAGCCAAACATCAGTCAAAAGCAGAATCTATTTAAAAATAGCTATCTATATCTACTTGGAAGTGGTACAAACATTTTATCAAGACTTGGTGCTTTGCAGACCTTGTTATCTTCACAAAATGAATCCATCATCGCTTCCCGCCAGGAAAACATAACCGACAAGAAGACCTTAAGAAAATTTGGATTAGTAGACTGATCGATTGAGACAAATGCGCAGGCGCTGTGTGCCCAATCCACTCAAACTGCTGTGTCTTGATCACACTGGTTATCAGCGGCTGTCCTCAGAGCCTTTGGATCTCCTCATTAAAGCATCTTCAAAAACACCAGCACAAGATCACTTTTTACAATTCGACGCAACGTTGTTACAGCCAAGTACAGTGCAACCATTGGTGACCGACAACAGTAACTGTACAACTGCGGCCCACAACACAAGAAGTAAAGGTAACTCATGCTTCTTTTTCTTTCAACTTATTTCCTAAGAGTAAATCCTGCCTTTGACAAACAATATTCCTCGGCTTTCTGCATCCTTCGGTATTCAGTAACTTTCGCGATGACCAATGCTCTTTTTGATGCGCAAGAATTCCATCTTCCTGCTTTCAACCTGCATCTTCATAAGACCAGAACCAGAAATAAAGATTCAGAGTTATAGCAACCTTATAGATCGAGGGTAAGATTCCGGTCAGCCACCTTCATCTTTAATTTCCAGTAGAACCATCGCAACCGAGTTTTAGAGCTCACCAGGAAAATCTCGGAAGCAATATATCCCAGAATAGTAGTTTGAGTTCTTAAATTATCCTTCTAGCTGGCGACGAGCATCCCGAGGGGTGCTCTGCCCCTAACCCTCACCTCTACGGTTAGTGCATGCTTACCGTCATCTAGGCACATTAGGACATCTTATGTACGAGGACGTGACCTTACCTAGTGGCAACATTTAGACACTTAAATCTTTTCAATTTTTTAATTTTAATCTCTAAAAATTTCTTTCCTCGCAGCAAATTACTTTCCACTTTTAAAAAAAAGCGAACCTTAATTTCCAATGCCGGTATTATTAAATTTTTGATTTACTTGAATTTAAGGTGGATGACAAATGGGAGGACTCATTAATATAATAGCTGAGGGGGAGAACCAGCGGAGTTGAATGCCCGGTTCCTAAGGAATTTAATCGCTTAAATCAAACCGCACTAATGTAAACTTTTCTTCGCTTACAAACCCGAGGGTGAGAATCGTCGGGTCTACGTATATAGGGATTCCTTCCCGCTATCTTTTGTTTAAAATCAATGGGACATCCTCTAAAATTCCCCCCCCCCCCCCTCCTTCCCCCCCCGTCCCCTCTTTTCCATTCTTTTTATCATGATAGTACTACCTTGCCCTTTCGACCTCTAAAAAAGTTTCATTATCATTAGAGTTAGAATCGATTCAACGTCTTCATCCTTTTTTTTTGTCAAGAAAATAGTGAACCGATAATAAAAGAAGCCATTTTAGCACGATTAACTCCAAGTCCAAGACAACGAACACGAAAGGATGTCGTGTTCGGATGTTACGAAGTCTTTCTCATTCGTTTTTCGCTTATTTTGAATTCTTTATCGGAAAAGAGGGGTGCATTTTTAATTTCTTAGTAAATTTGTTTAATCGATATCGCCGAGCTCTTTTATGAAAACTCGTATTCTAAATTAGCATCATCTCTTTCCTACATTTTTTTTTTTTTTGGTTTGCGTTATTGTTGCAGGATGTTCCGCAATTAAAAGTTGGTGGATTTTAAAGAACCCGCAAGGGCGAAAAGGATTCGAATTCTAAAACCTCGCCATTTCAGAGTTTTCTTTCGGGTTGAAGGTTTATGGAGAAAAGAAAGAAAATTTCCGTAATCGACGAAATCGGGAAAGTATTCTATTTTTATCCGCTTATCTTTTTTCCACCTTTTTTTCTTGTTTACATTTACTAGCACTCAACATTTTGCAAAAAAGATTTTTTTTCTTGTTGTAATCGTAAAATAAATTAAATTAAGTTTTACCTAGAAAGGAAAATCCTTTTGAAATCTCAAAGGTATTGTGAAAGCGTAACAATTTTCATTTTTTTCTTTTCGAGACTTTTTGCTTCTGATTTTATACACCGTATTACTTTCCATAAGTTTCATTTCGATAAACGATCCCGTTCCTATTTTTATTTTATTTTTTTAAAAAAAAGAAAATAACTCGTGTTCTCGATTTTCTTTTTCCGGGTAAATCCTCGGTAACGATTATAATATGGTAATTAGAGGTTTCGGGTGAAAAGATAATCGAGCCTTTCCTAAAGTTTTACAACACAGGGTAAAGTTTAAGATTTCCGGATTTTACGACCGTCGTATCATGGTTTGAAAAACGAAAAATCTGACCGGGATGCGTGGGCTGTGCTGATCTGCTTGAAATTGAATATACCTTTTGCTTTAGTACTCCATCCCTGTTCGTAAGCGAAATCCCTTGCTTATCGCAAATCATGTCGGTGTGGGCTTGATCTTCTTTACCTGATGGAAACTTTGATTGATATTCAGGAGGCTTTTGAATTTTATATTTACATTCACTCCGTTTAAAGGCAATTATTTTTGATATATCAGGATGTCCTGACACTTTACCGGGTAGCTCCTTATCATTGGTCAAGTGCGGAAAAGTTGTTAGGTTAGGGTGAAGCTTTAGCTAAGTTCGATTGGATCACTTCACCGATCAAATTTTTGTGGCGGTGGCCAAATGCAAAAGAAAAAAAATTATTCAACGGCGGATTACTGGAGTTAACTTTCAGTCGCCGCAGGGTGGCAGATTTATAAAATTCTCTATTTCATTGGATAGGGGACAAATTTTGGGACTTAGTCTAATTAGCCATAATGGCGATTTCCATTTTGAGATCATGCTGCCTCCGCAGTTTGAGAACACGGCAGCTTCCATCATTGCAAAGGGCGATTCTGTATATAGCAGAAGCCTTACCGAAGACTTGTGGAAACTGGGATGTGCCAGACACGGAGACCTGATGCTGTGAGGCTGAGAAAATTACGGAACGAGCAGATTACTTTGCGAGGTTAGGACCGTAGAAAATTTAACAGACTTTGGAGATGACATCTTATAACTGAAGAGATCTGGAGGTTTCAGGTCCAAGTTAGGCCAAAGTAAGTTTGTACAGCCAAGTACAGTGAAACCGTTACTTATACTTACACGGCGTTACAGGAAGCCTTAATGCCGCATCACAGAGTTTCCGCCAGTCAAACCTATCAGATCCGGCACCCCCACTCGACCTGCATCTCACGCAACGGTATTCTCCCACCTCAGCCGCGGCCTTCCTAATGACTAGGGCTCGTTGAACGACCATCTGGTACCTTCCTGATTGTCCTCGTCGGTGCGCACGTGCTACATGTCCCGCCCACCGTAGCCTTCGTCATTTAATCACACTTGTGACAAAAGGCTGGTCGGTGAGCCTCAGGATCTCGTTAGTCTCACCATGTACGCGTCTGGTAATATATTATCTACGTCGGGTCCTAGAATCCTCCGATCACAGGCGATCCTGGGCACGGACCATGTGAGTGACAGACCAATCTGTAACTGTATATCCTACTGCGGCCTGCAACACACTTCTTTTTCTTTCAACTTATTTTTGAAACATAGATCCAGCCTTCGCCATACAATTTCCCTCAGCTTTCTGCATCCACCGGGATTCAGTAACTTTCACCAGGATGACCATCGTTACTGATTCTTAACTCATCAATTTTCTTTTCGATGCACAAGGTTTCTATCTTGCTGCTCGCAACCCGCATCTTCATACAGTCGATGGCAATCAAAAATAAGGGTCTACTCTCTATTAGGCTCCAAAATGTCGGTAATTTAAATTCGTCGTGCCATCGACTTCTTCTCATTATAGCTCTTTGAGTGCCAAAGTAAATAACTTCGGTGAAATCACAAACTAATCCTAGTCCAAAATATCTAACGCTACCAAGCAGCCCAAGACATTTGACTAAACTCACTTCGAAGATGAAAATACATAAAAAAACAAACTGTAAACCTGTTTCCTTTGGTTACGGCAACTTAAATCAAGAAGAAAAAAAAAATATGAGGGAAACCGAAAGCCGGAAAGAAAGATAATAAAATTGAAGGGTGTACGCAAAAAGGTGGGAAGTAAGATCCGAGTTGAAAACGCAAACTAGAAACGGTTTTCTGTCGAAAAGACGAGACGTCACTTGAGACCGGGTTCGTTTTCACTTTTTCAAATAAAATGTTCCCCGCTTCGTGACCTTAAAAGTGTAAACTTTCATCTGAAAGATTTTTTTTTTAAAAAAATCAAACTAACCCTGCGCCTTTCAATCTTTTTTCTTAAAAAACTCTGTATGCATTATTTAGTCGAGACACCCTCTTTTCCAACTTATCAGCAGAGAGAATAATGAACCGGATCCCTTAGAAAAAAAAATCAAATCATAAAAAGTTCAGCTAAAAATTCGACTTAACCTTTTTCGTTTCTTAAACATTTTTAACTTAGTTATTTTTAATGTCTAGTTTTTTTTTTTTTTTTTTAATTTCCTTTGAATAGACTACGAAAACAAAGTTTTGGATGATTTATCTAGATTACTTAGAAAAGTAGGTTAACTGAGTTTTCGTCCCCTCCCCCATAATAACCATTTTCTAAGATTTGTGCCACCACATTAATGTTTCTTAATCTTTTTATTTTTTTTCTCCCCCCGCCGAAAAATTTTCGAATTTTTCCAAGAGAAGATTTTATGTTTTGAAATAGGATGACGTCGTGGAAACTTATAACCGCTTAAGACCTCGGGCGACGACGTCAATGAAGAGCTTTTCCCTTCGAAGGGCGACGTTATTCTTTTTTTTTTTTTTTAGTTAATTATCGCGATGATAATAAATTTAGAGCCGCAACAGGAGGAGCAGGAACAGCTGAGAGAGAGAAAGAGAGTGAAAAGGGAGAAAGCACGTTCGACTATTTCGAAAAAGAGTTTTTACGACGAAAATGATTTCTTCCACAACATTAAATACAAAGAATGGATTGATAAGCTAATGGGGTGGATGGCTGATGATTTAGCTTCTTCATTATTCTCATTTTTAAATAAATGCGGTAGGAGATAAATCTCTTCGCGTTGAAAATAAAATAAACACGAGATTGGACATTTTATTATTATCTCCTTTTCACGTCATTGAGCCGGGTGTCAAGATAACATAGGCAAGGTAGGTGGTTGAAAAATTTTATGCTTTTCACAGCGTTATGGGCAAATCTCGTAAAGATTTTAAAGTGCAATGAAAACAGTAAGCTTGGGTTGTTTTTCACAAATCTGACCGAAAATTTTGCTTTGGTGATTTTTGCGTGGCCAAAAATAATTTTCCATTTTTAAAAAAATGATTGAGAGAGATTTTAAGAGAATTTCGGGCGCTTTGGGCTTAAAAAATTAAATATTTTATTATTCAGGGAAATTCCACACTTGTGATATAAAGATTTGCACGGGCCGAAAAATAACGGCCCGAACCCGACCCGAATTAAAATTTCAAAACCCGAACCCGACGCGAACCTGACCAAGTCGAACCCGAACCCATGGTTCGGGTCGGAATTCGGGTTGCAACCCGAACTGAAACCCGAAACTTTCTCTAGTTCCCTATCTTCCACTCAAAACTCTGGCCCGGAGGATTTTTTTTTAAAATTGCGGCAGAAATTGAGTAGAAAAATCTAAAATAAGAAATTGAGAGAAAAATCTCCAACCCGAACCCGAACCCAACCCGGACCCGACTCCTAATTTTTTCCTCAACCCGAACCCGACCCGAACCCGACTCCTAATTTTTTCCTCAACCCGAACCCGACTTCAAATTTTTTCCTCGACCCGAGCCCGAAACCCGAACCTGAGCCCGGCCCGTGCAGACCTTTATTGTGATAATATGTGTGCAATTCCTAGTCCCAAAATTAAGTCCAAAAATTATAAAACAATTTTTCTACAAAGAAATTATGAAAACCATTTTTGGTGAATAAAAACAAACTTAAAAAAAATCCTAGGGCTAAAAATTGGTGTCACTTATTCCTCGTTCCCCAAAATTTTTCGGCAATCAGCTCTTTTCCCTTTTCAACTAAAACGGGCAAACTTCTCGGATCATTTCATTACGATTTTAACAATAAGAGGGATACTAAACCCAAATGGTAACTACCCAGAAAAAACCCACATAAAATTAAAATTAATCCCCTGTTTATCTTAAGTCACGAAGTATAAGGCAATCGTAAGGACGGAAACGATGAATCGTGATTTCCCGGCGGGAGTCTTACTTTTAAAAAGTCAAGATCCCTCGGATACCGCTAAGAAAAACCCCGAATAAATGAAATGAAAAGAAAAGCAAGGTCGAAATATAAAATTTTTCTTCCTTCCCTTAAAAAAAAAAAAAAAGCTCGAAATTCGATAAGCGCTTTCGATGAATTTCATCTAACTGAATAAAGAAAAACAATTAGAAGTCTGCGGTGCAGGTTTTAATTAATGGAAGTTGAAAGAACTGATGGCAAAAGTTGTTTTCGAAATTTCAAAAACGGATTGCTATTCTTATTAATCCATTATTACGTAAAGGAATTTCGCATTCAAACCTACGATCGATTTTACAATTGTTTTATTATGTGATTAATAATTTACTTCCGGGATTTTAGTTTTCGGTTCAAGTTTGCAGGATTAGGAACGATTCGTTCGGGAGTAATTAGTTCGACTAAAAAAACCGAGCCGTGATGCAAATTAAGTTCGATCGGGTTTTAGTTGATGGCTTCTTCAAACTGCAGAAAAACGATATTGCGCCACACGGTTTACCGGCAGATATAAAAAAATTGTTTTAATGCCTTTGGAATCGACCTTTTTGTGTGAAAGGGGGAGGAAAATGATATCATCGATTGAAATGAAGTAAGGTTTGCAGTGATTCTGCGAAAGAAAGAAATGAAAATTTTTATGTTAGTCATTTAGAGAGATGAATAATGCACGATAGCTCGCTAACTCGAGATGAAATCTTTAAATATTTTAAAAGAAGCGGACGTGTGAAAGGAAGGAAGTTGTAGGAGATTCGAATTTGAAATGTAGATACGGCGTTAGGTATGGGAAGGTATGATGTTGGATGTAAGATTTTTGAAATAATAAGTTCGCGTTTGTCAGTGAGTAAACCTACGACGGAGTCATTCGTGTTGAGGTAGATAAAGGTGTTTTTAAAGATTTAATGACGTTCCAGTGAAGCCTTTCCTCGAAGCTATTTAGTTTTCCTACTCAAGTTCCCAGAACAAGGAGTTGGAGTCTAAACCAAACCAGCCCCTTAGATTTCTGAGCTTCCAGGAACTTTTAACCAACATCCCCCGCCACTATTATAATAATAATAATTTAAATTAGGTCTCGGTTTTAGGCATAGATAGATCAGTGATCAAATTTTTGAAACTTTAGAATCTTTCTAGAGAAAAAAATTTTTTTTAGAGACTAAGAACAAAAAAATTGCTGACAAAAATTTAATTTTATAATTTGTTTTGCAATTTTTTCTTCAAACAATTTTTTTTATGTCCAGAGATTTTTCAGAATTCTACTCAAAGAAATCTTTTAATAGTTTTTGCTAGTCAAAGAAATCTCTTATCAATTTTTAATAGTCAAACTAATCTTTTGATGATTTTTACCAGTCGAACAAATCCTTTGATCAGTTTTACTAGTCGAACAAATCTCTCAGTAATTTTAACTAGTCGAACAAATCTCTCAGTAATTTTAACTAGTCGAACAAATCTCTCAGTAATTTTAACTAGTCGAACAAATCTCTCAGTAATTTTAACTAGTTGAACAAATCTCTCAGTAATTTTAACTAGTCGAACAAATCTCTCAGTAATTTTAACTAGTCGAACAAATCTCTCAGTAATTTTAACTAGTCGAACAAATCTCTCAGTAATTTTAACTAGTCGAACAAATCTCTTAGTAATTTTAACTAGTCGAACAAATCTCTCAGTAATTTTAACTAGTCGAACAAATCTCTCAGTAATTTTAACTAGTCGAACAAGGCTTGAGATAATTTTAACTAGTCGAACAAGGCTTGAGATAATTTTAACTAGTCGAACAAGGCTTGGGATAATTTTTTCTTGTGGAACAAATCTTTTGATAATTTTTACCAGTCGAACAAATCTTTTGATAATTTTTACCAGAGTCGAACAAATCTTTTGGTAGTGTTCACTAGTCAAGCAAATCTTTTAGTAATTTTGACTAATCAAATAAATCTTGTGATGATTTTGAGAAGTCTAATTAATTTTTTTAGGAGAAAATATTTTAGAAAGCATTCTGAAAAAACTCTATAAGCACAATAAAGTTAAATTTTTTTTTGCCAAGAAAATAATCTGGATAAAATTTTCACGGTTTGAGAAAACATCGACTTTCCCTGAATTTTTATAAAGTAACCTTTTTATAGTAATTTTTAAGGTCTTAGTTATAAAAAAGAGTCTTTAACGGGAAATAGGACCAAATTTAATTTCTGATAGATAAATAACTGTTATAGTGTCATCATTTGAGGGTGGCACCAATTTGCAAACACGCATGAAACCTTATTTCTTTTAAGAAAATTGCGTCAGTAAAAATGCAACAATAAGAAAAGACTCCCATCAAAGATGACGCAACAGTACCATCAGCGCCCTAGCGGCCATTCACGGAACTATTAGCCAGAATCCCCATATATAAGCTACCAATCCCCAGAACCCCTGTCAACAAGAAAGTAAATATTGTTTGTCATTGTTAATATGAACACATCATCGTAAATAAAAGGTATAGACTATGTAAATTTAATAATAAAAAAAAAGAAGAAAGAAAGACTGCGGTCTGGACACGAAAGCATCGAACATGATAGCAATTTAGTGATGGGCTTTGAAAGATCGATCATGTTCCTTCCCTCCCGTATCATCTTGTTCTTGGTATTTACATCCATAATGCAGGAACAAAATTTTTTTTTATTCTTAAAATAACAAAATCTGCATTTCAATAACATTTAAAGGAAAAAAAAAGCTCTTGAAGTTTTTAAAGCCCGATTTTATATATCATTAGCATGTCAGACAGTCATAAATAACGCAATTTGTTTTTTTAAATAATTCGGAAACGATAATTGCTTCGGGAAAATACTTTTCTGTAAAATTCCGTGACTCTTTTGCGGTAAATTCCAAAAGAAAACAGACAGATAAAACCCGGTTGCCGGTAATCCATTTTGGATTGGAGGGGGAATCTATTATGCGAAACGTGATGCTTGATACAAAAAAGTCTATACGAATAAAACAAAACCAGATTATACTTTTTTTTCCCTTTCTTTTTTCTTCGGCGGAAGAACATACACATCCGAATTTCTAAAGAAAAAAGTTGGAGTTGAGAAAAAAAATAAGGAACGAAAAGAAAAATATCGAAAGGGGAAAAAATTAGAGATTTCCGATCTTTATCAAAATTTATACTCTCACCGCCCACATCATTTGGATTTTTATCATGGTTGCCATCGAAAATTTTTTCGTACCATTCATTCTCGCTTCCTACTTGAATTTTGATTTAAACGAGCAACCCTAGAGGTTCTGCCCACGTGGTTTTAGGGAATTTCGAAAAGTTTAAGAAATGAAGTAATGAAAAAAATGAGCGAATGCTCCAACGACAGGCGACATGTCTTTTAAAGTTAACAGGAAATATCAAATCAACTAAAAACGCCCTTTACAGCTTGAAAAAGTTTTGTGCCATTGAAAAGTGAGATTAATAACGAAATAGCAAAGTAGAATTCTCTTTCGTAGGAGTCTTGTAGATTCATGAGCAATCATGAGGAATCTTCCTCTCTTTCACTAGCTGCAGGTACTTCTCGCTGCAGAAAATAAGGTCAAAATCGATATTGTAGAGGATCTCTTATTTCACACGATGAAAGACCAAATCATTGCTCACTCGATCAATCCAAAATATCCGCAACATGCGATAATAGAGCCACATATCAAACGCCGCCAACTTAGAGGTCTGCATGGGCTGCCCGGCCCGGAAACCCGCCCGGCCCGGGCCGGGCTGGGCCGGGTCCGGGCCCAACATCTTGGATTCAACTCCGGGCCGGGCCGGGCCCGGGCTCAATTTTTTCTACCGGAGCCCGGGCCGGGCCGGGCTCAAACTACTGTCACTGTCTGAACTACTTCGTTGTTCTCTTTTTAAAAAATTTGAAATCGAACTTCGACTGGTCAGCCATGAGATAGCAGAAGAACAAACAATACTCAAACGAAACAATGTTTTGATTTTACAATTTTTTTACAATTTATCTAAAAATTTTCAATTTTCAATTTTTAGACTTCCGGGCCGGGCCGGGCCCGGGCTCCAATTCCTGGAAACTATCCCGAGCCCGGGCCGGGCCCGGGCTCAAATTTTTCGGGCCGGGCCGGGCCCGGGTTCAATTTTTTGGCTCCGGGCCGGGTCCGGGTCGCATTTTTTCGGCCCGTGCAGACCTCTACGCCAACTGGCGCACCAGCTTCTTTTTTGGTTAGAGTCCATCCCTCCCATAAAACAGTCGGAAGAGTACAGCACATTGAATTGACAGCAGCACAACAGGTTTCTTATCGGCATAAAAGCACCTCAGGCTTGCTCGATTCAAGCCTTGGCTTTTGGCTGTAGTCTCATCTCTCATTCAGACAACACCTTGGATATTTATAAGGAGCCACCCACTACTCCTCTCCTTCCACTCCTTCAGCAGACCACCATGAATTTTGAGTTCCAGCAGCTCTCAGGAGTCCGATATTCAACTTTTTGGCCATTTTTGCCATTTTTGGGGCCTAAATGCACTTTTTTAGATGTCGAACATTCCTATGGACATCATTTGACACTCCTGCAGAAATTATCCACCATCCGAGCAACACACACTTTTCCAGGCAACAAAACCACCCAATAAAAAAAATTCTTTAAAATTTTCTATTTTAGTTTAAAATAATAAAACTCTTTTATCAAAAACTAATTCATGCGCACAGATGGCAACAAACAATTCAACTGTTCCCATTACCATCCATCAGACTAGCTTACAGCATAAGCAATATTACCTTTCCTCGGATATTAACAAAGCTCTTTCAAATGTTTCAAAACAAAACAGTAGGTATCTAATATCACTATTTGGGAGATAAAATCAAGAACAATGTTGTGATACAAGAGTACGTGCACAATTATCATAATACAGTGAATATATTAGGAAAGCTTTTAACTTTTGAAAAGCGTTGTTAGTTTCTTGTGCTAGCAATTAATGATTTGAGAAATCTTTAAGTGAAATAATAAACCGTTACGACTGAAGGCAAAAAAAGCCATAAAAACAGGGCAAATTCAGTTGTATGCTAATTGAAATAATGCAAAAAAAAAAAAAATAAATGAAACGTCAGGAGTTCACCTTTAAGCAAATGTAAATGGAAATATTTCCACACATCTTGACAGGAATCCACAGGTTGGCCAGATCCTTTCTTAAGTTTCTAATAATAAATTCTTGGAAAATCTTACCTGAAAAGAAAAAAAAATAGAAAGTTAGATTACAGGATATTACAAAATTACATTTTACAAAATTTTGAAGAACTCAAAAATCTGATCGCTGCCACCAATTTTTTTAATTTAATGAGATTTGAAATAGCAACAGCTTTTCAACTGGCGTTCCAATTAAAATCAGGCGAGCCATAAAAGTTTCTTGCGGTCATTTAATGGGGAACAAGTTATTTTAGAAGTAGTCGCTACTATTGTCACGTTTTTGCCTTTTAATAAGAGCTTTGTTGAATTTCAACTCGATCGAATCACAACGAGAATGCTGTAGCGAACAATATTCACTAGTGACGCCTGGCTGGATAGTTTTCAGTATAGAGAAAGAAGAAATATGGGTCATAAACCTTCAGACTATTCTAAAACAAAACCTTGTGATTTTTTTGGCCATCCAATTCTGTTCTATGGCTTTACAGAGCTCTATCGCCGCACTGCAGATTCCCTTTATCCTGGCTAGTCCGCCAGCCCAACATTTCTAATCGACCCGCATCCTTTGTTCTCCCAACGAAGCCGGGATCTTCCCTGAGGTCTTGGGCGTCCATCTAGGACCTGCCTTAATGTCCGGGACGGGAGAGCGCGAGCTACAGCTAAAGCCGAGGTGCCTTGATCATACCAGGGATCAGCGACTGTGGTCTCCGGATCTGTTCATTCGAGTGCACCGTTAAAAACCCCGTCACCGGATTCTTTTTTTGCATCAAAAGTAAATTTAAAAAAAAAAACAGCTGCATGGGAAAACAAACCTCAGGCAAAGGAAACACCAGAAATCAGAGAAACCCACCAGACATGAAAAAGGTCTCAACACAAAACTTCTTTTGACACACATTTCCCACTTTAAAAAAAAATCGGGAAACTGACACATAATTAATTGTACGCAAAATCCGAGAATTTTATCCTTGACTTAAATAGAAAAGAGTCTTTAAAGAAATTAAATCTTGGCAATTAAAAGGTAAACGCGAAAAGGAATGGACAATAATTATTATTGACTGACTATCCTACATTTTGTAAAACTTGGAAATTTGGAATTTTACCAACGTACGTCAGGTAAGATTTATGTTTAGATATCAAAAGCCATCCGTTGTATATAGATAAATAAATGAAAATTTCCAACAAAATTTTTTTAATTTTTTTCAGTATTTATTTAAAGACCGGAAGTTAGCGACATGGTCCAGAGATAGAAAAACGACAGGGATGGATGATTATCGTTAAAACTTACTTTTTTTCCCCCCCCCTCCCCTCTCCTCCCGAAGTAACAGCTGCCTCGAAAGCAATTAACAAATCTCTACACAAGAGTTCCTTTTCCCATCTAATTAATCATTTTCATCATTTCTTTATTTCTTTATTTATTTTTGTAATCAAGTGACGACGTATCAGGGTGAAAAGACAGCGGCAGCAGTAGGAGCATCATCATCGCTCTCGAAACGCTTGCCAAAGAAAAGAGGAAATTTTTCGAGAATGAAATATGCAAATGACCGGTACCTAACTTCCGAATGAAAAAAAATGAATCTCCTTTGTTCCCGAAAAAATATGAAAATATCAACGGGGCAGGTTTCAAAGGAAGAAAAATTATGATTAACGAGCAATAAAGTTGAAGAAAAAAAAAGGAGAAAAGAAAAAAAATACAATAAAAAGAAAGAAATCATGTTGAAGAAGTGAGATTCCGTTGTTGACAGGTCGCCATTAGGACCCGAGCAATGGCACGGAAATTTTGCTTACTTTTTTTTTTTATTTCTCTCGCTTTCTCATCCCCCATGCGACTGCACGACAATTTTCCAAAAAGAGCAAGATTTCGGGGGAGAAAACTAAAGAAAAGTTTTGTGCGATAAATCGGGGCGGCTAAGTATTTTTTTTTTTTTTTTGGGAGGCCGTAATACAAAAAATTAAAAAAGATGACAGAAATTTTAACTTGCTAAACGATAAATATTAAAGAATGATACCCAGGGTGAATCTTACATTGAGATGGGATAAAATAAGAATTGTGAAGATATGAAAAGGAAAAGTTGTTTAAGAACAATCGAAACGGAGAGAAGACAAAGTTAGCTTTTCCTCTTTTCTACGAGTTTGCTGATGACAGAATTTCAAAATTCCATGGGAATAAACTTTTAAATGACACCATATAATTATGTTAACAGAAAATTCATTTCATACAGAAGTATATTTCATACGAGTTTGGTGTTGTTAAAACAATTTTTTTTTTTTAAAAAATTAAAAAATATGTTTTTAGGATTGCATGTTTGGGGTTCACTGGTTGTAAAATTTTAGGATCCTGGTAGTTGGATTTGAGTTCGAAATTTCACAATTTTTCGAGATTACAAAATGAAATCTCAATATTTCCAGCAGCCGGTTTTACTTCAGTGCATGCTTTGCAAAATATTAGTATAAAGATATGGCCATCAAAACGAATGATTATTTTAAGGAATTATCGGATTGAAAGCCAAGGAAATCTCTGGACTATCGTAAGTCACAAAAGTTCTTTTTTGCGTTTTAGAAACCTTCAATATTACATTTCGAGACCTGAGGATTAAACGGTGCTATCTCCGATTTGCAATTGACTCGTGTCACCTTTTTGGTTTGTGAAGCGCTCAGTCAATTGCAAACCAGAGGTAGTACAATTTGATCCTCAGGTTCTCAATTTTTTTAACTTCAAGAAACTTTATAGAACAAGATTAAAACAAGAGGTACTTCCGGTCCGTCATTTAATCGTCAGTGGCAATTAATATTCGATGATAATTACATAGAGTATGGAGACAGAGTAAAAGAAAAATTCTAGGAAAAATTCTTTTAATAACGAAAAATTCCAGAAAATTTTTTAGTAAAAAAAACTACGACTATTAATTAAATTCATGTTTCTAAATACTTTTCACCATTGACTGACATTCCTAAAAAACTTTCAATTTTTCCCATTATCAATTTTAAATCTTCAATTTTGGAATTTCGATTAGATACAAAATCTTAATTCCAAGTTTCATGCAGAAAATGACTCAGAAACTTTTCTCACCATCAAAATCTACAAAATTTCTGATCTTACATCGACCTGCACCCTCATTGACACTAAAACCTCAGTACTGCCGAAAATGAAAAATGCTCAATTTACATCAAAACGAAACCAATTTGGTCTTATAATACAATTAATTATTAAGCTGCAATCACTGAAACAAGTCATAACCTCACTATTTAATATCCTCAATTTAAACTAAAACAAAGTTCATCCCTTCAAAACTAAAAACGATCCTGATACGTCGAGACGCTTCTTTAAGCATTTATTTACAAAACAGAAAACTTTTATTTCAAACACGCTTCAAACTGTCGCAACAGGATTCTGAATGAAAAACATAAAATCACAATCTCGTTGTTGTATAGCATTGCATTAATTACAAAAACTAAATCTCGAAAAGTTGATGAAACTCAACTTGACTTTTCCCTAAGTTCCTAAGAAATTAATTCACTAAGGCAAGGAAATCTAATTTAAGATCGAGATATACTCTCATTAAAAAATATGCAACTTACGACTCGAATCGTTATCGACAAAAATTTCATCAAAAAATTAAACGATCTTTGAAATCGTAAAAACATCTATAAGAAATAAAAATTTCTACGATTTTTCCCTCCCCGGTTCGACTTTCATTCCAGACGAACTACCGTTATAATAATATCTGCTCGGGAAAAAAAAAAACGTAATACGAAAAACCAGAAGTGGAATTGTTTACGGACCATTGCCCGGGGTGGGCTGTCGTTGACATTCGAGATTACAGTTTAACATGACAAATTGTTGTTACGATTTACATCGACTTTTCATTTTTTTAAATCATTTTCTCGTTAAAAAAAAAAACTGGTCCATCAATTTCGCCTTAAACGAAATTCGAAAGGAAATATTTACGAAAATGTTTAGTTCATTTGAAAAACAAAAAAAAATTTGGCAAAGGCTTCTGGGATTTTCTTAGATGAACGACATCCGACCGAGAAGACCGAGCCGCATCCGCCGAATCGGAATCGACTATTTTAAAATTGAAAATGTGGCGCCGATTTGATTCATAGTATTTGAAAAATTGGATCCCGATAATGGGACCACGGCTTCGATTCAACCGTTTAAAAAAAAAAAAGAATTTCTTTTCTAAATCAACGAATCCGCAAAAGGAAATCCAAAAATCATTCGAATGTGCTTTCGCACTTGTTTCATTCCATTGAACAATGTTGAATATTAGAAGAAACCGTTTTGCTCTTTTTGAGAAAATCACGCTTCAAAAAAAAAAATTTAACTCGAAGCTGATCAGGTTTTACTTTCGATCTCTCTTTAGGTTCAAAGATCGAATTCGATTCCTTCCCCAATTTTGGGGACGTGAGAGTCTTTGAGAAGAAAAATAAAAACTGTTTAGGAACTTTTTAAAATAATTTTTTTTGGCAAAATTTAATTTTTTAGAACTTTTTAGTTTTGGGTATTTTTAAAAAAAATTTTAAAGTTGAACAATTTTTTTGAAAATTCTTTCTTGCTAATTTTTTCTTGTTAAACAAATCTTTTGGTTTTGATAATTTTTTCTTGTAGAACAAATCTTTTGGTTTTGATAATTTTTTCTAGTCTAACAAATCTTTTGGTTTTGATAATTTTTTCTAGTCTAACAAATCTTTTGGTTTTGATAATTTTTTCTAGTCGAAAAAATCTTTTGGTTTTGATAATTTTTTCTAGTCGAACAAATCTTTTAATAATTTTTTCTTGTATATAGAATAATTCTTTTGATAATTTTTTCATGAAAAACAAATCTTTTGGTAATTTTTACTTGTACAACAAAGTCTTTTTAGATCAAATTCTTTTCAGATTCTTTCTGAGATTTTCCTCTTCATGTTTCACACCTTTCCTTTCGATTTATCGAGCAAAAAGCAAGATTTCGGTCGTTGTCTGGCCAAAACCCAGAAAAATTTTTTTTAAACGAAAAGAAAATTACCATTCTTTTAATACCATCTAAAAAAAGAATTATTCCAAGTATCTTCTGATCCAAAACAATTTAAAGAAAAGCGGAAGAAACAAAAGTATAACTCTTTCGAAAACCGGGAAAAGAAAACCTACGCTCATTCGAATATAAATAGAAAAAAAAACCAAACGACAAGATTTTTTTTTGTAGAAAACGAAGAAAGGGAAAGTAAAGTCATATCGAAAGGTCCGCCGTAAATCTGTTAAGTAAAACTGGAAAAGCGAAAAGTAAATTTTCGGTATAGAAGTATAAAAACAAGCCCGGAATGATATAGAATCTGTCATATTTTTGGCAAGGGAAATTCCTGCAGGATAGAGATATGCAGAGAATTTGTTATCTCCGACTTTCGTCAAGACGCTCGTTCCGGGCTAGATTAACATAGGAAACATACAGTATATTTCTCGAATCGTATCACAATATCCTTATTTAATCGGACGGAAGTGAAGGGCAGACGTTAAAAATCTCGAAACTCGAAAACGTCATAACCCGTCTTATTTCCCTTTTTTGCCTTTTCCCACGAAAAACTCGACATCGCATAAATACAAAGTTTTATTCCCGTAATGTTACTATTTCTACCCTCGTCGATACTTTTACGGCTGGGAATCCTCTCTTTTAAATCTGTAGCTCAGAGCTAGAACGTCGAATTTGAAAATCCCAAGATGGCCGATTTTCATAAGGTCAACACGAAAAATCGCCATTTTGAGATTTTCAAATTCGACGTTCTAGCTCTTACTTACTACAACTGTTTTTCGGCTCGTTTTCATTTTAGAAACATTAAACTCGTTACCTTTTAAATATCGTCAGGAATTGTTTTATTCTTTCAAGAAAATGTTTTTGATGGATAAACATAAATCTCAAAAAGAGAAGCATATAAAAGGAAAAAGGGTTAGACGGAAAATATTGCAGGTGCCACAGAAAATTATTTGACATTGTTATTTGAAAGTCGTAATAGCTGAACGTGACTCGGAAATGAAGAAAGCTACACTATATCACTCTCTACTCTTATTAAATCGCATTATTCCCATTTTGCTAACTTTAATTATCTTACCGTTAAGTACTACAGTTGACAGATTCATGGGCATTCCCCTTTGCTGTTTAAAAAAAAAAATTCGGAAAACCCTTTTTTTTTCCACCGACGGAGGGAAGGCAGGTGAAACAGAAGAAGTTTTTAATGACATTATGTAGTGCACACACGATCTAAGGAAGCCGCAGAAGTGACCGAAGCCCCGTGACCCAGGTGTACGTAATAGCAGACGATCTTAAAGTTGGGGGATCGGGAGCGGTGCGAGGCAAGACATGCATACATGGGATTATGTAATTCAAAAAGGAAGCCTTTCAATCTTTTCCCGTTCCGGTATATAGAGTTCTCATTTTTTGTTGTAAATGCCACGAGAACGCTAAGGTGTAAATTAACAAGGGGAAAAGGGAATGAATGGTTTTTGCCATTTCTAATTTTGTCACCTCGTAATTAGCGGCTTTTCAGTTGAAAAAATTTTTGAACGGATGGAATATTTTTGTGAATAATGAATTATGGCATTTGAGGCATGATTTTCCTTCTTGTGAATGCATCATCGTTCTCGAACGAATGTTTCCTAGGGAGGGTATGAGGGAGTGGACACTTCGATGAGTCGTGTACTATGGCGGTGGCGTCGGCCACCGCCATAGTACACGACTCATCGAAGTGTCCGGTGGCGTCGGCCACCGCCACCACCAGTACCAGCGGGTTCAAACGTAAAATAGAGAACTTGGAAAGAGAAAATGCAGAACTCAAGGCCAAACTGGCGAAGTTCACGATGTTAAGTCGTGCTGAGTAAGCTGACGCCCGGACCCTACCGATTTTAATCTCTTATTTGTTTGTTATAAACGTCTTTGTTTCAGCGTTCAAACGCAAACGGAAGCCCTGACTCAACCGTCGCCGTCGCCGTCTACGGCTTCATCGCCTCGTGCATCGGCTTCAGCTACTACGTCCCGTTCGTCAGGTACTACAAAGTCCGCCATTTTGAAAACAGGAAGCTGCCATGACTTCGGCTTTGATAGCCACCGTTGAAAAGCGAACATCGCGATTGGCAGCAGTTCAAGAATGGCGGCCACTAAATTCGAGATGGCAGCTTCCAGTAGAGACACTTTATAGAAAGATACTGGCGAACTGTCAGCTATAGCGACTCAAGGCGATGAACTAGAGTAGTTCGATGCCCAAAATATCTATAGCACAAATTTTAATTGAGTAAGATGACGTTGGCGTTCGTCATTTGGGGTTTAGACCTCTAAATTAGCGAAATCTATGGGGAAAGTTATAAAAGTCGGGAGATAAATGCCTGGCCCGACCATATTTTATTTTTGCGTTGGCATGCTTTATTTCAGATCATTAGCGAATAGAAATGGCATCATATGATGGACAACCTATCTCAGAAAGGACCGAGGAGCTACCACTGACACATGAGCGATTGGAGAAATTAGCGATATCGTCATTTCAGAACCTCAACCTGCAGATGGACCATATAAAGGAACGCCTAGATGAGGCTATGAATACGTCTTCAGAATACCAAGATTACGTCGCAGAATTAACTCAAGCTTACGCAACGAAGCGGGAGCAAGACCGTCGAGAGATGTGTGGGATCACGGAGAAAAAACTTCGGTGCTGATAACTAAAATTGTTCAGTTGTCCTGGAGCTCAACCGAAAATTCAGTAGCGACTAGCCAAAAATTAGTAGTGCTTACCAAAAATCAGTATTGCTTACCAAAATTCAGTTGTCGCTACTGAAATTTTTGGTTGAGGTCCAGGACAACTGAACGACTTTAGTTATCAGCACCGAAGATTTTTCTCCGTGATGAGAGAGGAGCTACGTAACCAACAAGAATTTATCAAATATCTCCAAATGCAGAATAAACAGGCAGCCTTAGTTTTTGAAAACACCAAAGTGGCCTTGAGAGAAGCCAGGGCAGAGATTGAAGAGCTACGTCGATCGAAGAAAACCACTAAGAAAGTCTCATTCAACGAAGACACCAAAGGAACGCCCCCTCCTGTTCCTTTTTTATTCTTTTTTTTAGTATTTAAATCTAAAAAGAAAAAATGTCACGGCCGGATGGTTGAAGTGGCCAAAAAATTAAAGCTATCTACCCATGAAAGGGGAGGATAAGGAGAGGATTTTTAAAATTTATTTATTATGGCCTACCAGATACTTCAAGGTTTTCTTCATCGGAATTATTCATTGTTTACTTAAAAAAATAATTTGATATTTTCAAAACATTGGGCATCCATTTTTAATTTTTAAATTTATCGACAGGGGAGAAATATCAGGTGAAATACAACGCTACTTGCAAAAATTTTTTGAAATGGACCTTGATTGTTCTTCCCGTGGAGTCTTCAAATACTATGTTCATCTTAAGAAGCTTGATGCGGAGCACCGTGGACCAGTGTTTATTAAATAAATTAAAAACTCCTTCACAGTCCACGAATAAAATTTTCTTCGTGGACTGTGAAGGAGTTTTTAATTTATTTAATATGTTCATCTTGTTTTTTTTATAAGACAACACCAACTGAAAATATCATGCTGCAATGCATTTCGACTTTAATAACGTATACGTTATCATTTTGAAATTGAAAAGCGGTCGTAAAGAAAATACCGGGAACATTTCACAGTCGGTACTGATTACATAAATCAGTGCGCCGGAAGTTTCGAGTATCATTCTATTCTTGTCACGGTGGGCGGTAAAACTCATATTTCATTCCTACCGCATATAAGAATCGGCATGCAACCACATTCGTTCGTCTCGACTTTTTTAAAATCGTTTAAATGTTTCATGGGAAATCATTATTAGACATCATAGATCATAACGTTACTTTTTTTTTTTATTTTAAAACAGGGAAAGTTCGGCTATAAAAATTTGCTTACGAAAGTCTAATGCGGAAAATAGAGAGAGCGAGGGAGACAAAAGAGAGAGGGGAAAAGCGACCGCGACAGACCTGGAAATCGACGTGCCAAACTCGGTTTAGAAACCCGACCAAGATTATTATTAATGCTTCATAAAATTTTATGATTATTTGAAGAACTTTTCAATCAGGAGAATGCCGTGTTTGTTCTCAAACTCATTTTACTATAAACGTAATGGTTTTCCAGGGGAAAGCTGCTGCTGCTTCTCAGAACTTTGTGATTACTCACGTTTCACGTTTTGGAAATCTGGAAAGCGAAAGAATGAACTTGAGTTTTTTACGGTGAAAGCGTGAAGCAGTTGTCGCTCATCATACAGAGAAAGCGGTTTGTGGCGGTTTTAAAATCCAAGTATGAAGCAAGCCAATGAAGCAAGCTCGCTTAATTTATCCCCCTGCAAGCGCGCAAGCTCTGAGATTTTCTGCGCGAGCTGAGGCTATCGAATGATTAAAAAACGAATCAAATATCTAAAAGTGCAAGCTTACTTTGGGCTTATGAGAGAGCTAGGAAACTGTAAGCTGCCATGATCTCGAATTTGACGGCCGCCATTCTCGAATTGAAAAGCGAACATCGCGATTGGCAGATTCTGCAATTGGAGAATGGCGGCCACCAAAATCGAGATCCTGGCAGCATCCAGTTTTCAAAATAGCCTACCCTTGTGTACCAGACGACTTAGAAAGAAGCCGAGTTTGTTGATGCAAAATCACCTGGCGCAGAATGGCATCGCAGATAGTCAATTTGGAACGGAGGGCAGGAAGAAGTGGCTTAGGGTATGAAAAAAACGGTTGCAACTTTGGATCCTCACGTTACTATCACAGTTGATATCGTTATCAAGCGTTACCCGTCGCGATTGGGGGACGTTAGGGAGCCTAGTAGGGAGTGGACACTTCGATAAGTCGTCTGCTGCACAGTGGTAGGCCATTTTGAAAACTGGAAGCTGCCAGGATCTCGATTTTGGTGGCCGCCATTCTCGAATTGCAGAATCTGCCAATCGCGATGTTCGCTTTTCAATTCGAGAATGGCGGCCGTCAAATTCGAGATCATGGCAGCTTCCAGTTTTCAAAATGGCGCACACCTGTGTAGCAGGCGACGTGTACACCCAGAGGTTTCCTTGCCACCAGAAACATGCCCCACGCTCTATCAAAATCCTTTTCCTTGTTCTACCACCGAATCAACTAAAGGAAACCACAAAATAGATCCACCACAACTATAATAACGCAATAAATAACAAAAATAAGCCGGGTAAGCTTACCCGGTACCATACCCCTTTACGAAACCGTAGATAAAAGAATCTCCCTTTACGTCGTTTTAAAATCGACCCTCGGCGCTTTAAACAATTGACCTGTAACTTCACCTTGACTAACAAAAGGCTAATGTAATGATTTAATGACCTCACTCATGAAGGAGACGAAAGGTTCAAGTTCGCTTTTAAAACTCGAATAAAAGTAAAAAAAAAAAATTTCCATTCTTCCTTTTTTCTCTCGGAAAAATTTTTTTTTAATCGAATCGAGATTTAACTCATTCTTCAAGATCAAATCACACATTTCTTTTTTTTTAAATTAAGTGCAAAAAAAAAATCGGAGAAGAATAATAAGAAAAAAAAAGATGGAAAAAAATAAGTTTCTGTTCCTTGTTCGTCCGCACGACCGTAGTTACTTCATAGGGATTCTGGATTTAATTTTCTACAAAAGGTGCTGAAATTTATGAACATAATAAATTTCATAAAACATTACATTTTCCTAAGGCCGAGAGGAAAACATGACAACGTTTCAAAAGGAAAATACCTTCGAAGCCTTCAACGTTTTATTCCGGGGCATAAACTTCTAAAAAAAAAAAAATTGTCTGTTGGATTTTTATAAAAAATGCATTAACTCATTTCCTCAATGAGGAATTACGTCACGTCACTCGAAGCACAATCAGCTAAATAGGTTTTTACTCGGATTTTTCTCATGATTTTCTGTTTAAAAAAAAAAAAAAGTATTATTTAAAAAAACGTTTGTCGTCAGCCAAACGAATTTATACTTTTTTTTCCGCCCCGAAGCTCTCTCATGATTATCCTTCTTTAACGATTCATATTTCTTTCTGAATTGAAAATAAGTAGAACACTGACATGGAAAAAAATTTTATCAAAAAAGAAAAGGTGAAACTCGACCCGGTCGCAAGGCGCTTTGTACACGGGGAATCTCTTTGAACTTACCGATACAGCCCGAGGAATTTTCTCATCGATAGGAAATGAAGAAAACGCCATTCTTAGAATAAATTATTACAAAAAGAAAGGATATAAAGTTAGACGGTAACATCAAGTTAAAAAAAAGAGTCAAAAGAGGAGGAAGAAAAGGATTCGGGGCAAAGTGTTCCGAGCGACAAAAAGAAGAGGAGAGGAAAACTCGAAAAGAAAAGGGCCATTTCGTTTCGAAGCTTACAAAGATCATCTTTTTTTTTCTTCTTTCTTAAGATGTCCGTGTCCGAGGATAACAAAAAATTGTATTTAACGACGAGAAAACCCGAGCGAATGGGAATGACAATTTCAACAGTTACAAAGTTTGTGGGTTTAACGAAAAACAGCATCGAAAAGGATTTCGCTTCGTAAAAAAATGTGAAAATTCTATTAGTGACCTAAATATAAAAGACGAAAAGTTGGGGATCGAGAAAACCTAAAGGATTTTTACGAATGTTGGGACCGAATGGACGTGAAAGCTTTTCGGGATTTGGCCGACCTTTGGGCGAGTCGGGTTTAAGGTTGTTGCTTTCTCTTTCTTTATACAGTATTCTTTCTTCTTTCTTATACTCGGCCAAAGCAATGCATTTTTCAGGGAAGTTAAACTCTCAGTTTGTCGCTTAAATTGTTGTCAACAAGATTCTTTCTCTATCTTAAGCTGCTCGCACTCTCGGACTCAAGCCTTATCTCGGCATGATAGGATATTACCGCTCTGTCCTGACACGTCCTACGTCAACTGGCCATATCCATCGAGGCGTTTTTCCTCTTTTGTCGACAAGAGTGACCTAGAGGATTTAAATAATAGAAACTACAAAGAGAGCAAAACCCCTACTTCGGGTTGCGAGCTTATTGAGAAACAAGAAGCAAACGACAAAAGTGGACAACCTCCTTTCTTAACTTATAAAGGCTCCGGGAAAACCCAAGTAAACCCGAAATTATATGCACTCTCTACTGTATAGATTCTTTTTTCTGAGCTAAAGGTTGTGGACTAGTTTACCTTCCATCCGGTATCTGTCTTACCGTCCACCAGCTGCAGCCTCTTCAAACTTAACTCAGCACGCGCTCCACAACGAATAAATATTGTTGGAATTGATTACAAATTCCGGCGTCCATGTTGTTTCGCACACTGGTCTCTTGTTGAAAGTGAATAAGGTGAGGCAACGCAGACTTAGACACCGCAAAGAGGCAGGAAAGCGGACGAAAAAATACGAACAGAAAACGACTGTTACTGCCATTAATTATTTCTGTTTCAGGTGAACATGAACTCTCAATAAAAGTAAAAACTGAAAACATCCTTGCAGAGTTTCACATTAAAACTATGTAGAGACGTCTTCTTCTCTTCAGCCTTTTTGCATGCACTCCTGGATATAACCTCTCTTAAATTTTTCCATGTCGTACGGCCTTTTATCCGCTCTCCGGAACCAACCCGTTTCTGCAGTTTGAATGATACCGCCGAGCCACTTTTTGAGGATATCCCGACTTCTCATGGCCGTTACTGGGTGAATGTGAACCGCCCCTAGTCCTGCCTGGCCGCATGTCCTTCTCACTGCCACTTCAGCGCTGCAGCACGCCTTACCACGTCCATCATCTTCGTCTGCCTGCAAATCGCTTCATTTCTGATCCGAACTCGCAGGCTTATGCCCAAAATGGACTTTTCCATCGCACACATTTAAGCCTATAAAATATTAGTTTAAAAAAATATTCTATTCTGAGCATTTGTTAAACCTTTTCTTGAGTAATTAGAATCCTTAAAGAGAAAATGAGTCTTTACTCTAAATAGAGATTAATGCCTCAAAAATCATTTTGCAATTAAGTTTAATTTCTTTCTCTAGAGTTAAAAAAAATTTGCTTCAAAATTAACTCCAACATTTTTAACAGTGGTCGGTTGCTCCGTCGAAGTCCGGTCTCAGAATCTTCCAGAGTGGAGGAAAGCCCCCAGTCTCTTTACCCTAAAAACCCTTCTTCTTTCCCAAGAAAAAAAGTTTCAGTTTTATTAAATAAATGGCGGGGGAGTTTCCTACATAAAATTAACCCGGCATGCAAATCGAGCTTTATTACGAAGAAATCTAAAGAACCTTAACTTTTATTCATCTCTTCAACTCTTTCGGGCATGAGAGAAAGAACCGTATTTTGGTAAAAACCCCTCTTATAAAGAACTGTAATATTAAGATTCCCGGTTTAAGAATAAAAAAAAAATTTTTTTACATAACAGAGCAAGAGGATCCAATAATACGGAATATTTATGGATATCGAATACGATTACATTAATTTGAATAACTGAGAGAAATATTCGATACAGAAGAAACGTCTCTTACACAAATTACTATAAAATTTTATTAAGATTCGTAACAGATGGTACCCCTGTTTTAATTTAATACGCCATACACTTTTCAAAAATTGTTTTTGCTCCAAGCAAAAACACTAAATCATTTTCTCGGTAACGAGAAAATTTCGATTTAATCCCATTTGTAATGTAAATTTATGGATACAACAAAATATCGGTGACAAAAAGAAAAAGAAAAAAAAAAGGACAAAAAAAAATTCCGAAGGAAATTGCTAATGCAGATTATTAAGAAGTCTTTGAGAGGAATGAAATAACAACAGTTTTCATGGTAAGTTCGATAAAATTTCTCATGATTTTCGATTTTTAAATTGAGAACAATATAGCCAGAGGTGAAATTTAGATCTTGTTAAAAAGAGTTAATAAGAGTTTCTTTTTTTCAAAATAAAAAAAGGTTAAAAATTTTACCTTCTGCTAAAGGAAAGTTTTATATAGAGAAAGTAGCAGACGAAATAGTTAGTTACTGTCACACCGGTGCCCGCATTACATTTGTATTCCATTGTAACTGCAGCGATCTAACGAAATTTAAAATTCATGGCTGTACACTGATATTTCCGTGACAAAAAAGAAAAAAGCTCGTGTAAACATCTTTTCCTATTCACTTAGACCCTTTTTGTATTAAGGTATTCTTAGAGGGCCTGATGCTCTTAGCGAGCTAATAGGCAATGTGCTCCTGACGTCACGAATCTAAAACCTATATTTAGCTTATATATTCGAGTCCTCGAGTTGATTTTGCATAACTTGCGCCTTAATTCACTTCTGCATAATCTAAGAATAGGTGATTGTCCTCAAATTGATATTGCCTATCCAGTCGGAGGAAGGAGCACGACATAGCCTATGTTCGGGTTGGAGATGATCGCCTAAGCTCGTGTGCGAGCAGGGCACCCAAAGAAGAAGAAGAAAAACAAGACAAAGCTGAGTGATTTATTTATTCCGAATAAATCTCAAATCATCATACGCCTCAGCCATCAACTTGGTTTCACGCGTTAAGGAAAACCCGGGTAAAACACTAAAAATCATCGCTACATGCATTAAAACCGTTAAAAAATAATTTAGTATTCTCGTTTCATCCTTGTCGCATCTGTGAAACTTTTTTTTTTCCTCTCCCCCTCCCGAAAAATAAAATCGTCGAAAAGAAAACGGTGAATAATTACGGTAACGAACTCAGCAATTAGTAAACGCGTATGTTTTGATGCTGGAAAGTGAAATATGCGGGGTTTAAAGAGATCTTATCTTTCATGTCGTAACCGCGAATAAAATATCAAGATGCATTTTCAGCAACACAACATAAAACTCTACCAGCGACTCCCTCTTCATGGTGAACTTTGTGAGTTTTATTAAACTTCAAGCTTCATTAGCGACCTTCCTCTTACATTTCCTGCTTTTCCCCGGATTTAAAAAAAAAAAAAAAAATTTTTTTTTTGAACGAAATCATCCGCATCGAATTTAATAACCTGGACCGCAAATGATGTAATCGACAAGGAAATTTTAAGCTGTGGCCTTTTCCCCGAGAGTTAACCGACTCTCGAGTTAAAAGGTTTCACGGCTCTGCGAGAGTAATTGGGAACCCCGCAGCTCACTTAATTAATAACAATTCGTTAAAGCCTGCGGAAACCTGAGAAGAAAAAGAAGTTCGTCCTGTTTATAAATTAAACTCGGGAATTCCCCTTTCTAATTTTCCGAAAAGAGAGAGAGAAAATCAACAATACAAGCGAAGGCGAAAACGATAGTGTCATTAGAAGAGGATTTAGCCATCAAAGTTTCTGCAACTATTTCATGGCGGAATTAAATTAACGAGAATAAAATGTGGGGATCAAGATTTGAAAGTTTTTAACAGGTCGTCATGAAAACACGTGCAGTTTATTAACTCGGGGAGTTTTCTACCCCACGACCCGAATTAGGTATATTCCATTTTATTCCCGGCGTTAGTGTGCGACTCCCCGAAAATGTTTTTTACTTTCCGGGGCGTTATCATGCTTTCGCTCCGATATTAAATTCGACTTTAATAAAACATTTCGCTCTCTGTAGAAAAGCAAACTTTCCTCCAGGGTGAGAAATCGAAACCTAGTTTTTAACGCTAGACATTTATCGCTTAATTTATTATTGAAGGAAAGGAAGAATCTCGGTTAAAAGTCGGGCGAAGACTTTTCTTAATTAATAAGCAATTTTATCTACATAATATCCCCCGAACGTTAAATTACTAGCAGGGAGAATGTAAACATTTAACTAATTGTAGATTTGAAACCAAATATTAGTAAATAGATCAGGATTACTAGTTTTCACTTTTGAATCCTTTTACAGTAATGGAGCATCTCTGTGTGTTGTAATGACGTGCTCTGAGCTGAAATGAACTTGTGGGATCATGCGGTTGCTTGGTTTAATCCGCCGTTAGGCGTACGTAACTTCTCACATTACTTTCGGAGCCAGCAGACAAATACGATCAAACGACCGAAATTGGCCAAGAAAAGGGCCGAAATTGAAAAGGGACGAAATTGAAAATGGCCGAAAATAAAAAGGGCCGAAAAAGAAAAGGGCCGAAAATGAAAAGGGCCGAAAAAGAAAAGGGCCAAAAAAGAAAAGGGTCGAAAAAGAAAAAGGCCGATAAAGAAAAGGGTTGAAAAAGAAAAGGGTCGAAAATGAAAAGGGCCGAAAAAGAAAAGGGCCGAAAATGAAAAGGGTCGAAAATGAAAAGGGTCGAAAATGAAAAGGGCCGAAAAAGAAAAGGGTCGAAAATAAAAAGGGCCGAAAAAGAAAAGGGCCGAAAAACAAAAAGGCCGAAAATGAAAAGGGTCGAAAATGGAAAGGGTCGAAAAAGAAAAGGGCCGAAAAAGAAAAGGGTCGAAAAAGAAAAAAGGCCGAAAATGAAAAGGGTCGAAAAAGAAAAGGGCCGAAAATGAAAAGGGCCGAAAAAGAAAAGGGCCGAAAAAGAAAAGGGCCGAAAATGAAAAGGGCCGAAAAAGAAAAGGGCCGAAAATGAAAAGGGTCGAAAATGGAAAGGGTCGAAAAAGGAAAGGGCCGAAAAAGAAAAGGGCCAAAAAAGAAAAGGGTCGAAAAAGAAAAAGGCCGAAAATGAAAAGGGTCGAAAATGAAAAGGGTCGAAAATAAAAAGGGCCGAAAATAAAAAGGGCCGAAAATGAAAAGGGCCGAAATTGAAAAGAAATTGTGAGCAATTACTGAATGAAAGTCATAATGAATCTAATACACAAAGGAATAATAAAGATTTACAAGCTAGAGGGAATATTTTACCAAGGGCATCCACTTTTCCCAAAGAGAAAATTTTTACATCCCAAGATTAATCTCCCCTGCGAAAAAAATTAAACGATTTACCATTCCAAGATTCGTTTGGCCTCTTCCTCGATTTAAAAACCGTCACTTCGACACGAATCGGATTAAATGCGGTTTAAAGTAAACCTAATACACGGAAGCTTGGTTTTTAGCGGAAGCGCACGGTTCTGTTGTTTTAGGGAAACAAAAATAGGATAAAGGTTTTTGTATCCGGCATGTGTACGTCGTTGCACAAATTCCTGATATAATCCGTGACTTGCTTTTCACATTTCCTCACTAATGGAAATACCTTTTTATGTTTTGACGACGATTCGCGTGAAATTCTGCGGAATAAGTGAATGGAAAAGAATATAAAGAGAGGCCTGGGGGTCTCAAAGCGGGTTGGATTTATTTTTAAGAAGATTTTCGTGTTTGTTTTTTTTTTTTTTTTTAAACCGGTAGCGTTGGAAAATTTTTTAATAATTTTTATAAAAAGGTTCCGGTTTTGGAATGTTATGTGTAAAATGTGCAATTAAGCGATGTTATTATTACAAAGGAACGCCGAATGGGGACATCCATTTATTTAGCTCCCTTAGCTTTTGTTATTATGACAAAGGACTATGCACGTGCTTTTCCTCTCCCCTCTTTGGAATCTAAACGTATAAAACACCACCAAAGTTTTGACTACAAAAATAATTTTTCCCGTTAAAAAAAAAAAAAAAAGGTAAACCAATAAACGGAAAAGCCTTCCGGGAGTTTTTTGCCATCGTAAAAATTAAAAAGCCTGGAGGGTGAATAATCCTAATATAAAATATGAATCGACCCGTTTTCAAAATTTTAAACTGACCGAAATTTTAGGAGAGATAGCCGATTTGTAGGTCGAAACGATTCGGTCGGCCTTATTTACACTAGTTGTAAATACAGGAAGGGATAAAGCCCGCATGGCAATGTGCGACACAAGGAAATTCTCTGCTTATTTACAACGTTTCGAAACGTTTTCACCGAATAATTCATACAGTCATTTTGTTAGGTCATCGCTATTTATTTACTGTGGCAGAGTGGGGCTCTCTCCCCCCTCCCCCTCTCTCATGCGAAACGGAAAGGAATGAAAGTGATGATACAAAACGAAATATTAAAAATATTTGCTCCGAGGAGAAAAGACGCGCTTCGCTTGTAAGATTTCGAGGATAGTAATAAATCTTCAACTTTTGCCAAAATCAGATATTGCTACTATTGTAATGTATGACTCGCGTTTTTTTCATTAGAGTGTTTTATTTAAAGCGTCTAAGAAAATAGACCATCAGGGCGGATTTTTTTGCATATAATCGACCTACTTCCCCTTCATCGAGTATATTTCAATTTTTTCGACAGCGTTTTCCTTATTTACTCCGTCCTTTACAGCTTTTCCCCCCCTTTTAATGTTTTTTGCTTTATTATTATTCTGTCATAATACACTCGATTCATAATGGAGAGTTTGATTTCCTCTGATTCTTTTCAAAATCATAAGCTATTGAAAATTTCCGTGAATAAAGGATTCAGTAAAAGAGGTAGACGGTGATCGATCGTTCCCTTTTTTTTTTTTTCCTTTTGCCCGTTTGTAGAGACGTTTTCGGTGTCGCAGAGCAATAATGTTGTTCATGAGAGTAGAAAGTTCTTTAAATTTCTTTGAAGAAATTTTTTATTGACGAATTAAAGAATGGGACTGAAAATTTCAACAGCAATCAACAGATGAAAAAAGAGGAGCAGAGCGGTCGAAGAGCTGAGGATCGAACCAAAAAAAATATTGGGGACTTAAGTTTAGCAGCGAATGGAAAATGCTGAAGAAGAAGAAGAATAATTCAAACCCAGTGATCAAACTCAATTCCTTTACATATTTTTGAGACTTGAGGGAAGAAAAAAATACTTTTCAGAGACTAGTTAAAACCAAAAAATTTTCTGGCCCAATTTTGAATTTTTCAGAGTTTTTAAAGTCAAAAAAGTATTGTCAGAATTTTTTCTTGCCAAACAAATCTTTTGATAATTTTTTCTTGTTGAACAAATCTTTTGATAATTTTTTCTTGTTGAACAAATCTTTTGATGATTTTTTCTTGTTGAACAAATCTTTTGATAATTTTTTCTTGTTGAACAAATCTTTTGATAATTTTTTGTTGTCGAACAATTCTTTTGATAATTTTAAATCCTTTAATAGTTGTTTGTTGTCGAACAGATGTTTTTGTAATTTTTTGTTGTCAAACAAATCTTTGGATAACTTTTTGTTGTCAAACAAATCTTTTGATAATTTTAAATCTTTGAGTAATTTTTTGTTGTTGAACAAATCCTTTTGATAATTGCTTGTTGTCAAGCAAATCTTTCAACAATTTTTTTTGTCAACCAAGTTTTTTGATTTTTTTTGTCAACCTAAAATCCTCATAAATTTTTTTAATGAAAGATATTTCAAAAATATCCTAAAAGCTTGTTTTGATAAAATTACCGAGCCCTGCTCCGAACACTGATAAACGAGCAGAAAAATATTTCCGATTATTTACGCACCGAACGCAAAATACTCGTCCCGAAAATAAAAATCAAACAAAGACAGTTTATTTTAAAATCGAAGCGACATAAAGAACCGAAATCACCGATTCGGAAAAAAACGAAAAAGGAATCCATTTCTTTGATGTTTAGTTCAGACAAAAAAAAAAAAAACTCTCTCCAATCTCGTACGTGCCTTATTGAAAATTTAACACGAAAATCAAGTGTACACGTGTAAATTTTCACGGAACCGCCACCTTTTCCATTCCCCACCCAACAACATTATTGTGACTACAATCAAACACTCTAAAAGCAATGAAAATCGTTTCAAAGTAAACGGTCGAACAGTTCGATGAGCCATATATTAAATGTTCGTTAATCATATTTTGCAAACTTGTGATTGATTAGAACAACGTTAGCGATCGTTTGAAATTTTCGTTCCTGCTGACATGTTTCAACTCGTTTTCCAGACAACGAGATGAAAAAAAAAATTGGGGATTTTTTTGCCGCGGAGAAATAAACGCATCGAAGCTGTAACATATACAAACAACAAAAGAAAAAGCAAAATGGCAAGGCAGTATTTTTCAGCTTGGCAACGGAATAATAGCCGCTCTTCCGGTTTTTAAGATAAAATACGACAGCTTTCCAAAACGTCGCTACTGTATTTTCAACGGGTTTGTCAAGTATACAAGATCACTCCAAATCCTCGAGATCAATAGTACTAACTTTCCATTGTGATTTACTAATGACTAGAAAGTTTGCCAACATTTTTTTTCTTTCCCTTTTCTCAAATAATAATGGAAGAGAATGCTTTTATTCTTTTTATTTTTCAATTCAATGGCAGGCAGACTTAGTCCGAATCTTTTCAATTTGAAAGATGGTTTCAAGGCATTCGGATAAACAGGGTTAAAAGGGCAAAGTGTTGGGAATTAGTGTTGAAGTGATCAAATTTGATTCCCTCCCAAAATTTTGGGACTTTATGGTCTACTGAGGGGAAATATAAGGATTTTTTAAAAAACTTACTAAAAAAAATTTTTTTTGCCTTAATTTCATTTTGCAAATTTTTTTCTTTTGAGAAATTGTTTTCAAATTTCTTTGTTAAACCAAATTTAAAATCAAGGAAAGATTTTAGTAATTTTTTGATAATGTTAAATCATGTAATATTTTTGGTAGTCGAACAAATCTTTTGATAATTTTTTGTAGTCGAACAAATCTTTTGATAATTTTCTGTAGTCGAACAAATCTTTTGATAATTTTTTGTAGTCGAACAAATCTTTTGATAATTTTTTGTAGTCGAACAATCTTTTGATAATTTTTTGTAGTCAAACAAATCTTTTGATAATTTTTTGTAGTCAAACAAATCTTTTGATAATTTTTTGTAGTCAAACAAATCTTTTGATAATTTTTTGTAGTCAAACAAATCTTTTGATAAATTTTAGTAGTCGAACAAATCTTTTGATAAATTTTAGTAGTCAAACAAATCTTTTGTAAGTTTTTTTTTTTGAACAAATCTTTCGATTACTGATTCTTGTCAAAAAAAAGTCTGCAAAATATCTTTACATCTCGTGCCCTGAGCAGGGCAACCGCAACGGGTTCGTTAACAAGCCTATTCGCTGCTGTTAAGGTTAGTAGATCTAATTTTGATGCATGCAAGTCATGACGGGGCGACAAAAATTGTCAAAAAAAGCCACCAAATGAAATTTTAAATAAAATCTTATCGGCATCTGGTTTATGAAATGCAGAATTCAAAAAAACTACTTTTAGTTCTAAAAAACTTCGTTTTGAGTTCTTTGTTCTATAGATCTAAGACTAACACCAGGAAATCAATTATCAGGAAAAGGTAAGAACAATCATATAATTAAAAATCCTCTTTTCAAAGCGATTCAATCTGGTATTGAAAAACTCACGAAATACAAAACCTTTTTAAAAGAGGAAAATTCGAACTTGAAACTTTTCTTTGTTGTCAAACGGTCTTCGTGTTCGCTAGTTCCATTCTAAAATAAAATTAAAGGACTTTTCCATCGATAAAAATGATTCTTTCGCTTTCCATTTCCCGAGTGCAGACGTACACCTACGACCTCTGCGCTTCAAAAAAATTTGCATAAACATTAAGGTAGGAGGAATTTCCTCCCCTCTAGCCCTGACAAGTTATCGCTCGAAAGAAGTTTCCTCATCCATTTAAATCTTAAAAAGAAGAAAATGATATGAAAATAAAGAAGTCAGAACATTTTGACAGCGCTAGGCTTCCAAACAGTTGGATAACTTCCATCATTTATTTAACTGTTAAAACTTGAGATTTCAAAACATGATCCCAAGTTAAAAGAGCTTACGTCAATCGTCTTAAGAATTCGAGATAATGAATTAAACGTTGTGAAAAAGCATTGAGGTAAACCATTTGCTTTACGCATTTTGAACAAAAACTTTGCTTATTATTACATTAATTCATGCTTTTCACGAAGCAAACGTCATAAAACCTTCCAATTCCCAAATCCCTTTCAAAACAGCTTTCCCGAGATGCGCGGGGAGGGGAAAAAAATGGAAGATCCCTCGAGAGAGCTATTTCTTAGAAATCGATTAAAAAGCAGACTTTGAAAAAAAAAAAAGATGATTTTCGACAATGGAAAATATCCAGGGTTTAATTTTGAGGGGAAAAAATGAAAAAGAAATATCGGTCATCTGATAATGGCCAAAGTCACACAAGTTATAGAAGTGAAGTTTCGAAGGAGATAAATTTCTATCTTTCACCAGTTTCATTCTAAGTTGCTCGTAATGAGGAAACTTTCTTCGCTAAACACCGATCTGATCTTCCAGGTTCAGATGTGTTGGAAAACAGTTGCTGTCCCGGTTTGCCGCCTTTTTCCTTGAGGTAAAAAAATGAGGGTTTCGCCAGAATTTAAATTAGACATTCGCTGGTTGATTATCAATCTAGAAACTAGGTAGAAATTGGCAATGATTGAATTCGGTTCCTTTCCAGAGTTCCGGAGCTTGAGAGTTTTCAGAGAAGAGAAGAGAATTTTTAGGGACTTAATAAAACCAAAATAATTTTTGCAACAATTCTACTTTATCAGAAATGCTGGCTTTTTCCCCCAAATTTTTAGTTAATCAATTTTTCTCAGAATTTTTCTTGTAAATTTTTGAAGTGAAACAAATCTTTTGATAATCTTTTGATGTCAAACAAATCTTTTGATAATTTTTCCAAGTCAAACAAATTTTTTGATTATTTTCTTTAGTCGAACAAATCTTTTGATGATTTTCTTTAGTCGAACAAATTTTTTGATGATTTTCTCTAGTCAAACAAATCTTTTGATGATTTTCTTTAGTCGAACAAATCTTTTGATGATTTTCTCTAGTCAAACAAATCTTTTGATGATTTTCTCTAGTCGAACAAATTTTTTGATGATTTTCTCTAGTCGAACAAATCTTTTGATGATTTTCTCTAGTCGAACAAATTGTTTGATGATTTTCTTTAGTCGAACAAATCTTTTGATGATTTTCTCTAGTCGAACAAATTTTTTGATGATTTTCTCTAGTCGAACAAATTGTTTGATGATTTTCTTTAGTCGAACAAATCTTTTGATGATTTTCTCTAGTCGAACAAATTTTTTGATGATTTTCTCTAGTTGAACAAATCTTTTGATGATTTTCTCTAGTTGAACAAATCTTTTGATGATTTTCTCTAGCCGAACAAATTCTATGATGATTTTCTCTAGTCAAACAAATCTTTTAATAATTTTTCTTATGAAACAAATCTTACGATAATTTTTGTTGTTTCAATCAAACTCATTTACTTAGATCTTGTCCCAAATGCAGTCTTGGTTTAGATTAAACCCCGCCAGGACTCAAATTCATTACTTAAAGTCAGGCTTAACCTTGGCCTAGCTCGAAAACAGGAGACTTCACCCGAGTCAAAAATTACCTTTACACCTTTAGACTTCCAGCCCAACCCCATCTTAATACAGACCTCTACTCTCCTTTTTCTCCTTTACTTACATTCAAAAACAAAAATATTTTTCACTGAAGATCTCGAAAAAAAAACCTCAGAACCCCTTTGAACATCCTCAACGGAAAAACCTTTAAAAAAAATTTATAATTTGATTAGCCATTAAACGTTTCCCGTTAAATGAAGTAAAACTTTAAGGCGTTTTCATTTGCGTCACATACGCTGCAATAAAATGATAAAAAAAAAAAGAAAACCCTTCCTCCAAGAAAAGGAAAAAAACCGCAAAAAAAAATTGTTTTCCGTTTTCAAGATAAATAAATACGATAAAAAGTTATCTTCCTCATTTTCATATACCATTTCAAAATTATTTCAAACTTTTTATCGTACTCTCTATCTCTTTTTAATAAGAGACATCTTGAAAAGTTTTAAATTTTAAATTGAGAGACTGGGGAAAAGGGGATGAAAAAATTGAAAAAAAAAAAAAAAAAAAAAAAGAACTTAAAGTTGTTGATAAAGTATAACTTTTCTGTTTTTTTGTTAGCCGATAGAGTCGATACATTCGCTTCGGAATCAGAAATGTCGTATAGTCGAAGAAAAGAAAATATATATAAAATACAAGGATGAAATACGTGTAAAAAGTACGAAATACTCAGATAATCAAGGTATATATAGAGAAAATCGTGAGCCAAGAATTTATTCCCTCGAGGATGAGAAGATAAAGATTTTGAAAACCGTCTGGTGTCGACCGAACCCGGAAAATCTCGAATTCCTCGAGTATCTTCTTTCCAGCCAAAAAGAGAGAGAGAGAGAAAAAAAGGGCTGCTGACACGGTGCGTATGCGGTAATTCTCGATATCGAATCTCCTTATATTATCAGGGATGACGAGGGAAAATCAATGGGCCTAAAGTTTCGATCCCGATCCTTTCAAATCCTTTTTTATGATATTATTTTGCATGAGAATATGTGGATTTACTTTGATTCGGATATTTACACCTTGTAATTTTCCGGGTGAAATTGAAAATACGGTCGTCGAGAGGTAAACATTTTATTAACTTGGAAAACAAATACTTTTTTCACTTTGGGAAAAAGGGCTGGGGGGGGGGGGTTAGATTTTGATAGGATATAAAACAGAATTTTAGACTTTTTAGTATTTAGGAGAAAAGAGCGACAAAGTAATTTAAATGGCTTTCAAAATCGCGTGAATTTTTTTTTTATTTGAAAAAAAGGTTTCCTTGGTTTTCACACGGAAAAAGTTTCGAAAGTGAAGATTTTTGTACTGCTTTGGGGTAGCCAAGTTTCTGGTCAAATTACCCGGTGTTAGAAGGCTTATCCTTTATAAAATGATTTCTCGAGTGTGATTTTTGAAGCTTTCTAGTGTTTTGAAACATTTTATGGCCATAGAGGAATTTTAATACTCGCGGTGTATAAAAATTACAACAGGATGTTCGGGATTCTCTGTATTCCACGTTTTAAGAAACCTTTTGTTTTTTCTTATGTCTTGTTTTTGTTATTAAATATATTGAAAATATAGCGATGATGCTAACATTTTTGTGGGATCGTGTATTAAATATCATATATATTATCGAAGCCTGAATAACAACAACAACCTCGTAAATATATCAATTGTCATCAACACCCTTTCGTCCCGTTGCCCACAGCCTTCCTATTCTCCCGCCACTCCTACAGCTGGAGAACTCCGTTTTTGTTTTCGGTTATGGAGGGGGGGGGGGGGGGGGGGGGGGGTCCAGGTTGTTTGTCCGGGCGTCTGTCCGTCTGTCCGAAGAGAAAAATAATATTTAAAAATAATAGGGAAAAATAGGAAAAATGGGGGAAAATTTTTAAATAATATTTTAATAACGTAATTTTAATTAAATAATATTTTAATAACGTATACTTATTTAAATTTTTAAATAAGGCGGAAAATTAAAAATCTAAAAAGGTCGAAAATTAAAAATTTTAAAAGGTGGAAATTTAAAAATGTAAATATATAATAATATATTATTCAACTACGATTGTAAAGATGTTTTTATTCGAGGTCTTTTTATTTCAAACAACCAAACAAACAACCTGGACCCCCCCCCCCCCCCCCCCCTGTAACGAGACGGCTTTTATAATGTTTTAACTATTCTTTTTATTTAATTGATTCTTAATATTCACTATTATAACTTGATTTGCATTAGTCGTATGATATCGTATGATGTTGTTCGAGCATTAGGCTTTTACTTCACTTTAATCACTTATTTGGTTCTTCTTCGTTGACCGCGGTTACTAGAATGAGATCTCTTCGCTTCTGTGCTTCTTAATTTATACCTGAGCTTCGCTCTTCATTTGCGGACTGCGCATGTCTCCATTGTTATTCATTTATCTTCATTGTTCTTCTTTTGTTTGATCTTCAGATGTTCCGTTGCTACTTTGTGATTTCGGGGTTTTAGCGTTCTTGAGATTTCTTAAGTTGGCAGCAAATTCGAATTCTTGGTAAAAATGGCGATGTTTATTTATCTTCGAGGTTATGTTTACTTTTGTTTAAGTTTTAATTTATATCATTTGATTTTCGGATTATTCGGATTAAACATGTAAGTACGATTTCCATTACACCCCCCCCCCCCCCCCCCCCCCCTCCATAACCGAAATATTATTTCGGAAGAATAGGAAGGATGTGGGCAACGAGACGAAACGTTGTTGATGACAATTGATAGATTTACGGGGTTGTTGTAGTTATTCAGGCTTCGATAATATATATAATATTTAATACACGATCCCACAAATCAAATTTTTAAAAGTTTAAATCATTAATCTAAAGTTTTTAAAAATTTTTAATGGAAATTTTTTGGAAATTTACTAATCCATCTTTACATTAATGTAGCCGGAGTCGGGTTGAAATTTCGGGTATCTTTTCCTATTTTCCCCTATTATTTTTAAATATTATTTTTCTCTTCAGACAGACGGACAGACGCCCGGACAAACAACCTGGACCCCCCCCCCCCTCCATAACCGAAAACAAAAACGGAGTTCTCCGTTCAATTAATTTAACTTGACTTGAATAATTTTTATTTCACCATAAGGCCTAGGAAAACCATTTTTATCAAATTTTAGGAAAGATCGCTGTGGCAAATGCAACTTATGTGAGCTCGACGTCCCGACCAAAGGCAACACAACAAATCTCTGGAAACACTTAAAACAGAAGCACAAAAATGTGTACGAAGCTGCAAAGAATGATAAAAAAAGCAAGAACAGTAAAAATAAAAACAGTACGGGTGAAGAAGAAGAAAACTCAGATTTAAATTCAGATGTGGATGGATTAATCTTTTGATAATTTTTTCTAGTCGAAGAAATTTTTGGATGATTTTCTCTAGTCAAACAAATCTTTTGATGATTTTCTCTAGTCGAACTAATCTTTTGATAATTTTTTCCAGTCGAACAAATCTTTTGATAATTTTTTCCAGTCGAACAAATCTTTTGATAATTTTTTGTTGTTGAACAAATCTTTTGATAATTTTTTCTAGTCGAACAAATCTTTTGACAACTGCTTTCTAGTTTAACAAATTTTTTGATTATCTTTTGCAGTCGAGCAAATCTTTTGATAATTTTTTCTTGTTAAATCAAAATTTTCAATTCCAAAATTAATTTTGAACAAACTCCTAAAGCACAAAAAGAGGTAATGAGATCAGGCTGACTTTCAATAAAAAACTACAAAAATCCCATAATCACAAAGAAGTAATAGAAAAATTTTGGCAAATGAAAAATTCTGAATAAATTTTACTTGCCAAGAAAATATTTTGCATGAAACTGTCACAACTTGTTGTGTACAATGCCTAACGTAATTTTCGTAAAAACCTTACAGACTTCGAACAGAAAAAACAGGAGTTTTACGGGAAAAAAGGGACCAAATTCGATCTCTGAATAAAAGATGAAATGACACTCAAGCTAAAATCAAACATAAATTTAAAACCCATGACGATCCTTGTTTATTGGTTTTAATGTGCAATAACCAGAGGGACAAACCGATGCAGTTTTGCGTAATTGTAAAAATAAATCAGCCGTTTACGACCGATAGTGCGGATGACACCATAAATCTCATAAGCGGTTTTATTAAACAATTTAGGAAAAAAAAAATTTCCAAGAAAACCGGAAAAAAATCCTAGTCAACTTCCATTATTTTTTTTAATATCACACCGAAAAATCCTTAATTAGAGAAAAATTTAATTTTAAAGGCATTCGAGATTCTCCCTCGTAGGGAGGAGGAAAAAAAAAAAAAAGAAAAGAGGAAAAAAAAACCGAGAAAAAATGGTGCATTTAATGTTATACGAGGAAAGAACGTTTTGTATCATTTGTCATAGGTTTTAGGAAAGGAATGAATAAAAAAAAAAAAAAATATCGAAGCAACGTGGTCCTGGAAAACGCAATCAATCAAAGGACAGAACGAGATGACACGTGTGTGGGACAAGTCGGTTTCGGACATGCTTCGGTCCATCCGGTTATGACATAATATTATTGACGACTAACGGTTCGCGAAAAAGGGGAACGAGGGGGATGGAAAAGGCGACCTACGGTTTTCACGACCAAAAAAACTGGATTCATCTCAATTTTCTCGTGAAAAGCTACAAATAGGAATTTTTATATATTTAAAAAAAAAAATCCTTTTTTCCAGAAATCCCGAAAAAATAAAAAAATCCTCACTCCACTAACCTACATCATGCCTTATTTGCATTTAAACGGGGTTCGACTTTGTGTATATTGCAATAAACACTAAATACGGAAGAAACAAAGAAACAAGAGAAACAATTTAATAATGCAAATAAAGTAGAAAATACAATGGAAGATTGCTGGTTACCAAACTTAAAGCCTAAACAAGTTAAATGTGAATTACCGACAATTAAACATGTCAGCGAAAACCGAATTACCTTGTTTCGAGGAACCATAATTTTCACCTAATTCTGCTGTAACTGATGCAACCGTAATTACTCGATTATCTATCCTTAATTGCGCTATTATAGTGTTTGTTTTTGTCCCGTGATAAATTACAAAAAAATTTTATTTAAAAATTTTAATTTCCATTATGGAATATATCTCAAGGCGGATTTTCGTGGAATTCCTCAAAAATCATAATTTATGTAACAAGAGCCCTACTCGCTTACGTCAGAAACTACTTGAATGAATAACACCTATGCTAGTTAATTAATACAAAGGTTTCTAACATTTATCGATTTTCAGGTGAAGCTTTATCAAAATTTTCAATTATTCCACTGCTATTGTCTACTTGCTCTGTGCAAAGTTACGTTTCCTGTTATAGAATAGGCAACTTACATCACAAATTATCGGAGTTCGTTAATCCATGCTAAAAATTTTTTTAATGTTTTTCAGATAGAATTTTTATTAGAAATTCAATTTCTAGAAAAACCCGCCAAAAACGACCATGCGCCATTTTGAGATAATGAAAGTCATTACTGAGTGGAAACCTTGGTTCTTATTGCTGGAGTCTTCGCGCCAAAAGATTAGCCAATAATAAAGTCAGTTGTGACGTCACTAGTGCGTTTCACTCTCTTTAAAAAAAATGGTGGCAGCGGTAAAATGCGAAACTACGTGTCTCAAGAGCCTGGTGCTTAAACAAAGAGCTTAATAGGGAGTGGACACTATACTGAGCCATCTGTTACATAGGGGTACGCCATTTTGAAAAGTGGGAGCTCCCATGATCACAAATTTGACGGCAGCCAATATTGAAATGGAAAGCGAACATCGGGATTGGTAAATTTTTCAATTTGAGAATGGCGGAGGGAGTCATGCCATCCTGTTTTCGCATGACTCCCTCTAGTCAGCAACCTGCAGCCTTTGACACGTCATCCTCCTATCGTTGCCGCGGCCTGCCCTGGACTATTAAGCAGCGCCCGAGCGACATGACCCCTTCACCTGAGCCCTAACGATTTGATCACTCCTGTGATCAACAGTTGGCCAGTGAGCCTCCGGACTTTCTCATTCGATCGCATACGCAAGCTCCTCGTAAGCAGATACCGGAGCTGCTGAGTAAGTGCCACTGCTCCTTGTAGTCACGGTCACCAAATGCCCAGTTGTCTGCTTTCAATCACCAATTTTTCTCAGGCCTAAGGTACAAATGACCCGCCTTTACAGACTCCACTGCACATCACAAATCCTACGCATTCATGACACGATATTAAAAATTAAAATATTACTCATAATGACAATACCCAGAAAAACACATTTCGAAAATCCATTAAAAACCAGAACATTCTCTTTTGACAATAACTCGCCCAATATTCAAATACTACGCACCGAAAATTTATGATCAAACGTCAGGAAAATATGCAGTAGGATTTCGAAATATTTTCAAAGAGAAATGCATTAACGAGGGTTCCATTGGTAAGTTTAACGCATTGCCAGCATAACAGACCGTTGTCTCTCACTCCTCACAAATGAAATTTCCCCATTGGATGCTTTTATTCAACCAGGTAGCTAAGACTATTTTCAATACTCTATTCAAAATATCACAATCGGGTGGGGGGGTATTTTCGAAACAAACGTGGATTTAAATTTTCTTTAAAATTTTTGTGTCGCCATCTTTTGACAAAATTATAAACTAGCGCTCTGAAAAAATGATTTTTTACTGCTAACCAAACTTTTCTGCATAAAATTTTTACGGTTAGTAAGAATAGGGACTTTTAAGGACTTTTCAAAAGTAGAGCCCTTTAAGGTCTTAGATAAAAATAAGGAAAAAGTTTAATTTTGGAGCAAAGATAGGACGAGAATTTTTTTAAGAGCAAAAATCCTTCTTTTGCAAAAAAAAGATTCACCCTAGGAAAAAATCCTGAACTAAAATTAAAAATTTTTATTAATAAAACCAAAAATCCTCAACATAAGAAATAAAAGGAAACCTCCCAGTTAACAGCAGCACATTGCGACTAAATTCCAAGATAATTTTTATAATGACTTTTAATTTTGTGGAAAATCTCAGGGCAACCAACCCTGGTGATGACGCACTTCAGAAATTTAAGCTCGAGCCTTGAAGAACTGAAGAACTTCTCGAACTGGTCGCTCCCGGACCTATTTTTACTCCACCGATTAAAACTCGTTAACTTTCATAAAACCAAGCTTTTGGTTATCGCCCTACATTAATCCCGATTAAATCGAGGAAACACAAACTCTTCCCTCCCATTCCCATATAAAGCAATAAGAGAAATTGCGACCTGCATTAATTAGTATTTGCTGCCGCGCCAAATATTTCACTCATATAACCACTAATGATCCTTGCATTAATTAGTCTTACTACTCCTCTCCTCAGCCTCGATTCGTTTTACCCTTCGGTTTAAATTTTTTTTTTATTATTATTATTGCTCCTCTAGCTAAAATTATACATCCAGATTAATATTTTAGTTTTAATTACGGGAATAAATTACAGGTGGAAAATATTGCGAGGGTAATTTCAAATACTTATTAAAACGTTTTAATAAGCTACACAAAAATAACGTTATGCATGCATATATATATATACCGCTGAGAACTTTTAGTTAGGATTTAAACGCTTACGAGTTTTCGCTGAGAAATTTCCTCCTAATGTTTCTAATAAAAGAGGAAACTCGAGGGATTGACGGTCGTGTAAAATTTTACGGCATTCCATGCAAAACATCAACGAACAAAAACGTTATACGGCTATGCTTAGATACCTGACGGCATTATGTCACTTCTCCAGAGTGAATAAAAGCAAATAAACATCGTCGAGGGATCTGAACCATAACGGAGCATAAACTTAAATAACATCCCTTTTTTTTTATTCGATTTTCAGGAATCTAAACCGTGGCACGGAGTTCGAAAAAAAAAAGACAACGCCCTCGAAAAAAGAAAATCAAAAGAAACAAATGTGATAAAATAAAATAAAAAAAAATTGCGGAAAACAATTATGCCTGAATGACAACATAAAACTAGTCAGATAGTTGCATGAAGACATCAGTCCATCTTTTTTTAGTACACGCGACTATTTTCTCGCGTGAAATTATAAATGACATGTATTTTTTGCTGTCTGCTCGTTTCCGGCTCGGTTATTATTTAATTTTTCTTGGGGGGGAAAGAAAATTTTTGCTTTGAGTTGGGGGATTTTTTCCATTAGGAAAAATTAAGTGATTGACTTAAAGATTTTGCGCCTGAGAACTAAAGAAAAAAAATCTGAGCCAAGTTGAAACTTGCAATAATATTAACTTAGAACTCAATTATTAACGAAATAAGCAACAAATTTTTCAGCAGTTTTTTTAAGCCAATTATTTTTTAGTAGAGGAAATTTTTTCATAATTTTTAGTCAAACAAATTTTTTTAAGATTTTTAATTAAAATTTTCTCCAAATTTCTAGTCAAACAAATTTTTTTTAAATTTCCTGTCCAACAATTTTTTTCAAAATCTCTTGTCGAACAAGCTTTTTTAAAACTTTTAGCTAAAATTTTCTCAAAATTTCTAGTCAAACAAATTTTTTCAATTTTTTAGTCAAACACATTTTTTTTAAAATCTCTTGTCCAACAGATTTTTTTACTTCCAGTTTTTACTTTTTCTTGTCCAACCAATTTTTTCTAAATTTCTAATTGAAATTTTCTTAAAGTTTCTCGTAGCACGAAATAATTCTCTCAAAATTTTAATTGCCATCATTTTTTCTATTATTTTGCTTGAAAAGCTAAATCTTTCCATTTCGGTAGCTGCGAGGTAAACTATCCGACATACGTCACGAGCCGCGCTCTAAGATGGCCGTTCAATGTTTACTATTTATATGGAGTCGATCGTCTTCTTATTCGAGTGTCTGTGACGTACATCGGATTGTTTACCTCGCAGCTACCGATTTATAAAAAAATTCAAACTGTCCAGACGCCATATTCGACCTCGGGATTAGTCAGCCTCTCCTAAGAAAAATCTGCATAGCACATCTTTTCCCTTCTATTGCATAATTAAGTCTTCTAAGCAAATCCATTTCTTCAGTAAAAAAAAAATCTTCGAGTGGGTTTTAGGCCATGCTGATTGTTTAACGTATCACGACCCCCTTGAGGGACGTCGAAAACCGAAAATACATGTTTAATCATGTCTGGGATCAATGTTCATTCATTTGTTATTGAATCGATCATATAAGGTTCATTATTACGCCCATAGTACGGCATCGCCCTTGTCAGGATCCCGCATGTATCCGTCTAACACGATTTTATCGCGAATGATCTAAAATTTATCCGAATCCCATCTTTACCTTAATTCTCTTATTTCACGGTTATAATTTTTCATAACAAATAAATGAATTTTACATCCCCGATTTTCGACTGGAAATGATTCATTATCCGAGCCGAGCTGAAATTTAAAATGTATCAACATGGTCGTGACAGCTTGATAAGCGCTGGGTAAAAGGAAACAAAGGATGATTAGAAAGTTGTCGTCTCGGGGATACATTAATTATAAAGTCATTGTCGATATTACCTTAGATGATGCTTACTTATTTACCACCAGCTCCCGGAAGAGTTTATTAATGCTGTGTTATCACTTTTTGGGTTAGAGATAAGTCAGGCAGGAATATACTTCTGTTTTATTACCCCCTTTATTCGAAAGGGAAACGTTATTAATATAAAGGATTTTTTATATTTTTATAAAGATTCGAGTTGTTTGTTATAATTCCAGAAGGAGAATGAGATCAAGGAGTCAAAAGATAAGGAAAAGATATTTTGGCTGACATCCAGTCCTGCTATAGCCGTTTTGAGTGCATGTTTCAACTTGTTCTCACTTTTTTTTTATAACGTCAAATAATTTTGATGGTAGTTGGCGTTTGTAGATTTCCACAAGTTTGGCTTGTTTTGTATTTTTGAAGTTTTAAGAGATGAAGGATTTTAAAATTTTGCACAGCATAGGAAAAATCAAAATCCTGTAATCTTGGGTCACTTAACCTAAAAAGTTGCCTATGATGATTTCTACTTTATCTCAAAGTTAGATTTCAGCCTTAAGCTTTAGTAAAAAAAAGCCACTCCAACTAGAAAAAATTATTACACTAAAAGAAGCCAAAAATCTCATTTTTGGGACTCTAAATACATTTTTGTGAACCTGTTACTTGCAAAAATAAATGCATACTTTTAAAATGGCAAGTGCAAATTTCAAAAAAGCAGCTACACATGATAATAGTAACAGCAGACTATTTTTAGGGTCAGCAGGTTTGATAAAAACAAGTCTCAATTTTTTAATTCTAACATCACTGCATCCACCAGCAATCAATTCCATTTATATTCTTGAAAAAATCCTTGCAGCACTTTATGGTTCAAAGATCGCTATGACAAGAAACTAGGTAGATTTTTAAGAAGAAACACAACTGGTTGCAAATAAATTCAGGAGTAAGCCTCCATTAGTCCTAAATGGAGGCAGCATATGGAATAACGTCATGCAAGCCCATCAGCCCAACATGAATTATGTAGCCTTATTCCAGTTGTTGCTTCAATCATAACTTTTTTTTCAAAAATTTTCTTCTAAAAATACAAACATGATAATTTCCTAAAACAAAACCTCAAAATGGTTGGTTCAGCTGTAACGTTATTTCCAAAATAAAATCGTACATTGATTCCTAGCTAAAATTTTTAACACTTAATCAGCACTAGCAGCATTATTTCCAGACAATCACATTAAACTGCATTTAAGATTTAAAAAAATTCAAGTAGTCCAAATTCTCCCACCTGACTTGGCTTTCCCAATGCTAAACTTGTTGCCCAGATCAACATGCCCGGTACTTCCTTCAAATGATGTTCATCACTTTAAAATAAATTATCCAACTTTTCAGAAACCAAATCCAGTATTAAAATGACACCCACTATTCTCAAGGAAAAAAAAATGCTCAGCTACATTTTAAAAAACTGACACACCTGCAGCATGTTGTGAAAACCCACAATTAATTCATCTCAAAACACAAATAATCAACAGCGAAATGCATTTACATAACTCCCCATAAAGCATTTTATGTCTGAGTATTAATGATTTCTAGAATTTTACTTAAAAACCAGACAATGATCGAATGCATCAAAATGGCATTTGAATTCTCCCAACGCTCACCTATTAAAAATCACAATAACAAGACCGCTTATCCATCATAAACACATTTCATTTAATACGGTAACTGATTATCAACTGATGATCAATAATGAAAACAGCCACACAAAAGCTTTAAAAAATCCAAAATACAATACAATCTAACCAAAAAAAAAATCCTCCCTAATAACCTCAACTGCACAATCAATTACCGTGATGCATTCAAAGAACTCGTTCATGGCAATTTGCTATAAGATCCAGGGAAACCTTATTCTGCTTAGCATTCAATCATTTCAATCGTGAGAGTGGCAAATAAGACGATATACGTTTAGCATTATGTCAAGCATTGAAGATTTTCTGGATACGAGTAACCCCTATGCGTTCGCGCATTTAAACTTAACCTCAAAAATGTATAAACAACTCTTACCTTACTAGTAGTTATCCTAATGTGTAAGAGGCACTGAATCTTCGGAATGTATTAAAAATCTAAAACGAATTAAACTACGCACAATATATCACAGCCACAGCACTATTCACTATTTTTTCCCACATTTTTACACTACTCCGATCGTCTTTTGCTATTGATCTTAAATTGTTTTGTAACGGTTAGCGGGAAGTATCTGCGCATGACAATTTTGAAATGTACTGAACGCACTTTCGAATGGAATTCCTGCAAAGTAGTTTCCGTTTTTGGCTAAATACATTTTTTTTCCTTAACTTTTTATGAATTTAATCAATAGAAGGCTGAATTTTAAATAATAATTTATTTTATTAGTTCTTTTACCGGACATTCCAGGGATTTTTTGTGAATTAAACTAAAAACTGAACTCATAACCTCACAGCATTAAAAGTGACCGCTTCCTGCGATGTCTTTTGAATTCAAATCTCAATTTATATTAGATTTTCATGGAAAGTAGGCGAGTAAATGCTATTCAGCATCTGGGGAGGGGTTAAGAAACACATTATTAGAATAGTGCCCAGACAATGTTCAAAAACTTTTTTACAAAACCATAAATTTGATATCTGCCAATGAATTCGACTGAATCAGCACCAGTAACCTGTCCCACAGATTTAGGCAACAACCATAGACCTTTTTACAAACTGGTTTTCTCTAATACTGAGCTGTGACTCTGTGATTAAAATGTAACAACTTTCTAAGTAAAAATCTCATCGTTTTTAACCTTGCATCCCAAAACTTTGAGATTCTAAATCGCTAATGCTTGAAAGGGCACAGCTGACTCTGTTTTAATTTTAATTGAAGGTTATTCTTGATCCTAATCATACTTACCTTCAACAAAACAAAACAAAGGACTGCTAAGAAAATAAAAAAATCAAATTTTCTGAAAATGATTTAATGATTTAAAAATTCATATCTTAAATTAAGTGCTGACAAAACAAAATCTTCAGACAATAAATTTCTGCTTAAAGAAAACAATTTCATAAGCCTTGTAAATGCTGCTTAGTTCCCTCTAAGGAATATTAGCAAGATAATCTTTAATATTACTAGGATCTAATCTTCTAAACCCATTTTGATCACAAACTCCAACCTCAATATTATCAGCTGTCATTTGTCCCTCAAATCCTTCCTTTAATGTTAAAATCGCAGTATGAACAGCATCATCCAGTTCCAAATCTTCACTATATCTCTTCTCTAAGAATGTTTTCCCATTAATAAAATTCTTCCCCATAGCAGTAGCTTTCCATGCAAAATAAGATCCAGAAGGGTCACACTGAAACAAATAAGGTTTCCCATCGTCCCAACCACAGATAAGTAAAGATACACCAAAAGGACGAACGCCTCCTGATTGAGTGTATTCCTGCATGACCATTGCTACTCTTGGAACGAGTTGAGCAGTTGGGATAGGCTCTTGGTACGTAAGATAGTACTGTTGCGCCATCTTCCTTGCTCTACGGACTAATAACCTGTAATCAGGTCCCATTCCACTGTAGACCATTCCTATGTGATCTGTGATCATTTCTACTTTATTAACGCTGTGCTCATCATAGAGGATTGATTTGTGCTTGTTTTCTGTGGCTAGCACTACACCATTTGAGGCTTTGATTCCTACTGAAGGTGCTCCTGCAGCTACTGCAGCTAAGGCATATTCGATCTGTACAAGCTTCCCAGAAGGACTGAAATGTAAAGAAAATTTATGAAATGAAAATTGTAAGGCTTGACTTGAATTAATATGAAAAATATTTTGTTGGCATATATTCTAATAAGAGGCGTTTAAATTTATTTACTGTTGCTGACTCTTTGAGTCTGTGAATCTTGACTTTATCATTTCACATTAATTTTTCAGATGCTATTTAACCAGACGGTCTTCTCTGTTTCTTACTATTCTCAGAAACTTGAGTAAGTTATGAAAAATTTTAATCCTACTAAAACTACTGGCTAATCCAGTAATCACCACGTTTCAGCCGCATTAATAAACGACTGAAATTACACCGACCTATAAATCTTTAGCATTATAATCGTCTCTTAAATATGACAATCCTTTCATTGGACATTAAAATACTAAAGAATTCAGTTATATTACCTAAATGTCGTAAGAGAAAAACTATATCGTTCAGACTCCATGATTACAAATCAAAATTCACTTTTGTTTACAGCCTTGTCATTAGTCGTTGCGCTTTGCAGTTTTGCTCGATAGTTGCCATTTTGCTACCGTCAAGCTCGACGAGTTCGATTTCTGAACGTCCTCCTAAGAAATATTTTAAAAAATTCGATTTTTTCTACCTAAAAGTTTTAATATTTTAATTTTTAAAATGTCTGTGTATAAAAACAACATTCATTCTTCGTCATCTGATATCCCGGCTGATGTCGGTTACGGTTCATTAACATATTCGGACAATTATTACAAAAAAGAGGCTGGAAACCCTTATAACAATAATAATTTTCACAGGTATTGTAAATTTCTTTTCTCAAGTTCCTTAATAACTATTTTTTAATTAAATGAAATTAATTTACAGCGTTGATTATATAACACTGCCGAAATCAAAAGAACATAGCGGACACGGGACATATCTATTCTGGACGCTAGTAGTTCTTCTCTTCGTTTTAGCTCTAGGAAATCTTGTTTTAACATTCGTTATCCTGGGAGTATTGAGATTAGGGCAAGGAATGGAAAGTTTGGAGTTAGTACCAGAAGAATCTCTTATAAAATTTTATGGTAACACAGACTTAGACAGGATTTATAAGAGAGATGGAAAAATTGAAAGTTTTAATGAATCACCATTAGAAATTTTAGGTGATGTAGATGTTGCACATATCAGTATTTCTGATAATGAAAGGCATATGACACCTACTTTAGAATTTGGTTTGAAAAATGGTGTCGTAAAAAACATAGAATCATTTCAAGTAAAACACCCAGTTACAGGTGAACCCATATTCTCAACTGACTTCCCAAATTTTGGTTTGCCAAGTGGAGTTGCTAACTTGGATGTGCAAATAGCATTAACTAAAAGAATAGCAAGTCCTATTGATGAAAGCCTTTTGATAAAATCTGATTTACGTACAAAATTAAAAGGGAGTGAAGGTACTCACATGGATGGCAGGGAAATTATTTGGTCTGCTGATGAAGATATTTTTTTGAAGAGTGTGAATAAAAGCATTATTTTCAGTGGATATAACGGAGTGTTTTTTGATCTTAAAAATATTCCAATAGCATCAAGTACTCAGGATACAAGGTCTCATGCACAGTATAAAATATGTGTGTGTATGCCAACAGGAAAATTATTTAGGCTTCCAGTTCCTCCAGGGCAAGGCTCTCAAGTTGGATGTCATACAGTAGATTTATCGCCTAGTCAAAATCCATGTTTTTAATTTTTTTTAAGCTGATGGTAGTTTCCAGTAGGATTGGTGTTTTCATTTCCAAAAAAAGTATCCAAAAAATTGTGTCTTTTTTTTTATGGTAACAAAATTTGTTATTCCTGACATGTATAAATGGTTTTTTTTTTTTTTTAAAATGAGAAGCTATTTTAGTCGTGAATACTAATCTAGTCATATATCAGCTAGTCGCAATAAAAATAGTCTTAATGATGTTGTTACAATTATTTGTGTAATTATTAGCAGTATTTGAATGTGTTTTTTTTTATATTTAAAATGGCTGTTGAATTGTTTTTATTTCTTGTTATAAATTATTTTCAGTGTCAACGAATTTTTTTTAAAAATATATGGCGCTTTGTAATGAAGAAAGGTTTATATTCTTTTCGTGCAGTTATCACCTCATCGCGTGAGTCGCTATCGACTTATTTAAGGTCTTTCTTTGTTGCAGACTGGCAAATAAATTTTCAAAGTAGGAAATGTGTTGATTAATTCTGAAAAATGAGCACATAATACTCTATAAAGCCCAGATTCGATTTGGTTAAGATTTTTAAATAAATTAAAAGGCTAAGCTGTGCCAAGTAGATCCGCCACAGAATTAAATTTAACCACTAGTCATTGAATTAAACTATCCAAAGATATGGTACCACTTAGTTTTCAACTAAAACCATTTGCCAAATTTAATTTCTTCGTTAAGTTTTTAAAAAATTCTTCCTTTACATACTGATTGATACTTTAATGTATTAAATTTAAGATACTGCATTTCTGTTACAAAAATCAAGGAATTAACCTAAAAAGCCAGGCAAATATATAATTTCAAATATCCTGCAAAAAAAATCTCAATAAAAAATTAAATAATTTCATTTAAAAATCATCAACTTACTTTTCAGGTAATAAAATTTCACATATCATCAGCCGCTAAAAAAAAATTATTTTCTAATCAAGTCCTTTGGACTGCTTTTAACTTTTAAAAATTTTTCATTTAAATTTTTCTACCTGTAAAATCTTTATTGAAATCTTAAATACTTCCAAAAACTGTTATGAAAAAAAAAGTGATCTCACTGAGAATAAAACAAAACGTTTTTCACACTTAACGTAGGTCAACATTTAATACTATAGCAGTCCGATTAATTAATTTATTAATTAATTATTTAATTGTCCGTTGTTTCCATGGCTTCTTCACCTCCTTCGGCTTCCATATCTTCGTCTTCCTTTTTATCAGCAGGTCGTTCGTATGCTCTATCTAACGGAGATACGACGACCCCATCCCAAACTGACATGTCCGTAACACTAGCCCTACCATGATCTAAACATAGCAATCGTTTATATCCTCCGTGGGCTAAAATGCGAAGAATAGTTTGCGATGTCAAACAAATCAAATCTTGATTTTCTAAAGATAACGAAGTGTGAACTCGATTACTCCCGCTTTCGCAAGGATCTGTGATTCCAGCTGAGCCGGGAAGGAACAATCCTGCTGATAAAAGCTGCAATACTCGTCGAAATGCAACATTTATGGGTAAAGCTTGCCGCGATGGATTATTCATAATAGAGCTGTGTGCTAACAGATCAATCTGCCATTGTGTTAAAGGCTGTAATCCTTCAAATCTATTCCGAAGATCCCTTAATAATCTGATTAAAACTTTTATAGAGGAATGGTGAGCATTTTCTTCCATCCATCGACTATGCCTGATGGCAGCGTGATGCCCATGCATAATTTTAGCGTCGAGATGTAATTCCGGTTCTAACTTTCGAAGGTTTTGAACGACTGTAGCTACAAGAACTCGAACTACTGCAGCATTATTGCTCACATCAAAACCTTGATCGTTGACACTGAATTGTAAGAATTCTTTGGGATCTTGCTTTCGAAGTTCTTCTGCAAGTTTGTTGCTTAGAGCTTCAACTGCTTCTTTTGTAGGTAACGTTTTTAAAATGACTACGATTTCTGCAACATTTTCTTTTGTTAACATTGTGCCTTCTTTAAATGGCCCGACTTGACGAACTTCTTCCAACTGCTGCAATAATAAAAAATTATTTAAAATACAGAATGAGGATTCTATTAAGGTAATTGACAAGAAAAAAGCAAATCATGAACATAAAAAATAAAAAAAGTAAAACTTACACATGATTCAAATGTTCCAGGGGCAACGACCAAATTATCTAGAACTCCTTGTATTTTGTTTACCAAGTTCAAAATAGCTGTTTGTTCCTGAGGTTTTGGAGTCAAGTCTGTATTTCTTTGCATGAGAGCATTTGTGAAATTTGTGTCATCTGGAGCTGGTTTGACTCTAGGAAAAGCTGCTTCACACAATACTAAATCAAATGGATGCCTTGGTAAAAACGTTTTTGGTTTAAAAGGTGTTCTTGTTCGATTTCTGAGATTCCCTCTTCCTCTCATGATTCCTGGTTGAACCATTATTTAAAAATATAATTATACGTTTTAATATATCTGGAAAAAACGAATACATTTAGTTTAGGTTTTGCAGTAAGTTGAATTACAGGAAACACAAACTTCCAACCAAAACAATCAAGTGTCAAAGTAATAGCCGGTTTAAACTGAACATAATAATTGCCATCAAAATCATAAATACTAAATTCTCTTGAGTAATAACACAAAATCGAATGACTATGGTTTATAAAAATGATTTCACCGACAAATAAAAATAAAAAAAAATCGAAAAAAAATTTCAAAATAGCCGGTAGTTGCTTTCATAAAACGAGTCCATTTTCATTTATTCTAAACTGAACATGACAAAAAAATCAAAAAATCTAGAGTAATGAAATTTAGCACACTTTTAAGTCCAAAGATTGCAATACTTACACAAATATCAATAATAAAACCGTGTAGGATCAAAAAATTGTTTAAAGCCGGAGAAATCAAAATGGCTACCTTGCGGTTTTCGTTTGCTGGCAGCAACTTCCGCTTCAAACCGGAAGCGTCTGCTTTTTGCTACGATTCAAAGTTCCGTTTTCTTATTTTTAATGGGGAGGGAATTTTAAGCTCTGAAAAGTAGTTATAATTACATCTTCTTAGTCTTGTTGGTCACAATCACAAAATTCGCAATTTTTTTCGCGACACATTCAGTGTCGCAAAGGATGTACACCTAGACACAACAATGGTGATTCAGGTGAGAATTTTTTTTAATTTAAAATAAGAACCTTGTGATCTTCAATGCATTTAAATGTTGTCTATTTTCATATGAATTACATAAGCTCACGTAAAAAAGCAATTTAAGATATCTATTTTTATGATTTTTTAAAAATAACTGAAATCAGTTACCCCCTTTTTAATTATTTGAAGACGTTTTGAATGTCCCATTTGTTTTTATTAGATTTTTTTGATTAAAAAAAAAAAGGATGATGTTCCTCAATTAGTTGTATTTAAAATAATAATGATTTTTTTTTTCAGATCCTGTTTTGCATTGGCCTCCTTGTTATACAGGGAGGCTATGGTTGGAGCCTGGAAACTAAGTCTAACGCACAGGCTCCAGGGACTTCAGATGACCATAATGCAGACTTGGCCGAATTGAAAAAATTGATAATGCACGTATCAGGTATGCAATTTTTAAAACCAAAATGAATTCTTGGCTCTAACTTAATTAAGTAGTATAAATTTTTTTTTTAAAATGCGAATTTGTAATTAATTACATTTGGATCATGATTAATTGAAGGCTTAAATCGGCGTAATTACTAGCTAAGAAAAGTGAGATAATAATTACGATTTAAATTTACCAATAACAAATTATTTGGCATTCTTGTAACTGCCGACTGGCAATTTTCCTGAATTTCAAACAAAAACTTAAAGATTAGCTCTTACTAATCATTCATAACAAGCTAATTCATCATATTGAACCATTTATTCACCGGAGTTGAACAACCACTTTAAAAAAAAAAGGACAGGGACTCCCATTTAACGTCATTGCAATTGTTTTTATTTTATAATTTACTCTATTTTCTGACTCTCGTTATTCTTCAATTTTATCTTTGTTTTGGCAAGGGACCCCCGTTAAAATTTTACGATTCGCAGACATTTTTATGAAATTTTTACAAGTTGGCTAAAAAAAATACGGATTTAACGCAAAAGAAAGATTTCCTATTTTTTTTTAACGAGAAATATCTAGGACTTGCAAAATTTTCAATGCCAGCTTTGTGCATTTTTCTTTCCCTACCTCAATTTAAACGAGCAAATATATGTGCCAATGCTTTTATAAATCCGTGAAGTATATTTATCTATTTTTGTTTGCGCTGTTTTATCGTGGTTTAATTTCGATCAGATGCAGAGCAAACCATATGTCCTGACCTTTCATTTTGTTGGTTTAATCGGAATGCCCTGATGATTATCAATTAACTAAGTATTTTTGGAAGCTTTGCCAAATTTATTTATTAGGGTAGGTTTTGATTTGGATTGTTTTCAACTGGGCGAATACTTCATCAATTTTATACGAGGTTTAATTTTTAAATGAATTTTTGCCAACGGACCATCCAGAAAGAGAGCGAGCATAGGGCAGATTTGTTCCATAGAAAAGGAAAATTGCTTTGAAAAAATAATTGCTAAAAAATTTTTTTAGACTACCAAAAACATGAAACGGAAGTTGACATCCAAGTTCATAAGTTTAGCGTATGGTCAGTCGGAGTCAACCAGCTCAGTGGACATGGAACCTCGTAATATTGAGGTCAGGATATATTGACAATATCGCGACCTCAATATTAGAGGGTTCCATCTCCACTGAGCAGGTTGACGCAAGTTAGTCGTAAGCTAAACATATAGGGTTGGTATCAACTTCCGCAGTGGAGATAGAACCCTGTAATATTGAGGTCGCGATATGGTCTTGGTGTCAACTTAGCAGTGGAGATGGAACCCTCTGATATTAAGGTCGCAATATGTTGGTGCCCCTGTCTCCTTTTTCATCAGCAAAAATTTCTAGATTCACCCTTGATTGTTACTTCCAATGGCTAATGCTATTATTTGTTTTCCAGAAAAAATGGATCGGTGGGACAATTTCTACATGGGACGTTTGGAACCCCGAATGATTGGAGCCGCGACTTCCCTCGCGAATCTGGACTCCAACGTCAAACATCTGCAGGAAAGGGCTCACATTTGGGACACGTTCCAGCTTCACGTTTCAGCTTGGAACGATCAAATCAAAACCCTCGATCGTAAATTGGATATTATCAACAAAGGGCAACAAAAAATTGAATCGTTAGAATCGAAAATGATCTCTCTCGTGCAGGATAATGATTCTTTGCCTTCGATTCATAATAAGTTAAGTGCATTAGAGGATAAATTGGATTCTTTCTCTAACGGGATTCCAGGAAAAGATGTTCAACATCCGATTTTTAACGAGTTCGCTGGAAGAGGAATGATGCACACTGTTAAAAATTTAGAAAGGAAATTGGACCGGCTGCAACTGAATTTGGATAGATTGCTAAGATCGGGAAGAGCGAAACCGAAAGAAGAATTTGCTGAGGAAATTCCAACATCGAGAGTCGTTGAAGATTTGCTTAAAGACATCGCTTCGAAAGTCGACGCGATATACGATAAATCCTCATTCGATGACGATATTGAAAATCATATCGACACGGAAGCAGACGACAACGAAATTAGGCATTTGGGAAAAACGTGCAAGCGTCTTGTTGCTCCGTTTAAAAAATTGTTAAGCAACGTGGAGGCACTGAGGGAGACTGTTAACGGAATGGCTGCGACGGAAGTTGTCGGACCGAGTTCAATGAGACTTCAAAGGAAAAGCAGCCCGGTAAAGAATTCTGTTTTAGAGGATATCAAAGAAAGTTTGGAAAATATCGAAGAAGAAATCGAATCCTTGAGAGAAAAGAATGAGAAAAATATTAATGAGAATGAAAGGATCTTAAAGAAAATCGAAAAGAAATTGGACTCGGAGTTGGAAGACGACGACGAGGACGATAAAAGTCTGAAAAAATCTTTGAAAAATCTGATCATAGATCAAAGAGAACAACTTGAGGATTTTATTAAGAAGAATGTTTTAAAACTGCAAAAGGAAATCGATGAGCTGGAAGATGACATTGAGGATTTGGATGATGATGATAATGATGATGATGACGACGACGACGACGATGACAAATCGAATAAGAAAAAGAATGATAGCGACGATGATGATGATGATGACGATGACAATAGCAAACGGAAAGGAAGAAGGAAGAATAAGAGTAATGATGACGATGACGACGACGACGACGATGATGATGACTCAAATGATAAAGGAAAGAAAAAGCATAGGTCGAAGAATGACAGCGATGATGATGACGATGACGATAAAAATGATACTAATGAGGATGATGATGACGACGACGATGATGACTCTGATGACAATGGCAAAAAGCATTCTCGCAGAAAGAATAAGAAGAATAATAGTGATGACGATGACGATGACGATGATAGTGATGATAAACACAGAAGAAGGAAATCAAAACATAACAAGGACGATTCAGACGATGATGATGACGATAGCGATGACAAACCAAGAAGAAGAAAGTCTAAGCACAACAAGAACGATTCAGATGATGACGATGATGATGACACAAAAGAGAAGAAATCGCGCAAAGATTGTGATGACAGCAGCAGTAGCAGCAGCTCATCAGATGACACCAAGGAAGATAAATCTAAAAACGGTAAAGACAATGATGATGACGATGACGACGACGATGATGATGATGACGAATCTGACAACACCCGAGAAAATAAATCCGGGAAGAGAAAATCAAACAAAAAAGACGACAGCGATGAAGATGACGATAAACCATCTAAGAAGAAAGATTTAACATTGGAACCTTCTAAACCAACTGCAGAAAAATCAATTAAAGTAAAAGATGTTGAAGAAATATCGAAACATGACATTGCTGAAAATTTAGCAGCTGACGGTCCATCATCTTCTAATATCCTGAGTTCATTTTTCGGGATTCCTAGTTCTGGGGCGACATCTCAGAGCGGACCTCTTTTAAAAGACCAGGAAACCAAAGGAAGAAAATAAACAAGTTCCTCAAAATAAATATAAACGTTTTCAAAAAAATAAAAAAGAATCAAGAGCATGAATTGTCGCAAGACTGCCTTACGTAAAAAGCGGTTAGTTATTTTTAGAAGTCTTGCCGAAAATAATTAGGGTTACATTTTACTTGATAAAAACGTCGCGCGGTGTTATTGTGACAATTGTTAACTTTGGCAAGCCGCACTTTTTGATAAAAATTAAGAGATAAGTGGATAATGTTTTTTATTGTTAAAAATTAGAATTTTAAAAGCTGTCCTGGGACGGATTATAGCGAAATTATAAAATTAAAACTTTCGATTTGTGATTAAAAATTAACATCAATATATTGTAGATTTTTGGTATTTTCACGAAAATAATACTATTTTTTTTTGTTACTTATCTAAAGAACTTGTTGGCTTATAAAAAAGGCCATTAATTGTGCTGACAACAGCTGGGCTTGGGTTAAGCCTATCAAAGGCATTATAATGATTCGTAAACAAAAATCGGTTTCCTGAAAGTTGTCTTTTTCCCTTCAGGACAGTTGCATTTGTTTTTCCAGCGGCCCATAAGCCTTGCATTTGTTTTAAGAAACAAATGCAAGAAGAACTGAGCTTTATCTAGGCCTAGTTATTGCTGCGCCTTTACTGGTCAGCCCTATTCAAAAATTTGAACTTTGGGCATATGATTGCTTTTTAGATGCATTTTTTTCACACGTTTCACATAATAATATCTTCATCTTCAATGGCAGTATCCTCATCACTTTCTGCTGGGCTACACCCATAACAAACACGCCCGATGTCATTCCAACATTCTTGACAATGCACGTAATCACAACCGGGCGTTGAACATTCATGAAAAATTCCACGTTTTGCTGGTTCCGGCTCACCACAAATTAAACATTTCCGTTTCCCAACAGGAAAAAATCTCAGCCATCCAAATTTTTTCGGATTTTTCATTCGAAGTTTTAATAGAATATTTGCTTCGAGCTGAAAACAAAAAGCAATTAATTATTGCAAGATTTTTGCCCTCTTCCCTCAAGATTTCAGTAAAATTCAGGGTGCTTTTGTTCGAGCTCACATTGACCCAGACACACTAGCCCAGTAACATTGAGCCTCCCTTAAGGCTCTCTATCTCGACTTACACGGGTTGATGCGTGCAATAATGTGGGGTACCCATTATTCCGCACATCTCAACCCCGCAGCCTGTTTGGGAAAGTTCCTACGCAAATCGGTAAATGGTCGCCCCATTCTCGTCCTAGTAGTCACTGTTGCCTTTTCTTTAGCTCATACCCTTAAGTAGGAAGGCCACCAAAAAGCAAAACTCCTGGAACAGACACGCAGAGCTCGTAGCTCTGGAGGAGGATCTAATAGGAGCTTAGAACTCCTATTATAGACACACTGATGTGTATGAATCTCATAAACGGGATATCGAGCCCAGTTTAGCCTTCAAACCGAAAGCGTCAGGCGCCTCAAAGTCTTTAGTCTTAAGCCAGTGCTAGTAGGACTGCTGCCCCCTACCAGAACCCTAACCAGATTGCTACCTCCCGGGTCAGAAGGAATCTGGAGCTCGTCAAGGGCAGATGCGCCAAAGCTGAAGCAGGACTGTTAGTGTCCCCACCGACTACCCCATTTTAGCCATAACCAACCCCGAAACTAAATAACTGATAAACTTACCGCTAAACTAACTTCTCTAGCCTGTCTACGAATTTTCGCTCTCATATATCGGAAAAATCCAATCCGGCGTTTCAACGTTTCATTATACAAGAAAAGTATTCTTCTTTTTTCTCTCTGCACAAACAAATAAATTTCATAAAGCCTTTTAAATTTGATCGATTCGATGATATCCTTTACCTTCCTATAAAAATAAGCCCCGATAGCTCTGTTCATCCTTTGCGTGTATCCCTCCAACAAAATAAACATCCATATCATAAAGTACGTCCCGTAAATTTTGTAAAGGTAATAATTCGGGAGCATGATCGGTCTAGGCAAGCAACTTTTATTCGAATGTATAACACGAACCCTTCGCTTGAAATTGAACCCTTTAACGATTGATCTTACCATATTGGCGATCATTCCAGTCCCTTTGACGTTTAAACTCATGTCGTGCTCTCCTGAAAACCGAAATCATATCACGGATCGTCAAGCTTTTAAGTAGGAAGTTCGCTTTTATCGAGCTTAAGCTTACCCGTCTGTGTGTATTCTACGAGGGCGTGTCGCGACACAATATCCAGAGTCTCGTAGAACAGTCTGTCTAACAATATGAATGTCGTGGCCGTTATCATTTCTAAGATTAATTTGAACGATTGTCCGAGCTGGAAATGTTTCAAACGTTCGTGATTAGGATTCGACTTTTGTTGATTGGAAAATTTTAAAGATACTTACGATTCGTCTACGTTCCTCATTCATCGGCAAAGCGGCGTAGGGATCAATGAAATTCTTCTTCTCGATTTTTTTGATTGGCAAAAGAGTTTTCTGGCCTTTTTTGCGCCGTCTGTTATCAATGTGACGAAAGTATTTGGTTATGTATTTGTTGTCGAATTCGATGTCTGTCAGATATTTGTCGTGATATCGAACTGCCCTAATGAAAAAAGGCAAAATTTGGGATTAATGTGCACATAAGGACGTAGCCCTACGACGTGTGCCCTACAGGAAAGATTCACTAGACAGCGCAATGGAGGAAATGGGTTAAGTTAGGGATCCAAGTAGGGAGTAAACACTTCGATGAATCTTTTGCTATAGGGGTACGCCATTTTGAGAACTGGAAGCTGCCATGATCTCGAATTTGACTGCCGCCATTAAAAAGCAAACATCGCGATTGGCAGATATTTCAATCTGAGAATGGTGGCCAACAAATTCGAGATTATGGCAGCTTCCAGTTTTCAAAATGGCGCACCCCTGGCTGATTTCCAAACATGCAACATGGCGGAATAATTGCAAAAGCAATGGCCGTACAGTAAAGAAGTATTCGCTAATTTCATTCGAAATCGCTGCAATCCAGCGTTAATATTTAATATTGCCACCAGGATGGCAATGATTTCGAATGTAACTTGCCAGAATTTCTTTGCTTTTCGGGCAGTGGCGTAGCTATGATAGGAGAGCCCCCTTCCCCCCGCAGAAAATTTACTCGATGCCTCTAGTTCCTCAATTTTTCACAGCTTTTTATCTAGTACAAAATTACTTTCCTGCTGAAAAATTGGGGGCCCCTTTGATCCCGGGGCCCCCCCGCGACCGCGGAGGTAGTTGCTACGCCACTGGCTTTACGGGTCCCTCTCTCTTCGAGCTCCCTTCATCCTTCCTCCTCCTTCCATTCTTTTTCCAAAAGAAACTATCTTGATCTCAAGTATGAGCGACTCACTCTAAAAACGTACTTGAAAATAACGCGAAGAAAGAAAAGAGCCAAAATCCTTTTCGTAAAAAGCATAATAACATCAAAAATATTTTTCTTCTCTTGAAAAGCTTTAGTTACGGATCTTGCGATATCAGCTGCGGATCGAAGATCCACCTGAAAAAGAAAAATTCAAACCGTCACGTAGACGAAAGCTTAACTTTTTTCGAAGGTCGAAATACCTGAGGCAACGGATTGGTGATCTTGAACTGTACGTTTACATCATTCAATTCTTCCCCTAAATGTTTTTTCATGTTTTTCAAAGTGACATAACCTTCGCCGAATCCGGGTTCGATTTCCTTCGCAGGATCGCACAACGATTCTCCCCCGAAGACTAAAAATTATCCCGAATTTTATTATCTCCCATGAACAAAAAAAAAACATTCAAATTTATTATTTTACCTTCGGCCAGATTACAAATAAAAGTAAGTTTCATCGGCCAGCAAAGCAACCAGGCGACGACGACGCTAACAGCCTCGTAGCATTTATCGTAGGCGGCGGAAAAAGCTTCCCGGCATTTACCGGCACCTTTACTGATCACGTCTTGACATCGATACTCCATCTTTTTCTTGTATTTTATCTCGAATTCTTCCCCAGGGTTGTTTTCTCCTTCTCTTTTCCGTCTTTTAGAAATCCGTTTGTATTTATCTTCTATCTCTTTCGATCTCAAGGAGTCGCCCTAGAAAAAAGGCATGTTGTAAAAGAACTTGACGAAATAAGATTTGAAACAAGTTGAAGTTTCTTCGGTAGAAAAATCATAAAAAATAAAGTTTAAGTCTATCGGAAAGATTTAACTGTGTTTTCAAAGTTAAGTCTCTTGACAGATTAGTTTTTTGTTTAGTTTTATTGGGTCGTATACCTGTAATTGGTCGATGTAATCGTTTTCTTCTCGTAGCCTCATGATTTCGTCTTCGTCTTCAATTTCTTCGACGATTGGTTCAATTACATCTTGCACGCTTTGCAAGGTTTCGGAAACTTCACTTGCATCGTGTTTCATTTGGTAAAGAGCGTCCTACAAAAAAATAGAGTTCAAAAAATATTCTGTTGGAGGTTGAAGAGAAGCGACAGCTCGTTGGCACAGGGTCGGATCCACCGTGAAACGTCTTGATTCCATTCCTCGAAGGACCCTCAGTTGTTGTTGATGATTGTTAACTTGAGCCCGAAACGGCCATTAGGGCTAAAGATTTCCTTGTGCCAAATTGGGACTTACGATGGGTTCGTTTTTTAGTTATCGGAAAATTGCAAAACAGCTCTTTTACCCAAATGCGACCTCAATATTATAAAGTTCCATCTCCACTGTAGTCAACATTGCGAAACCTGAGGATTAAACTGTAGTATCTCAGGTCTTAAATTGACTGAGCTCTGCACAAGCTAAACAAGCGACACTATTGCAAACCAAAGACGGTACAGTTTAATCCTCAGGTCCCAATTTGTCGTCGAGCGCCTTTGGGGCTTCATGAAGAACCTAAACTGAATTTCAGTTGGGTTTCAACATGGCCATGGAAATCAACAAAAGTCTTCTGACTTTGGGTGCATTTGGGGAGCTCGGAAAAACCGTCTTGAGCCGTCTTGAGACAGACCGGTTTTAGTCAATTGATCCAGTTCGGATGTATTTCAATTTCCACAGAATTCCACTAACCTATGATTTCTCAAATCGGTCATGGAAACTGCATGGATGGATAGCCATGGATGAAGATGGCTCCAGCCAGTTTCGCCGAGCTCCCCGAATGCACCCTTTAACGACCATGACTCGGACCCTAAATAACTTCAACTTTACCTGGAATGGCTTGACCATCAGCTCATATCTCGTTTTCGTCAAATTATAAGTCAGCACAGTCTTGCAGCCGAACACCCTCACGACTTCCTTCGCATTATTCGATATGGTGGTAAACGGTCCAGCAAGCACATAAGCGAGAACAATCGTTTTCAACACCTCACGCCCTGCTTTACCGCAAAAACTCGGGAAAGTCAGCAAAGTAACACACCTAACCTAAAAAAAATATTATTAATTTTAATTAAGTTAATCTGGCTATATATGCTTCCGTTTCACTCGTTTCCGGTTGCATGTCAACGATATGAATTTTAAATTACGTAATCCCAGCAAAGTAAACATTTAGCAAAATCGATAAGCGGGGAGGGGTTTTTAAGGGTTGACCTTAAAATCGCTAGACAAATTTTTCGGAGGAGAAAATATTGGTATGTAAATCAGATAATGTACAGTGCCCGCATCAGACCTCTTAATATTAATAAGGGGACCGTGAAGAAAGGTTGAATATAATAGCCATCCCTCGACCGACTCGTTAAATTGTGTTACGGTTTATGAATACTGATGAAAATTCATCGATCAATGTTGGAAACAAATATTTTTCAAAAAGCTTGTAAATAATATATGCTTAATTAAAAAGCTTTTGTGTAACTACTATTTTTTTTAACAGCATTTTCTTGATTAATAGCAGACAGTTCACTTGCCACAAATGAGTGTTGGAGGAGAAGGGAAAGAAGTTATTTTAACAAAAGAAATTTATGAAAGAAAAAAATGACGAGGCCCAATAGACAAGGAGGGGTATCAACTGATGTACCCAAAGTCTCTGCAGCAAAATCTTATGAAGCTTCTTTCTCCTATGCCTACAAAAATAGAATAGTATACTCTACTAGTTTAAAAAATCGTCTTAGATGGCGCTGGTGACGCAGATGCAAGTTCCAACCTGCAAGTTCCAACTCCAAGACGTCCGTCCACTCACAAGTGTTCCTCTCACAAAATGGCCGCCATTTTGTGGGGGAACCATCTTGCGACACTAACGCCATCCAACGGCAATTTTTCGAGCTAGTAGAGGTAAATCCTGTAAGCTATCCTACTCCTACCGGACTGCTAAATTATCAGACATTTTTAACTTGATGGTGACAAAGATTTAGTTCACTTAAAACCTTTTTAATCTTTTAATCTTTCCGTGGCTACTCATTCGCATGTTTAAAAGTCGTTTTGATTACGCTCAAACTCAAAAAACCTTGACTCTCGACTGGATTTCCTTATACTTGTCACAAAAGATGAAAAACGATGGCATAATTTTGCTTTTAAGCCATACCCCCGATTTTTCACATATTACGGCCAAGCTGACCATTATCGCAGGTGAACGATTAAATAAAGAGATTTTTTTTTCCGGATCAAAAACCTTTGTTTAGGTCACACTCGAAGATTTATATCTCTCGGAATAAAATTAAAACTAGAAAGCAATTTTGAGAATTTATGTCCCGGTGTCTTTTACAGATTTACGAGAATGGAGAGTGTTTTCACGTAAAGGAAACAACTTTCCGTGAGCTATCCTCTTTAAAATTAGCACGGAGCAAGATTTACTTCTTGAAAAGTCCTCTCTTCTGTTTAGAATCCTTTATTCACGAGTTCGCATTTTCTGGTTTAAAGTTAACTAATCTTGCCTTTTGACCTTTGAGATAGTAGTTTGTTATGTTGGGTTTGTCATTACTGAATTACATGTCTTTTTGTTTTTCGGGATTGCAAAGGCGGACGTGAAAGCTTTGTTGTTTCGTGTTCTGCTGGTTCAGAGATAGTTTAATTGATCGTTTTAAAGCAGATGGAAAAATTAAATTGAGAAATCGCAAACAAGTTTTTTAAGGATTACATTTAGCAGGGAAGCGGAGGTAAATAAACCATTTAATAAAGTAAGAAGTACAAAGATGAGTTTGCAATTGGTGGCCGTAAAATTTACAGTTTGTATATTATTTTTATAAAAACATAGAATGCATGCTGCATCATGACGCAAGACTGAAAATAAATTTTTTTTAAAGTTTAGTGATTGAGTATTGACCTTTATTCTCTGATTTAGATTTTTAAAAGTCAGATAAAAAGCGATGGAGAATGGCTTACGATCGCTGCCTCCTTAATCTTAAGCAAACTCATTCAACTTAAGGGCTGTTGTAGGGAAGACAAAGTATTTGGAAAAGCGGGCTGGTTAAAAATTTTCATTGGCGGTGGCGAGTCACGTGCTGGCAACTTCCATAAAATTTAAAATCTTAAATATTTTTATCAATAATAATTCTTCGATCAATAATTAAAACAAAGCAAGAAAGTTTCATCAAAAAAAATAATTTAATTTGTAAAAAGCCAAGGAGATGGAGGTGCTCTTTGAGGTTAAGCGACGGAAGCTCCAATGTTTCGACCATGTGTTGCGCAATGAAATATACCGGCTCCTGCACCTAATCATGGAAGGGAAGATCGAGGGACAGAGCAGACCAGGCAGGCGAAAAGCCTCGTGGCTCAGGAATTTAAGAGTCTGGTATGAACTAGATTCCTCGTCCCTGATTCGGGCAGCAGTATCCAAGGTTCGAAGAACGATGATGACCGCCAATCTCAGACTCGAAGACGGCAGGTAAAGAAGAAGAAGAAAGACCGTCACCGTCCAAGTAAATTAAACATGAGTTAAACAAACCAAAATGCCAAATGCGCATACGCCCTTATTTTAGTTTCCTAGATCTTATGGCCCCATAAATTAAATCCTGCCACATTTCGATTTCTAGAAAGAATTCTCACCTGAGTTGAAAATGCATTTCCAAACGCCAACCCTAGTGCAATAACTCCTCCTAAACACAGAGTCGTTATCTTCCCAAATTCCAAATCTATCAAAATTCCAAAGTAGAGCACTGGAAAAAAAAATTTCTCTTTAAACTTTTATTTAAACTAAAAAAATTCCCATCGAAACTACTTACATATTCCTAAAACAAATCCGTAAATAAAACCAGCGACTGATTTTAATTTCTTATGCTGATGAGGCTCGGTGCAAAGCAGTAAAATACAACAGGGACATGCCTTTTTAGTGAACTTTAAAACACCTGTAAGCAAAGACGTAAATATAAACCCCGATCCCTTTAATTTTCAATGAGAAATGAAATCTCCCAACAAAAGCTAGAAAACGTACTCTAATTTTCAGATATTAAAACTGTAAAAGACAATTTCCTTTCATTTCCTTTTAACGCTCCCAACCATGACGAACCATGATTGTAAAAAAAAAAAAAATGAGAAATCACGATCGAGTCAATTCAAATCGAAAAGCTCTTTGCAACAATCCCCTTCCATTTTTATTTATTCCACTCTTAATTCATTAAGAATTCGATTTCCATCACGAATTTTCTTTTTTTAAAAAAAAAAGAACATGTTAAAGCCAATTTTACTCTCATCGGCTGTAAACTTGTTGTTCACCCTTTGTTAAAAGAAGCTCGTCTTTCCTTTAAATTAAATTATCCCATTAACCAGGGCATCCCGAGCAAATATTTTTACTCCCTCGCGGAAATATTACCTTTTTCTATACTTGAAACTCTTCTTTCCTACCCGAAAAGCTTTTCCCGATTTGGGAAAAAAACAAACGATGATTTTCAGAACTTATCGGAAAAAAAAACTTCGCCATCTTTAATTTTTCCTTTCTCGGGGAAATAACAATAATAACCGAGCAGAAAAGGAGATAAGTTTTTGTTTGTAGAGGTTTTTTCCGTCTGAGGCAAAGAAAACGAAAGTAAAGAGTTATTTTATCCGGAGCATGATCGATAAGCCGATAACGAAGTTATTGTCCAGATTCAGTCTTCCTTTACTGCTGGCAAACGGTGAATTAACTCTATTTAGACGTAAGATGATTATACAAATCGGTAGCTGCGAGGTAAACAATCCGATGTACGTCACAGACACTCGAATAAGAAGACGATCGACTCCATATAAATAGTAAACATTGAACGGCCATCTTAGAGCGCGGCTCGTGACGTATGTCGGATAGTTTACCTCGCAGCTACCGAAATGTAACTTGAATAAGGAGAAATAACCGTATTAGGGAGGAAGCAACGTGTGACGTCATTAACGTTCCCATGTGCTGAAACGAAGATAACAAACAAAACAGTTCGTGTTAAAATTTAAGGCCCGCACTTTACCTGTTTTTATTTTTTCGAAGTAATCAGCTGCGGAAGGCATGCTTTTGACTTGTTTATAAACAAGCAGAGGATGTATTTTATTTAAAAAAAAAAAAAAAAAAAAGGAAATTCCCCCTTTTTTATGAGTTCGGGAAAAGAATGGACAGTTTATGAAAATTACAGAGTAGGAGAGATGAAAATGCGTGATTACAAAACGCAAGCGCAAGATAGATTAAAATGACCTCGTTTCCCAGTTAAAGGCTCAAGGAGTTAATGATGTCAATCTTTGTGAAAGCCACTGGAAATGGAGAGTCGAAATGGCGGCTGATTTCATCATCGAAATTGAATTGCCCGATTTTTCCTACAAGAAATTTAGAGGTCAAAATTGTTCAAAACGCGATCTCAAAAATTTTGCTTGAAGTAGGAGCAACGAAACTTGTTGGAACAGGTCAAAGAAAGGAAAGGTCTACTTTAAGCCGTCAGAATAATTGTTGGCTTGAACCTATCCTGTTTTATTTTGCGAAGATCTGGGTTGGTGGAAACGGTTTGAATTAAATCAATAAATCATTTAAGGGAACGAGATTGCAGAACCCAGTAATCCTGTTTGATGTTGACCAAGATTGCTGAATAGTTAGGAGGTTTCACCCTAAATTAGCGAAAAATCGTAAAAATTAAAAATTATTCAGCGCAGTTTTCTGTACTTTGATAAATGAAGAGTCCATGGGAAGACCAGGGCTGCGAATCCGATTCCGATACTTTTTGAATGCTTGGTGCTGATTCCGAATCCGATTCCGATTGCAAAGAAAAGTCCATGCATAAGTTAGGCGAAACCATAAATGCGATGCCGATTTTGATTCCGATTCCACTGATTCCGGTGTTTTTAAATAGCTTGACGCCGATTCCGATTCTGATTCAAATCATAATTTAATCAGATTCGCAGCCCTGGGAAGACCCGACAGATCACATTCAAGATGGTTGACATTTTTTTCCCAAAGCGATCTGACGGTTCTTCCCATGGACTCTTCATATGGGTTCCAAGAAATGGAGGCATGCGGATGTCCTCGTGAATGGTCCAGTTGACGGTCCATGGACATTATACCCGGACATTCCGTGGGTAAATTTTTGCTATCTGGGACAAACCCTTAAAAGAGCCCCGATTCCTGTACTTAGCTAGCACTGAAGTCAAAGCATTTCAGTGGGGTAGACTGACGAAGTTTTAAAAAAAGGCTTGCTAACATAAGTAAGATCTAGATCCCTCTGTCAAGGTGCTCCATTTAATTTTGTTTCCGGTTTTCTAAAGTTTTCCGGAAAAAATTCCTGGAATTAAATATTACTTAAAAACGTTTATTATTTTTATGAAAAAATTTCAAAACAGACACTCGTCTGGTTTGGGGGGAAAATAATTTTAGATTTTTTCAAAGCTTTGACGACAGGAATTCTTAGGAAAAAAATTATACTTAGCAACGCATTTCAATGTGAATATTAACGCAGGCCATTTAGCTTCTATATTCTTGGGTCTAGTAAGCATGTATTTTATTCGGGAAATTAATAACACTTGGCAGGGCCGTATCTAGTGGGGGCTTAAGGGCCTTGATATCTCCATATAAATTTTTTTTAAAATTTTGCAGGCAGCTTAGACCGAGGCTAAGGCCCTGAAACTTCAGCCGGTTACCGATTAAACTATACTTCTATCTTATTAAAAGTTCAGATAGGAATCCTTTCCTTTAATAATTACTTCCTTTTTCTTTTTTTTAAAATTTTTATCTCAGTTATTTTCCTGGCCGTTTTTTGGTTTCCTCATTCAGTTCTTTTTTATTGTGGCTGATAATATCGCTGTTGAGTGTTCATTTTGCAGTCACCTTAACCCGCATAGCCTATTCAGTTTTCCTTCTTTTTTTCATTTTTAATCTGCTGCTTTTCTTTCCTTTCACTGATTATAATGGCTCGACCGCCATATCTCTTAAAAACATCTTTTTATAAATTTTTTAAATGTACATTTCATTCATTTTCAACCTTGATCATTTTTCAAGGGCTAAAAGTATATCGAATTCCATGGGCTAAAGCTCTGTTTTGCATCACTCATTGCCTGAAACCAAAAAGGCAAAGAAAGACTTTGGTCCTTAAGAATTTCTAATCTTTTCTGCTTCCTAAAATGGAATTTTTCAATGACAGCCTATTTAACGAAACTGTCAAAAATTTTACGTGCTTCTTAAAAATTCAGTCTTAACAACAGAAAATCGAAATTCTCAAAGGAAACAATAGAAGGTTCACAAATATTCTGTAAAAATTTTTAAAATCAGGGTCGACTGGTTTGAGGTTGAAAACCATTCCGACCCGAACACCGGACCAAGCTAGACACAACTAAACTAAACAGGGAAAAGTTTTCACTCAAGAGGAAAATTTATTATTTAATATGGAAATATATAACGAGTAGCCGTCCCTTCCAGCCAAAATGCGTTTTACACAAAGCTTTCCGGAAGTTCGTTTCGATGCGATTTCATTCATTTTAAAAAATTAATTCCGCATAGGGCCAGTTAATAATGTTTCAAAAGCATCTCTTTTTCCTCGTTTAAATTTTATAAAACTACAATTGCAGACCTAAAATATTAGCGTGAAAATTGAAAAAAAAATTAACGGAGCCGTATATAAGTCGACCTTTTTTTAATTTCTTTGAAAGAGCTATGTAGTATCGATCAGTTGTGATGATGTCGTCAATAGATACCGATATTGATATTCGATAAAAAAAATATCAATTTACAAAAAAAATTTTACTTCCATTAATTCCCTGTACACACACGCTAAATATTTTCTTTTCCCTTTCGAAAAAACTTTACATTTGCAATTTTGTCATTTAAAAAAAAAAAGTCCTTGTTTAAATGTCATATCTTGACATTAGTTTCATGGTTAATCGGCTAAGATTATATTTACACGAGGCTCTAATCAGTAAAATCGCTAAAACGCACAAAAACTAAAAAAGCTTGAAAAGCTTTCATGCGAGCCTGACCTAATTATTATTCACGCAACAAAGTGACGCAATCAGTATGAATTTTAATTAAGCTTTGTAAGTAAAAAATGTTGTTGCGGAAATTTCGAAAAAAAAAAGTATGTTTTTTATTCTTCGCCGAAGGGATTCGAGAAATCGAAGCGAAGCCTTTAAAGTTTTCTTTTTTAAGATTTAAGGTGGGACAATGTGGGATTGATGTTATTATTTTTTTTTCTATTTATAAATGTTATCGACGCTCTGGAGCCTTCTTTTCCCACATGCGATACTTTAAAATCTAGATGTCTTTTGTTTATCTATTTGATGGAATCAGGAAATTCGATACACATTAAATGCTTTGTGCAGAAACGAGTTGAGTCGAATCCGAATGTTTTTTTTTTTGGTGAACCTTTCTTAGGAAATCTAGTGAGTTTGGTTTTCGTTTTTTTTAAAAACCATTTTTTGAATGGTAAGACTTAGGGAGCCTAATAGGGAGTATACTCTCGATGATGGCTTCATAGAAAGCTTATGGGTCATGGCGAATGCCAATTGGAGAACATGGCACCCCTCGTGTGTAGCAGACGACTCATCGAAGCGTCCAGACCTTATTAGGCTTCCTAATAAGATTTCGGAAAGCTCTGAAGAATTACGCAAACTGTCGATTGTTTGTCAATTGGGATGAAATTGTCAGCAGTAGAATTGGCAGTGCTAAGAGAGCTACTGGCGAAAACTGGAATTGTCAGTTCTGTAACTACCTTTGCCGATTGAGTGACTGACAAAAACTTTGGCAGTCTACCTATGGCTTTAAAGGGTATCTAGCATCGTCATAGTTTTCCTTCCAGAAGGCTCTATCCTTGGAGGTGGCCCGCTAGTCGGGGACTTCTAACCGACACGTTGCCCTTTCCCTGCCAATGCAGCCGTGGTAAAATCTGACTGTATTTTGTCAAAATCAAAAGACCTCGAAAACTGACTTACTTATCCATGGTTACAGAACTTGAAGCTCAACCACCGCATCATAGTTGCGCTGCAAGAAGAACCTTTCCTGGGCTTCAGTCTGGCATCCTCGCACGACCAGCACCATTGAGACATTGTCTTCCCACCTCAACCACGGCCTTCCCAAAAAATTTTTTAAAGCTTGTTGGACGGTTATCCAGAATCCTCCATATAATCCGCGTTGGTAGAACACATGCATCATATTCCGCCCACAGAAGCTTCCTTGACTTAATCACACTCGTGATGGGCGACTGATCGCGACGAGCCTTCGGAAAACGTACGCGTCTAGGTAAGCGAGACATGTGTTGGGTCCCAGTATCCTCAGTTCCTCTTTATCGAAGGACCAATGTAGCTCTTGGGCTTGTACAGCTGAGGTATCACGGCCAATTTAGAACCCAGACTTGCTACAGAAGAGGTGTCACAGGGCTTGAAGGCAAGAGTTGCCACCTTGAATCCTTAAACAGCTTCATAGTCTGTGTTGGAAGACCTCGAAAAATTACACGTATGATGCTAGAATTAATCAAAATCCCAGTATTAGTTTAACTTGGAAACGATATCAATAAGCATTTGGACTTGAATTTTACATATCGAATCCGTTCGGGGTAGAACTGGTTTGATTTTCAACTTCCTACTGAAGAAAGTATTAAAAACTTGCGTGCTCCTTCAGGAATCGGTAAAAATCTCCTAACATTCTACTCGGGAGTGCTCAGAATAAGTGTTCGCCCACACGCTTCCATAATTTGGCTTGCTTTTCAAACTTCACACTCCGCGTGTTTGTGTAACTTCACGAGACACTCGAGTATCACGTTTAGCACAAAACCTCCCATTTGAACGAGACGAACATGCAAAACGTAAATTTCAAAGAAAAGCGTACGAGGAATAATTCCATCTATATTTCATTCCTGCTGGTTGAATGCAATGGAAGTATCTCACAACAATGGATTTCTCAGTTTCCAATTTCAAAACGTCTTTAGTTCTTCAAAGTATAACAAGCGACATGTAAGAACGTTTGAAAATAACAACAAAACGCAATATTTTTGTATCTCATTGCTCTTTTCAGAAACATATTTTCAAACCGTATCAAATTCCAACTTTGGCATAAATTATAAATTACGGCTAATAGAGTTAAGGGGCTTGTCCTTTTTAAATTTTTAAGCACATGTTTGACAAGACCAGAAAATGTCATTTTCGTCCCCCGTGAAATTAAGTGAATCTCTGTTAATGGCGTCGAAATATCACAAACAAAAGCGAAATTGGGGACGTTTTGAATAATTTCGCTACTTTCAACAACTGCCTAAAGCACAATACAATTTTAGAATTTTGAATAACAATGACACTCGACAACCGTAATGATACACGACAAAAATTTCAGAGTGTTTTATTTAACATAGCCGCAAAATGTTTTAGTGAAAACAATATAAATCCACAACACCGAGTTGAAAATATCTTCTTTTTTTGCATCGTGTGAAAACTTTTAAATCTTGTTTCTTGTCATCCTAAAAGACAAGCCAGAGTTTCTCCTTACAAGCTTTTTTCTTTTTCTTCTTGTCTTGAGCATTTTTAAGCCCGAAGAGAAATCGTAAATGCGTAATTTAAGCTTCTCGGCGCCTGGAGTTAATTCGTCGGAAACCAGAAGCAACAGCAGACCACGACATTTCGGGTGTGATGCCTGTCATGCAGCTGCCGACATTATAATTATTACCAAGACAAGAAGGCTACTTTATAATTTAGTTAGAAAGTACTCTGGGAGTCGTAAAAAGTTTAAACTTAAGAAGTAAATTTGCAATTAATTTTGATTGCTTTTATTGATTAAATCGAATCCCGTGTGTTTTCTATGCCGCCCAATTCCATCGATTTGTTTAAAAAAGATTTAATCAAACTGACCTGACCTTTACAGAAGCATGCATGGGTGAGGATCAACAGCAATCCCATTTTCTTTTTTCTTTTCATAAAACTTTTTTTATTATTCCGCCCCCTAATATTCGGAAAGTGATTCGATTTGGTTTAATTTGTGGGAGTTGAAAGCAGGCGCGTGGTCAGACACAAGATTGATAGAAAGTTAATAAAAGTTTACATCGAGACAACAATATCAATTAATAAATTGTTTTTTACGTGTTTAAAAATTTGGAGATAGGAATTTAATTTCAAGGGGCTGTTTAGGCAATTCTTTGCACCCAGTGGCGGAGGCCCAGTGGTTAGGAGAGGCCCCTCTACAGAATGTTCACTCGAAGGCCCTTTTTTAATTTTTTACAGCTTTTTATCTAGTGCAAAATTACTTTCGTGCTGAAAGGGCCGAGGCCCCTTTGACCCCAAGGTCCCCGAGGTTACGCCACTGTCCATACCCAAACAGTATATCGCTGTCGCGCCAAAGCTTGAAAACAACGGAACACTCAAAGAACTGCCTTTGTGATTTTCCTACCTGCCGGGTTGCAGAGAGAAATTCCTTAGCATTATTATCAAAACCTGAAGTTTTTTGAAAAAGTAAAAACAAAAAGAGAAATGAATGAAAAGGCTAATATTTCCCTTGTTTTAGAATAATTCCACAAGGTTTTATGAAAGCTTCGTTTCTCTAAAAAGAGATAATATCGGAGTGACATCTTCATAATGAATTTATTATGAGTTCCACAGCATAAAGCATACACGTGACAAAATATATGCTCCTCTGAGAACTAAATAAGTCTTGCAAAACAAAATTTTTTTCCCAAACAAATTACACATCTTCAGATAATTATTGATACAGCAAAAATAAAAATCAAAAACTGCAATCCATAAGCTAATCCCCCTGACTCGTGGCCGAATCCAACATATGGCAGTTACAAGTCACCACATATCGACAAAAACCCAACAAAAACTCATTTTTTTCGCACCCAACACAAAGGGCGATCTATTACAACTTTTTGCGAAAGGGCAAAAATCCTTCACTTAATTCTTAACAGTGTGGAATCGATTCGAAAAAAAAAAAAAGTGGAAAAATCCGAGTAGTAAATTGACGCAGTGACATGATGAAAACGTAACCCATGGCAACAGCGTCTACTCAAATGACGCTTTGGAAAACTCTACGAGATCAGTCGGTTTTCGGACTTGCCGTGCACGAGCCGGTTCCGAGATATTATTCGGTGAACGCCCTTTACTCGAAAAATTTACGATCACCATTTTCATCTTGTTTGATTCTCTCTCTTTTTATCGTTTACCATTTCATCATCGTTACATGACACATTACCGGTAAGTTTTCCACATTTTTATCAGTTTTTCCCTTTCGTATTTACGATATATTTTTCCTTTTTAAGAACGCTCAGAATAGTTTTGAAGAATCATACGGCGATCAAAACAGTATGTTGCGTGAAACGCATTTGAATCGCGGAATTCGTCCTTACGATCTATTTTCATAAATCCTAAAAATGTTAATAAATTCTAGGAAAAATCTCGTTGGTTCAAGTACGGTCGAAATCTGTTAATTTAAATTATATAAAATATTTAGAGCTTCCTACTCAAAGTTGAAAAGCACTTAATGCCGGATATTAAAACAAAATACCAATTTAAACTTTGCCTCCCATTATTTTCCAATTAATTAACCGAGTAGGTTCATATTTCACTCTCTTGATTATGTTCTAATAATAAAACAAGCGTGGTAATGAAATTCGAATTTGACAGAAAAAAATAAATAAAAGTGGGCAATCGGCAGCAATATTTTTTCGACAATCAGCCGTATAATTTTTGTCGACGAGTGATTTTTTTTTGTTTCATTTGATTTATTTTCCCAAATCACCATTTCGTATCTTTTTCATTTTGTTGCCTGTTTAGCAGTTTTCATTAAATCCGCCCACATTTCCTCTTTTGTTCATTTGATATTTGCTCTTACAAATGAAATATTTTAGGAATTCCTGATTTTAAAATTGCAAAACAACTTGTGTGAAGTACCTGGGCAGGTCAACAACAGACTCGGCATTCCTTTAATAAATTTTTAATGTAATAATTTCACCGAAAAAAAAAACAATGTATGAGTTCAGCGTTGGAGCGGAAAACAAAAAAAGGTTACGGCTCGCTTTGCCATGTTGAAATTTAACCAAGTCTGGATGTGACGTGAATCTCGAGTAGAAATTTTTTTTCTACCTCTAATAAAGCGGAAAAGAATAACGTAATTATTCACAAACTCTATGGCAGCATGCTTCACTATATTTAACGTAGAATTTGTTTGCATTGAGAGAACCATGCAAGTATTTTGTTCTATTTCTTCATAAGGCCCAAAACGGAATAAATTGGAGATAGAACTAAATAATTTTACGGCCGCGATTTGTCGAATGAGAAAGAAAAAGGAAGAAAATTTTCTACGAGAAGGGGCTTAACGTCCGAAAATAGGAATGACAAAGTACGAACGACCTTATCTCTTCCTTTCTTAGGGGAGAAAAAAATTATTTCAACCCCGTAAAAAGTTCTGTCAACTGGGGAATTTTATTTCTCACAAACGCGATCGCTTTTACCCCGCGATAAAGTGTAACCGTTTATTTGAAATATTTCTTATTTTGTGATGCGAATCGTAGATCGCTGCGGTCGAATTCTTTTGGGAAAAAATTTCTCAGAAATCGGAGGGGGTAAAAATTTTCAGCGTGGGTAAAGAAAGGTTAGGCAGCGTGGCCGGAGTACAGATGCGAAAATCTCCAGTCGTAAAAGGAGAAAAAAAAGGCGATGAAGTAAGAAAAAAAAAAGGGTAAATAAAAAATATAAAGGAAAATGGCAGAGTCAAGACAAAAGTTTTAGAGATGAGGAAAAGCTTGAAACGACTTAACGACTTGTTTTTTTTATTTCAACCGAAAATGTAAAGGCAAAGATTTTATTTTCATTTCTTTTTATATTATATGTCGTGTCTACCTTTTGTAAAGTATATTTCCTGGAGATTTCTTTTTTCTGGTGTGAAGGCAATTCATTTAAATGAATGTTTTTGACTTTGAGGGAAAAAATTAATGCCTTAATAGCTAGCTTTCTCTTTTTTTTAAAAAAATGATTTTTTAAAAGAAGGATTTACTTTGCAACAATCGTCTTCGGAGAATTAGACTTAAAAAAATAAAGATGGAAAAAAATTATCTTTTTTTAGTACTGCAAGAAGTAGGCACGATATTGGTTAAAAGAAAGTAAATGTCAAGGGGCATGAGAGATTTTTATTTTGGGCAGTCCTTACTATCGAGTGCCTAATGCTAGGGTTTGACTCATTTTAGGGAGCCTTTTTCTAGGGGCCCAAGACTACTATAGACAACTATAGTATTAAATCCCTTTGCAAATAGTAAAAAAAAATTTTAAAACCCGAAAAAATTCTATTAAAATAGTTTGCGCCAAGAATCTAACAACAGTAAAATGTCGAACCTTTCCTAGAATTTGCTAACTTAACGAACCCAATCTTAATCGTTTATAATCCCTTTTGGAATAGCATCCTGTTTCCTTACATTAACCAAAAGATTTTTAAACAACTTCATTACTCAAAAATTTTCATACAACGTTAAAGAAACTTTAAAAATTTCACTTCAATTATGAATGAATCTAAGCTAAACTCAAGTCCGCCCAAACTTTGAAAAAAAAAAACTTTGAAACTTGTGACACTCCAAAAACTTTTACCGTAAAAAAGAAATTACATGCCTCAATAAAAAATTACTTGTTACCCAACTTGATACAAACATTTTTTACATAATGCTCTGTTTAATTAATCAAATATTGATTAAATAATGAAACCGGAAAGAACTAACAAATTTAAATAAAACCAAACCCTTATCAACTCTGCTTTTAAAATGACAGAACCCGTAAAGGACAATTTATAAATTCATAATTTCGGTTTATAAACCGGCAAAAGATATCGTTTAAAATTAAACCGCACTATTAAATGCATTTTTCAATCGAAATAATTACGCAGTTCATCGATTTAAAATTTTAATGACCGCAACGTACATTCACATGAGCCAGAGGCGTTATTCCTAATGTGAAAATGATACACAGCGACGAGAATTAATTTTAAATTTTAATTCCATTTCCTTTTAGAGAGCGATTTTAAATTTCATTTATTGCGTTTCCTCGCCCGAAATATAACCGGATGAAATCGGTATGAATATGGGTTTTGATCGATAGATAAGAATAGTAGAATCGCAAGACTCAGGCGAAATCGACCTTATAATCGACGATGGTGACGTCATGCCACGTAGTTGACGTCAAGTCTAATAAATTAAGAGCCGCCGCCGTAAACTAGAAAATAATCTTTCTTGGCTTAATAAGTTCGTGCTTAAAAAACCCAACCTATGCATTCTGGAGGAGTTGTCCCAATTATTTTATTTTGATCGATGATATAAGTAGAAGATTTTTTGTAATCAAAAGGTCAGATTGGTGTATGAACGCATGACAAAGTGAAATTTTTTCATTTCCATGATGCATTAGCGAATATTTGGAATGGAGGGAAGCCACGTTATTCTAAATTTTATTGTGGGCTTCATAAGCTAAGAATGGCAGTTTACAATAGAATCCAAAGTGATTTGGTATTCTTAAGCCAGGACTAGGGACTTAGCCTGAAATAAAATGTTGGTTCCACTAACAACGTCTAATGCAAGCTTTTAAATAATTTGCCTTCACACAAAAAAACAAAATAAAAAATCCCTAGGAAATTTACTTTACTGAAGATTGGCGCGACATAAATGTAATCATGCCAACATCTTTGCCACTCGTTTATAAACCTGTGAACCACTACCGCTAATTCGGTTACTCGTGATCCACTACTCCTACTATGGTCCGTCCAAAACCTAAGCAATCTCGACATAGTTTGTTTTGCCTCATAGCTATCCTTTCAAATCGTTGTTATAGTTCCCCCAAAATTTCGAAAAAATTTATGGTAACAGGGTATATGTTAAAATGTATTTGCTCAATTTTTCCCTTCCTCTCAACTAATGAATGGTAAAAATTGGGAAGCAGTTTTCCAGGAGTTGTATTCATTACGATAATATTTCACCTTCTTCTTCTCCTTCGTCGTCAGCTTATAGCCATCCACTCTTAAATGTAAGTCTCTTTTAAGTTTTTCCATGAGAAAATTTGTTGACAAGTTCCACCGAAGACACGACATATGCCGTCTGTCTTCTTCTTCTTCTTTTTCTTACAGTGCCTTCTCGCGACTGGAATTGGCGACCATCATGGTTAGAAAGCTTATTGCGGCGTGAAAGAGACCCCAGCCGAATTGACTGTCTTGGGTCTTGTATTGCAAACCCTCGACCATGGTGGCTATACTAGGGAGCTTAATGCGGTGGCTTCCCAATACCTTCCGCATTGCAGCACAAGAGCCATACCGTCGGTCCTCGACTCAGCCTCCTGCTTTCTGGACTTGAGCCTAAACAACTTTTACCGTCTTTAGCCTTAAGCCAGTGCTAGTAGGACTTCTGCCTCCTAACAGAACCCTTACCAGATTGCTACCTCCCGGGTCAGCAGGAATCTGGAGCTCGTCAAGGGCAGATGCGCCAAACCTGAAGCAGAACTGTTAATGTTCCCACCGACTACGTCGGCTGTCTACCTACCTTTTTTGTTGCCGACATTTGCTGCGCCTGGTTGTTCTTGGACACCAATTGATTATCATATGCGCCCATCTCTCCGAACTTTGCATTGCGACATGCCTCACCAGACACAATTTCAACTCTGCTACTGCTCCATGATGTCTTTCTTCGGAACTTCTTCATTTCGGATCTTATCTCAGAGGCTTATACTCAGGATACTTCGCTCGATGGTCCCTTGTCCTAGTCAGCGCCATGGTCCTTCTTATTTAACCTACAACAAAAAAAGTTTAAGAAAATTTTTTCTTTTACAGATAATTCTCGATTTCCATCGAAAATTAAATTATGGGAACAATTTCAATTTGTCTTTGAATTCTTGCCTTAGCCAACCATGAACCCCATTTAGAAAGTCCTAACTCAGCCTTGTTCTTCCCTTGATCTGCCCCTATAAACATTAAATGATGCTCCATAATTTTTATCTATAGAAAATAAAATTTTCATCAAATTGCGTTAAGGAGGTGGAAGAGATCTTGACGTCAATTCCGTAACCGTAAAGACTTACGACGATGTTCTCCTGCGGGAAGTAATCCGTTCATTAGTGCGATAATAATCCTTTATAAGTTAAGTTGTTATCTAATCCTTCATCCAAGATTTACCTATCAAACGAAAACTCTTGTTATCAACTTGCGAGAGTAAAGTTAAATTTTTCTTTTTTTACTCGTCACATCTTTGACACTCCGCTTTGTTTCATTTCCCTGACTTGCTCGTGCCTGTCGAATCGAAACATTTTACGAATATTAAACGTAAATGAAAAATTATTATCAATATAGAGAGAATATAAAACCTTCCCGAGTAAATCGACTGGGAATGTGGAAAACCACGTCGATCATGTCATGTATAAAGTATAAGCTTGTCATTGTTTTTAACGGATTGATGCCGATGATCCAATTTAGTGATTGCACATCGAGGAAGAATCATTTTCCTGCCACTTGTTATTTGATAATCGGGAAAAGCTATTCACTATCGATTCTATCGGCAATGAGCTGTTCAATTCATCTGTCAAGGATTTTATCCCATTAATATAATGTCTAGCCCAAGAGCGCATAAATAGGTCCGAGGGTTCAGGTCGCAGACTTATAAATAGATTCGTGATAAATTATTTTTTCAAATGCGAAAATAATAACTTTAATAAAAAATCAATTATTTTTGAATTTCTCTCCACACACCACATGACTCATTGCTAATAATTCAATTAACTAATATAGATTAGCTTCACCGTTATCATTGTGTTAACTAATAATTCCTTCTGTAAACTGAATTGTTCTTGGAAAAACAACCGACAAAACCAAAGAAACCTTCGGAGAAACAATCTAAAAACCGCAATGTTGTTTAGAAATATGGCCTGGCCAGTAACAAGCATGTTTCCCCAGCAACGATCGGTACAAAAAAAGGGTTTGCGGTTATCAGCACATCCGAGGTCTTTGCATTCGAAAACGTATTGGCACCTGAGATTCAAAGGTTCAAGGATTGCGAGTTGCACGTGGAACCGGAATACATCTGCATTCCGGTTACCGCTGATTACAGGTCTGTGACGTCCTAAAGCCCGGAACCGCGATGTTTTCTAAATTGAAAACAAGCAAATAAGCTTAGATTTAATCCCATGAAATTTCGTTAAATAAATTATTATATATCAAATTGATATCTCAATATTGATTTGCGAGTAGGATTGGAATGCTGATCGCAATCGATGGCTTGAAATCCCATCTAAAATTAATTAAGACGATTTTCGGAAACACTTTGATTGTTTAAAACATTCTGAGATAAATTCAAAATTTTTCAATTTTTTTCCCCAGCCCTTAATGGTTCCAATTTTGAACATAGGCCTCCCTCAAGACATGCCATCTGTCTCGGTCCTCCGCTGTCCTCACCCAGTGCAAACCCGCCGTTCTCTTTAAGTCGTCCATACCAGCGGGTTAAGTTGAAACACAAAACATTCTGAGATAAATTCAAAATTTTTCAATTTTCACATGGCTTTTGTAATCCTCTGTCTAGCTGATTTAAGTTTACGTCAAGCTCTCTTCGAATCGCAAAGTAGGAGACGTAACATGAGAGAGACTGACAGCGGTGGCCATTGCGGTTGATTTGGAGATTCAAGCTTTTGTGAGTGACATCGTTTGTGATTTGTCTTGCCTTCTGATAAGTTTAATCTCTTTATATTTTCCTCTTTGCTGTTTCACTTTTTGGCCTCTCTAAAATTAAAATTTTATTTCATCTTTATGTAGCAAACTTTACTATATATCGTCGGCTGCCATTGGTAACATTCTGAAATATAAATCCTTTCATGATTTTCGTTATATTCAAATAAGAATAGACTATTCTCATTACAAATAACTTTCGTTTTGTACCTTTTACTGTAAAAAAAAAGTTACCGCAGTTCGAAACGGTTGCTATAAACGTTTTTGTTCCGACAAAGTGTACTTTAATAGCTAGTTCATTTCGTTTATCCTGTTTGTAAATGTTGCAACTTGTTTGCATTCGTAACGATTCAAAATCAGATTCTGTTCCAAAGATAATAAAATATAGAAACTCGTCGAATCATTGTTTGAATTTGCAAATTTTCAATTTTTGAATTTCATTTGATGTAACGTTTTTCGCATTTTGTTTTCTTTCATTATTTTTTTGATTTTTATCAACAGAAGAATGGGGTGACTATTCCTTTTTTCAGTGGCGTAACTAAGGTTTGGTAGGTCCGCCCGCAGAGCTGATTTCTTGGGCCCACCTTGTCTGCAAAAATCATACAATCCTTTTTTTTAAATTTGTAACGCCACTGCCTCTTTTACTTGTCATTACATCTTCGTGTTTTATAATTTAATGTTCATCTTCCCGCTCAAAGTTGATTTAGCCAAACAGTGGCATGAAAGTGTTTTAGGGAGTAACTTTGTTTTTTAAGAAAAAATGATGAGCACCTCATCATTGTTTTTTTTCACGCTTTATTACCGAAACCGAAAAAGAAACTCAACTGAACTAAAACTGACGACCCGAGCCTCGACTACCCAGGCTCAGCATAAATAAGCAACGGCGCATGCGGTTGCGCTCTCAGGGAGTCCCACGGGATCCAACCCTTTTGAGCTAGACCCCCGAGGCTCCCCCTGTCGCCCGCCTATGCTGAGCCGTGGGAATCGGTTTCTCGGAGATTTTTAATTTTTTCTTTTACTCCTTAACAAAAGCATTTTCGCCGCCCGCCTCTCCCGAATTTTTCACAAGGCTCGTCCACACCTTGAACTCAAGTTCTATCGCGAAACTGAGTGTTTTCCAGCTATAAAAACCCTTCTGGGCATCTAACGAGTTCTTGCCGGGCGCCCATGCACTTCCGACAAAAACTCAACAGCAACGGCAGTTGTTGCGCCATTGTAGCCAAAGACAAAAAAAAAACTATTTCGTTAACACAATATTAAATCGAACCGATTTTACCAACCCTTGTTTTCATTTATTTTCAAGAAGAAAAGCTGACGATGTTTCCCATAACACTGATGTAATTTTCCCCTGTAGATACATTAGAACTCCGACGCGAGAGAAAAGGACGATTGAAACCATTGAGGCAAAGCAGAAAAAATTCTTCCGAATATTAAACTTTTTTAATTAAAACAGGAAATGGATCGCTAATGCCGTAAGCAAAACCCATTTGATAAATTTTCACCTGTTTCGAAAATAAAACTCAAAAGGCCTTTCCCGAAAACTTTTAACTTCAAGATTTCGGCTTTCTTCTTTATTGTTTTTCAATAAAAACTCCTTTTAACTCGAAATAACTATATTTCTTCTTATCGACAAAAGAATTTTATGGAATCACACTCAAGAATCGTGACGAGGACTTCGACCTGAACGATTTCAAGTATTGATACATTCGTAAGAACTTTTCCTTCTCCACAGCTCAAAAAAATCGTTTTTTGCTTCTGGCTGAAATTGCATTTCACGTACTTTTTATTTATTTTTTCTACGAGAAATATTTCTCTTCAAGGTTTGTGAAAATCGCCTATTTCCCCCCTTTAACCTCCTTAGGGGATGGCAACGTTTTGTTTTTTATAGAACAAAGTTGAATTGGAGTCTCTAGAGAAAAATTTCTTCTAAGAAATTTTTTTAATATTACGCTGATGGGCGCCAGTGAGCAATTCACAACGATTCCAAACAATTCATCTGGAAAAAGTTTCATTCCCCAAATTTTCCTTTCCGTACCAAAACTTTCCCAGGCTCGAGCGATATTATTTCCGATGATTTGCGTGGTCGTATTGAACACCACATGAATTCATTGACGAAGGTAATTATTTTAATGAATATCAATTAAAAATGTATAAAACCCTGAATTATTAATTCGGTTTATTTTGGCATCAGTAATGAATTAAATTAGGCATGATCGATTAATTGCGGAACTACAGATTTTTTTTAAATAAAGCCTGTGACCTGAAAATTTCGGGTTCGACCATAAAATAAAGTTAAATCTATTTTCTTCTTTTTCGATATATTTTTCGTACTAGAAAAAAAGAAAAGTTTTTTTATAATTCTAGACGTACTATATTTTCATTTTATCCTTGTTGGCCGGGTTCCCGATTGCTAGGAAAAGTATTCTCAAATAGGAGAAATATAGCTGAACCGAAAAGTGTATGTGTGTTCCGGAGAATGTCTTTCAATGTTTGGAAAAGTTCCAAACAACGTCATTGTTACACATGCCAATGTCTTTCTTATCCAACAAAAGTGATCCTCGTCGCGAAAAAAAATTCTCTCCAAAGCATTTGATCATTTTTTGTTCTAAAAAATATTTTTTTTTATAAGTTTTATGAAATTATTCAGCCGAGACAATCTAGTCAAGTTCCCAGGAAATTACAATATTATATTTTTATTTCGTTACGATGTCAAAGGGAAATTCCAAAGGGATGACTTTGTAGAATTTAGATCATTATTTCGGCAAGAAGAACATTCAGGTATATCAATCAAATATATGAAATACGCAGAAGTCTTCCAAAACTAAATCAAATAAAAAACGAAGACAGTTTTTTTTTTGTCAAAAACGAATTCAAATTTTAATGCATTATTCTTTTTTGCATATAAAATGATTCATACGAATTAATTTTAGAGCATTGTGACTGTAGTTAAATAAGCATAATTCGGAGCAGAGGCGGATGAATATTGTTAAGTTATTCAATGTAGATATGATGCTGTTCCAGTTTTGCATTTGAATAGAAATCAAAATATCCCTAAACTTGAGACCCGTTCATTTTGAAATCCCGGAAAAGACTTTTCAAGGAAAAAAAAGAAAAAAAATCATGAGCTTATATCTTGCACCCACGCGTCAAAAGGAGAGAAACTTTGACAAATTCTTTTTATTTTTTATTGAACTTCCGTCTTTCGATTGTTATTTATTCAGATTGTTTTTTTCCCCGGCCTCTTGGAAACAAATTTTAAATTCGAGAAGAAAGTGATGATGGTGGAAAGCGATGGATTTGGATAGGCGATGAATCGAGATTTCCATATTCACAGACGCTCAGTCTCGAGGGTTAATGATTGTAAAATCCGGTTTTTAGCAAGAGACTAAGACAGCGATACGATTGAAATTTTTTTCTCATTAACAAAAATTCCTATTCTTAAAAATACAGTAATAACAACCAAAGTTGAAGAATTATTCTTGGAGACTCAAAAGTCATTTTAAAAAATCAATGGAAAGCATTTGCAATTGCCATAACGGTTATAATGACAGTAGGACAATAGTATAATCAACAAAACTAGAAATTGCACTTCAAAATGATGCAGAGAAGACGATGACGTCATCGAATGAAAATGACAAAGACGAAGTTGACGACTTTAATAACCATGACAGGTAATCGACAATTGCATCGAATATAACGATAACAATCGTCACAACGACAATAAAATAGGCAAAGACCACGACACAATGACAACAACAATCAAAATGACCCAAAAGGCGATATTACGAAGAAAGACGACGGCAACAACACTCATCACGAAGACAACAACAGCATTGGTGATCAAGGCTACAAAGACAGCAACAAACAAAACATCGAGCGTCGTCTATATGCAATATATTGCCGACAAAAACAACAATCACTACTTTTGAAAACAAGCTACCATAAACAATGACACCGAAAATTCAACAAAGACGATGATAACAACGATGGAAGTCACAGACAAGAACAAAATGACAACCAAAAAGGCAAAAACTATGACAACAATAACAGCGACGATCAAAACGACGAATTCGCCAACCAATAAAACAAGAATCACAATAGGCTAGGTCGTGCTCCTTCCTCCGACTGGATTGGCAAAATCAATTCGGACCAATCGCCTATTCTTAGCTTATGCAGAAGCGAATTAAGGCGCAGGTTATGCAAAATCAATTCGAGTTTCGAATATATAAGCTAAATATAGGTTTTAGATTCGTGACGTCACGAGATACGTCACGAGCACCTTGCCTATGAAAAATACGGCAACAACGACAACATCTGCAAGAACAACAACAAAAAGAATATTGCAACAATAGAAATCAAATTTCTTAACAAAATTGCCAATCTATTCAATTTTGTAAAAAAAAAGAAGTGAAAAACACATGATTTTATCACGCTCCCTATATTATTCATTCGTTTACTTTGCTGGACCTTTTCTGAATTTTCAAAAGGAGGGGAAATGAATAAAATTGAAATTTCCTCTTCCCTTTAACGGACTGGATCATTTTTATTGTCCGAACTTTGAACGTTCAATCGAACGAGGAAAAAGGAAGAGTAAATGTGAAGGTACGAAAAGGCCTTAAATTGATACTATTCTCAGTCATAAAAGATGTCTTATGTTTCATGATGGAGGAAATTCAATTTTACGGTGATCAGCCTTCAATAAACGTTTGCTGTAATCGTCTTAGTCAGATCCGAAAGGGTACCTAATCCTTTTTTCCAGTCAAATGTTCGTTGACACGTTAACAAGACTCCTTTCATTCTTTCTCTTTTAAGTTTTAAATATAATATCCTTGATTTTTACCTTATTTTTTGCTATTCGACTCTCTAACCGTTTTGATTTTAGCTTAGGAAAGGAAAATTTAACTAGAAAAAAAAAAGAAGAGCTCCCTTATATGTGATTCGCCAATCTGGGATAAATTGAAGTATAAACTTGTTATGTAAAACATGATTGGATTCTCTCATATTGTCAGCAAATAGCTTTTATCTCGGGCGATAGACTCATCAAAGTTTGAGGGCAGAGTTTCAACCGGGTTCGCCTTTTTTTTTATCTAGGAAAAAAAGGGAATTTTAGCGGTTACATCAATTTTACGTCTGTCGGTAAGATAGAGTCGTAAAGTTTGATTAAGTCACGACGGATGTTTCTGGTTCGGTTCGATTTCTCGATTCCCATGTTGCGTCGGTTTACACCGAAAGCCTTTTGGCAAATCCAACAACTTCGTTCGAGGCAAATGAGTCGGAAATTTAGCCTCCACAAAGGCGAAATGTAAACCCGTTATCTCGAATCCTCAAAGGACGATTTTCGATTTTGCTTAGAAAGGAAAGCGGTAGTTTTAAGGGAGGGAAATTTGTTTCAATGGACTAGGATGACGAAGCGCGAAATAAGTTTAAAAAAGGAAGTTGACAGACAAAACGTATGATTCGCGTATATCCTCATAACATATTTATAAAGCGTAGGTATTCAACGAATGACATTTCTCAGCCGCCAAACACCTCGCGTGCATGTCAAAATGTCATCATGCATGTTCAAAAGAAAAATTATGCTCTTAAAAAAAGAAACCGCCTCGTTCCCTTTTTTCTCTCAAAACAAAATTTAAATGGATGAGATATTAATTTTTGTTCCCAAGGTTGTTGATTCGTTCTTTTAATACCATTTGTGGTGGACTTAGAATATTTACAAATTAAGATCAGAATAAAAAGATTCAGCCATAGACAGTGGTACGGTCCTAAATTGATATTTTTGCTTCGAATCATCGTTCTGCCTCTTTTTAAGTATCTCATAGGGTTGAACGATAATGTTTACAAACAAAAAATAAAATCACTAAAAAAATGCGAATATTGCAAGATTTTCAACACAAAGCCACACAAGTTCATGCGGTATTAACAATCTACTTCAAAAAAAAAAAAAAAAAATATGGTTTGCCTCCCATCGAACTTATTTCTACGGAAGCCCTAAAGCTCCATTTTAACGTCAATAAACGGTCTAGTGCTCGAAAAATGGAAGCACTGCTTAAAAATGTAAGCACTGCTTGAAAAATGTAAGCAGTGCTTAAAAAATGTTGACACTGCTTTAAAAAATGTTAACACTGCTTGAAAAAATGTTGACACTGCTAACTTTATACTTGGCACTGCTACGTTCAATCCTAGCACCAGAAATACAAGCAGTGTTTAAAAAAAGTTAGCAGTGCCAGGAAAATATAAGCACTGCTAAGAAAAATGGAAGTTCCTAGAACTTCCGCTTCATAAAATCGGAAATACCAAAAAACTGGAAACCACTATAATCAATCTCTGTTAGGATCTCTATAGTAACAACTAATAAGTCCCAAGAAGCCGAATTGCAACGTGCAAACTTTGACTTACGACTCAGAAAACGAATCCAGATTACAACTCAGGTTATGGCCCCATGGCCCCAGATTTGTAGAATTGTTCCATGCCAAATCTTTGTATTTATTATTCTTATAAATATTTTTGTTTTTAATTTTCTGTACTTACTTTCATTTTTTGGGTTTTTTTTTCAGCCTGTTTGTATTTTCACAAAATATTTTCATGGTAACCTGAAATGGACCCTCTATGGATCTAGATTATTATAATTTACGATCAATCTAGTTTCATGGTATTTGTTTGTGTTAATAATTAATCTAAGCTTACTTTAGCACCGAACATGTTTACGCAATAAAAACTTTATCCCCAGAAACGGGGGAAAAAAATTGGACCAGTTCTTTTTCCACTTTTGTTGAAAGAAAACGAATTCAGTTCGATTATTTGTACATAAAATCCTGGTTGAAATAACATCACTTTTTATTGAATTGAAACGTTGAAACTTGGTTTTGACAACTGTAAAATGAAATCCGGTAAAATCAACAATTTTAATTGTTTCGCGAGAATAGAGTTTTCAGAGAACACTTTAAACCGTAAAAATAAATAAATCCGAGTCTGAAATTTACTCTTCAGCTGAAAACTTAAAATAATTATTCTCCAGTTCACGTTTCGTTGTGCCCATTAAAAATTGCCGGTATCCATGCCAAAAAAAAACTCAACATAATTTTAAAGTTTGCCTTTCAAGAATTCAACTCAAGATAAATTGACTGCGCCAATTTTTTCGTCATCATCCCTGCCGCGGTGATGGAGTATCATCCGCAAAACATTTAAAAAAATAAAATTTCGAAACATACTCGATCGTTAAATTTAATACTTCACCCAAACTAGTACACTCGAGTTCAGGACACTTACCCTTTTTCCAACACACATTTTCGAAAGAATCTTCACAGGTCGATGGATGGCTTTTTAAGAGGCTTTCCTGGGAAAAGTTCAAGAGGGGTTATGGCAATTTACCAAACAAACATGAAATGTTTGTAGCACTCCCTTTTCACTTGAGCTTTTTGGTTTAACGCGAAAATAAAACGAGACAGTTCCTCGTTTTAATTTAAATGCGATTCCTTATATTAAGCCTGAGGGATTTTAACGAATTCCAAATCAAGTTCAACGAGGCAATGCCTCTTTTTCCGCAATTGAAAGAACGTAATAAATATTCACCTGTGCGATTAGATCAATGCTTACGGCTACTAATATATTCAAGCTTTATCAAGAGCGCTTTCCGAGTTCGACCATATGTCACGGAGAAGAATAAAATGAAAAAAAAATTGATGGGAAAACATTAAAAAAGTTTCGAAAAAAGATTTTTTCCCGAATGAAATTCTTATCGGGAAGTTTTTATAGCGTTTTGAATTCCCCGATTATCGCCCACCAATTTTCTATCGAAAGTTATTTCTAAAATAAAAACAAAATATAAATCTTTATTTCCTGTTTGAAAAGTTTCGGAGTCGAGTTCAAAGGTTGTAAGAGGTTATTCAGAGTCCAACATCTGCGACCCAGGATTATTCAACATGATTTATCTGACATAAAATTTTCTATTCCCATAAACGGATTTGCGGCTCGTTAAAGGAAAGAACCAAACAAAACGGATGGGAATTGAATACTTTGGCCTTGCTCTGAGCAGGATTATCTTTCCATACTAAATAATTCAAAGGAAAGTAAATGGAAAATCCACGGTTGGTGCATTAAAAAAGCAAAAACCCATTATTTCAAACTACAGCTCAGGCTAAAATTATGATCCTGGTTAAAAAAAAAAAAAAAGAAGAATCAGGAAAAATGTTAAATGTCATGAAACATTTAACAAAACCGCTAGCATCGTACGACCCATTATTCAACGTGATCAGCTGATTGGAAAAGTTCAAAAAAGGAAATAAATTGTAAAACAATGATCCATTCAACTGAATTTTTGTTTGCATGACCAATCCTGGTCTTAAATAATGCACGACTGAATCGTCATTTTTTTCCTGATAGAATTCCACGAGGCCAAGAGCAATACACTTGATCGAAAAAAAAAAACCCCCAAGAGCGATTAATAATTTTTCTGTCGTATATTTCAAACGCAATAGGAAAAAAGGTACCTTAATAAGATTTTCTAAAAAGAAATTGATTCGTTTTGCTGGGTTGTTTTATTTATTTGTATCGATGTCGTCATTCCGATTTAATGAATGAAAACATCCGATTCTTAATTAAAATTTTATAATTTCCGCAGGCTCTAAGTGGTGGAATTTATCCCTTAAAGTGCCTCATCCGATAGTTTGTATAATCCTTTCCCTTTCTTTAAAGCGTAGTTTTCCTTATTATCTGTTTCTAAAGTCCTATCTCCGCGTCGGAGATTCCTTCCCATATTTTGGGACTTTAGGGTCCTCTGAGGGGATAAATAAGGACTTTTCACGGATTTATTAGAACTAAATATTGTCTGGCTAAATTTCATTTTTTCCAATGTTTGCCTTTTTGTAGATTTTTTCAGAATTCGTAGAGTCAAAAAAGTTTTTTTAGAATTTTTCATTGTCTACCAAATATTTTGATAAATTTTTCTTGTCGACTAAATATTTTGATAAATTGTTTCTTGTTGACTAAAAAAATTTCATGGATAAATTTTTCTTATTGACTAAATCTTCAAATATAAGTTTTTCTTATCAAACAAATCTTTTAATAAATTTTTCCTGTCGACTTAATCTTTAGGTGAATTTTTCTTGTCGAACAAATCTTTGGATGAATTTTCCTTGTCGAACAAAACTTTTGATGAATTTTTCTTGTCGAACAAATCATTTAATAAATTTTTCCTGTCGACCCAATCTTAGGTGAATTTTTCTTGTCGAACAAACCTTTGGATGAATTTTCCTTGTCGAACAAACCTTTGGATGAATTTTCCTTGTTGAACAAACCTTTGGATGAATTTTCCTTGTCGAACAAACCTTTGGATGAATTTTCCTTGTCGAACAAAACTTTTGATAAATTTTTCTTGTTGAGCAAATTTCCTGATAAATTCCTGTCGACCAAATCTTCCCATCCAAGACTTTGGTTAATGCCTTGTTTGCCTTGTTTCCCTCATTACTCATCTTAGAAAACTATCATTTGTCTCGCAATAAAAAGCAAACATTAAAACATCTTTTATTTTATAAATTCAAACGTCGCCTATTGTGTGATCTCATTTTCATTTTTCTCTCGTAAAAAAAATTATTATTTCCAACTTCATAAAGAAAAAGTTTTCTTTTATTTTTTAAGGCTTCCCTGATTACCTTATTAAAACATTTCTTTTCCTCTCGATTTACTTTTCACCTCGTTTTTTTCTCCCTACATTATTACATTAAAGTTTAAAAGCTTTTGTTTATGATAAAAATGAGGTCAAGGAGGAGGGCGGATAATATTGCAGTTATTTTAACAAGTTAAGATAACTTAACTAACGACCAAAGTGATTCTCTCTATTAGAACAAACATCCTTTTCGGAGATTCAAAGTTACAATAAGGTTTCCGAGGCTTTATTCGACGAGGTTTACCATTCAAGAATTTCTGTAACACATAAATTCGATTTTCTTGAAAAGGCGATCCAAATCCTTTCTCAGTCATTCGGTTAATTACTCTAAGGATGTTTCGCTTCAATGGTTTATTTTAAGTCCATCTTCTTTGGAATTAAGAATAAACTTTACAACGTCTGACTTTCGGTTTCAGTGAACATTATCAAAGGAATGTCAACAGAACAAACGGACACGTTAAAAATGATTCCTTGAAGTTATTTTCTCGAGATGAAGCTTAAGCACCGCTACTGGGTAGATCTTTAATTAAATTTTTTTCTTTTTCCTTATTTCTTACTTCTCGTTTATTCGCAGATTTTCGTTTTCTAGGTACTTCGGGGGGGATCTTGTTCAAAAGAATTTTGAGATGAGATTTTCTTCTTCCCCTTTAATTTCGAATAATCAATCTTTACGGCTTCATACTGCTACTTGATATTATTCTCGTCATATCTATTGCCTTAAACTCATCCCTGCTTTCATTATGTTGCTTTTAAAGTTTTATCTTTCGGGGAGGTTTTCTTAGTGGCACTAATTTAGATATTTTTAGTGTTTGCATTTTCTTCCGGCTGGGATTCTCAGAGACATGGCGATACGAAATCGACTGAAGAATCAATTTTGATTCATGTGTTTTCACAATCCGGAAATCCATGTGGATTTTTGGTACCATATTGGTTGAAATTTCAAATCGACATGTATTCAACCGCTTTTTTAAAATTTTATCCAACAACCGCTCAAAGTATCTTATCAATTATATGTAGAAAACATTTTTTAACAATATGCAACATTGCTCAACATTCTTAAACATTCTAGATATGTAGTTTAGTTAGTAGAGCAACCGTCGCGAAAACGGAAGGTTGGCGGCTCAATTCCATCTCACGGTTACTTGGTAATTTTTTTTTTCAACCGAATCCTTTTATTTGGAAATTTCTCTTCATTCTCAAAATCATAATTTTCGGAATCCTCCACGCTTTGGGAGTGGAAAAAACCAACAATTCTAGATATGAGTTAATATAGACCTATATGGTGGGAGAATACTAACAGAGGGAATAAGTTATGGAGCCATTTTTGTCGTCCTAATGAGTCCTAATGTTTAGCTTATGCCCATCTCCGCCATTGTCGTCCCATGGGTGTGCAGCAAACGGCTTGGTTGAGGAACTTTTTATATAAAGTTAATTCTTTGTTCCTCCTTCCTATTCTCGCTAGTTGTTGCGGATTTTCGTTTTGTACCTGGAACTGTTCCCCAAAGACGAGAGGGACTCCCCACTTCCCCACGAACACTTCTTGGGAACTATTTAAGCCTTAAAAGACACTAGCTTACCTGTTTGGTCCTAAAAAAATCCTTATTCATGCGACGGCAACATCGAAACCACATTTCAAACGCCATCAGCTTCCTCTCATACGTTTCAGTTAAGCAGACCTCAGACAATCGTCCATGTTGAAATTCCTAGAAAAAGAAAACAAGAAAATGAAAAATACTTCCAAAGCTCCCAGTTGCCAATTCCAAAAGATTTTCCCGGAGTCACATTCAAAAAAGGATTTACAGCAATCTTTTTCTCAAGGTAGAATTTACTCACGACAGAAATCTCAAAAAACAAAAAAAACCGTCGAATATACACTCAAACAAAATCTAAAATTCTTCTTCACTTTCTTTTTATTTTTTTGTCATTTTTCTTTCCCGACCTCAATAATACATTATTTTTCAGCTGTTTATGTGAAATATCTATCCTAAAACTTTGTCCTTTCCCATCCGACTAAAAATCAATCTTTCATCCTGCCAAAAGTCAGTTATTTAAATAAATACAGGAAACCCCAGACTTAAAATAATCTCTTGAAATAACGAAACGTTTTTCGAAAACTGTCAGGAAAAGGGATGTTTAAGCCTTTTTAAAAGATCCTCGACTATGCGAATCCTGAATCGTCCTTTTTTTACGATGAACCGCCGACGACGACTATTTCATAGCCTTAACTTTACGACGGCTGTTTCAAAATATGAATCCCATTACAACTGCTTTAATAACGAGAAGATATAAATAACGATCGTAAAAGTGTAAATGCCGGAAATAAAGGCATGTTACCGTAGGATGACGTTAATATTCCCTCAGCAGTTATTTCATTTTCGTTCGATGACCATCGCAAGCCTGGAGAGAGAAAAGAAAATGTCGATAAGCACCTACTCAAGCTCCTGAATCAGCAAAATTTACCTTTAATAAATGAAAAAGCCTTTTCAAATCAACCTATGCGCGAATTTCAGCGTGGGCGCCAAATATTTTCGAACCTAAAGCTTTCAAAGCTTGATGAATTCTCCAAGTTATATCTCAGTTTCGATATTTATCTCCAAATCTCTTTTAAAATAAAAGCAGCCGCGGCGCAACGCCTTACAAAGAACGTTTAGATTTCCGTGTATTTTCGGAACATTAGCAGAATCTTTGATTTTAAGGAGGTTTAATAATTAATCGCCTACCATCGCTCGGCATTTGCCTTTCTAAACGGCGAATTGTCTTAGAAGAAAAGCTAAGAACTAAAACTCATAAAGGAGCCATTAGCGAGAGACAACATACGCAACTCACAAGGAAGTAATTTAATTTTTAATAGCACAAACCTTCGTTATGATTTTAGACATTATGCTTTCCCCCCCCCCCCCCCCCCCCTAAGATTGCTTCGAGCTTTCATTTTGTAATTAAATTATTCGACCTAGAACTGGATGCCATTACGTGTTTCCCAGTGTTCGATATCTCTTTGAGTTTTGTTCCTCTTTGATCGAAAGACGTATGATGTCGAGAATACATCGAGTAGCTACTACATGCGGAAATAAGCATCTCGCAAGGGCTGTCGTCGGTTGACAGGAAATCAATTAACGCAGGCTACTCAGGAGAAAAAGAGACGTCGAACTTGAAAAGTTGTTTAAACGAATCTCAGCTTGAAAAAGTTTCTTTACTTAATTAACGAAAATCCGATTTTCCGCAGGAATAAAATCCCTCAGAAATTTTTTTTTGGGGAGGTTGACACTTTATTCGGTTATTTTTATTCTCTTTAAAACGATTAATGTAAATAACGATTTTGCGCCACGTCAAAGGAAAATGTATGAGAGGGCGCGCCTTTTCCTGAGATGCCCTTGACAGTAATTTTACATGTAAAAAAGGATAATTATCTCGCGTCAACTTTTCGAAATAATTCAACGTCAACTCGAAGCTTTACAACATTCGAGGTAAAGAGGAAAACATACTTAACCCATATTTCATCGAGTGCATGTGAGTACCTTTTCAACTTCTTCAATTCGACAACCCGCGCCACTTAAATTCATATTTCAATCAAACAAAACGCTTTTTATTGATTCTCCCTTTTAAGTTTTTTTATTTCCCCATCAAAATAATTCGCATTTCATTTATTTACAGATATAATTATTTAGGATGAACGATTGAAACGAATAGGTAGGATTTCCCTCCTACAGACATCTTTTTATTTATGTATCGATTTTCGAAAGCTTTATCCATGAAATTACGGTCTTTCCCATAGCGATTACTACGCATTTACTAGGTCTGCTAATTATTTTAATTACCGATCGTTTTTTATGATTGCATCGATTCCATGTCATGTCGAGAAAGTGAAGGACACAACCAATCCAGTCAATAAATATGGAAATGCCCCCTTCTTTTTTATGGAAAATTAATTTTTAAAAAAAAAATATGAGTGAGAAGGATTATTACAGAACGTGTGACTTTTATAAAATGTATCACCAGAAAAAATTCATTAAATTCATGAAGGAAAAAAAAGGCATGTTACAAGAGGAAAATGGTTTTGTTGCGGTGCATTGGGACCATACACATGATGGATTTTATTTATGTCCTGATGCTTTGTCCTTGTTATTGATTTCATTATTCATATTTTTTACAACTTACATTACATCATCACATTTTTCAGTTACTCGAATCAAAATTATGTCTGGATGTAGGCCTGCGACAGATAATATGCAAACTGGTATTAATTTTACAGTTTCTATACTTATTTCTGTAAACTCAATTATTTTAAGACATCAGCACTGATTTCATTAACAGAATAAGGTTTGCTTTGTTTTCACAATGTCAGATCACGTTAGGATTGCATGTGAATGCATTTTATGTAATTGATAGATTATATAAATTCAAAGAGGCCTTAACAAAAGCTAAGTTTTAACAATTAACAAGTTCTAAAGAGTTTTGCTATAAGACAAGGACATTAACTTTCAATTTAACTCATTTACATTCTTCTTGAGTTGTGGAATCTGGCGCGTTAGAGAATAGACAAAGGATTAGAATTTCTTGAAACAGCTTAAACAAACTTGGCACCACTATGTTGACAGAAAACCCTTATTATCATGCTTAATAATTCAGACAATATATCATCTGTACAACTTCTGCAATCACTTTTTTTTTTGAAACTAGTCTAGCAATATTGCTAGACTAGTGGGTGGGATTATATAATCCCACACATTTACAAAATCGTCAACTCACCTCTTGCTGTTATCCTAATTCTAACTGTACAATGTTTTTAATATCACTGAGCTCCTTCAACATTATTCAGAATGTTCATCATAGTGACTTGAATCTATTTTCATCATTATTAATGCCAATGAAGATTCATTGAAGAAAGTTAGACTGCTTTCACTTTTGCTGATCTGTAAAAGGAAAAAAAAGAGCGAGGGAATGACAGTATTCCCGTTTTAAATTGTTTTATGATCACTTGCTAAGAATAACTGAACATGAACAGACTGTCGAAATACTGTATATTTAAAGCAAATAATACGTACCATTGGATCTGCATTATTCAAAACCACGAGGCAAGTTTTAAGATTAAAAGGAATCATGTCTCTTCCATAATAGCCAAAAATTAAGCGGTTAAAATGCGAATTACAGACGCTATTATTCTATTTGAAGAAGACTGATAAAACGTCGATTTGAAATACTGAAGCTTATTAGTTTAAACAAAATTTTAAAAAAATATCTTAATCATAACCCAAACGTGACGTTGCAAAAAAATATTGTTCGACAACAGCGCTTCCTATAGCAGAGGAAATGTGAGTGAACTAGAATCCCCGCGACTGCGCAGATCAACTTTATCGACGCCATTTTTATTAAGAATTATTATTTTTATTTGGCTTTGGCAGTTGGCTTGTTGGCTTGGCAATTTTTTGTATTATTTCTTCTGTTGATCGCTGTTGATTATGCGATGTTTAACTTGATAGCCTGTGTTAATGAGGCCAAAAATAATTACTACTTCTAATTCTACTGAGAGATAAAGAAGAAGAGCTAACGGAAATAAGGAAAATGCAGTTGCAGTTTACTCCAGTGATGTGATGTGAAGATGATGACGTGTCCGAAACGAACTCTCAATCTCAATCTACCATCAATAATGGGTAATTTTTTTTTCATGGATTGATCGTTTATTGCGTTATTTGGGACTTTATTTCTTTAAGCAACCACAGAAAATAATGGTGCCTGGATATAGATGGTTATTATCGTGTCAAGCAAAAAAGCAGATTTGTACCAGAATGGAGAAATAGATTTTTTTACCGTGAAACTTTTTAGCAAAATACGATATTTTATGTGATTAGAATCACCTTTTAAAGAAATGGGAATCAAAGTAAATGCATTTCCCACGAGATCGGCATCGTTTGTGGTTTTCATCTCTTTCCATATTTCATATCGCTCGCTATGTTGGTTTTTGTTCTTTTTTATACCTTTCCGGATGTAAAAAATATTTCAAAAAACGGAATCGCGTTGATGTTTCACTTCATATGTATATCTCTGAAGAAACGGGTTGAATAAAAAAAAATGAGGTTTCCGCTTACATATAAGGATGTACAGGGATTTCTATCGTACAAAAATAAAACATATTTTCCTTCAAAATTTTATCGCATTTCCAACTTTTTTTTTGGTTTGAAAACTTTTCACCAATATCTGGTTCAATATTTTGCTGATGTAAAATGTTATTGGGTGCTTATTTTTTGTTGAAATTTTGAAAGTTGTTACAAATAATTTGGGTTGGTCTAGGCCAGTAAGTTTATTAGCAGTTCAGTTTGTGCTCAGACTGTTTCTTGAGAATGAAATTTTATGACTCGTAATCTCTGTTGCTAAATTCCTAATTTTCAGTTTTATAAAAAATAGGTTCTAATTTAGTTTGCAAACCAATTAGCAAAGAGAGAATAGTAAATGTTGTTTAGTGGAGGTGATATTGATGTTTCGCCGCGTCTGATTTCAGAAGATCTCACGTATTCTGTTAATTCGAAAGGAAACGTTAATTGCATCCGGTTTCGTTTGGAGAGTTTCACAGGTCTCGACATAGTTGTTTACGAAATGAGTCTGGTGAAATCGTGTCGAGTCGACGGTTTCTAAAACCGCGTCTAAAAAGAAGGGAACGATAACGAAGGAAGGATTTTCTGACGTTCGAGTAGGTATTAATCATTTATGAAAAATACTGGGGAGAGTCTATTATGTTCTCATTGTCGACTAAGGGGCAACTTTTATCTTCTCAGTTTTCTCCCCGGGTTTTTTGTAAATTTGAGACATACTTTCCCTTTTGTGTAAGCGTTAAATTTTTTTCATTACTCATAGTTAGAAAGCGCCATTTTCTCGACATATAAACACCACGGAAAACTGGTTTTTCCGTGTCTCGTTAGTATTTCCGGTATTGCGGCAAATTTTCCACCCGTTCGAATACTTTCCTACCGTTTAAATACTTTCCTCCCGTTCGAATAAAGTAAGGTTGCCAACAAAAATTAAGAAATTCAAAGTTTGCCGCAGAAAACCGGAAAGAGTTGTGATACCGAACAAGTAAACAACTTTTGTTTACAATTTAAAAATTAATCATTTTTCTAAAAAATAGTTTTAAATCGCATTTTGATTCGTAATAAAAAGTACCTTGCAATACTAGGGAGTCTCGTGAATTTTTCCGTCTCGGTTTTGAATCAACCCTCGCTTCGCTCGGGCCGATTCAAAACCTCAACGGAAAAATTCACTTTCCTCCCTAGTATTACAATATACTATTTCATTACTCATAGTTAGAAAGCGCCATTTTCTCGACATATAAACACCACGGAAAACTGGTTTTTCCGTGTCTCGTTAGTATGTGTGTCAGTTGTGTCAGTTCTTACCTGAAGGATTGAAAAAGTTTCAGAAGCCCGAATCTTGCATCCAGTCCATTTATTTTTTTTCCCCCCATTTATTTAAACATTTGCACGCAAGCCTTAAGAAAAAAAACTCCGGAAAAGCATGACACGAATGTGTTTGGTCGCTTTTAGTATCTCATTCATCATCCCACGCTTCTTCCTTCTACTTTTCACTGGGTGATCGGTTATTCAATTAGGATACATCTTCTACTTCCTTTGAATTTTATATTTTAGAAAAAACTTCCAAGATCTCTATTATCCGCAATTTTTTTTTTACAAAATCTAAAACCCGAGATATTACTTGACATTGACCCAGTCAATTCGATAAGCGGGCATTTTCTCTTTTCCTTCGACATGCAAATTAGCCATTTTCTCTCGGTCTGATAATTTGAATGTGTAGAGGAAAATCACTCGTATGCTCCGTGGGCGTACCATATTCCTGACCTTTACGGGTTACTTCTGTATATATTTTCCTAGGATATGCTTTATTCGGTTCAGTAAAAAAAAAACCCGTTATTCATCTTTGCTTTTTACGCTTTAATTAATTTTTTCCTTCGAAATTAACTTTCGATTAGAGCGAGAGGGAGCTTGAATCGCTTTTTTTTCCCCATCATCCGAGCTCGGGAAATATTCTAGCGCACGTTATAGAAACATAATTTCATTTTCTCGTGCCGGTAAGATATCAAACGGATGGATTTATAATTTTTACGGGTTTTTTATTTAATATAAATTGTTTCAAGGAGAGATATTTATTAACGAGCTTGAAATTTTCGCCTTCACGGTGGAAAAAACTTTCATTCAAGCGTTCTCAGAATTCGCGTTTCTTGTTGTTTATCTCAATCCATGGAAATAATTTTATGTTTCCGATTATAAATTATTGTTAAGGAACCTCCATTGAAAAAAAAAAAAAATAATAAAATCGTGGAATCTGAAAAAATTTTTTTTATTAATTAAAAATTTTAGAACAAAAATTCTTTGATTAATTCCTGAGATTTAATTTGATGAAAAATTAGAGCTGTCTTTTATTTTTTTTTCTAGGTTACCTTTTCTCTTGATTTAATTTAAATGATTAAATCGTAAAAATAAAATATGCGAAGTAATTAAAGTGAAACTGATTAAATGGAAGAAATTGCCGAAAGGAGATTCGGGAAGCGGAGGGGGGAAAACCCAGGAAGAAAATTGTCGTAAACGATCTTGAAAAAAAATTATTTTATGTAAACATAGTTCTTTGAATATATTCTAGGAATGAGAAGAAATATAGTAGAAGGTTTTGGGGAGCCTCGCGGGAGGCCTACACGAGGCTTTTGTAGTTTGATGAGTGTCCTGGGGTCTCTTCATCTTTCGCGACGTTAATGAATTGCGTGACACCGAGCTCTTATGTGCATAGCAACATCAGACTAAATGCAAAACGACAACCGTATATTTTTTGCCGTTTTTAAAACAAAGAGAAAAAACATCCCCGAAGTTAAATCAACTTATTTGGGTCTAATTACAAAATTGAAAATTTTCTTTTCCAAGAAGGCTTTTGACTGAAATATTATTTCATCTTGTGATCTTATAAAGTCAAAAAAAGTCCATTTATATCTTACCGAGACGGTATTAGGATTTTAATATTTCAGGATAAGTACATCGATTTGTTTCATGTTTTTAAATTATAAAATGTCAGTACTAGATTTTAATCTCCAAAAATTTTTTATCCTTTTTGCGAATCGTTTTTTTAAATAATGCAAATTTTAATTTCCTGCTTTATAAATCTTTGTTGCATTTTAAAGTTTTCCCCCGGAAATAGAAAGGAAAAACCATGATTTTTTTTTAAATCGGTAAAATCGTAGAGATACGGATCTCAAATCGGAAGTGATCCTTGAGAACTGGGAATACATCGGAGAAAATACAACTATTATTTTTGCTCAGCCGAGTAAATCCGAACTGTGGTTTCCGCCGCAAAGCGGAAATGAATTCTTTCATGTTCGATTTGTTTTCCGCAGTGCATTTGTAGCTCATCCTGTTTTCTTTTTTTCTTTTGTTTCAGATCGCGCTCTGCAAATTAACGAAAAAAGGTTCATTTTTGTATTTGAGAGGAAAAGATTTTTCTTGAAAGTCGAAGGATAACAAGTAAGTTATTTTTTGGCAGAAGACTCGCTAACATGTTTCTAAATATTAAGTCTTTAGCGTTATGAAACTGCAGATTATTTAATTATAATAAAATTACCCTTGAGGCTGTCTAAGGTCGTGAATGATTAAGGACCGCATTAAAGCTTGAGAATAGAAAATTTTTGGTTGGGATGTTTGTTGGTAAGTAGTTAGTATTTTTTGGAAGAGCAAATTTCTACTCGGGCTGACCCTGTTTTGTCGAAACTCGCAGGATCTAGACTGGAAATCGCTTCCTAAAAATTTTATTTTGCTTAATCTTAGTTATTGATCGAAGAATTAATATTAACAATAAATTTTAATATTTATGCTAGTTGCTCAGTGGCGTAGCAATGTTAGGAGAGAGACCCCCGCAGGATGTTTACTCGAGAGTCCTTCAATTTTTACAGTTTTTTATCTAGTGCAAAATTACTTTCCTGCTGAAAAAGTGGGGTCCCTTTTGACCCCGGGAATGGTTGCTACGCCACTAAAGTTGCTGTTCTCTTCAAATACGTATCAAGGAAAACAGTTATATAAACCTGTGCATCACATTTGTCGATGTGAAGGAAAAATGAAAAGCAGCCATTTCATTCTTTGTTAAAATTTGTCGATTGTAGCCTCGGAGAAACTTGTCGCGAGAATTCGCAGGTTTCAAAAAGATTCCTAAAAATTTCCCCGTCTACAAAACCCTTAAGATTTCTAAAAGAGCTTCGCCTCTAAATTTGACTATATTCATCCTCAAGAATATCAGATGAAGGGCTGCTAAGCATCTCCAGATTTAAATTTTAAAATTAGAAATTGTAGCCCCGAACCGGTACAAAAGACCTTACCACAGTAAATCTTCATCACCCTTCCTCTCCATAAACGTGTTAACATAATCTTAAACATTCTTTCACTATGTTTTAACATAAATAACTCTTACTCGTAATCCTTCGCGACCTCTAATGCACACTTTCTCTCTTGATGGTTGCCACAAAAAGTTTTCCACAACCTTTTCCCAACAACAAAAAAAGGATCTATTTTCGTATTCTGGCGAATTTCCCTTGTTTATTTTCACTTTTATTTTCCGCACCAAACTTTAGTCTTGGACGATTTCCAAAAAAAAAATTTAATAAAACTGAATTTCACTCATTTCAACACATTACAGCCCTTATTCAATTTAAAGGGGGAGAGGAAAAAACGAGAAAAAAATTGTATGCATCTTTTAATAACAGCCTGTAATAGGAAAAGATGTGCTGGGTATTATAACGTTGGCATGATAAGCAGATATCGAAATGTGAAAAAAATATGCGATATTAACGCAGACTATCGGAAATAAATTTTTTTTATCTTTAATGTTGCTTTTTCATAACGACGAAATAAAATTTGAAAAATTTACGTGCGGAATTGATGTTCGAGGTTTTTTTTTAATATCTTTGAGATTTTAGTGTGGGAACGATATGTTGATTTTAGAGACTTTAAAAAATATTCATGCGGAATTAATATCTGTCAGAGGCGTCCAGTATCCAGGAAGATAACTTGGCTAAAAGAATCTTATATATAAGTTGAGTCGATTTTGAGTCTTTATTTTGTGTGGCGGCTACAAAATTTTGGATTTTTTAAATGATCGCTAATTTTTTATTTCCAAAGTTAATGATTTAACCAACATGAGGAAAGAGGGAAGCGTTAAGTTAATATCCTCTCCTCGAGTCGAAGAGTTGCAAGAGGGAAGTGGATGCTCAGCTCGTCTGTCGCCAGCGACGGTGTTGAGCAGGTTCGCGCTTATTAGTGTCTTGGATGCAAGCTGAATGGTGCTTGGGATTGCAGCCAGAAAGTTAAAAGTACATGTAGAAAAAGCTAGTGGAGTATTTATGAGGATGAAAAGCGTTTTGTGTTATCGAGATATTATTTTTAACCTAAGAATGCGAATGGTTTGGTGTGTTCTCCTCGTCTTCCTTCATATTACTGTACTAAGACAATAATTTTTAAATTGTTTAAAAAAAAAAAAAAAAAAAAAAGGAAAGAAACTTTTTTTTTGAATTATTCTCGGCCATTAGTGTTATTAAATCTCGAGAATTTAATTCTATACATTACGCGTTACCGCTGCCACCAGTTTTTAAAAAAAATTAATAACAACTGATTAAAAATAATTTTCGATAATCGTAAGCGTTGCATGTAGATTTATAAGGATTTTGCTATCAAAATTATTTCAAAAAATCATGTTCAGTTCTTTTCATATAAAAAAGGAATTCAACTGTATAGAAGAGTTTTCTAAAAAAATCATGCTTAGAATTGTTTTCTTTTCATTCTTTCTTTGACAAATGAACGAGATCATCATAGCACAAAGAGATCTGTTAAACAAGGACGTCCTTTCACTTTTCCTTCTGAGTCATCTGATTGAAGAAACATTTGATGTCAAGCTTTTTCCGATGGGGGAAAAAACGGACATGAAGATAAAAAAGAAATTTTATCGAAAATTGTTTTCGCATCCCGTGAATGAGTACAGACTTTTTTTGTAAAATTTTTACCTTTATCAAAATATTTCCGACGTTAATTAGACGCACCCAGAGATGTTCTTTTGTTTTATTACTCTTGCAAGGGGTCAAAATTTCGGATTCAACTGACTGTTTTTCCTCTTCGGGCACTCATGCTTCCACACCCACAAAAGCAGGCAGTTTTCCCATGCCCATTGCCACACTCGACAGAATGCGAAACGACCAGTGGCGTGTGAATATTTTCGGGACCCCCCCACAAAGCATTTCTGTGGGCCAAGGAAATTTTAGCTTCTACGAGAAAATTTTCATATCTTTCGGAGGGGCTTTAATGAGCCGCGTGGCCTCCCCACGAAAGGGTAGCTCCGGTGGCAGTCGTTACGCTATTGCGACGACACGGCTCTTTTAGGCTTGGGGCGCCCTAGAGGACAGGAAGGAAAATTGGGCTTTATCCGCGGCTGGAGGGGTCATTTGTCATTGACTCTAGGCTTCACCCTGATTCTCTTCGATTTGGTGCGAAGAGAGACTGAAGGCGCCAGGCCTGAGTGAAGCCCCACCAACCACCAAAGACCAAAAATTTCATACTCACCGCCCTTTATCATGCTATGTAATTCAATTCGAATGTTGTTTACACTAAAAACAGGAATTCCCCCTTTAATATTCGTGAATGATTACGTTCTGTTAATTTAATAAAGGAGGCGCACGTTAAAAGGCAAACCAAATGAATTAACCGACTGGAATTGTCCGGTTTCCCATTTTACTACGGATGTTCCTTTTCGATCGATTTACATTTTCAAAAGAATTTCAAACAACGGCCTTTTCATTTCACCGAATTAGGTCGTTTCACTCGTAAATTAAAAAGCAAGATACCTTTGTAATTACATCAGTCATTTAATTTTGTGCATCGACTCGTTTCGACAAAAAAAAAAACAAAATACCGGCGTGGCAAATGAACATAAGTTTACTGACAATAGTAACTGTTTTTCCACTCTACCACTTTATAATTTTTCCCTCATGGGATATAAACTTGAAAAATAAATTAGGTCGGAAGAGGCCTTTTCATATTGCTTTCGTGTCTTTTTGTAACCGGGCTACGATATCTGGGTCTTAGGTAAATAATTAATGATGCTGCGTACAAAAATTCGGTTAGTCGAGAAAAATATTTGGCTTTTGAGGTTTGTTGTATGTTTAAAAAATTTCCCCTTGTGAAAAAAAAAGTTTCGTTTTAATCCGTTAAACTTTGATCGAATGTATATTTTTGAAATAAAAAGATAAATTCTGTTTTTTAAAAAAAACATTTCGGGATTTAAATGTCATTAGACATTATCGTTAATCGCCTGCTGATATTTTTACAGGTCCGATAAAACAAACTCAGTATACTGTACAATCAATTCGCCTACATTGCCCATAATCCAATCGGTAAAACAGTTTTTTTTGTCAAGCGATGATATTGCTATTGATCTTAATCTGAAATTGATGAAAAGTTGAATGTAAAGCGTGAAGTTCCTCAATGCAAATTTTTTAAAACCGATCGGACTTTGAGTTTAAGCTAATGAATCCGAAACTGATTTTGATTCTGTAAAGGAAAAACATTTTCAGTTTTGAGCTGACGTCAGATATACACGCCGTCGTCATGGCAGCGGACACTTACCCTACTCAAAATATCTATTTCCGGTATTTCCGTAGTTCTTAAAATAAAATATTTTTCTATATTTGGCTACGATTTGGCTTATAAAAAATCAACAAAAATAAATGTCTGGCTTGTCTGGTGACGTGATTTTTGAGTGTTGGTTTATTTGAGGATAGTCGATGAGTTTGTTTGTGATGATAATTGGCGTTAATCAAGCGCCGTTTAATTCTTCTTTTTGTGTATAAGTCTCATATTTATTTTGCTACTATGTTTAGCTCAGGAATTTTAGTCATGGAGATGACTTTACGACTAAGATATTGCAAACAATTTTTTCTTAAAAAAAATGTATAATTTATTTATATTAAAAATGGCGGTGATAAAAAAGCGTTTGCTTTTAATATAAAAAGTTTTTACTGAAACTATTTTTTTTTATGAAGAGAATTGAAAATGGTTGGAGGTTTTGCGAAGATTTGAAAAAATGGCAGGCACGAGAGGAAACTAGTTCGAGATCGTTATTTGTTTTTCTTTTTATGTCTGAGAGGTTCTAGATGTTTTATGAACAGGAAAAAAAATATCCTTTCGATTGAGCTGTGCACTTTTCGTTACAAATAGTTTAAAGCGTAATAATTGCATTGATTGGATTGCCATGAAATTGATGAACTCTTCGCTGCCGGTATTTTATGCACTCTTGAATGAGTCTTCATGGCTTTACTTTTAATCTGGTTAGGTTAAGGTAAGGTTTAATTTTTTACATTTGATTGTCGTATTGATATTAAGCTTAACTTTTTTGTTTTTTCTTTGTCAGCCCTGATGATGTCTTAAATAAAGACGAAACGTCGGCTAAAACCAAAAAGATCGTTTAATTTAATAAGCCTCCACACCAAGAAAGTAAATCCTACATCCAATATTTGAGGCGAGATCTTCAACACTAATTTACTAATATCTTTCATCAGATGAAACACGAATCTCGTCTAAGCTTTAGACGGGAGAGTCCACTGATGACTATTATAATAGCCATATAGCTGCTCTTTGAGATATTTCCGCTTTTGGAGTTTGTTTCACGCCTAGGAAAATATTGACAAAAAAGCCAATCAACTTGGAATATTAAAGTGAAGTTGCTGATCATTTACATTTGCAGACTTGTTTGAACCGCGTTGGTGAATTAAGTGCAATATCAAACTGAACAAAGAGAAATTACTGATATTTCTTCGTTTTAAATCGAACAAACAAGAAGGCATTCTGCGATGACAAGCGGCGAAGGCTAAAACTGTTTTGGCATGTTCTCCGCAACACAAAGTATTCGCGACCTCAATATTCTTCTTCTTCTTCTTACAGTGCCTTCCCGCTACGGGAATTGGCTACCATCAAGGTTAGAGAGCTTATTGCGGCGTGCAAGAGACCCTATCTGAATCGACTGTCTTGGGTCCTGCACAGCAAACCCTCGGCCATTACTAGGGAGCTTAATGCAGTGGCTTCCCAACACCTTCCGCATCGCAGCTCAGGAGCCATACCGTCAGTCCTCGACTGAGCCTCCTGCTTTCTAGACTTAAGCCTAACCAACTTTTACTGTCTTTATTCTCAAGCCAGTGCCAGTAGGACTGCTGCCCCCTACCAGATTGCTACCTCCATGGTCAGAAGGAATCTGGAGCTAGCCAAGGACCGGTGCGCCAAACCTGAAGCAGGATTGTTAGTGTTCCCACCGACTACCCCATTTTTCCTGTTAACCCAAGGTTGAGTAACAGGAAATCAAGTGGAAATCAGATTAAAATTTGACCTACCTGGAATGATCCTGAAAGGCTGAATGAAAAAAGGATTTGGCTACAATTCGAAAGTTATTAATTTTTTACCAGTTTTTGGTTATGAATGAAAGAATGGACGAATCACTCGTTATACTGTATAAACCAGGATGTATTGTGCTGTGCTTAAAAAGAAAATTGGAAAAAGAAAAATGAAGCGGCAAACAAGCAAGATTCATATACGAGAAGAATTTATATTGTTACCCAGACTATTATTCAGCTATCGACTTTTCTCTCTTTTTCATTTTTTTTCTTGTTGATTAACTTTCCCTGTTTCGGATATCGTTCTACGTTATGTTTTATTTCGAAACCCCTTTATTTATTTCATTGTTATCAGAATCCATTTTTCTTTTCTGTTATTCTACAATTCAAAAAAGCCGGGCATAATAAATTTTATCGAAAAAGGAACTTCTAGATGCTTTTTCCTCCTAAACCAAAATTTAAATAAATTAAAAACGATTTCGGTCACGGCAGTTTTTGAATGGTTTCCCTAATCTGGTTTTCCGATTTCGTTGAAACAAATAATTCGGATTTTGTTTTCCAGTTTTACTTTTGGCTCGTTTTATAAAATTTGGATTTTATTCATCTTTTATTCGGAAATGGCTTTTATAAAATTTTCACTCGTTGCTTCTCAAAACAGGAGGAAAAGTGCATTCGGTTTTGTCGCGAGGAAAAGTTACAAAACGTTCCGTTTCGTTTGGAACAATAAAGGAAATGTCAGACGGGAAACGAAGGAGGACAGTTAAAAGAATTACATCGGGTTTGATTAATGTCTTCGGCAGTAGCGGAAAAAAAAATATCCGAAGATCGTTTCGGGGAAAGAATCCTAGAGAAGATCGGGATTTTTGTTTTCGAGAAGACACGAGCCGAAATGAAAATTCCTTATTTTCTTTTTCTTTTTCGTTGGATTCACGATTAAGTTCTTAAATTTCTAAAATAGTTATTTTAACCTTGGACGAAGAGGAATAAAGAAACGTTAAATTAGAAGCACGCTTCGGAAAAACATGCGGAAGTGACAAGGAAGGGCAAAGCGCGGTGTATCTTGTTTTTTTTTTTGTTTGTATGAAAAACTTCGTTTTTAATCCTATTTTCGAAAAAAGAAAAATATTTCCCGGGTGAAATAAATTTAATGCGATAAATGTTCACGGTTTAAAAATAAATTTTTCAATGAGCGCCGACGTTTTTAATATTTTTTTTTTCTTTTTTTCGGATGCGGGGTTTTTTTTATTGGGGAAGGAAAATATGTTTTTTTTTTTTTAAAGCTCCATGCTCTAATGATTCTGCAAGGTCGAAAGAGAATCTTTCATGTTAAAAAAAATTGGCAACCTTTTGCTGTAATGAAATAAGGAATAATCGGAAAAGCCAATTTCTTCCAATTTCTTTAATATAAAGTCACCAAGTTAAGCAATATCCTCGGCAGCAAATTTACTTTCTGACTTTCAATTTGATTAAGAATGCTTGAAACAATGAGTAACATCATTATACTAACGTTTTTCCGATTCGTTAACTTCTTTGTTTTTCTCTCTAAAAGGGTTAGTTGGGAAAAAAATTAAACAAGCAAATAATGACTGTTATTTTCCATTATTAAGGAACCCAGACCGCAAGAGAAATTTAAAGCAAGTTAAATGTAAATAAAAATTACAAGTTTGTAGACTTGCAATAAATTCGAAAAATCAAGTCGGTTCTTTTGCTTCTCACTTATTGCAAAAGAACTAGTTTACAGAATTCATACTTGCAACTGACTTAATTGGCAAACTTACGAGGCAAGCATGGTGCAAACCTAGTTTTTAATCGCAAATCATGCCTTCAAAAACTTGCAATAAACTTCTTAAACTGAAATTAAATTTAAAGTAAGGTTGCAAATGCAAGTAGTGATTTTTTTTTTTTTTTTTAAAAAAAGCAATTATTCGTTTGCTGCAAACTTGTTTTTGTTTTTTTTACCTGGAGGAACTTGCTTTCAAGTTGATCAAAATGATCGAAAAATACTCCCTTCTTTTTAAACTAGTTCCTTTGCAGTAAGCGAGAAGCAAAAGAACCGACTTGATTTTTCAAAATTATTGCAAGTCTGCAAACTTGCTCTAAACTTCTCTTGAGGTTTCGGATTACCTTAAGAAATCACTCTTGACCTTCAAGGAATGGGCATGGCAAATGAATCGATTCGGGGTAGTAAAATCAGCGACGCAAACTAGCCGCCAAAAAATTTTCTTTATTAGGCCTCCCGAGGGCTGGTTAAGAGGAAATTATGAAATTTCTTAACATGGTGACAATTAATAGAGTTCTGGCACTCCCGTCACATCGTCAGAATTCACCTTGCCTGATTCCCTGATTTTTAAAAGGAAAGAGTTTTTTTTTTTTGAGTGATTTTACTTTTTGGGTCTGCTTGTTTGCGAAATCAAGCCTTTGCTTGTTTATTGTAAACTTGTTGTACACTAACCATTCTAATTTTTTTTACGTCCGTATTTGGTTTTTTACTTTATTTCTACCTTACACCAAACTTATTTGCAAGGGAACATCAAATAATCAAAGTAAAATTTTAAATTTATTAGGCAAGTTTTCTTCTTCTTTATCGCAAACTTGCATTGAGTGCCGATTTTTCACTTTTAAAATCAAATGTATTGGCTTTTTGTATAAGTTTGCATAAAGTTTTTATTCAAATTACTCAACAACCGATTTTCGTAAGGCAAATGCAAATAAGAAATTCAGTCTTCATAGTCAAAATCGAATTTATGACAAGTTTAATTTTAAAAAGAACAAATGTAAGGCAATTGCAATCCTTGCAGTAAACGTATCTGCGGACTGGGAAAAACCTCCTGTTTTATTAATTCGTTTTGGTAACCGAAAATTGTGGAGGATGATTGAAATGTTGAAATTAGGATAACGGGGAATGAGCACAAAAAATTTTCGAAAGTAGATCCAAATGCATTCGTCTGGCTAATTGAGGTTGAGGTTGCTGCCATTGACCTTTCTGATTTGACCGAGCCCCAAGCTGAAAATTTTCTTTGGCAACGCCCAAAAGTAACAGCAGAAAGAGATCCGAGAGCACAGTAAGGTGGACGATGTTGGAAAACTTGTAGCAAGAGAAAAATGATAAGCGATAGGCTGATGTCGATGGAGAAGATCCAGGAAGATGGAAGTCTTGACCAGCAAGACAGAGTCCTCGGACATCAAAAAGTCACTGGACACGAAACTGCACAGGTGAAAATTTTGTGTAATTGTGTAGAAAACAGTCTACACAAAAAATGTGTTAAGATTTTTATGTTAAAAAGCAACTCTGTGCTGTGTCAATTTAACTGAAACATGTTGACATATTGACATATTGACGGTGTAGACCGTTTTTTACTCCTAGAAAGTGTTACTTTTTACACAAAATTTTTACTTGTGTGTGGCACGTCGGCATCAAGAATGTATAATGGAAATCTGATGGCTGCAGACAACCCAAGATAAAAAGTTTTAAAAAAAACCAAGGGAGCCGAATAGGGAGTAGACACTTCGATGAGTCGTCTTCTTCATAGGGATGCGCCATTTTGAAAACTGGAAGCTGCCATGATTTCAAATTCACTGATCTCTGGATACGCCCAGACCGCAACAACAATTTGATCCCATATCTGATCAGATCCCATATTGTAGTTTATAATTAAAGCAACCATAGTATGCAGATACTAAATACAGAATTTCTCAGACTTTTTAGAGCAAAGCATGCAGAGCTTAACTTTCGTTTTAACTGAGACGGATGATTTCGCCATTCTAAGTTCTCTTCCAAGTCCAACACCCCAAAAATGTTGCCTCATTGAGAGCCCTACTGTTTGTGACACCAGTGTAAACCTAACCTTCTTCTTCTTTAAATGCCCGCTCCTTGTCGGAGATTGGCGATTATCATGGCCAACCATTGATGATTTTACTAGGAATATCAAATAATGTGGTGACTTTCCATAATCTTCCACATCGCAGTACGGAAGCCACACCATTGATCAAACTCTGCTTCCCGGTATCTGAGCCTAGGCCTTGCCGATTACTACCATCTTCAGCCCTAGCTCAGTATTAGCGAAGCTGCTGCCCTCCACTAAATCATAACCCTGAAAAAGGAACTCACCACAGGGCAAGGACGCCATTCCTTGAGCAAGACAAAATGCCTTACCGGTTACCCTCTTACCGGTTACCGGTTACCGGTAAACCTAACCAAGCACCCTAAACCGTCGCCCTTCCATTCCGAAATTCTGTCGAATTTCCATTTCCCTAACGAAAAATTTAAATCGCGCAATTAATATGATTCCTTTTGTTCTCCCCGAAGCGAAACAAACTCCGAATACCATTTTTCTTCATTTAAAATTCTAATAACATAATTTTTCTCCCTTAGTTCATTAGCATAGCTTTTAAGAAAATCAATATTATTATATCATTTTACATGGGTTTTTCATAAATGTATTTTTTTTTATCAAATTCCCCATTCGAAATTATTTAACCTTAACCGAAATTCATGTTGTCAATTCAGTTTCATACATTCATGGAAATGAAAATCAAAACTGGAAATGTCATTTGTAAGCACAAAACAATTATCACAAAAACCACATCTGCAGCGGGTTTAATTTTTTTTTTTTTTTTTTTTTTGTAATTAGAACCCTTTGTTGAGTCCATCGACGATATAGAAAAAAGTTAGAAAAATGGATGAAAAGTATTGGCTTTCGATTACTGAGTCTCACGTCCAAGGACAAAAGGAAAAGAAGAAAAAAAATTGTCTGTTGGTTTAGAAATGCGATACTTCCATCGTCGTGTTGCTTTTTCCCCCGTACGACTGAAGAGAAAAATCTCGAAAGATTCGGTCTTATACACATCAAAAGCGGGAAAGAAGGAAAGAGAAAGGAAAAAAAAAAAAGAGGAAGAGCCTTTCATCGGTATGTTTTTCCAAACTAAGTATTTGACCTTGTTCCTTTCCGCAGCTAATTATCTTCCTCATTAGGAGCTTTCGACTCGTTCACTTAGTTTTTCTTTCATCTTTATTAAAAGGGAGAGAGAGAGAAAAAAAAAGATATCTTCTTAAATTTTTAAAATGTCAATAAATCTTAACTCTGATTGCTTTTCATCGGATGACTTTCTTGTTTGCTATGTAAACGAATTTTTTGTTGTTTTTTTTTTTTTGTTCGTATGGGAAGAATCATTAATCTTTCCACGTTTTGTTTAAGATGACTAAATCTGGAAAGAAATTTGATTTTTGTGGATTGGTTGTTTAATTTGTGAACCTCAAAGTAGAGGCGAGTCTTCGGATGAGAAAAATATATGCGAAATTTTATAGAGGCGTAAAAACCATCAGAAATATTGAGATCTAAGAACTTATGGCTCTCTGAGAAGAGAGAGCAAAAAACTTTGGTCGTCGTATCGCTCCTGGTGCACAGTGACGTATCACTATTTTTGGAGCTTCCTGCATCTTCTGCCCTTATTCCTGCTATCTGCTTGCCAGCACTAGATAAAGCCCTTGCTAAAGAAAAATTTCGATGCGTTTTTATCAATAACAAGTAAAAATTCTTAAGAAAATCGAATATTGAATGTAATGAATTAAAGCTGCCTTTATGAAATTAAGAAATTTTTTCAGATTATTAAATCTCGAATCATTAGATTATTAAATTCTTAAGCTTTATTAAAACAGAATGGGGGAAAAAAGGTCAGAATGTCAGGCGTGTTTTCACCTGAGAAAATATTTGCTGATTTTTAATTATCGTGCCAAGAAAAAAAGCTTCCTCTCATTCTGCCTATTTCGTTTCCATGTGGGTTTTATTTTTCTTGGCGAAAGGAAATTTACAGCGTCAAAGCTCAAAAGCTCAATTTAAAAATATTTTTAAAAGCTTTTCCTTGGTCGTTTTTTTTTTCAATCGATCAATCCTGTTCATGTTTAGCGTAGTTGAATCGATAAAATAGTATCATAAACCACATGACAAATGAAAAGATACGTCAAAGGAAAAAAAGGAATTCCCAAGCGAAAATAAATCTGGTCTGCAAAGCAGTGACGTTTAATTCAAAAATCGAAATGTAGATAATCATACCTCAAGGCCAAATTTTTCGTTGGGATTGAAATTTTCAGTGAAGGATTATTTCTTTTTTAGGGGCTACAATAACTTACTTTCGATGATTCAGTCGCTGTTATTACGTTCAAATCCTGGTCTTAAAATCGAGTAGCCTCAGGTGAAATCGGATGTGGATCTCTGTTCATGGAATATTAGGTTGCTAAGCATGCTGACAAGGGCGTAGGTGGTTTGCGTTGATGTAGAATGTGTCAGTGATTCTGTTTATCGAAAACATCATGTCAGGAATACTCTTAGCCTTAGAGCATGAATTACAGGCCTTAAAGCGAAAGTGCTAATTGCAGGAAAAGGGCAAATTTAGCCGATTTAGTTTTTTTTTTTTTAAATAAAAGGGGGGCGGTCTATCGCATGGCCGTAGCACTGTGACCAGATTTGGTGAGATTTAGCCATAATGTTGGTACTTGAGAATTAATATTCTGGGCATTTCAGCTACATCAGAATTGGAAAACTCCGACGTGAAAGAGGGGGGAATAAACTTCTTTTTTTCCCTTTTAGGATTTAAGAATCCAAGCCAGAATGCATGTTGAGTACAAGTTTCCCATATTTCAAAAAAAAAAAAATGAAATTTTTTTTACATGAAACATGGCCTTGTCGAAAGTTCTCGATTCCTCTCTTCAATTATTTATTGAAGGACCGAACAACTCATATCTCATAGACTCATCCTTACGTTTATGTAAAACGAACCTTATTTACTGTGAAATTTGAACCCAAGGCGGAGTTTCCTCGTTCTAATAGACTTTATTACTTAGTTTAAGTGAAGAAGTATAGTATCGCCCCGTCCTATCATATTTCTTTTTTGAATATCCAATAAAAAATTCATTTAATGCAATAATTTCTTATCCTTTTTTGTTTTTTTCATGATTTTTATGAGTTTGAGAAGAACGACTTCGGGAATTATTGCTCCTTCTTAATTTTTTTTTAAACTCCTCTTACGTCAACGATTTTTTCCTCAATATTTCCTCCGAGTTTTCCTCGTATTTGTTAGCCTAGTAAACTCTTTTTTTTGTTAGGCTCGAAAATCGCATCAATAGGAACAATCCAAATCATTCGTGACGTCATTATTGCATCATTTGTTTTTGGCGGGCTTTTTAGAATTCGAATTGCAAATTGAATTTGGCGTTGTTCAAAAAGCTTTTTTGGATACATTTTTGCTCTTAGGGGGAATTTTGACATTTCTGAAAAAATTGTTAGCAGTGACGGAGCTAGAAAAAATTTTAGAAAGAGGCGTAAGCCTAAAATCAAATTTAGGACTCATTTTTCGAAAATTAAAAGAAAGTGCAAAATATTCTATTATAATTTTTTTCAGTCGAGGGGGGGGGGGGGGTGCTCTTTCGGCGGAAAAGGGTGAAGGGATACTAAATCCACCAGTGAGTGCTAGTAGCTCACTGAAACTTTTATAGCGAAGTGCATTTCAATTTTTTCCTCTTTAAAGCATTCTTCAAAGATTCTTAATTTACTGATAACCTTCAAATCTTCCTTTTCCCAATATCGAATTTTTACAACAAACCGAAAAATCGGAATTTAAGACAAGCTTGCGGCATTGGTTTTAACCTTTTTATTGCTGACAGATTCCGATATTGGGTTCTTTCAACCAAATTCTCTCAAACATTTTATCTTATATCGTCCACGTGCCTTTAAAAAAAATATATATATCAATGATTGTTTTAGGTAAAACCAGATGGCAGAAATGGACGGCGATGAAGAAATGCTCGAGATTCGAGTCGTAAAATCCGTCGCAGATTAATTCCGAAAGATATGACACAACTTTCTTTGGCTGAAGTGGAAGAATGGCTGGACGCTCATCCTGATTTGTGTTTGGATTATTTTTTAAGGAAAGCAGAACTCGCAGCTATAAATGCTTGGCTCGTAGCGCACGGATTTCTGACCATAAACGATTATGTTTCTAGCAGCAGGAGGAATTCAGGTAAAAAAAAAACGTTTTAATTAAAAATCTTTTTCTTTTGACTCTTGGAATTCGATAAACAATGCGGAGAAGAACTTTCAAAAAAAAAAAAGGGATTTTCGAAACAAAAGAATTTTTGCCGAATAAAATAGGAAAACAATAATATCGAATGGGAAAAGATATCAAAGAGAATTTAAATAAACCGTTTTATTTTTGGGGGGTTTTGTTTAGGCTCGTCAGGGAACACTTCTCCTGCGGTTGGGCCATATTTCTCGTCTGAAGATCAAAGTGCAGCACCTCCGAACGGTTCGTCGACGACGGGAAGCAATCCCCCTCAGAACAACGGGAATCATCGAAGATCAAATTCGAAAAGGTGTCTAAGGCACGATTTTGCTAGGGCGAAAAGCAAGAGCATGTTTCGAACTCACGAACCTCCAGGGCACGAACCGTCTAGTTCTACATCTAGACGGAATTCTTTGAAAGACATGAGGAAGTAAGTTTTTCGAGAGTTTCATAAATTTTTTACCAAGACGCGAGAATAATAACGCGCCGATCGGGTTGAAAAGAAAAAGATTATTTTTATCTCAAATCAAAAAAAAAAAAAAAAAATCATGTTTTCTGGATATGATAAATTATTCTGCTTCGCCGAACTCCTTTTTTATTTAAATAGGAATAAGAATACTTGCGCCCTCGAAACTGTTTTTTTTTCTCATCCGACGTTTTTTCTTCATTTTTCTAAAAAAAAAAAAACCTATTTAGAAAAGCTGATTAAATTCATCTCACGAATGTTTAATCTTCGGGCAGTTATCGCTTTTCTTGAGAGGAAAATAACGAAAAAAAAAACAAAAAAAAAATGTTCCACTTGACTATTATATCATTGAAATAAACTTCGTCTTATTCTGCTGGGATTGAAATCCATTTTGATATCGATTAATTTTAATCCCCGATTCCAATTTTGTAAGAAGATTACATTAATCGCATTCGAAAAGAAAATTCAGAGAATCTATCTTCTTAGCTCTTTATCCTCTAATGGTAAGCAGTAGATTATTAATTCATTAGATCATGCCATTTTCATGTTCTTCGTGTAAAATGTCTGATTAATGACGTATCTGTTAATGCGTTTCAGATCCGTGGCTAGGGAATCGAATCCCTTTCTGAAAATCTTGATAAAACGAGACGTCATGCTCTAGATTCTCGATTAGATTTAAGGGAGTAAAGGAGTAAAAGGAGGACCTCGCAGGGAGTAAAAGTATGGCCATCGAATGCTTTGGCTAAATTTGGAGTTTAAGAAAAGCGCTAGGAGCGTTCTAGTTTATGTAACAATCTTTTGAGAGCTCTATTCAGAGTCTTACTTGTTAATGAACTAACTATTTAAGAGTGTTACAGCCAAACTCAACGGTGAAATTATCGCAGAGTAGTTCTAGTTCATAAAATGACCGTTTGAGAGCGCTAGAGTCTTTTTCTTGTTTAAGAAACGACTGGTTGAGAGCGCAAGAGTCGTTTTAGTTCATGAAATAACCGTTTGCGCGCGTCAGAGTAGTTTTAGTTCATGAAACGATAGATTGAGACCGGCAGAGTCTTTTTCTAGATTTTAAAATGACCGTTTTAGAGCGCCAGAGTAGTTTTGTAGTTTAAGAAACGACCGGTTGAGAGCGCAAGAGTCGTTTTTGTTCATAAAATGATCGGTTGAGAGCGGCAGAGTATTTTTCTAGTTTATGAAATAATCTATTGAGAGAGCCAAAGTCGCTTTAGTTTATAAAATTACCATGTTAAAGCGCCAGAGAATTTTTTAGTTCGTTAAAATGACCGATTCAGAGCCCTAAGTCGTTCTTGTTCATAAAATGATCGTTTGAGCGAGCAAAAGTCATTTTATTCTTGAAATTTTCCCTGCCGCAGACCTGAGTCATTTAAAGAAGAAAAAACTCTTGTGCTGACTTAAAAATATCTGCCAATATTGGATAAGTTCGATTCCTCTTGAAAGAAAATCCTTCCAAACCTTCACAATATTTTTTCTTCAAAAAATAAAATGGAACGTGATATGCACCTTTAACACGAATTCTCATACGTTCTCGTTAATATCAAAAGTTATCAGAAAAACTTGTTTAAAAAGAAAAGATGAAAGACGAAAAAAAAAAAAAGAAAAATTATTGGAATTCTGGAAAAATAAAAACATCAAACGTTTTTTTTTTTTTTGAAAACTACCGAGAAATTTATAGAAAATTTCTTAACACACCTTAAAAATGATTTTTTGACATTTATTTTCCATCTAACAACTTTCTAAAAATAAACGATCAATCTATAGCTCTTTGAATTAGCTGATAATTGCCGAGTAAACTCGTAATAGCAGCCGGAGTTGAAATTTTCCTTTCGAGAAATTATTAAGCTTTCAAGAATTTCCTATCAAAAATTTCCGACAGACCGCTCGGACGGCCACCTCCGTCTAATTACATTGGCTTGTATTACCAGAAGGTATTTCGATAGCTACGTTATTGTCGAGAGAGAGGAAAAGAGAAATTTGTTATACTCAAGCAAACAAGAAGACTAATTAAGATCGATTAAAACTCTAAACCATCTACCCTGATTTGCTTTCATTTTATCGTGGGAAGTTAAAATCGATCACCTGAAATATTTTTCATTTCTTTACTTTTGAGAAGTTTCTTCTTAAGTTTGACCGGGTTTCGTCCTCCTACTTCATAAAATAGTCGTTTGAGAGCGCTAAAGTCTCTTTAGTTTGTAAAATGACCGTTATAAGAGCGCCAGAGTAATCCGAGTTTATAAACCGGTCTTTTATTGGCTCTAGGGTAATTCTAGTTGATAAAATGATCGTCAGAGAGTTTAAAATCGTTTAAGTTTGTGAAGTAATCGCTCTGAACACGCTCCAGCCGTTCTAGTTTAAAAAATGGCCGCTTGAAAGCGCTCCAAATCTTCTAGTTTGTGAATTGATCTTTCTCAAAGCTCTAAAGTAGTTTTGAATCATCAAATAATTTTTCAAGAGCAAGAGAGTTTTTTTCTAGTTAATGAAATCGTCTATTGAGAGCGCCAGAGTCGTTCTAGTTCATAAAAATGACCAATTGAGAGCCCTTAGTCGTTTTAGTTCATAGATGACCGTTTGAGAGTGCCCCATTTCTTTTCTAGTTTAAGAAATAACCGTTGGAGCGCCCCAGAGTCGTTTTAGTGCATGAATTGACCGTTTGAGCGCGGAAGAGTCTTTCAAGTTTATGAAATGACTGTTTAAGAGCGCCAAAGTCGTTTTAGTTCATAAAATGATCGTTCTGAGTGTGCTAGAGTCGTTCTAGTTCATGAAATGAAAGCTCGAGAGCGCTAGAGTAGCTTTAGTTTGTTAAATGATTGTTCTGAGTGCGCTAGAGTCGTTCTAGTTCATAAAATGATCTTTTGAGAGCGCCAAAGTCATTTTAGTTTCTTGAATGATCGTTATTAGAGCGCTGAAGGCATTTTACCTTTTGCTAATCATAAAATAATTTTTATAAACGTTATAGTCGCTTTAGTTTATGAAACATTTGTTTAATTGAGTCGAAGCCGTTTTAATTCACAAAGTAATCGTTGCTAGTTAAGCAGCGAGAAGAGTGAAAAAAAAAGGATTTTTAGCTTTGACTTCAAAAAAATTTTCAACATTAATATTCAAAACATTTAATTCATTTTTTATATGATTAATATTTTGACATTTAAATTTAAGTAGGAACTTTCTTTGTCATATCTCATAATTTTATTGAGTTAATAAATGAAGACAAATTTCTATTTGTTAGGAATGAACTATCATTAGATCCAACGCAACATCTTGGATGAAGTTTTGAAAGTTTTAACGACGTTCTCTGCCAAACCATTATTAGAAACCAGATGGAAGGGAAACTGATTTTAAACGAACAATGTCATTAAAAGTACAAAATACTAAATTCTTTTGACACTAAACTTGTCTTATCGTCAGTGACAATTTTCTTTGGCTGCCACAAGTTTTCCTCAATTCCCGAACTTTTTAGTCTAAATAAACCCAAAATCAAAAAATTTATTTAGATGATTCCTCTAAAAAAAATAAATATTTTTTTGAAAAAGAAAAACTGACGTTGTATCCAGATAGAAAAATCCACCCGGCTTAGTTTTTCCCCCTAAGTGAAAAAAAAAAATTTTCTTCAAGTTCAATGTGAGTTATAATACTACTTTAATGCTTCGACGAAGAAAGTTTGAATGAATTTTATTTTATTGGAAAGGGGGGGAAAAAAAGAAATCTTTCGTCTTCACCGATTATTATGCATAACACAAATCCGATCGGATCGCTTTAGCCATGGGAATAATATATTTTCAAGAGCGATTTAAAAATTTTTTAAAAAGGATCGAAACGATTGAATGGATGGGAAGGAAAAATTAAGACTCGATTTTTTTTTCCAGGTACACTTCCTTGCCTCCAAGTTCAGTGAACATGCTGTCACTATTGATTGAATCAAAAGTAAGATTACCTCAGTGCTTTCCTCTTCACAATCGGGCTACCAAAAGGGATTTATTAAAATCCCAAGGTGAAAAAGAATTTTTTCTAAGCATCGTAAGAGACATTGCTACTGAGTTAGATCTTAAATCACTCTCTCATAAGGTATTGTTTAAATTTTTTTAAAAAAATACTGGAAGGGTTAAGTAAAATTTTATTTTTATTTAATTTTAGACTGTTGATAATTTGGCTGTATTATTAGACACGGATGGTGCGTCCCTCTTCCTTGTGGAAGGACCTCGAGCTGGAAGGCAAACTCTTGTTTCGAAAGTTTTCGACGTGCACAGCGGTGCAAGCACGTTTTTGTTACCGGGTGGGAAGAGTATAGGAAGCGATAACGAAGTACAAGTGCCGTGGGGTGTCGGAGTTTTAGGGCACGTCGCAGACACGGGAGAAACCGTCAATTTACAAGTGGCCTGCGAGGTAAGAATAAAAATTTTAACAATTTAAACGAATGAGTAAAAGGTTTTTTTTTTAGATTCAAAAGGTCCTATAAGGGAAGTGACGATGGGATGAGAATTTCAAATGGTAAAAATAACAGATATAAAGTGCAAAGCCCACACAACAAAATCTGAAATTCGAATGAATTTTATATCATTAATTATTATAATGTGACTAAAAATATCCTTATAAAACTCGGGAGACTTTATTTTTGGCGGGAAAATTGTGAAACTGAGTTTATTTTAAGGATTTTTGGTGGGCGATCTTAGGCAGATGTATTAACTACCTCTCTTTTTTTATTCAAAGTTCAATAACTCGGATATTCCCACAAAAAAAAAACATTGCGGTTTAGTAGGATGACATTTAGAAAAATTAAGTGAGGAAAACGAAAAGAAATTTTTATTTTTTACGGCCACTTTGGTAAAAACTGGAAAATATTGTTTCCAGAAGATAAGTGAAGAAGTTAAAATGTAAATTAATGTAAAAAGAAATATTCTTACAGAAAAAGAAAAATTTATGTAAAAAATCTTTAGGTGTTTACTCAAAAAAAATATGTAGAAGGAATTTTCTCAGGGAAAAATTCTCTAGACAGTTTGCTGAAAGAAAAATCTCAAGACAGAATTTGCTCAAAGAAAAATTAATTAGAAATCATTTTCTCAAAGAAAAATTTTCTAGAGAACATTTTCTCAAAGAAAAATTGTCTAGGAATTTTCGTGAAGAAAATTTTTTTTCGAAAGAATCTCTTTTAATACAAATTCTTTAGAAAGAATTTGAGAGATTTCTAGAGTTCTTTAGGATTTTTTGAGAGGGAATTCTCTAATATTTTCTTCCAGAGAAAATCAATATTTTCTAGAAGATAAGAAGACTATGTTCTCTAGAAAAAGTTTTAGGCATTTTTTTCGGATGAAGTAGATGAAGTGAATTTATTTATATTTTTTTTAACAGGATTCCCGTTTTGACGACGAAGTAGATCGAATCACTGGCTACCACACCGAAACACTTCTCTGCATGCCCGTAAGAAACGCCTATGACGAAATAATCGCAGTAGCTCAGGTCATTAATAAAAATCCAGACGTCGACGGTGGAATCTTCACTAAGAAAGACGAGAAAGTTTTCGAAACTTATTTGCAATTCGTCGGGATTGCCATTACGAACGCTCAAATAATGGAAACCTCGAGACAAGAATACGACAGGAATAGAGTAAGTATAGCAGCTTCCTCTTTTCTTTATTCCATTAACGTTGTAAATTATTTTCGAATAACAAAGTCGGAAAACCCTTTTCAATTCTATCAACGTTATAAACTTATTTATTAAGAGCGACATTTTACGTGTTACGTTTGTTTTACAGAATTTGTTAGAAATCGTCCACGATTTATTCGAAGAGCAAACCTCGTTGGAAAAAGTGATATTGAAAATAATGCAAAGAGCTCAAAGGTTACTGCAATGTCAAAGAGCGGCTGTTCTTTTATTGGACGACACTTCGGAGACGACTAAATTTTCTAAACTTTTCGAATTGACGAGCCCGGTTAACGGGCACACGCACACGACGACGCATTCGAAGGAACCAGTGGAAAGCGTTTCGAGATATATGTTAGCACTAGCAGAAAAGGTGGCGATTTCGGGTGAAGTTTTAAATGTGGCGGAAAGTCTGGAAGTTGAAAAAGGAAGCGGCGGGGACATCAAAAGCCTTTTGGCGATGCCCATTAGAAACTCGCGCTATCAAATCATAGGCAAGAATAATTTTCAAAAAAAGAAAATGGGCTGCTAATCATTTTAAATTTAAATTGAATTTTTTTATTTTTTAGGCGTTGCAACGATAATTAATAAACTTAACGGGCAACCTTTCGATGAGAATGACGAACAGTTATTCGAAGCTTTTACAATATTTTGCGGCCTAGGAATTCATAATACGATTATGTACAGCGAAGTTGAAAAAGCTATGGCTCGGCAAAGGGTCGCCCTTGAAGTATTGTCATATCACGCTACTGCTAGCAATAAAGAAATCGAAGCACTAATGGTAAACGATGAATTTGATTTTGTTAGTGTCTAGAGCGCTTTTTCGACTTATCCGAAAATCGATGTATTTATTTTCCACGGAACTTCAAAAAAAAGATCTGCACGTGGATTAAAAAGTTTTAAAAAAAATTTAACTTCTCTGCAATAAGGAATCCAATTAAAGAGTTTGCAATTCTCCTACAGCAGAAATATCTAAAAGCGTATTAAGAAAGTTCGCATTCGTATTGTAAATTCAAACACTTTCCCAATTACACTTGGCAGAACTATTCTCTTTTAACAACTTTCACTCGAAAACTTTTAATAAAATTAAAATAAATTCCATGTTACAATGAAAATAGCCTCTTGGCCAAAAGAGGCGGAAAAATACCATGCAACTACATAGACTCTGATTTTTCTGTTCGTTCGCAGGAGCAACCGATGGTTTGTGCTGACGAATTAAATTTATACTCTCTGACATTCGACGACTTCTCATTGGAACCTGATGAAATGGTCAGAGGAGCCGTGGCCATGTTTCTTCAACTCGGACTCGTGAAACGTTTCCTCATTGAAAAAGAGACTTTGTACAGATTTTTAATTACTGTTAAAAGAAATTATCGAGACGTACCATATCATAATTGGAGGCATGCATTTAACGTATCTCAAGTCATGTTTGCTATTTTAATGGTTAGTAAATTCAAAGGGGGAAAAAAATTGCCCCTTAAATTATTAAATTTTATCTAATTTTTCTTTTTTTTGTTCAAGGGTTGTGAAATGAAAGGCACTTTCAGTGATTTGGAAGTGTTAGGAATGTTTGTGGGTTGTCTATGTCACGATCTCGACCATCGCGGTACGAATAATTCCTTCCAACAAAAGTAAGAATTTAATAATTAATATTTTTTTGCTAAATTTTCCCTTCATCAATTTCTTAATTAATATCGCGAGGCAAAGAAAATAAAAATGATTAGGGGCAGAAAAAAATCAATGACGTCACTACACAGTCATATTCTTTTTTCCTTTTGGAGGGATTTTTGAGCTAGAAAAAAGTCAGCCAATAAATAAAATAAAAGAGCTGTCAGCCATTACAAAAATTGATCGCCATATTTAGTATCATGGCGACTTCCAGAAGCAGAATACACTGATCTCACTGATCTCTCACTGAAGAAATTAGTGGCTGTGTTGGAAGAATATTAAACAGCCATGACGGTTCACACCGCTTTGTATTAAAGACAATTCTTGGACAAGGCCTCCGTGATCGCTGTGAAAGTTGCTATTTTCATAAATCTGGATGATTTGGACGGACAAGTTTATCATCATGGCTGCCGAATATTCTTGTGGCAATCGCCATGATACTTAGAAGAGAGACTAGATAGAGAGGGAGGGAGCACTCGCGCACCGTCTTATGGATTAATTAAGATTCTGCCGCCATGTTGCGTGTTTAAATCAGCCTGAACGATAAACTAACCTGCACATGGTGAATTTCCATTATGGCGCAGCCCATAACCGTCTGCTGCAACTAGAGTGCTCCCTCCTTCTAGTCTCTTTAATACTTAATATGGCGTTCAATTTTTATAACGGCTGACTGTTTTCCAGTGCCAGTATCTAGTTAATAATAACGCTTCTAAAAAAATACTTACATATAGCCTAATAACATCATAATTTCAGGACTGGATCTGCTTTAGTTTTACTGTACGGAACGACCAATACCATGGAACACCATCATTTCAATCACGCGGTCATGATTCTCAGTTCCGAAAGTCACAACATTTTCTCTGGGCTTTCCCCCGAACATTATTCCAAAGTCATGAAAGTTTTGAAGCACAGCATTTTAGCAACTGACCTTTCTGTATACTTCGAGTAAGTAAATGCTCCAAACTTTGACAGGCTAGCTTCTAAAGCCATTAAAAGTTTCAGTTAATATAGCCAGTTTGAATTTTAAAAAGCTTAACCGAAATTTTTTTATGTAGGCTCCGTCCTAAATTCTTTTCGCTGGTCGAAACGAAATCATACAGTTGGGGATTGGAGGAACACAGAGAGCTTTTGCGATCCATGCTAATGACGGCAAGCGACCTCGCTGCCTCTTGCAAACCGTGGGAAGTTCAAAAACGAGTGGCACATCTAGTCACCGCCGAATTCCTCGTCCAAGGGGATAAAGAGAGGAAAGAACTTCACATCACGCCTCAGCCATTAATGGACAGGGAAAGGCAACATGAGCTTCCTCAATTACAAATACGATGGATCGCTGATATATGTCTCCCACTGTACGAGGTACGTGACGTTCAATTCTATTCTGAAAACTTCATTTTCGAACATTTTTTAATGAGGAATTTTTTGTTGCAGTCTTTAGGTCAGATGAATCCAAAATTAAGCGTCATGACAGAGGGTGCTGCTGAAAATATGAAGCAATGGCAGAAAATCGTCGACACTCAAAACTGCAACGGGGAAGCCGGCGAGGATGCAGCCACGTGAAGTCGGTGGTTTTATGATATTATTTAAAAATGTAAAGTTTGGTGATTTCGATCCAATTTTCAAATCAACTCTTTAATGCCGATTAATCGGTTTTTGGAGTCCGTACTTTCAATTTTGTTAATTAAGATCGGATTGGAAGGATGGGACAGTAAATCAGTCTTCTAAAATTGATGTTCACCCTTAATAATTCTTGAAAAAAATGGATGAACTATTGATTTCCCATTGAATACGCAACCGGTGATGCATGGCTGCATACACATTGCAATATTTGAAGGAAATCTTAAATCTGTGTTAAAGGGCTTAGAGCTAGCTGATTTTTAACCTGAACCAAAATTTTATTGATTTTAAAAATCAGCCCGAAGCTCGAGCGAACTTTTTATTCTAGATTTCAGTTACTTCCCATTTTATCTCCGAAATCGACCATCTTTACAAAAGCAAGAAAGTTTGAACTTTTTTTTTAACGAATATAAGTGCAAGCTGTTAGAGCAATTTATATGGACCAATTTTTTCCACAGTTAGAATCTTTAATTTAATAGTGTAATGTAATTACAAAAATGAATAAATTGTATATTGACCTTCATCGTCAATTAATGGTGTGAGGTGAAAAATAAAATTTATTTAGCTTATGTTGATAATATTTTTGATTTATTAGATTATTAAACCTATAACAGTTTTTTAAATTTTTTTTCCTTAAAAGTTACCTTTAGTTTGATCATTGATTTTCAGTTTTGATACGTATACAATAAGCTTTAAATCAGAATTCGAAATCATTAACATGATTTGAGAAAAGGAATAAGATTATAGGGAAAAGCAGTTGCCAAAGAAACGCAGAAACATATTTTGAAAACTCCACTGATGGCAGCACTAGGTTATTTTTCCTGAATAACATGTTTAATTCATGTGGACATGCGATCGTTACTTAGCGGTACATTTAAAAGTATATGTAAAACTGCAGAACCAAATATTTTTTAAATTATTCTTTTCTCGCCCAGCTATAGTTAAATCATTTGTCGACAAGAAACTAAAATGCATTGTGAAAAATGGTTGTCGCTAAAACTGTATAATTTTAAACAACATATTGCCAGATTTACTTTAAAAAGTCAAAATCATTAATGACAAAAGGTAGCTATCAAAGAGGCCCTTACAATCTATGCTTACTTTTCACATCTTTAGCACAACAGGTGAGAATTTTGTAGTTCCCTCCTTCCAAATATTAAATTTTCAGGTAATCATTTAAAATTTTTACTAACTCTTTCCATTATAGAAAATGTTTTGCTGTAATGAACCTAGCAATAAAATTCCTGTAATTAAAAGATTGTTCATTGATTTCGATAAAATTTTACATTATGTAAAGGCTCTATACACCTACTTACTTAAATCAATATCAAGTTTCCACGAAGATTTTAAGCTGATCTCAGACTTTTATATTAAAATCTTTTCTGTCATCTCAGATGAAGCCTACAGCTGAAGATTTTTCTTTGCTGCATTTTAACCAAAGTCCTATTGAGAATTAATTGCCCTATGAGGATTGAGAGAAAGAGCTTTACAATGATTTGCTTTCATGTATTCAATCCAGGGAACTATCCATCCGTATAAAAATGATGTCCAACAAATTTTAAGGTCACTTTTCTGCAAAATTGAAACTCTATCATTTCAGTTCAATTTTAAAATTTTTAAACCTACCAATGGTTTACCTTACCAGTCTTTCTGCCTTCTAGAGGAAGACAATGCATGAATTGATTGTATCCTGGGAGAAATTAGTGATTAGTCCAATTTTAACATCAGAACCTCTTCTGAATCTATTTAACTTTTTGTTACGTTTCTGTTTTTTCATCGATTATTGCATCGCTCATCGTTCATCAACATCTTAAGCGGATTAGTTTATTTATCACTTTGTCAATCAAAACTTTCTTTGTTTTCTCCTAAAATTTCTTCATCACATGAATTCAGTTGGCGTTGCCAGCTTCACAATTAATATAATCGTACAAACTTACCGGAGTTACGATATTTCGAATCGAGTTTATTCTCGAAGGAGAGGTTTGTAGAATTGTCCCAAAATCAATTTTTTTATTTGTCAAACCAATAATTATCTTAATTTCTGCACTTAAAACACGTTATTCTAATTTTTAATCAAAACTTTGCGAGTTGTGACGTCATTTTGCAAAGGACATTTGGCAACTCAGCTGGAATAACCGCCAGTTTCAATGATGGCTGTCATTTTAGCGGGGAACGGTACAAAGCCATCCGTGGTTTTTTCGGTTTTTTAATTCACGATCGCCGTGTAGGTAAAAAAATTTTTATCAAAACGTTCGGGAAAATGTTCGCGTTTATTTTTACCGGTTCGTTTGAGCGAGTGACAAGTTTTGTGAAAGCCTGGAAGACAGGTAGTGCAGCATAACCAGGTAAGGTTAATTCGCACATTTACCGTTTTATAAATGCAAAAAAAAGGGACCAAATATTACACTGAGATGTTTTTTGGCATTAGCATTTCGTTTAGTTATTCATATACTTAAACCAAATAACTTTTTCCAAGGTGTTTTTTCGGGATTTTTTTTTACAATATCTGCATTGTAAATCTAAGTGCATTAATTGTCCTTGAGGTTAACCAAAGTTTTCAATTACATAACTTCTAGTAGGATCAATTTATTGTCAAATGTAAATGAGACATCATGATTTTTTGTCAGTGTAAATGAAACTTGTCCTGCTATTAGTGTTGCTGGGTTCGACCATAAGGAATTATTCATGAAATGTAACCATGAGGTCTTGAAAGGTAATTATTGCCCTCGTCAAGGCTAAATTATGTTGCTTTCAGGATGATAAAGCTAGAACTCACCTGAGTTTTAAAATTTTTATTTTTGCTGATGGAAGCCTAAAATATTTTGAATCTGTTTCAGCCTTTGCATTTGCATATTAATTTTTATTGCTGTGTTTCATGATTCTTAACATGGCTTACAGCTAAGGTACTTATAGCATGATGGAAATCGGTTGTATTTGAGATACTTACAGCTTGACTGACTGGAATTCAATAATTAAAAAAATTTTTGATAGGAATTGCTTTTACAGTAAAATATGCTTTTTTTTTTTAATTAAATGAACAATCATTACAAAACAACTGTAGGAGAATGACTCTGAAACCTGGCAACCCAAATTATGAAATAAGGCCTTTGACTGACAATATTAATCGTTGATTTTTAAATTATTCTGGATTGCCATTTTCATCTTTTAATGTTAGTGCTTTGCTTACTTCACTATTTTTAACTTCACTAGGCACATCTGTTTTTGTCTCTTCTTCGGTAACTAATGGTAATGCTCTAGATGGCACTTTTCGTTGTATAAGTAAAAGCTGACGAAGGGATTGAGTTTCTTCTCTGAGGGTAAGAATTTGAGCCCTGAGCACAGCATTTTCATGCTCTAATATTGTAGCTCGTAGTGCAATCTAAATAAAAAAATATAAAACCATGCTTGAAAATAAGGTTTGCGAAAAGGGGAATTTTTTTTTTTCTATTGTAGCCTACCTGATCTTCTCGAAGTTTTCTAGCATCTCTTGATTTTTTAGCAGCTTGATTATTTCTTTTTCTACGTTCATAATATCTGTCGTCTTTCTGTTCGTCGGGGATTGGTTTCTTTTCTCCCCTTGGTCTTCTTGAATAGAGGTTAGAAGCAACTGCAAGGGCATTTCCTTAAAATTAGGGAGAATTATTTGAGTTTAAAAATATTGCTAGGTAGTGATTTTTCTACTTACTCGGATTGGGTTCGGAGAGCCTGGGAGAAGTGGGAATGGGAAAATGCGAATAAGGCTGGAATGCCCCTAAAACAGGTGATAATTCAAATCCGTTAACTATTCTCTGATGATTGTCTCTTGGAACGTGATGAATATCCGGGAGGGTTGGCGATCCTAAAGAATACGGATGGTAGTTGCTGACTAAATTCCCGCCTAAAAATAAAAAAACAATTTTCGGTTTTTTTTTTTACTTTTTCGGGGCGATTTGATAATTAAGCAAATTTTAAACCATTTATCACGCCAAAAATGTAAGATTAGCTTAGAAATGAAGGGAAAAACTTGCGTTTTTTTTAAAAAATAGGAGCTAAAAACACGCGATTTAAAAAAAAAAGAAATCATCAGCTTGTAACTGTGGGACTGAAAATATAATTTGAGGAAATTAACAGGTGACGGGCTTTAAAACCCCTTTTTAAAAGTGATGCCATCAAATGATGATTCCTAATGATTGCTTTTCGTTTGAATAATTTACCATGGAGACGAATAAAGTAAAAAAATTAAAAATCGTTTTTCAAATGAGGGATTAGCCAATATGTAAAAATAATTGCAGAAGACTTGAATTTATTTTTGAAGCCTAAATCTCAAAGCTGAATTGATGCACCTGTAACGCTGATAGGATCAAGTGGGGTGAACATGAGTCAGAAAAAGGCGGGTAATTCTGAGACATCACGAATTCGAAATGGGAAAATAATTTGTAACAGATGGAAAAGCTTCTCTTGTATTTAAAAAGTGCAAAAATTGCGTGAAATGTTCAAATAAAACCGAATGCATTTTTCTGCAACAGGTTCAGCTAATTAATTAAGGGAAAGTGGATGCAATTATTAATGACACTGAAAATGCAATTTGCAAAACGCACTTACCTGGCGGAACCAAAAGCTGATTATAATTTCTCAACAAATGAAGAGCGGAAAATGCTGTCATTGCTTCTTCAGCGGGAAGTCCTCCTCTGCTTCCCATGGTCATTTTCAATTTCAAATTTTTCAGTCAAGTCTTTATGCAAGTAAAAGCACCATTTATATATTTTTTTAATTATCCGTAATTAATTTCGTGTCAAATTTCTTTTACGGAAAATTTGCACAAATATAATTTAATAAATTTTTTCTTTGGAGTGAAAAACGCTTTCGTTGGCGTAGCCGGCGGATGTTTCAAACTTCCGGGGATTTACTAAAAACGACCAATAACAACCGAAGAAAATTTCATGTTTGGTAACAAAACAATTTGTGAATAAATATCTTTGTTTCCGATTTTGCCAATGAACCGTTGATTACGTTTTATGCTCCACCTTCTAACGCAAGCGTGCTCGAACCCCTTTCTAATTGGCTTTTGCTAAGGAAAAAAAATATTTTAACTATTTTAGCTCCCCTCTTTTTCCCGAAAAAAAAGAAAAGATCGTTTTCATATTTCTTTTACATAAAACAATTTTAAATTTTATAATAGTAAGACAATACTCACGAAAATCCACTTCTCCTTTTTTTTTTAAATTTAAAGTTCAAACCTCGGTCTTATTTACATTAATCGTTTTTTCTCATTCAAGAAAAACCACGGTAGAAAAATTTTTCAAGCATTTTTAAAAAGAAAATGATATTAAAGAGTAGAGAAATATTTTTAACAGTTAAAGCTTGGGTTATAGAACAAAGGAACCATGAGATTTTAAAAAATTGGGAACGTTCATAGGCTCAGGCACAGAATGTCGCTTTTTCGGCTAAAAAAAAATTAGAAAATACCCTAATGAAAAATTTACAAGTGCCACCCCTTCTTTAGCTTATTAAAAATCATTTATTTTTGCTTAAGAGCCGACGTGAAAAGGCATTTTTTTTTATGAGACTTAATCTGTGGCCAATAGTGTGTATTAAAATATTTGTTTCCTTAGTTTTGTCCTTTGTTGGTTACAGGTTTGCCATCGGCTTTGGTGCCCAGAATTCGATCTTCTCTCAAAAGCTTTTGGGTTTTGGTAAAATTTTAACTATCCAATGTTTGTCTTTGCCATGTGCCTTCCCCAATTCGTCTAGGAGTGGAATCAAGTTTATTCTTTGGCTTAGCGGTCTGCTTAGACCTAATTTTTTTTTGTATGTGCTTTATTTTCCTCCAAGGGCTTTTTCTTCTTTTTGAAGTGCCACACTCGTGACCGAGTATTGGCGACCTCTCTGCACGTACCTGTGTTATGCGCTAATGTAATGCACAGATACGCGGAAATTACTATTACAACGCCGAATCCAAACGGCAAGTTAGAGTGGCTGTATTAGACATGTTACCACTTGGTGGCCCGTCATAACCTTGCAAGGGGGACAAAGTCCAAACGACAGCACACGAGTCGTTCTAACTCCTCGAATTAAGTTCACATGACCAGATATTGATGGTCAGACGTGAATTTCGGTCGGAAAAAAATCCGGATCGAAAGGTCGATTCGACCCCTAGACTCCTCGATTGCGCCACGAGGCTGGCTAAGGGCTTTTTAGAGTCTCTAATTTTTTTTGAAGTTTTGTTGCTTAGCTTCTAGGTGTTAATCTTTATGAAACAGTAACACAAATAATTAAAAAAATCATTTGATTTTCCATGAGACTCAGTTAGATGGTTTTGTTTAATCTTTTGCCATCTTGAATTTTAGTCAAATCAAAATTATTAGAGACCGTATATGACTAAATCGCAGCCATTAAGAAATTGAACGGCATTTTAATTCGTCTGCTGTTCTCATTTTTGAAGAAAAAAAGTTAGATTTTAAACGATTAAAAAAAGTCATGCTCAACCCAAGAGCAATATCATAGTAAACAAGTTTCAACTTGTCGGAGACAACATATGTATAACTTCTAATCCAGCTCTCTTGGAACCCACTCTTGTTTCAACATGTTATGGCTTGTAAATTCATAAAAATCATATTGCTCCTTTTTTTTAAAATTCGTCTGCTGTTCTTATTTTTGAAGAATTTAGCTTCTATTATCAGCAGAAGACAAAATTTCTGTTGGTCTTTTTGGAAGGGACACTGAATATGTTGGACACCCTCCTTTTTTAGCTTATAGAAGCTCCGTAATAACCCGAGAACACCCGAAGTGATATGCACTCTCTAAGATTCTTCTTGTGACCGTCGCCACGACACTTAACATGATGGCGTTCTATTTTTGCAATGGCTGATAGTTTGCCCATTTATTTTAATTTAGGGTCTCTAATAAGACCGGAGTAATTTTTTGAAAGAATCCATAACTTCAAAGAAAAAAAGTATTAGATTTTAAACGATTAAAAAGTCATGCTCAACCCAAGAGCAATATCACAGTAAACAAGTTTCAACGTGTCGCAGACACGTTGAAACTTGTTTACGTATAACTTGTTTGTATAACTTCTAATCCAGCTCTCTTGGAACCCACTCTTGTTTCAACATGTTATAACTTGTAAATTCATAAAAATCATATTGCTCCTCTCCTTTAAAAAAAACCGATAACGGTTTTCCTATTTAAATTTAAAAATTTGGTCAAATTAATTGTTGACTTCCATTTAACGAAATAAAGTTACCAAACCTTAGTTATTTGTTTCCTCAAATTACTTCCCGCTTTATTTTTTAAAAAAACAACTTCGACCTTGGCTAATGTAATTAACATTGATTTGCCTTAACTGAAGATTTCAAACCGGGAAAAAAAATTTGTAAAATTAAATGACATTATTTAGATATATCTTTCATTCAGTTTTATTTGTCATTTCCTTCTTCAGTTGAAGCATAATCGAGCTAATCAGATTGCCAGTAAAATGCAAAATGGCGTGATCTTAACATACGACATGTCGAAATCAAAATCTGATATCTATATCAAATTACTGCTCAGTTTATTTGCTCGGGTTTTGGTGTTATGCACTCAACAAACCGCGATCATTGTAATTACATTTTGTTATGTCATTTTCAGCCCCCTTTTTGTTATTTTTTCGAATCAGTTCGGTATTTTTTTTCCTTCACGAAATGTTTGCTTTTTCCTCAAGATTTTTTTTTTTACCTCATGATATGTACAGGAAAAAAATAAGGGGGGAAAATATCTCGTCGCTACGTGTTACTGTTCATTCTTGTTCGTAAATCAGCATTCTGATGATGATGATGACGATGATAATAATAATAAAAAAAAGCTATTTACCGTCAGCGAAATATTACATTAGTGTTTATCTATTACAAAAGGTAAACATGTTGGAAATTTTTAAAAAGGGTTGGGTTGACGTGTCGATCTAGACCGCACGTGATATAATACTTCAATATTTAGCTTATTCGAATTGTTCGTTTTAGTTCAAACAAATAATTAGCCACTTGCTCCCGGGTCAAATATTCTCACACATTTTCAAACATGATCAAGCGCTTTTGTAATCTTTTTTTTATTCATTTCCCTAATCAATACTTTACTAGGTAATAATCATTTATACTTTTAGACAGCGAACCATTTATTTGAATATTCTCGTATCCGATAATGCCGAAAACATAAATCACTTCCTTTCCACAACAAAATGCCTTTTATCAGGCGCTGGTTTCCTCCGAAACCTCGAAATTTATTATTATTTTTTTAATTTTTCTTTTGCACTAGGGTTTTTAGCTATCAGTAATTTTTGCTTAGTAGTTTTTATTAATAATTTTTTTACTTTCGAGCTATCTAGAGTGAGGAAGTATTGCTGTCGTCTAAATTTTGCCGAACTGCGTATTTTGCCGTGAAATGGCGAGAAATGGTTTTTGGGCTGACTTTCGTCCGTTTGGTCGTGCACTTTTCGATTGTATTTTCGAAACCGCAACGAAAATTGGCAACCGCCTTCCTTAGGCAGGGGGAAAACTGTTGTTTCTTAGGCAAGACCATCCGGCCAAATTTACGGCTTTGGCAAGGCCAAATAAGGCTAAATTTAGAGTTTTCGAAAACGGCTGTAACAATTTTTTGCTTTTTTTGTGGGGAGATACCTGGCTCTATTAGAAACAACTTTTCCCTTTGTCCCTTTTCTTGAAAAATCGACCTCCCCGGAAAATCCGGGAAAACCGAATTGAAGTTTTACCGACAGCGCCGACATGGGACTCAAATTCGATTTAAAAATGGTAGAGGATTTCAAATTTACGTTCCATTTTTGATTTGAAGGACATGCTGCCAAGTTTACAGCTTTATTAGGACCAAAAAAGGCCAAATCTAGAGTTTTTAAAGATTTTCTCGAAAACGACGCAAACAATTTTTCTTATTTTTTGTGTAAAGACACCTGACTCTATTAGGAAAAACTTTTCCCTTCGGCAATTTTCGCCCTTTCCGTGAAATCCGGGAAAACCCGAAAATTTTGAAGATTTACGGACAGCGCTGACATGGGACTCGATTTCGACTAACTAACGGTTAAGGGTTTAACATTTTTGGTCCATTTTTTGATTTCAAGCCAACTCACTCAAAATCATTTTTTAAAAATAAGTTTTTTCCCAAAAAATTTTTGTTATTATTAAAAATTGCTCCCGGAATTTCTTGAATTCAATGCGAGGGGAGGAAAAATAAACATTTGTTAAACATTAAACCGTTACACATTCATTGCGTGGTAAAGCTAAATTTTAATTAAAAATATATTAGAATGGATACGACCGTAATTAAAATTCGTATTCAAAACTGACTGAAGTCTTTATTAATTTGAAAATCATAATGTTGCATTAAGAATAACAAAACATGATTATTACTTCATGCGAATTCCAAGATTTGATAAAAATGAAAAAATTCAGACTGATTTTATGAGAGTATTTGTATTGAATTTCAAAAATTAAAAAAATTGAGTCAGGGTATAAATTTTTTATAATTTTGGCGAATAAAGAAAACTTCAATAACTTCATTAACTTCAATATTGAATATGATTTTTTTTAAATGAAAATTTTGCTAAAATGGATGTTTAGTAAAAAGTAAGAAAGAATTTGTTCTAAAGAATTATGAGAAAAGTGATGAACTCAATTTCAGAAAGTGGGGTTGATTTGCCCTAGTCACAACAAAAAATTATTTTAAAAAAACAAAAAACAGTAATACGTGTCCGCATAGATTGCGTGAGTTAGTGGCGAGGATGCTTTGAGCCACTCGTTCCTTTCCTTCACTTGTCCCTTCGAAAAAAGTAATCTTTAAAGATTATCAATCACATTTTCTTATTGTGTTATATTTTTTTAAAACTATTTTTGTTTTAAAACTTTTTTCACAATTTTTTTAAAATTTTTTTTGGGTACAAAAAAATACTTTTAAAACTCCAAAATTTTTTCTTGCCCAAATTTTTTTCCTAAGCTGCAACTGACACTGTTTTGTTTGCTGGAACTTTAAAAAAAGTTCCTTTGCGCCCGTTCCCTTTTGCCTTGAAAATGTTAATACCGTAGCCAGAAGAGACTTTATGCTAAATTTATTTTTAAAAGCTTCAAGCACTCAGAAGCATATTCCATCAAAAATGGATTATTGTCCCCTCTGCCCTCTCTGCCCTCTGCCCTCTTGTCCCCTCTGTATTAAGATGTTTCCACTTTTTAGGAATGTGAATCGACCAAAGCTTCTTAGACGTACTTTTTAAAAAATGTAAAGTCGGGGGGAAAAAAATTTAGTATAGGTTCACCTTTAAGTTGATGTCATTATGACGATGTCATGGAAGACAACAGCCAACAGCCAGGTGAATATTCACGTCAGGTTGTTGTTTTTTTATTATTTTTATTCGAGACAGGTCTCAAAATTAAAATTTACTTTCGGAAAGTATAAACGTGATGATTAGGCAAAAATTTCCAAAATATTAAATTTTTTGCTGTGCGTATTGAATTTTCACCTATTTGACATTATTATACTTTAGCGACACCTCTTCGATCAATCAAAAAAAAAAATCATCAAATAATCGCTTGAATCATTTTAATTAATAAATATTTGCGCATGAGAGACTATTTAATTTTTAACTGGAAGATTTTTTTTTTTTTTGATCAGGTCTTTTAATTTAAAATGAAGCAACGTTTGAGGCGAGGAAGGCGCAGAATTTGTTTTCGTGAAGGTTATTAAAAAAAGCATGTTAGAAAAATGAGAAGTTAATTTGATGCAAAATAGTCTATATTTGTGTTAGTCGGTGCCTGCGACAGTAAAGGAAAGCAGTAACAGAAAAGAGTCATTAAGGTGGTACATAATGCATTACAGTTCAACATTACAGTGTGTTATTACAGGACGTCATAAGTCGTGGGAAAAACCATCTGACTTTAAACGCTTGCTTGTTTCTCCCCGGGAAAATTTACCCTTCAACCTTTTTTTAATGATCATCACCAATTCATTTTCCCTTTTTTCCTTCTTTTAATATATTAAAATTTCATTGACACAAAATTTTTGAGCATTAAGACCAAATTTTCGATTAATAAAAAATACAAATAAAGCGAGCATGATTTTTTTTTAAAACTTGAAAAAAATTATGGGCGCAAGATTTCTGGGGGGCAAAGTTAAATCGAGTCTAAGAGCACACGTAAAGATCTCGCTTCTTAGTTATTATCATTAGTCTTGGAAGCTATTCGAGCTTTTTTGACAACCACAATAAAGTTTTTTTTATTTCCCCATAAGGTAAACACGGTTTTTGATTTATACATGAGACAATTTGAAAGTTTCGCAATTTTTGTTGTAAAATAATACCGTATAGTCTCGTTTTCGAAATGATAAATAATTTGAACGTAGAATTAAATGTGATTTTCCGTGAAGGAATATTAAAAAAATCGGTAATTGACATGCAATGTCGTTTGTGTATATATAAAATTGTATATTCTCTTTGTGACGTTTTTTTTCTGACTTTATGAGCACAGCATGAAGTAATCCGATTGCACTTAGGTCACAGTCAACCGACCTTCTTGAAACTAATAAATAATAAAAATTTTAAAGATAGTAAATGAAATAGATTTAAATTATTTGTTTTTTTGAGATCCTGCGGGATTGCATTTTTCATTCATCTTGTAAAATTAGGGAGCCTGATAGGATAGTGACAGACGATGTAACACTGCACTCCATTTTGAAAAATTGAAGTTGCTATAATCTTGAATTGAAAAATCTGCCAATGGTAACGTTCGCTTTTCAATTCGAAAATGGCGGCCGCCTAATTTAAGGTCATGGCAGCTTCCGGTTTTCAAAATGGCGTACGTCTATGTAGCAGACGACTCATCAAAGAGTCCCTCACTTTATCGAGTATTAAAGAGCAAGGAAGTCTCTACAACAGATCATATGAGGGCGTGTTTTTTGGGGGGGCTCATTCTTAGCCTACCCCGAGAAAAACATTAGTCTTTTAACGCAACTACCCTAAAACTAGTTGTACCTGACTAAAAACCAATAAGTAATCTAATTCAAACTCTTAAAACTGCTAAAATCTTCAAAAATCTTAAAGATTACTCTATTTGCGAAAAGTCCGTTTAAATTTTATGAAGAAGATTTACTTGGCACTTTGCTGCTTTTACTCTGTTCAGAATTTTTGGTATTAAGATTTTTTTGAACTTTTTTGTGCTTGTGGAATTTTGTCCGAATGTTTTTGGAGTATTTTTGCTTAGAAACCTATCTTTGCAAGAAAAAGTTATTGAAAAATTTGTTCGGGTTCGACCAGAAAAAATTATTAAAAAATTTGTTTGACTAGAAAAAATTATTGAAAAATTTGTTTAACTAGAAAAAATTATTGAAAAATTTGTTTTGACAAGAAAAAATTATTGAAAAATTTGTTAGACAAGAAAAAATTATTAAAATTAGTTTGACAAGAAAAAATTATCAATATTTGCTTGACAAGAAAAAATTATCAAATAATTTGTTCGACAAGAAAAGATTATCAAGATTTGATAATCAAGAAAAAATTCTCAAATGACTTGTTCGACAAAAAAAATTATCAAAAGATTTGTTCAACTGTAAAAATTCTCAAAACCAACAAATCTGGAAAAGTGAAACTAGCCAAAAAAATTTCCTTCTTAATAATTCCTGAAAAGTCTTTTATTTTCTTCTCAAAAACTCTTGAAGTCTTTTAAATTGGAAAAGAAACTAAGCTTGATCTTAAGCTAAGTGCAAGATTAGCCCATTAACCGTTTTAGGTAACTTCAGGCCGCTAGAAGCCGCGGCATATCATGATTTCGGTTTAATGCTGAGCTGAACTTGTCTAAGCCATTAAGTATTCGAGTAAAACTCAGCTTAAACCAAGAGCTTTTTAAAAAGCATACTAATAGGATTAGTGTGCTCAAGACGCCACTCTGATCTTGAAAGCGTTTTCTTTAGCGAGCAAAACTTGTACGAGCTTGAAGAAACTCGAGCTAAACTCTGATAAATCCAAAAGAACCTTAATTTTTTGTAAATTTATAAAAACTTGCCTGTTTGGTAGAAGTGAAAATATATAATTCTCAAACAACTGCAATTCTTACTTTAAAAAAAAATAAAAATAAAACCTACAATCAGGTATTGAAGCTCGTAGTGCTAGTGCTTTTTTCATTAGGCAATTTATCCATTTCATAATTTTCATTATTTTGCTCGTCTGCAAAATCACTTTCCGAAAAATAATCATCATTCCGTTCTTTTTCCTTTTTTATTTTTATTTTTTCCGGATTTCCTAGATAATTTTTTTTGTAAACTCCTTTATGATCTGAATCACTCGAGCTTTCTCCTATCGTTTCCATTTCTAAAAAATTTTCTTTTTCCCGTATAGATTCCGAAGTGTTTCCATCCGTTATAAATCTTCTACTTTTAGCTAAGTGCAAAGGTTTTTTCTGCCTCCGTCGTTTCCACATAGCTTTTTTAGCATCTTCGTAACCGAAATTTTTGCTAGGCACTCTAAATCGAATTTTCTTATCGTAATCGTCCAAATAGGCTGAGTAAGGCGAGGAGGTGAACTGATAAACGTTTTTGTTTCCATCTTCAGGAACGACGATTCCTTGTTCTTGCCCGAAACGAATCGCGGATTCAACTATAAACGAAGCCACGTGATTCGAACCTGCTTTTAAGTATCTTTCGACCAAACTTTCATTCGATTCTGAATGTTTTCTTTTCAAACCGTGTCCGTCGTTGAATTCGTCGTAGCGCCCTAATTCCCGGAAATCGTCGTCGGAAAATTCCGACGAAGAAAATATTTCTCGATCGTCGTAGTAAAGTTCTTCTAGCTAAAAAGTAATGAAAATCGTTTTGTGATCGGAGATATGAGGAGATGTTTTAAAGACTTACAGGAAAATCTGGTACGAATTCGGTTTTGGCTTCGTAAAGTTGTTGGTAAACATCATCTCCGAGCCATTCTTTAAATTCGTCTTCCTCCAGTTCTTCGGGGTCGATTTTTTTAGGTCGGCTTCTTTTAGGAGGAGAAGTTTTTTTGTAATTACGTTTCGGTAATTTATTTCTTGTTGCACGGATTTTTTTACTTTTAATTTTTTTATTTTTACGTCCGGAAAGGTTTGTTTTTCGTAGCGCCATTTTTGGGTAAACATAAACAAAAATGTCATAGAGTATGATATATTTGGCTTTTAAACTAACAAGCGGTGATTATAAAAAGCTGTGGGATTTTGACAGTAGGGAGTAGAGAGACTGTAATTATTAGAGAGTCGCCAACTTCCCGCCATGTTTATTTTCTGATTGGTCTGGTTCACTTTTTGTTCTATTTCATTGGCTCAGTTCACCACGTGGCCCTTCCAGTTGGCGACTGTCTGATTGTATAACCAAAGAGTGGCCAGGCCGTGGAATTTCTGGACGCCATTTTTGAGCCATGACGTGATCACCATAAGCTAAGTACGAAGATCAGATGACCTCCCAATTTCTCTGGCCACTCTAGTTATATAGACTCTCTACAATTTCCAATATGGCGACTTATCATGGCGCTCAAAATCGGTTGACCATTTAGATTCTCCGAAGTTATTCGCTAGTCTTTTCCTATATAGGGTCTCTAGGGAGTCTAATAGGAAGTGGACACTTCGATGAGTCGTCTGCTACATAGGTGTACGCCATTTTGAAAACTGGAAGCTGCCAACTGCTATGATTTCGATGACTGTGGTGGGGAAGTTCAACATCGTGGCTGCTGAATCTTTTTGTGACTGTCGCCATGATACTATTTTTGTAATGGCTGATAGTTTACCAGTCTCTTGTAATTTAGGGTCCCTACCATTCTCGAATTGAAAAGTGGGTGCTTTCCATCGCGGCACATGCCAAAGGATTTTCTAGCGAGATCTGTCGTTACAACAGTTACGATCGCGATTTACCTCTCGAGATTCCTTTGGCATATACCGGCATGTGCCGCTGATGGAAAACACCTATTAAACATCGGTAGATTGGCTGGCAGATTTTTCAGTTCGAGATCATGGCGGCCATGGCGGCTTCCAGTTTTCAAAATGGCGTCAAACGAATACCTCTTACTCCCTTTTAAAATAACCCAATGGAAGTAGGTATGAAGCTACACTAGCGCTCCTAGCTAAATTCAACGGTTTAGGGTAAAACTAACCTGCACTTTTCGCAGAAAGAAACATTTGAATGTTTGTAAAAATGGCAATTTACCTGCTAGTGTGAAATTGGCGATACGTACCCCTAGCACAAAACCAATCGAGTTGTCTTTCTATTAGGTTCCCTATAAGCGACCAACTGGGTGCATTTGATAAAACTCAACTGAAGAAAAGCGCCAAAGATTATTCTCAAGCTCTCATTAGTCCTCCCTAAGTTTTGCCACCTTTACAACCATGCTCCCTACTACTGTCACCAAGCTTAATCACGTTCGTATAAACAAGTCTGGAAACTTTAGTTGTTGTATTAACAATTTGTCAGACTTGGCTGGTAGTTCCTTATCTTGGCGCTGGATATCAAAACCTTGACCTATAAGTAGCAATATTGGAAAGTACTGAAATACATACGATTCTTTTGGCCGGTTTTGACAACTAGCGACAAAAGATGTGATCGAGGGCTTCTTCGTGCAAATCCCCAGACCTGTGGATACGATCTTTGATAGTATTTAATATCATTGACTTGCATCTACTTCAAAGGCGAAATTTTCAATAACTATAAAAAGGCTTTTCATCACTTCTTCCCCATCATCGCTTGCCTTCGTCAATATCCATGCCGTCATCATGACGAATGTCTTCATCATCGCGAAGTCTGACCAAAAAATCATTCAAATTACATTCGTAAAAGAATCCTTCACTACTGTTACCATGAATCCCAATCCTCGTGTCACGATGAGGTATCGGTTCGCACATTTTAAAGTCTCTCAAAACCGAAATATTACTTCGTAGATGCGGATTATTCACACCGATAAAAACTCTGCTCTTCCGACTATCGTGAACGTTATGCACTATTTTCCAAAAAGCACTCGGCACCGGAATTAATATTTCTTCTACCTCTTCTTTATCATCGTTATATTTCGCGGCAGCGACATACAAAGCGGCTCTTCCATCAAATGAAATAGTCCCATAAGTACCCGTATAAACTTCCCATTCTTCTGGCTGTCTTTCCCGGATCTCCCTCGCTTCTTTTTCTACTTTTGACCAAGCTCCTCTCTTGAACAAATCCCATTGCGGAGCTGCATTAATATACAAGAACGTAGCTCTTTGATTTGTAGCGCCTCCAAAATCAGCGTAAGGGACTAATTGCCCGAGAACAAAATCAAAAGAATACTGGACGGTCCTTATAGTTAACGGAAAAAAATCTCTCCTTCGAAATTGTTGAAAAGTTTTCTCGTAAATCCTCGACAGCAACATTTTTTCATGTATATTCCTTCCAACAGCATCGAATCCCCAAACCTGACGATTGGATCCCGGACAGGCATCTTCTGTTATCACCGGCCTTTCGTTTCTACGCGGCTGAAATGCAAATTTTGTCCTCATATCGACGGTATCCATGCAGACAGTATAAAGATGGTCATCACTGTTATGTTTATCAGTATGGACATCGTAAATTAGCCGAAGATCCCCATCGCAATGTAAAAGTGTAGATCCTACTCGATTTTTCATGGTAACGATGACATGTTTGTGGTATCTGCTGCGGCACATGTAATCTTTATAAAGATATAATTCTTGAAATTTTCCGTTAGCTCCGCATGTGGCCCTTTTATGATTTTCCCGTTCGTCTTGTACAAATCCGTTTGCGCAGTGAAAGTCAACGGTTGCTCCTATTGGAACAGATTTTACGGCTGGAGAATGATGCGGTAGTTCCCAATAGTATAATCGAGTGTAGACCGTTTGTTCGAAACCATCTGATAATTGCAAACTGCATCCTATAATTCAAAATATATGGGCTTGTTCAAGTTGTGGCTTGACCAAGTTTTTATTAAGTTAATAGAATAAAGAACTAACCTGGAACTCCGTTTGCATTTCTTGTAGATGCTGATAAAATACTTAAATATAAAATCCAAAGCATTTTTGGAAGATGTTTGTGCTCCGATCCAAGGCTTTTGCTCATCTAAGCAAGTTCTGAATATATCTCGGCGTTGAAGCGGTAAGTGGTTGTCCTTTGAGTATGCATTATGTAAGAGATATTCCATATGAACGGAACAAGATTTTATTTTTTAATTTCTCCTCTATTTTTTTTATCAAGTCCTTTTTTACTTGAATAATATTTTATGATTAGCTCAAAACTATTTGAAATTCGGGTTCTACAAACCCACCGAAAACGGCCAAACCCCAGTCAGCGGTAAAGACGTCACAACTTAGTCAAGGAAAATAGGAGGAAAGCTACATTTTCCCTTCTGACCCAATTTAGCTCTCTCCTCTTCTCCCCTAGATGAGGTAGTCTGTTACTTTCTTGTTGCGGCGCCTCTGACATTGACTAACGTTGCGCAAACATTTGAAACGACGTTTTTTAAAACCTCTTGCACCGAATAAATGAAATAATTGCAGGATATCTTTTGTAAAGTACATTGTGCATTCAATTTTGCGTTCTTGACCGATATTGCTAAATGCAGCTTGATGCATCACTTTTAATAATGCGTCTAGGGAATTTAAAAGTTAAGTATAGAGAATTAATAGCTGGCAATTGATGTAAAAATTGATCCTTCATGCTCTTTTTTTACGCCTACCAACAAAGGATTATTTTATTAAAAGCACTAGACGTTTAGAAGACACCGATTTAAAAAAGATATGGGATGAGGTAGTTACTTACTCTTACTCTTACTCTGCTGGCACGACAGGGCCTGAAGCTTTACCGCCGCCTCCACTAAGTTCTTCCACTGACCGCGATCCAAGGCCGTAATCTAACCCCCCCAGGGAAAGAGCATCCTGATGAATGTTATCAACCCACCTCATCTTAGGCCTGCCCTGTGGCCGCCGCCTGAGCCTTGTAAATGCCCTCCATCGGTGTCCGCACCACGTGTCTTGCCCACCGCAGCCTCCTAGACCTTATCACACTAGTGACTAGAGGCCGGGCAGTGAGATTTGGGATATCGCGGTTACTATGAAGTCTCAAGGTCAACCGTGGGCTTAGGGATCATGCGCAGGACGCAGTTCTCGAATACGACGAGCCTACTGTAGTTAGCATAACGTAAAATTATTTGTTTGAGTCTCTTATCCAGTACGAGGCGAATTAGAAGCCTACCCGCCTACTAAAGCTTCTTGTACTTGATCATGCTAGTGATAAAATACTGACCGTTAAGGCTCCAGATATCCTTATTCACTCTGACACGCACTCGGCTGGTTTTCCAGTCGATATTAGGTCCTAAGATTCTACGAAGCGGGCCAGCCGCTCTTTTTATCCCCGCCCGGATAGCTTCGCCGCCCTTCCGATTAAATTACAGTTCTCAAAATTGTCCACTACCTTATACATAAGCGAAACCCATATAATTCTATCAGCTGATGAGCAGACCTTCCAACTTGCTTCTCTTTCTATCTAGTCTAGAGGAGTCGCCAACTCCGTATATTAAAATCGACAGACATCTCCTGCTTCTGCGTACTTAACTTCGTTTAGTCACAGCCAATCAAAAAGTAGTTAACTGAGTTGGCGATCCTCTCCTTTCAGGCTTTTGCACTTACATTAATCACAAGGACATGATGGGTCCTTACAGATTTTACTTCTTGCACAAAATTAACAGATTTTTTATTAGTTTTAGACTTTAAACTTCAGCCTCAAAGGCACCAGTATAAATATCAGGTCTCTTACAGAAGGCGCCCTCTTCGGTTAAACAGTGCTCTGTTCAGCTATTGGCCCTCAATTTTTTCAAGAAGGATATTTTTTAGAAAAAGTTTTATATTTACAATGTCAGTCATCATTGGATGCAAAATTACTCGTGGTAGGATAATAAATCACATCTAATTTTCCACAACTCGTACAAATTTTCCTCTCTTCCCCTTCTGGGATACATTCGACTCTCGCTGGCGAAAAAGACCTTCGATTCATTAGTCTCTTTTTCAAATTTTGTATCCGCCTATTATAACTACTACCCGGTCTATCCTTATCCGGTTGACAAGAAGCATCCCTTTTTAATTTTTTTGATTTTTTATCTTCCTCATTCGATTTCTTTTTATCCGACTGACAAGAAGAGTCTTTTTTTGATTTTTTTGAATTTCTACATTCATTATCTGAATTATTTTTCTTTTCATCTTGGTCACATTTTCTTTTTTTAGTATTTTCTTTACACCACGATTTCCCTTCTTCCGTCTTATCTAAATCTTTAGATTCTTTCACTGCGACTGTTTGTATTTGTTTGTTACATTTCGTTTTCAAAGGGGAAAAGTCCCATTGGAACGCACAACAGCTTGTAGCCATGCTTTTGGACATGCATTTGATTAATGTTAAACAACAGCAACGGGGGCCGTGAGTCAAGCGGCTTGTACAATGGGAAACCATCGCTCTCGGGTTCGGGCCTATTAATCTGTATTTCCCGTCGTATAAAGCGCAAACTATACCGCTTCTAACGCAAGACTGAATTGCAGTTTGAACCTTTAAAAAAAAAATCAAACCGTTATTTTTTAAAATTTTTTTACAAGAAAAATATTTTAGAACAAACCTGACTTTCAATGTCTCCATCAAGATCCGAATATTGTTCCTTTATAAATTCGTATATCGCCTGAGATGAAACTCCTCCACAATTATGACTGCAGGTCATTAATCTGCAACCCGGCTGAAGCCTTCCAAGTGCGAATATGACTTTCGGTTCGAGTTTTATAACCTCATCCAAACACAATCTTTTTCCTCTGAGAAAATTAATTTTTTAATTCTTGACATTCCTAAAATCTAATTAACGTTAATTTTTTCTTACTCTTTTCGTTTCCCTTTGTTGCTTTGTTCGGCTTCAGCCCGGCACTGTTGCCTCATTCTACTCAATAATTTGTGAAAAATAGGGAATTTTTTATAAACAAAATAAACATAAACAATGTCCATATGCTTCTATTAAAATCCATTTTCAATTTTAACAGTTTTTTACTCTGTGGCACCTAAAATCTGGCGCTAAAATTATAAAATGCTGACGTATCTCAAAAACATTTTCATTTCTTTTCGCCTTTCTTCGGGGGATCTAGAACCGTAGTCATTGTTCAGTCTGTAAACTTCAATGCTACCGTCCTTTGAACCTAATACCTGAAAAGAAATGGAAACAAAGGAAGTAATTTTTGACTCATTCGCATTTCTTTAATTTTTTTAAATTTTTTTTTAACTTACCAAGTAAGGATTATGTCTTTTATCTTGTATAGATGCCAATTTCATGCAAGTAATTTTCTTATTAGCTAAATTAAGAGTAACTTCAGGGTACATATCACTCACTCCCAAGTCCCAGATATGAATCCTGCAAGAATAACGCGATCATTATTAAAGATATTGAATTTTTAAAAGGAGTTTCCTGTTTCCTGCTATCTTAAAAAAAAATTCCCGGCGCCGCTGGCTAGAAATCTGATTAAAGCAGCGGCTGCCTCAGCGTCTGCGGTAAAACAGTGTTCGCCAGTGGCGCAGCAACCACCCCAGAGGTCACCAGGAGGGCCCGCGGTCAAAGAGGCCTCCGGTCTTTCAGGAGGAAAATAATTTTGCACTAGATAAAAAGCTGTAAAAAATTGAGGAAGGGACTTTCAGTGAACTTTCTGCGGAGAGGCCTCTCCTAACATTACTGCGCCACTGGTGTTCGCATGCATTTTCCACTGTTAGTTATTTTCCAAAAATTATACTGTAATATATCGTGAATAAGCTTTCGCTTAAACTAAGCTGTGGTGGCTGCGGCCCTGCAAGCTGGTAATTATATTAGCGGCGGCATCGGCAGGCGTATGGGGTCCTTTCAAAATCAACCATTAAAAAATTTCGAATAGTTTTTACCTTGAAAGAGAATCTAAGGCAAAAAATACGCAGGGTCTCATAAACAACCATGTTAATGAAATTATTGCTGCTTCCTTTCCATTTTCAATGACGTTGCCATTTAAACATATTAGAGGGAATTCTTGATGTCTGGAATGTAACCTGAAAAATTACAACGATAAAATGATAAACGTAACACCAATCGTCTCTGGTCTGTAATCTAGACTTCCGAAAAATTTAATTACGGCCCTTGATATTTTCTGACTCAAGACCGCTGCCACCAAAATTTTTCCTTCGTTTATCACTATATGAAATTTAAGGAGGCAGTGAACTTGAGAACAAATTTTGATTAGCTGTCGGTAACTAGAAAGCCTAGTAGAGAGTGGACGAGTCCGGCGAGACGTCTGCTGGGAGTCGCCATGATGGCTTACAGAAAGCTTATGGCGACGTCCACTTGGAGAGCATGGCAGCCTCGTGTGTAGCAGACGACTCATCGAAGTGTCCACTCCCTACTAGGCTTCCCGTCGGTGACTAGAGAATTGGAGCTACTGATTAAAATATTGACCTTATGCTACCGTCTTCACATCCCACTAAAAAATAATTCGAATCGAAAGGGCACATTTCCAGGCAAGTCGTTTCAACTGTGGCGTCGTTTTTGTTGGACGCGTAGAATTTTGGTTTCATATAAGATCCGTAGGTTGATAAGTGAAAGACGTTTCCAAGGCTGTTGGCAATGTATAAACCGTTTTCATCAGCTTCGTTGAGGGATAAGTCGTTGCATGTAACGTGAAATTTTGAAATATCTTCCCTAAAATAAAAAAAAGATGTTCTAATTTTTAAGGTGCTGCAACGTTGAAACTAACTGGCGCCACAAGACTTCCCCATTTTGAAAAAAGGGGTGAGGAACTAAAATTGACGAAACACGAAGCTAGCTGAGACATGAAACCAGCCGAGTCCTGAGATACTAAATATCACGCTGGATAAATTCTAGTGAATTTTCTTTTCAACTGTATTCACCGCTAAAATTCTACTAACCTAAGAGCCTAAAAAGGCAATTTTTTTTTTCCTATTGAGGAGAAACTAAAAAGCGCGACAGCCGTCCCAGAAAATTGTCTGGTAAGTGGTGACATTACTTTACACAAAAATTTATTTTAGAAATTTACCTTTGAATGCCAAAAACCGAAAAAGATGTGTTTTTTATTAGTTTCACCTTTCCCCAATGCGCTAAGCCTAAATCGTCATTTGGTAAAACTCTTTTGGAGCTTCTGTTTTGAATTACAGTCCATATGATAATCGTACCATTTTCTTCTAAGCTACATATCTGAAAAATAAAAGTTTTTTAAAAATTCTGTTAATTAGAAAGAAGTAGAAATTAGTTGATTTTAGAGTTCAGACCTGAACAAGTCGGCCCTAGAGAGACTAGATGGAAGAGAGACGACAAATCCGGCCATCTTGGTTCCACTATCTTATACATAGGCGCAACCCATTTAACTCTGACAGCCAATAAGCAGGCGTCCTGATCTGTCGCCTCTCTTCAATCTAGTCTCTAGTCGGCCCTAATGTGCAATTTGTTAGACATGCCAATTTACCTGAATAGGGATGAAATCTTGATTTGCTGAAACATCTTCCGTTTTTGTCAGTAATTTAACTGAAACCACTGAGCTAAAATGACCATTTTCTCTAAGAATTTCCGCTGTCGAATAAGTCGGAGAACGAATCGTCCAACCTGATTGAACATCCTTTGTTGTTTCATGGCAGTTAAAAGATTCTCGTAGATCCCACAAACATATTGACCTGTCGATAAATAAAAGAAATAAAAGCAATGAATTGAATATTGGTAAAAGCATTTCCTGCAACCTACTTACCCGTCTGAAAGTCCGCCAAATATTAAATTCCCCTGATTCGGGCCGAAACAGCAGCACGTGACCTGATTAGAAGCCACCATTATTTTCGATGGTTTCGACGGTTCTCGAATACTCCAAAGGCAAATCATGCTTCTTTGAAAAGGATTGTCGTTAAACAAACCCTTGAAATAAAACACGACAATATTAATTCGACTAGACTATTGTAAATATGTTTGAAAATTTACCTCGTGGACGGATAAAACGTTGGCAGGATTTTTAGCCGAAAGGCACACATTCGAAATCGATCTTTTTTCTAAGAAAGGCACATTTTTCACGTTTAGTAGAAGAAATCCATCGGCGAATGGAAAGTCGTTTTTTTGTTTAGACAACTTGTCGACGTTAAAGCGATTACCGCTTGCAGATTCTAATGCGGTAAGGATGACCTAATGTTTATTAAAAAAATTTTATTATCGTATGATTCTTTTTTAAAAAATGATTTGTTTTTTTGGCACAGTACCTCGCTCGTCGTTGTTAAAAATTCCTTGAGTTTGGTAGTGTTGTAATGACTATTTAAGGGCTCGATAAAAAGAGGCACGTCACCACCAACTCCCAGTCTTTCCTACGGGGGAGAAAATTGAAAATGATAAAATCATCACATGCATCATAATTATTTTGTAATTACTGATCATTTTTTACCTCTTTTGATGGCAGATAATTATTATTGGTCCCATCTTTTTGAAAGGGTGAATATTCAGGTGGGTTTTGAGTCCATTTATTGCTTAATAATATCTCGTCCGTTTGGATTTCCTCATCCAAGTCATCTTCGTTCGTTTGCGAATGAGCCTAATTAAATAAAGTTCCATTTAAATTTGAGACAAAAATCGTTTAAATTACACGGGTCTTACCTGTTGTGTATTCGATCTTCCGTAGGTCTTCATGAACACGTCGTAAGGCGTCGCAGGGATTTCCAAAAGAGAATATGATATCGCATCTAAAGAAATCATACTCAGCAATTCTTCTCCGCGTTTTTTGGTTTTAGCAGCTACCTAAAAAAATAATCCCTTTCTGCCAATTTCAAAGTTTGAAATGATTCCTTGAGTTTCAAAGGAAAATCATCTACGTGCAATATGGTCCTTTTTTCGGGAGTCTGGAAAGAAATTAATGCGCGTGAGGGTAAAAAAGTGCAAGTGGTAAGGAACGTAGGGGTTGTGAATGTTAAAAAATTATCGGCTGCATTGTGCTTTAGAAATATTTTTAAAAAAATAATTCGTTGCACAATTTACCTTTTCTTCTTGCCTTCTTTTTCTCGCGTTTGTGAAATTAATCATCTGACCGCTACCAGTATCTCTCGTGGTCGCTTTTTCTTTTGGGATTTCAATTTCCAATCCGGCAGCAGACGATTTCCTAAGATAAAAAATGTGCATATTTTTACAGGTCATGTTGTTGATTTATTTATTGAAAAGTGTTACTGAAGCCTGTAAAAAAAGTATTTACAAGGCCCTGTATGGCCAGGTGGCTGAGCGGCGGCCACAGGGCAGGCCCAGGATGTGGTGGGTTGATAACATTCGTCAGGGTGCCCTTTCCCTAGGGGTTAGGAATAGGCAGGTTACGGCCTTGGATGGCGGTCAGTGGAAGAATCTGGTGGAGGCGGCGGTAAGGAATGAGGCCCTGATTAGGTTAGGTTAGGCCCTGAAGTGCCAGCAGAGTAAGAGTAAGTGAGACTAAGTAAAACCGCCAGAAGCTTTTTTTCCGGGGAGCTATTTCTAGAAAAGGTGACTACCTTTCAGTAGTTTCTACCCTCTGAAGGAAATGAGATGTTTTAAAGGGTACTAGCCCCTGTTGCGTTACTGAAACTAAAAAAAAATTCTTACCTCCTTTCTGTTACTTCATAATTCTCCTTTTGCAACGCCAATTTAATCTCATCTATTTCTTTCCTGTGCAGACTTGCTTTCATATCATAAATCCCTGAATCCATTTTCCTTTCCATTTCTCCAGATCTAATCCTTTCCGCATTTTTTTCTACTTCTGCTAAAGATATCGATTCTCTAAAAGTTCCAGATGAATGACCCCGTTCTCGATTTTCCTCTTCCTTCTCACTCTGATCATCTTCACTATCTTCTTCAAAATCAGATTCATAATCCTTAAAAACATTTAAAAAAATTTAATTTAATAAATCAAATAAAACAATTAAATCTACTGATTACAACATACCTCAAAATCATCTTCATACTCTTCTTCTTCTTCATCATCTTCGACTTCATTTTCTTGAGCAACACTTTCATCATCATCCTCATCATTAGCAACATTCATACCTGCCATTTTCGCATTGAAATCTCCTCTTGCTATATCTTCCTTCTTCAACCTCTGACTCTCTTTACTATTAAAATCAGCATCTCCGGCTCCAATTTGAGGCCGTCTTAATTGCTTCACCTCAGTCGGGCTTAAAGTCCTCGTTCTCGTTCTTTCACGTTTACTCTTATCTCTCGAAACATAATCACCATGATTCGTTTCTCTAGTTTTAATTTTCTCTTTTTCATCTTTTTTCGGTTTGCTAACTACTTTTTCCCCGAAAATATCATTTTGTTTGGCTTTGCTAGTACTTCTAGGAGATTCTTTCAAACTGGATTGTCTTGCCATCCTGGCTGTAACCCTCTTCTCTAATACTTCCTTCATGGTTATGACATCTTTCTTTGGTTCTTTCTTTACCTTGCTAGTTTCATGACGACTCAAATCTCGAGATTCTGTTTTTACCGTTCTAACTTTCTTTTCCCCTATTTTATCTTTTTCGGTTTTCCCGGTTGATTTGCTTAATTTTGTGTCTACTTTTTCAGTTTTTTTTACTATTTCTTTTGGTTTCGTTCGTTTGACATCCGGTTTGGTTTTTTCGACTGAAGACGACGTGGAGGGTTCTCTCCTTGAGATCTTTTCAGTTTTCGGTTTGACTGGTTTGTCTTGCGTTACAACAGGTCGGCTGTCTTCAGTTTTTTCGCGTTTTACTTTCCTGGTAACTGAAGCTTCTCTCGTGACTGTTTTCCGTTTTGTTTCAGTATTTTGTTCCTTAAAAAAAATTAAATAAGGATTTAGCTACATCAAAACTTTTAACAAAGATTTATTATTGAATTATTTCACTTACCTTTTCTCTGTGGACCGGCATGATTGCTTTTTAAAATCAAAACTAATAAAAAATCTTTGTTTACAACCGAAAAAATTTCACAGCCTTCTTTTAAATCTCCAACTAGAACTATAATAACTCGCAAAGTTTATTGAACAACTGAAAAATGTATTAAAATTCTGCCCAAATTTTAAAAAATATCGCCTAAATTTTTTTTAAAATTGAAAATGAACCAAAAATACTATTTTAAAATGTTCTTCAATGTTTGTTATGATCATACTAATCAATACTTATTCTAACCCCAATTACAAAGTCAACGAAGCATGCGCCAAAATTCGTATCTCATCTGATTCGCTTTTACTCCGCTAGATGGCATCAAAACCTCAAAAAAGAATTTTCTTTTTTTTTTACGCGACAAAAACCATTCATCATGCGATAATGCTTTATTTATAAATTTATTCGAGGCCTAAGGGAGTAACTTCGAATAATGAACACCTGAAACCATCACACAATGACTTGTTTGTTAAGTTGAATACAAGCGAACGTCTAAAAGAAAAGTTATACATGGAAATATATTTTGCTATGTAAAAGAGAAACAAAAAGAGAAGAAAACTTGTTAAAACTAGTAAATAATGTAATAAGTCATCTATGGCGTCACGGAAATACACTAAGGACAGTGGCAGTTTTAAGATGTCTGCCTGACGGGTTATACGTCTATTTCCTTTAATAATGAAGCACGTTCGCTCTCGAGGCTTGACAGTTGACATTACAACGCTATAACATTACCGAACGAAAATTTATTAAGCATTCTCTCCATAAAATAAAGGAGGGAAGGGGGGGGTTTCAACGAGATTAGAAATCTAGCAAAAGTAAATCTGTAAGTCTTGTTTGGAGAAACGTCCGCGTTGACGTTTGGAAAATTGTTTTTTGGAAAGTTATGAGAATGGGAGAAATGTTAATGAGGAATAGGATTTTTATGCAAAGAGGGTTGACTTTTGACGGAAGATAATTGGTCCTTATTTTTTTGGGGGTAGCATGTGGTAGAGGTATAAGAGAAGAGAAGAATGTGTAGCACCATCGTAAAAAGCATTTTGACGTATAGATCTAAGGTGTAGGGAGTCAATAGGGAGTGGACAATTCGATGAGTCGTCTGCTACATAGGGGTACTCCATCTTGAAAACTGGAAGCTGCCATGATCCCGACTTTGGTGGTCGCCATTCTCGAGTTTAAAAGCGAACATCGCGATTGGCAGATTCTTCTATTCGAAAATAGCGGCTACCAAAGTCGAGATCATGGCAGCTTCCAGTTTTCGAAATGTAATGCCCCTATTTAGCAGACGACTTATCGAAGTGTACATTTCCTACCAAGAAGCCTAGCAAGAAGCAAGAAGCTTTTAGTAAACGGTGGTCGGACAACGTAAGGGAGGATGCCCAACGCCTGGGGGTAGGAGATTGGCAGAGGGTGGCTCTCAATCGAGTCGAATGGAAGGCGGCGGTTACTGCGGCAGTAGGACTCCAAGTCCCGTAGAGCCATCAGAGTAAGTAAGTAGGCTCCCTAGCTAAATCCTTGTATTGATGAAATTTTCGTGGCTGCGGCTAAAAGAAAAGCATTCGTTTTCGGCTACGGCTTATTTTCTCAGTTACCAGCTGCTAGCCGGTCTGATATTCTCTTTTTTAGTCAGCAGCTGCGCACCGATTCCTACTTCCGTGGCGCTGGCAGCGGCGTGAGTGAGTATATGGCGATATCAAGCTTAAGGCGGACTTTCGTTCAACGACTGTTGCGGATATATCTCCGGTTTTTTGTGCCATCTCCGCCGCTGATTGGTGCAAACAGAAAACCGGAGAAAAACCGCAGATACAACCGCAGCGAACCTCTTTACAAATTTAAATTTTGAAGTCTTAATTTCTATTTTTAAAAAAAAATGATTAGTAGTTTCAGCAGATTGAATTAGCTGGCGCCGGCCGCGGCTATAGTTGGTTAGCATAGTGGTGGCGGCTCACATTTTTAAAAAGTAGGCACCAGCACTTAAGGCCGCAGTGGCTTGTTGCAGAGCTCTACTGCTGATAGAGTCGTTGGCATGGTCACTGGAATTTATCCTAATTCTCCAAAACTAAATAAGAGTGTGACCAAGTAAATCGGCCTTGGGAAGGAAAAACATGATGAGGGGATTGGGTAGGAGCCTTAAAATAGAAATGATGGGGATTGGGCAGGGCTCTTGCCGGCCCACTCGGGCTAGATTTTCTCAATTTGCCCAAAAAAATTATATTATCAACTGTGTCTGTTCTTTAATTCGATTTCTTTTGCCACCGCCTTTCTTATTTATCTGCGCTTTTAAAAACAGTAAGTTTTCTTCTGCTTTTAATTGTAAACATTTTTATTGTTTCCGTGGAATTTTTTTTGCAATATAAGAAACTTTACTTATCATGTAAACAATTTCAAGTCTCTTCAGCTTTTTATTAGGACAAAGTCATCTATGTCGTGGTGTATATTTTCTGAAGAGGTTATTTCGCACTATTCTGAAATCAATAAAACATTAACAACTAATTATCAAAATCAAATTGTTTCAGGTTATGGACAGCCACACAGCTTGTGGCACCTCGACAGGACGAATTTTCTCCTAATGAGACACCACCAACATGTCTCACACAACAATGCCAACTCAGTCCCACTGCCAGTTAAATTCGTCAAACTTGTTCAGCTAAGGTAAGATTAAATAAAATAAGATACGCACAAAAAATCTTGACACCCCGAGACAAGAAAAATGACGATTGCTTTAGTGAAACTGAAAACTAAATAAAAGAGGTAATTAAAAGGTAATGTCCAGGCGAGAGTTATGAATTTGTCCCGCATACGAAAAGCCTTTAACATACATTACATTGATATCTCCCTGGATATTTAAAACTGTACACATATATAAATTAAAAGGGAAATGTTAACAGAAGGCAATGATCACAATTTAGCGGTGTAATAAATATATTCATCTTCGCTGTCTTTGGAAAACTCCGGCGAATATAAAATAAGTAATTCTAAAGATGTTGAAAGCGATAAAAAGTCATTTTATTAGGGAAATAAGATCGCGACGCTTTTAAGAATCTCTTTCATGGAAGGGTTTTATTTCTTCGTTTTGCTTCTATCTCTTAAAAAAAAATTACATTGAAAGGCTTGTATAACGACTCATCTTGCATTTGCATCGAACGAATTTGAAAGAAAGTGAAACGGGTCGACGAAGATGGGGTCGGCTTCATTTTCCGTTTTTTTTTTTTTTTTTAAAGAGAGAATATGACAAATTTTAGTTTGAAATAAGGGATGAAAATTTTTCCTCCGTGCTATAAACGATGCTTATGCCAAAGTATTGCAACTAGAAAAAAGTCGAGCCATATTTCAAACTCTGTTGAAAAAAGAGACCGGGAGAGTTCTTTTTAACTCTTGAAAAATGAAAAATGATGAAAATTATTTTGTTGAAAGTTCATTTATAAAAAAAAGTAAACAACAATTGCGGGAGTTTTTTTTTTTTTTTTTTTTTTTTGAAGATATGGAAACGGCCTCATTACTCGAAAATAAAAGATGTTGACATAGCCGGGTTCAAGCTTGCTTATATTCGACTTACGAGAGCAGGGGAAAAAATTGCCTATGGGATCTAAAAATGTAAACACTCGTAACTGTTGGTGTTGTTTCTCTCTTCTTTTTTTCCTCCTCTTTTTTTTTATTTTTTAAATTGCACATTCGTAAAACATCAAAAAATGTAGGTGGATGTTTTTCCACACGTCCTTTTTTTTTTTTTTCCTTCCCCGATCCTTCTCCGCATGTGCTTTCCTTGCGTTTTTTAAAAATAGCTGATTTTTCTATGAGATTAAAAACAAAAAAATTTTATTAAGTCATCTTTTCGTGGTTTGAAAATAATGTTATGCAGTATTTGACTGTTTCAGCGAAACCCTTCGAGCCAACATGGAAATTCTTCGTTTCCTTGTCTGACAGATGGGATTAAGTTATCGGCATCGCCCACTTGAAGTAAGAATTAGGATTATGCAATAAATCTGGGCTCCATCCTCCCTTAATTACGTTCGTTATGTTATATAGATAGAGAAAGATGGTTTAGTGAAATTTATTATTATTATTGGGAAATTAGTAATCCGATCGGGTTAGAACCGTCTTTAGTTGGTGGTTATAGATATTCGGAAAAGAGTATTTTTGTAAATTTCGTTTTTTCGGGGCCCCTCCCAGGCACGGATTGGCCCAACGGACTAGTCGGAAAAAATCGAGTCCGCTTCTCGAATAAAAGCCCTTTTGCTCTTGCAGGTTTTGAAAATTGGACTGAAATATTTGATTCAGCAGATGTAATTTTTTTCCCCCATTTTTGTATATTTTTTTCGATAAAAAGAAAAGGAAATTGCAGCAGAATTGGGCATATTTTTCACCGAATAAATGCAACAGCTATCTGAGATTTCAATTTTAAAATAAAAAAAAATTTTCAGTCGCATTCTAAGAAGACAGGGCTCTTATGGAGTAGTCAATAGTTCACCCCGTCTTCTTAGAATTCGAGCCAACAATTTTTTATTAAATGAAAACAGCTCTGCTGGAATTCTGTAGTCACCTTAGAGCGCCGCTTCTGATATTTTTACCCGCGCCCTCTGGAAGAAAGAGCCAGTCCGTGCCTACTGCCCGGAAAAATTTTATCTACTTTTATTTCCAAATCACTCTGCATTCCAAAAAACATTTTAATTCCTCTGCAATGAACGGGGAAACACTGACGCCCCATCAACGATTTCCAAGCAAGCGTCTCATCTTGACTAGTTGAAAATGAATTGCCTTATCGCGGTTGTAAACAAACCGAGTCCGGGTCACAACAGACCAAGCATAATCCTAGAAGCTTAGTTATTAATGGCATCATTTCCATAATATCCTGTTATGATATCTTAGAAATTTTCTACGCGATCTCATTAAATTAAAAGCATCGCTCGCGAGGGAAAGGGCTCTTCATGTCAATAGAAAATTCCTAGAAGTTGTTTTTATAAGAAATCTACAAACGGGCTTGACATGAAAATGTGAACGTGAATGATGAATAAATAAAGAAAGCATTAACAGAGTTTTATTTCAAATTCTACGTTTTTTTTTTTTTGCATTTTGGGCAGAACGAAAATTTAACATCTAAAACCTGTAATCTCTTCGTTTTGCTTCTTGGTTGACACGGTCCGTGAACGTAATTAACCAGTCAAGAAGTCTTCTTTTAACGATATTCCCGAGGAGCTGATGCATTAAAGTTCAATAAAACATGCAGCAGTTATTTCCAAAACACTAATTTTTATAAAGAAAAACAAGGAAAAACGGATGGTAATTATTTCTGAAAAGCGGAGTGGGCAAATAACCCGATGCCCGAGAATTCGAGCATATACATACGAAGAAATAGCAAGAAAATGAAAATATTTCATCGGGAAATGATTATAGACCCAAGTCTGTTTTCATATTTTACAAAATCGAATAGTTATTCGTGACGTATGAATTATCATTGATTTTCCAGGAGTTAATTTTAGTTTCATACGCGATCGGTGATGATGATGAATTCGCATGGGGGAGCGGGCGTGTGTTGATATGAAATCATCGGCTGGTAAGTCCCCGATAATGATTTAAACGATCAAAAGGCAATCCTAAAAGCCTCGCTTAATAAACTATAGATATAGAAGAAAATATTTCCAAATGCCGAATGCAGGTTATTTCGATTAAAAGCGAAAACATGGTGGCTCGTGATCAAAGGAAATCCTAGACGATCGATTTCGCGTCTCGTAAATTTGAAATAGCAATTCAAGTGCCGAGGGACTTGTTTTTGTTTACCTGTTTTATTTTATAAAGCTAGTGGTGGGTTGGAAACTTCTCTTCAGCCTACTAGTAATAATTTCATTCTTGAATTTGTATCGAGTAATCTGGAGGAGTTTTTCGACGATTTTGGGGCTTGTAAGGATTCACAAAGACAAAGAATTTTTTGCGAGGTCTTGTAAGTATTTAAATTAAGGGCAGTGTGTGTACTGCTGTCTGTTTTTGGAAAACAGAGAAAAGAGTGTTAAAAGCAAGTAACAAACGTCTGGAAAATGCAAAAAAAAAAAGAAAGGAATAAATGAAGAAATTTAAAGAAAGACCAAATATAGCGCACGAAACTTCGACTTGGACCGAATATTTTGATTTAATGATTCAAGTTTCCATCAACCGAGATTTTCACATTATAGTCAGTAATAGAAAACGATATGACGGAGTGTAAAAATCAAAGAAAGACTTTCGAAACTAGAGGTGAGCTATTGCGGTAGCTCAGCGTGGTAAGGCTAGATTAGCACCGCAGATGGCGCTCGAGCTAAAATTAAGCGAATGGAAGTTTAGTACCGGACGTGCTGTACTAAACATGTAATTACTTGATGGCTTGTTATAACCTTGTAAGGAGTGCAACGTCCACATGGCAGCGCACGACTTGAATTATGTTCACATGACACAGACATTGACGTTGAAGCAACGGGAAATAAAGAAGAATGGAGGCAGTAGATAGAGAAAAAATGGCAGGCGGAGTAGGAAGATGCAATTGCAGCAACAGCTGTATAGACAGACAGACAGCACAGCTGAGGCAACAGTTCCTAACTGACCACCGTGTATTCGGAAGATACTTCCTTAGACTTGGATGCATGTTGGTATTGTAGAAATCCGGACTCCCCGGACTAGGGAGCCTAGTAGGACACTTCGATGAGTCGTCTGCTGCATATGGGTTCGCCATTTCGAAAACTGTAAGCTGCCATGATCTCGAATTTGACGACCGCCATTCTCGAATTGAAAAGAGAACATCACGATTGGCAGATTCTTCAACTCGAGAATGGCGGCCACCAAATTCGAGATCATGGCAGCTTCCACTTTCCAAAATGGCGTATCCCTGTGTAGCAGACGACTTATCGAAGTGTCCACTCCCTACTAGGCTCCCTACCCCGGACCAAGTCGCAATGGGAAAGGTGGGAAACAGAATAAGCCAAGTGAAGCCGAAACCCTGGATCAATCTGCTACCGTGAAACAGTGGACATCATGCTAGAGTCAAAAGAATACTGGAAGACGGTAGCAGATCACATAACAGTGATGAAGACAAGGAGGTGACTGATAGATAAGGCGTGGCCAACCTCGAAGTAATGCTATTAGCTGTTCTGGAGCGGTTAGCGGAAGGAAGTTAGTCTTTTGTCAGTAGAAATTTGGCACTATCTGCAGGACCACGTCCAAGGGTGTCCAGTGAAGAATTTTTTCACCTCCCCCTAAAAAAAAAAAAGATTGATGTTCAGAAATCAATTCCGACCGGGGAAAACCCGAACTGAAAAGTGTTCGCCATTTAGAAAATTGTAAGCTGCCATGATCTCGAATTTGACGGCTAAGCATTCTCGAATTGAAAAGCGATTATCGCGATTGACAGATTCTTGGGGATTGCCAGACCCCCGAGTGTGAATCAGGTACGATATCCATTGCGCCACAAGACTAGCAAGCTTTCTTCTTAATATATACACTCTGGTCAAGGAAGGTAGTCCTCTTGATTTGATTGTTCATTCCTTCCGCCACTGTCTTATCTTCAAAATATTCGAATCATTTTATTTTTTTGATCCCTATTATTTATTAAATAGTTTTATTATACCGTCGGCGATCGGTGAAGCAACGTTATTATCCCACGCGAGTTAAAGGATTTCTGTGTGGAAAGGAGGGGGAAGGAAAAGCGCGTTGTTTGATACATATTTATGCAAAGAAAGGAAATTCTCGGTAAGTTGGAAATGCAAATTAGAGGAATGTGGCAAAGAGTTTGAAATAGACTCCGAGGGGTTTTATAGGAAAGTAGTTTTCATCTAATTATGGAACACACTCTCGAAAGGAATTCAACGGCATTAATTCTGAATGCATGGGAGAACTTACTTTTTGACTTTACGGAGATTCGTCCTCTTGTTTCGTCGACGTCCCTTGTTACGTAGCGAGCGATTCCTTTTACGAGCGATCGAATCGTCGTGACGGGTTTCCAGCAGAGTTTTAATAGAAAAGGAAGTTGACTTTTGAAGGTTGTTTGAAAAAAATCAGGATGAGTTTATGTGGAATTGCATCGGTTCCTTTGAGCGCGTAAAACTTAATGTTTCCCGGTCTTACTTGTTTATTTACTAAGTAATCTCTGAGACTTTCCCAAGGGGAGACCGAGACATTTCCATGGATATCAATCTACATACAAAATTCAGAACACGTCATTTATTTACATTGTGCTTCTTTTCGATCCTACTAAAAACGAATTTGTAATTTTCTCCTTTTCCCTGTTTACCCTTTTTAGGGGTTCGTTTTGACGTTGTGTAAGTGGACACAAAAGCAGACACTTTTGGAAATTGTTTGCTCATACGTGTGCTATGTGGCTGCAATAAGAGACGGGGGCGTGGTTTGAAGAAAGCTCGCTAGAGCGTAGAGAATATTTTTGCCCCTCAAGAAATCACTGTAGCGACGCCCCTGATTAGAGATTAATGGCGTTTTCTAAATGCCAAAAGAAACTAGGAGCAGGGAAATATAGGAACAAATTTTAATTTAAAAAAAACCATTCAAATTAAATTTATAAAACCTTAGAAATCTTCCCAGCTATATTTTATTAAATATACTAGCTTTAACATTTAGCCTTCGAAGTTTTGAGAAATTCAAATGCCACGAAACGACAGGAACCATTTCACTTGAATCTCGTAAATAAAATATCTTAGTAGAAGTCACGTAACACAAAAACAAATCGAAAAGTTTTTTTAAAATAAAAAAAAGAAAAATATTGATGCTCATCACTTATCAAGCTCAATTTTCTAAACTCTATCAAATCAAATATTTTCCCTATGACTGCATTCAACACAAGACAATAAAATTTCGAAAAAAAAATCTAAAAACAAAACGTTTACTAGACGGAAAAGCATAAATCAATCTTTAGGAAAAAAATTATCCTTACGGTCCCCCCCGACCAGGAACCGAGGAAGATGGAGATGATAAAAAAAAAGTAATTCCCATAACATCGATTCTGCGATATCAGTGATAGAAAACACCTATAAAAAATTTAAGGATCCGAAATAAATATATTTGAGCGGATAGGAAGTAGAAACATGAACACAGACGAATATTATTCCATTCTCGACGATAAATCAAACCATCCTACTGAGACTTTATATTTTTTTTTTTCTTTTTCATTTTCCATCTTTTAAATTTTGATATATTGAGCTGGGGGACTAACCTGTGACTGGTACGAGATTTCCATACTAGATTCCATGTCTTCCCGAAAACTTTACTTTTCTCTATATACTATCATACGGTGTCAGTGTAATATTTCCGTCAATTTTACTTCGAAAATAGCTTTTCTATCTGCGTTTTTATCCTTTTTTCATACCCTGATTTACTCTTTATACATATTCTATTCGACGTTCACTTTTTTATGTTTCCGATAAATCTACAAACATTTTTTAAATTAAGAGACTTCCTCAAAATGATATGGAAAACTTTTTATTATCAAATAAAGTTTATCGTTCGGTATCGACCGACCAAGTTGCACGATTAGCTAGTTTGAATTTTTTTTTTCATTATACATGGATAAGAAAGAATGGTTTTTGAGGGAAAAGTTTGTATTTATAATGCAGGTTGATACAAGCTTGAAAGCTGGTTCAGCAAGAAGCCGGTATGTAGATTGGAGAAAGAGACGGACTCCAAAAAATAGAGGGCAAGGTATGGGAAAATAGGAGAGGCTTATGTTCAGGAGTGAACGACGAAAAGCTGAAGAAGAAGAATCAGGATTGCATTATACAGTTTGAGTTTTCGTCTTCGGCTACAAGTTTTCTAGTGAAACCTAAACCAGGAGTGAACGAAATAAATTGAGAGAAGAAAAATGAAAAGAAGAATAATAATAGCATGAGCATGAGATGATTGATCATGGTGTTAAGTTCATAGAAAACCATCAGCCGTCCTCAAGACTTTGTTAGAGCAGACTAGATTCCTCCATAGTGAAAAAACTGCGACCGACAGCTTAACTTCTGAATAGATGTTCTTGCAGGCGCCATTTTGACATCCTGATATAGTCAACTTCCATAAGTAAAATATGTAAAGAAAACACTGTTGTCAGATTTACAGTTGACAATGTCGTCAGATAAAAAGAAGGCTATGACCGACGCCATTTTGACGTCCCAGTGAATATAATAGAAGGTGCCATGACATTTGGTCACTGTTCTCCCATTATATAGGACTGTAAAGAAGTCAGTAAGTAATCCTAGGGAGTCCGAAAGAGGGAGTGGACACTCTAAGCTCTATAGGGGATTCCGTCTGGTTTTATCCGCCACGAATTAGCTAAACCTTGTGTTCAAAAATTTTATAGTGTGCAGAAATTCAATTTTTCAAATGAAATGGCAATTGTTTTTCTAATTATTTGAAACGCAGGAAGTTGGAGTATCTTGGGCATATGTTGCGGGGACCTAAGCACAAGCTGCTGCAGACCATGCAAAATGTAGAAAAATCCTTCGAATATCCTGGACCCAACATAAGACCAACGAGGAGGTCTTGCGTCGGTTGCACAAGGACCGTGAACTACTTGCGACCGTAAAACGCAGGAAGTTGGAGTACCTTGGGCATATGTTGCGGGGACCTAAGCACAAGCTGCTGCAGACCATCATGCAGGGCAAGGTCGAGAGTAAAAGAAGACTTGGTCGGAAGAATCTCTCCTGGTTGCTGAATATCCAGAATCGGACCGGGTTAACCGTAGAGGAATTATTCCGCTCCGGAAAGATTCAAGGAGCTCGTCGGATCGATCGCCTAAGCTCGTGTGCGAGCAGGGCACTCAAAGAAGAAGAAGAAGAAAATATAGAGAGACTAGATGGAAGAGAGGCGACAGCTTTGGTCTCCTCTGATTGGCTGTCACAGTTAAATAGATTGCGCCTATGTATAAGATTGTGGATCCCACACTGTGCCAATATTCATTTTTTTTTCGTTCTATGTACTTCGCTTACAAGGCGTTCCATAGATCCGTGACAGTGGTTAAAAGTTTGTCGTCTCTCTTCCATCTAGTCTCTGTAGCAAAATGTAGACATTTTTCCAACACATTATTTTGCTAATTAAAGGCGGCTGAGTGACCACCGTTGATCTCCTCTGGATACAATAACTTGAAAAATCGAATTTAGTGACCTCTCTAGTTTGGAGCCCCTGAAACCATTAAACAAATGCCTGCTTCTTGTACTTAGCTTATGATAGTTAACATCCCAAACACAAATGTCGCTAGTTGCACGCTACTACAGAATTCTTCAAGTTACCGCATCCATAGGAGATCAGTGTCCACTCCCTAAGTAATCCTGAGCTCTTTCCTTTGCTTCGACTCTCGGACTTTATGACGGACCTCAAGGGTAAATACCCCCTCTCCCCCTTCTCTCACGCCCTTAAATGTCCCGCCGACCGAGCTTTCATGTTTTCTTTTCCTTTATAAAAAACTTTAAATTGTTCATTGTCTAAATAATATATCATTTCTGAATTTAATAATAAACAAGGGGTTTTATAAAAGTATACAGTAAACTCTTTTTAATAATTCCTGAACTAAAAAAAAAAGAACGATATTTTTTATTTGCTATTAAAGCGATTAAAAGCCTTTCGGGTTTTTTTTTATTTAAAAAGATATCCTTTTGTGTTGGGCGTGATCGCAACGAAAGGCGTTGTATAAGTCGGGAAAATAAATTCCATTTTTCACTGATGAAAACTCCGTTAGAACAAACTTCAAATATTATCAAAAATAATAATAGAATTTAATGTTTTCTCGGTGGAAGGGAGGATAATTTTGAAAATGAGTTTCCGCAGTAGGGTTCGGCTTTCGGTTGCCCGACTGTCTGATTCCGACGGGGTGTTGTCGGCTTTTTAATCCCTCTGAAAGCCTCCGTCCACCACCTTATATTTTTTTCCCTTTACGCATTTCAATTAATTTCTTTCGTTAGATAATCAACGATCGGTGGAAAATAAAAGGGACAGTAGTAGAGGAAGTAGTTTATTTATATATAGTTGTATTAGTTAATCTCGCCCATTTTACAGCATCCGGAAGTCGAGCCTGTTGCCGCACCTACGATTTTTTAATTTTTTCCAGCTCGGATATCGCCTTTTGTTTTGTTACATAAGAGAAAGAATTTTAAACCATTGTTTTCCTCTTTTTATTTTTTTATTTTGTCATTCACTTTTTATTTTTTCTAATTAGATGAATTCAAGGGTTAACACACATTTCGTTTCTTGTTTCGCATTAATAATTCATCGGTTCACGAACTTTATTAAAAAATTTCCTGGAATTATTATGTAGGAAAAAGGTGAAAAAGAGTAAAAGGAAGCGAAATTTATTCTTTTTTAAAGGATGGTACATGCTACACATTACGGGGGAAGGTATGAGAATCGAGGAACCGAATAAATCGTGACCGGAGCCATAAATCTTAAAACCGAATCGTGGATCGTAAATAATATTTTCCAAGAGACCTTCTTACCGTCCTTCTTCGTTAAAATTAAATTAATATATTGGCCGGTTTTCGCAGACCGAGATTTTTTTCGGGAAAGGATTTTTCGGAAAAGTCGGCAAGATGAAAAAAGGAAACGATTAGAATTTTTTTGTTGGGTAACGAAAAGAGGGAGTAACCATGGATGCCTCAAATCATTATTAATTCCCATAATAGTTTATCTCAATGTAAATTGGCAGCTACTGCGGAAGGGCGAGTAATGAATATCCTGCCCTTTATTTGGGAGTTTCCTTAGGTTTCAGGTGTTTGATGTTGCTCCCAGAACGATTCACATTCCGCGGAAACGATTTATTTGTTAAGGATCTTCCTGTTTTTATTTAACCGAGGAATTTAATTCAATGAATATAATGTAAATTGGTAAATGTTAAGAAATCGTTACATTAATTATAGGCCTGCTATCTATTATTGGCCCAGCTCGTTCAAGTCTATATGTCGAGTACAGTGAAAGAAAACATAGTGTGTGCTTTCGAAGGCTCAAACTCGTTCAAGTTCGCGCAATACGTCATCTTGGACCGCTATCAGCCATAAGTTAAATATGGGAGATTTTTGTGGCTTCTTAGTGCAAGAAAGGATATATCTACACTCAAAATCTGACAAAGAACACCAACACACTATGTCTTCTTTCACTATGGAGAATTGGAGGTACCCATGAGGCCGAAAGAATTTATTTTGATTTTGGGTCAAGCTAGAGATGCTAGCTAAATTAGAAGAGATTGACGTACTGACAGCTATGAAAAAAATTAAATACTAATTTAATGAACATGGCTTCTTACATGAATTATGGAACTTTGTTTAGAAAAGCAGGAAAGAAAACATTTTGAATAGCAGGAGGTCAAAAAAGCCTTCGCAGATTGTGTTAAAGTTCTCTTTTCTGTGAACCTGGATCGGTGACTTTTGTCTTGGATTGAAATTTATCTTGTGTAAGTCTATATTTTTGTTAAAAAAGTGGTAAATTTTTTAATGACTGACGGTCACCAGTTTCTTTTAATCGAGGGTCGTTTAGATCAAGCTGACGTTCTTTTCGATGCGCTGATTCTAAGCTCAAACTGGCGCTGCTCAAACAGAACTTTCAGTATGAAGAGTATGCTCTTCGGGGCCACTAAGATTGAGATCAAAAAAATTAATTACAACTTTTATTTTTGCAGATTATGGACTCCAATCACGTCGAAGAGTTTGAGGTCACTGTCAAAATTAAGCTACATACAAACTTCAAGTTTAAATTTTATTCTACTCACAAGAATTTGGAATCTTGAGCTTAACGGGAGATCAAATAGCACTAAAATCGTGGCCCAACGCAGCAGTTTCTGGATAGTAGTCCAACGTAAGTAACAAAAAAAATAGTTATAGAGTAGATTTATTCATAAACCTTGTTTAACGACATGAACTAAGAATGTTAAATAATTTTCAACTAATTAACTAACTTATGGCTTTTACGGGATTTAAAATCCTAAGGCCGCAAGACACACAGTTCGCCAACCGGTCCTACCCTGCTTTTCCTCCAGACTAAAACTGCAATCCGACCCTCAAGCTTCAACATGTAATCTTCCTATTGGAGCTAAAGCCTGCCAAAAGGGCTCGAGCTTTCATGTCTTTCATCTTGAACTCGACGTGCAGTATCGCGTCGGCGCCGCAACATGCAGCCAGTAGCATGTCCCACCCATTGTAGCCTAAGCGATTTGATCACTCCTACGATTAAAATCATGTGCGCCAAGAAATATTTAGTTTCCCTTCCGAAAAGGCCCACAAAAGTTCTGTCTTTTGCTGATAGCAAAAACTAATTCTTCAAAAATGAGAACAGCAGACGAATTAAAATGGCGTTCGATTTCTTAATGGCTGCGAATTCGCCAGTCAGTCTCTTTCTATATAGGGTCTCTAGGCCGGTGAGCCTTCGATTAGAAAACATTGCCAAGCGACCCGTAGGTAAAACCCACTTAGGTCCGAATATTCGACCGTATCATCATGAGCCACAGTAGAAATGGAACCACTACCATTAAACTATTTACAAGACATAAATGCGGCCTCTTTTGTTTCAATAGATGTATATTGTTTTATTTACGCATTTGAAAAAAGTGTAGACGCCAGAAGCGTCTCTAGTATTGGGGCATTCTAGATCACATTCCGCCTGAAAACTGCATTAGCCATTCTGATCAATGCTGCTAAAGAAAGTGAGCCCAAATCTTCTGGCTACTTTGGCCTCGGGTAGTAGAAACCCTGCCCGTCTACTGAATGTAACCCAAAGACATAGTTCTCACAGAACTATAAAAAATTAAACAGAAAAACAGGCAAGGTTAAATACTCCGACCACTCTTTTCTATTAGAAAATTAGATATTTAAAAAAAATTACCGTGAAACTTGTTTGATGTATGCGAGTCAAAATGAATTAGAAGATCAATTATTCAAAGTCTAAATGCCCCAGTTACTCCTTTTTAAATATTTTACAGCCTTTTGGATGTTTAATGTCGGCAGGTCTTAATTTAAGCGTTTAAAGGAATATCGATTTGATTTTTTAAGAATATAGATATCGAAGGGTTGTTAAAAACTCACTATCGAGAACACGACGGTACAAATTTTCCTTTACCGGCTAAGGATATATATATATAACGATTATTACAAAAGGTCACCCTAACATGTTTTCGATTTCGTTATCTCGGACCCTTAATCGCGTGACTTCGATATCATTTCACATCAAAATGTGCCTTTCCAGGGAACATGCACGGCCCGAGACACACACGACACATTCAGTTTTGAGATAAAACGTCACGGTCTGCAAGTCCCGTAAGTCCCTTTTTTCCTCCGTCTCTTTTCAACGTATTGTTACATGGGGAATTATCTCTTTTTAATTTTAAAAGAAAATAAGTCTCGTGAAGGTATTTTTCTCGTCTTGAAGTTTTCAGTTCATGAAATTTAATGGAGAAGGGAGGAAAAAATGATCACTTTAACTTGTAAAACCGAAAACTAAAGACAGGACAGTGAATCTTTGATTTATTTCTATATTGTAATAAATATAATCGTTTTTCTAAACAAAAATAGTCATGAAAGTTTTCCATCTAAAGAGAGCAAATAAATCAAGACCCCAGTGTTAAAGGGTTCCATTTCCAATGCGCAGGTTGACTCCTGCCAGCCATAAGCTAAACATTTGGTGTCAACCTGCGCAGTGGAGATGGAACCCTGAGGTCACGAACTATGGTCTATTCTTTGAGAATCGCATTGCTTTGTACAGGTTACAACATGCTTTCCTGACCAAGTGGTTTTTACGTTATGACATGTTTTTAGTTTACATAATTTTGTATCTTAACGGGTCACCTTTGATTTCTGTCAACTGAGTGATCTGGATGATGCCTACGCCATTTTTAAAATTTTTCAGTTTACCTCTGACCTACAGGAAATTTTGCTGGCAGTAGAGCTCTGAGCTTTGACCTGTAGACCTTTTTGTATTGGGCATTTTATTATACGATTAGCCGCGGAGCTATCATTTAAAAAAAAGTTAAATCTGGGATATCGAATGGAAAGACGTATAAGCTTCAATCTGTTAAGGTAATCCTGTTTGTCAGTTTTAAAAAAAATTAAAAAGGAGGTAACTCCCATCAGTGTATTTTTTTTTGTTTGATGTTTGGCGCTTTTCAGTTTTGATTAAAATCGTTTTTAAGAAAGATTGAACATGACGAACATACCGAGCCTTTAATCCCGATTCCAAATCCGGTTTAAAAAAAAAGAAATCCTGTTTATAATTTTTTTTTTTTTTCGAATTGGACAGGTTGTAGTAACGAGAACGTGATACTGAGAAGCTTTCGTGTCGATCTTTTTACATGACGTATAACGATTGCGTTCCCATCTGAACGAATGACAACTGTTATTGATTTCCGGAAAGGGTTGGTAAAAAAGATAATCATGATTCGTGGGCGGTTTATTGAACGGTGTTCGTTTCTCATCGATTTTCGGCGTTCGTTTCAGGAAGTGGGTAGGGATGATGCGCCAGTCATGTTTGGTGCGGAAGCCGAGATTGGCCACGCAAGTTGTCAGTTTCACAACTGAGAACGTAGGAACCTGCAGAGCAGTACCAGTGTATAGGAGCTTAGTTCCGGTTATGTTAATATAGGGATTTTGGGAGCGTGATAGGAAGTGGACTCTTCTATGAGCCGTCTGCTGGGTCTGCAGCGCAGTACGAGAGTAGGAACTTAGCGCAGGGGGGTTGATATAGTGAGCTGGGGAGCATGATAAGAAGTGGGCACTTTTGTGAGGCGTCTTCAATCGGATGAATTTTGGTAGCTACCATGTTCTTAAACTATGCGTCCGCCATGATCTCGAAATGGGAGTCGCCGTGATGACGAATATTTAACGTATGGATGAAACATGGCCACTCCCATTCCGAGATCATGGCATTCTGAGAACTTGGTAGCTTCTAAAATTGCAAATGGCGATTCCGTTTGAAGCAAACGACTTGAAGTGTCCTTTTCCTTAGGTTAATAGTTCCGAGATCTAACAGAGATAAAAGCGCCATGCAACATTTAGTGAATATCCAGGCTAGGAATCATCTAGAGGGACTAGATGGAAGAGAGGCGACAGATCAGGACACCTGCTTATTGGCTGTCAGAGTTAAATGGGTTGCGCCTATGTATAAGATAGTGGAACCAAGTCTCGCCTATGTATAAGGACTTCCCATTGAATCTTATGGAAGTGGAACCAAGATGGCCGGATTTGTCGCCTCTCTTCCATCTAGTCTCTCTAGGAAACTTCTGTTGGAGTAACAGGAGCGCCACTTCTTCAGGAACAACTCACATAGCTATCACCTACCCCTCTGACAATGTGGACAGCATGAGAGGCCGGTGAGCAGTTAAAATTGTCTTCAACTGCTCAGCGGCCAAAGTCCCATTGTCCATTGACATTGGCCAGTCGGGACTCTTCTTAATCTAAAAGACTTGTTGGTTCAATATTTCTTCCTTAACCGCAGCAGAAGTCAAGGAAAGACCAATGTCTTTGGCGGTGTGAGGGATCGGGAGAGCTAAGCCACGAATTTCATTTAATAGGGAGACTAGATAGAGAGGGAGGGAGCACTCCGGTTGCAGAAGACGGTCATGGGCTTCGCCATAATACAATTCGCCATATTCCATGTTGGTTTATCGTTCAGGCTGTGGAATTATGCATAAGCAAAGTATTGGAGCCCATAAGGCGGTCTGCGAGTGCTCCCTCCCTCTCTAAGACCTGCAGGAGCCAGCTAATGAAAGAGAGAACCTTATTACCCGCCAAATGATGCTAATATCGCTGTTGCTTCTAAAAATTCACTTCTTGAAGTAATAAAAGAAGTAAATTGGGAAAATTAATTATTGCTCGGGTTTATTTTTCCTCTTCGATACTTTTTATTGCGGATCGTAGAAGTATTGTGGCATTGCCACATTATCAAGTTCGGTGCCTGAATTTTTACTGCTGTAAATAAACGAATAAAGAATAATTAGTTCCGCTATGTGCAGAGACCTTGACAAAATATATGAATACAGTTAGGCTGCATATTTATACTGTAATAAAAGCAAATATGTCGATCACAGATTCGTCGTCCCCTCCATTTCCGATCCTTTTTTTTTTTTTGTTTAAACCAAACGGTCGGTAGTTCGGAATTCCCATTTTAATCGAGTCGGTGATGGACGCCCTAAATACTCGTCAGAGCGCAAGCACGCGTGAATATATCCCGTCCGTATAGAAGATGATCCCGAGAAGACAAATGGAAGGGGGAGTGATTAATCTAAAATTTTTAACCTTAAAAAAAAAAAAATAATTGATGAACGTTTAATCAAAATCGAAAGTTTTCCCCGAGAACGAGCCACCGGTTCGGGTTTTAATAATATCCGATTGTGACCGTTTCCACCCGCTAATGACTTCCCCTTTTCATGCAATCGACCGTGATAATGATAATGAATTACTTGACAAATGTGTTTTAAGTGTCTCGTGATAATTTTCGCATTTTAATGATTCACGAGTTTATTCGCGCCACGACCGCAAATCGTAAATGCAGACGTCATATCCCTGGCCCGACACTTCATTAAACGTTTCAGTTTCAAAATTAATTTTCGTCGAAATTTTTTTTTCAACGAGGTGAAATTCTTTCGTCCGGTTTCGCGGGAAAGTATTTGAGATATGTATCTTAGCTAACATGCGTGTTACGGCCATTTTCAGTTTAAGCACTTAATCAGTTGTAATTACTTGCGTGATAAAGTTTTGCGCTCTGAATGCGATAGCTGCTTTTTTTTTGTTATAACCGTGACTTTGAAATTTTTGTGCAGAATTTTTTAAAACAGAAACCACTAACGGGGGAATCAACAAATATATTTGAAGTAAGAGCCTTGGAAATAATGCAATCTATTAGAATATAATAATTACTTAAACTAATAAAAGGGGAATCCGTGTTAGAGAGGCCGGAGAAATGATAATAAATACATATTAACCTACTCCGGTGGGATTCTCCTTGCTCCGAGTTGGGCGCTTTCCCGGAGATGCAGGAAGTTGAAGATAATCCCTGCCTAATAAGTCTCATTTTAATGTGAACCTTACAATGGTCTCAAAACCGAAATCGAAATCTTTTACCATGGTCGGACGAATAACAAAAGAAGCCCGTTCGAGTATATTGCATTATTTTTCGTTAAGATTCGTTATTTCTCTTTCTTGGAGAATTAAATCGGGAGCTAGCACGGAATCGAACGCCTCATTAGACGCACAGATTATTTTTCTCAGGGTCGTTTCGGGCCGAGTGATTCGAAACCGACTTTACTGGTTACAGGATGTAGATTTCGTGAAACGACATTCAACAGACCGGATTAATCGAATAAGAGATGAGGACAAAACTAATATTTTAGGCGTAGTTTTTTAGGTCGGGTGGGTTATGTGACAGCGCAATATTGTTGTTTATGTTCTAGGAATGGATTTACGCGTTGGAAGGTTTCTGTCTTCATGGTTGTGAGCAGGGATACCAATATACTGGGCAAACTCGCGTGCGCGAAGAAGGAATTTAACGCATGGCTCATTTTAATTGTAAAGGGGAGTTTGGTTATATGAATGGATCAGTGTACTTAGTTAGTCTTACTCTGATGGGTTTACAGAGCTTAAAGCTTTACCATTGCCTTTGCTGAAGTTTTCCGACGACGCTTCTTCATGGCTACAGTTTTGAAACTCTTAGAAAATACAGTCGGCAAAGAGGGGATCACATCGACGAAGAGGTAGAAATACTGAGAGATTAGGCGTCGGCAGCTCCAGATTTTTGGGAACACCAACAGTCCTGCTTCAGGTTTGGCGCACCTGCCCTTGACGAGCTCCAGATTCCTTCTGACCCGGGAGGTAGCAATCTGGTAAGAGTTCTGGTAGGGGGCAGCAGACCTACCAGCACTGGCTTAAGGCTAAAGACGGTGAAAGTTGGCTAGGCTTAAGTCCAGAAAGCAGGAGGCTGAGTCGAGGACTGACGGTATGGCTCTTGTGCTGCGATGTGGAAGGTGTTGGAAAGCCACCGCATTAAGCTTCCTAATATAGACATCATGGCCGAGGGTTTGCCATGCAAGGGCACACCAAGGACTTGCCCCGGGCGTGTGGAGTAAGATAAGAAGATCCAGTTGCTGCTGGACCCTGTGCCTCATACAAGATGTCCAGAATGGAGGAACCAAAAGCATGAAGACGTGAGCTTTTACCTCACACAGTTTCTAACCAGCCACGGTGCATTCGGAAGCTACTTCCTCAGGTTTGGCGTAGGTGTCACCGTTGAGTGTTGGTTTTATGGAGACCCTGACCCCCAAGAAGGCAGGAAACAAGAAGGGCTCAATTTAATCTGAAGCTAGGGACCAATCAGCTACCGGAAAACAGTGGACATCATGTTAGAATCGGAAAAGAACTGATAAACAGTAGCAGAGTACATGACACAGGCGATGGGGAGCAAGGAGGAGGCGGAGAGACCCATGGGAAGATAAGGCGCGGCTGCCCCCTTGGCTGTTTTGGACCGGCTTGTGGAAGGAGATCCAGTAGGAACCAGACACTATTCTCAGATCATGTCTAAGAGAGTTCAATCTTCCTTGGACTGATAAGGAGTGGTTTTTATTTGTCATTATATGGGTCCATGGTGCTCTGCGAAGCAATTCAAAGGAATTTTGCCACCCCTCCTTAAAAAGAAGCTCCAAAAGGTGCCCCCCGAACAACTCCCGACAATCGGAAAGCGCCGGACCAGTGTCGACTAATCATCAAACATTCTGCCCTGGTGATCCAGTTCATATATGAAACTGTTCCATACTTAGCTTATGGGAGGATTCAACGTTTCCGATCGTTTCCGATCGTTTTTATATATGAAAATGAAGTGACAAGTAGCAGCAGATTCAGGATGTGGCCAAATCGCTGTTTTTCATATATTCGGAGATCTGATGCTGCATAATCTGGATCACCAGGGTGGGAAGAAATTTCTCCCTAAATCAGAACGTAGTCCAGACTCATGTCTGACTCATGGCTCTTATTACTCCAATGCCAAGTTTGAGATTTTTTTTGAAAAATTCGATTTTTGATTAATCTAGCTTTTACCGAGTTAATCTCCCTTTTCGAATCGACTTAACACATGAAAGGATTTTAAGGCATAAAAGGAAATCCCTTTATAAGATAAATATTATTTTGAAACTTTCATCTTTAAAGAAAATGTATCAACGCAACATGTTGCACTACAACTTACGGATCAAAAACGTTGCCAAGACACAAGGAATAAAATCCGCCTTGGATCAAACAAGTTAAAGAGAAACAAAAAAAAAAAAAAAAAAGATCTTTGACCGCATCGGGAAATAGAGACCTCTTAGAACTCGATGTAAATTTAAAATGGTCGGATATAAATGAAATATAGTTAAGCAAAGGTTGAAAGTTAATGGATGGTTTAGAAAATTCTTAAAAGTAAAGTTGTGCTTTCCTCAGGTTTGTATAATTCAAAACTTCAAGTGTAAAAGATTAAAACTTTTCAAATTCTCGGGAGCAATTGTTACCAGTCACCTTTCTTATTAATATTTTGGGAAGCTTAATTCTTTGTGAACTTTCTAAGGTAATTCATTTTCTGTCGAGCTTTCACTTATTTAAGCTCGTCGCTGATTTCCAAGATCCGGGTATCTTGAAATGCCTACTGAATTAATTTTCGTTTCTTTTCTCTCCGTGCTAACGACTTTCACGGTCCGAAAAGTCGGTTACGCTTCTAATTAACCGAAGTTGTGACCCGTCCCAAAAATCAATTAATTTTTTTTTTAAAATTAAAGTTTCACGATGAATTGAAAATCTATTTTACTGACCGAATGAAAAAAGGTCAAAAGTTTAATTTTTTTTTTTTTTCGAGAAGTAAAACAAAAGTTAAATGTAAAAGCCGAAATATAACCTCACTTAACAGGAAACGTGATCGGGAAGTTGCAATTACCTGAAATTGTGGAAAAGCTCCGCTTGGGAAAACCCGTGCTTATTTTAAATAAAAGGGAAAAAGGAGTTATGATTCATACATGCTCATAGGAAGAGAAGCTCAGTTTTCCGGCTTGCTTTTGAAAACGAGAAAAAACAAAAAGCACTGCGGATTTCCTCTGGGGATTATACTTTTGCTGATTTCAGTCGGACGAATGAAAATCATTATAATCTCCGGTTACTCGAATGGGGAATTCCTTTAAGACGAGGGAAAATAAATGCTTCTTCGAACCTCGTTACTTTAATTCAAATCGTATGAATGAATAATTCAAGGTAACGGAACGTCGCTTCGGAAAAGTCGATAAGTTTGAAGTTCATCTGGATCCTGACTTTTCTTACCCAGACTCGACAGGGAACAGAGTTTAATGTACTTATCTGTCAAACCTTTGTTATGCGAAAAGCAAACTTAAAACTCTAGAGGAATCCGAAAAGGGGAAATTCTTGATGTCTACAACGGTGTAAAATTGTTTAGCTATCAAAAGGATTTTTGAAGTCTTTATCGGAAGAGCTAATCACATTAGCCGATTAATTAGGGAAATTAATTTTCGCGATAAAGAGAAAAATTGCAACTAAAAGGAGCAAGAAAACTATCCGAGGATATTTATTCTGTTTTACTGTATATTTTAAGAGTTGACGATGTATAAATCACTTGTAGGGCAGACCACATGAGAGTTCCGCGCTAAAGGCCATGTTTCTAATTACACTGTCATTTATTCTGGCAGCGGTCTTAATTTCCTTTAATTCATTCTGCTTAGAGCTCGTTACTTTTACTTCTTCCATTTGCCAAACTTAATTGTTGCACCGCAAAAATTTGCTTAGGATTTCTCTGTTTGAAATGTTGTTGGTTATGAAATAGTACGGTTAAGTAATCGATTTTTGAAAAGGTTGAAGGGGCTGTAGGAACACGGTCTTCTTCTTCTTTAAATGCCCGCTGCTCGTCGGAGATTGGTGATCATCATGGCCAACCATTGATGATTTTACTAGGAATATCGAATAATGTGGTTACTTTCCATAATCTTCCATATACGCAGTAATTGGGAGAAAAGTTGGAGACTCTTTTAAAATCTGCCGGAGATGGGTGATGCCATTGCCGATGCCGTTGATTTCACGAAGACAGTGGAATCTCTGGTGGCGCGTGAGGCCTCAAGTGTGCAGCGCCGATGCAACTAATGACGCATCTGTTTGCGCTGCTGTCGACTATGGTAAAGCAATGATAGAGCCTGACATTTAAAAAAGAAGATTGAAACACCATGACATGATCTCTTTGTTATCTAATTGACTGAGCTGTGATATCATCGTAATGGTTGTTTAAACTGTTTTATTAAAATGAGATTCAAATAAAAGTGCCATAAAGTTTATAATGGGATTGGCCTGTGATAAAGCTCATTCAAAAAAAAAAGGAAAAAAAAGAACGTTTACTCGCTTTAAATTAAGCAAGCAAAGGAGAAAAATTTAAAAACAGAAAAGGATTTGTGTCAGGGTTTTAAAAAATACATGTCGGTTGTTCAGTCCATAGTTTTTTTTCGCGTTTGGTTGCAAGATCGGGTAAGGCCAAAGACCTTTAGAAATAGACCGAACACTCCCGTGCTTAGCGCTGAAGCCAAAACAAATCAACTGAGTGTCTGGAATTCCGTTCAGTTAGCACAGTATTTGTCAAAGGTTCCTTTGTTCCTTTGGCACAAATGATTCTTTTTGAACGGAAATCTGGGCACTCACTCGATTTGTTTTCGCTTCAAGACCTCCGTAAGAGCGTTCGGTCTATTTCTAAAGGTCTTTGGGTAAGGCGGCAGAACATGCAATCCTGGTGGCGGAAGAGTGACTTGGCAGTCCATACTTCGGAGACCCTGTTTAAGGTGAGACTTAAAACATGGCAAGTTGACGAATTGGGGTAAGATTATCTATCCCAAGAGGTCAGGAGCTGAAAAATTGTGACATGCGGTGGCACAACTAGTATACTTTCATTAACGCTAGGGACACAGAAGTGAGAAAATATACATTGGTTCATGACTTTTAAGATATGCTTGGTTCAGACCATTTTGGTAGCTGCAGCAAATCTTCCTTAAAAACATAACTTGCTGATTTCTTCGTTTTCGGACTGACTTTAGAATGTTATCAAAATCTAAGACCGGACTCTTTTTGTCAGCTAAGTCCAATAATCTAATCCCAAACCAAGCCTTCGTCGAAACTCCATCCATTTCCCTCCTAAAAAAATCTCATATCAACGCTGCAGATTGCAGGACGCCCTAGATTAGATTGTTTCGTCATTTTAATTATTTATTAGCACATAACCCATGGATAGTAACGAGAGAACGATTATTTTTTGATTAAACGGTTAATTATTTCATGTAATCAGCATAATGAACGTCATATGTTAAGAAAAGTTATAACAGTTATTCGCTCATTCATGAATTATAGTATAAGCAATACTAATTCATTAAATTAGATGATAGTTGTTATTTAAAATGCAGATTCGAATTAATATTTAAGGCCCCGGGAGTCGTTGTAGAATGTATAATGCTCATTACTTTTGAGGGTTCACCCACAGCGATTTATCTCAACCTTCGCCCTAACATAATCTCAAGCTTTAATGCAAACTTTGCCAAAGCCCCTTTAAATTTTTAATTAAACGATCGGGCTGGCCGAAATTTTAATTCTTCGATTTTCCAAAAAGCGGGAAAATTTTTTTCCAGTAGAGCTACGCGGAGCACACGGAGTCCCAAGATTCGTTTTTTCCATTAATCGGGATCGGCAGCCGGAGCTCCGCGGAACGGGAAACAGCTCGGATGGGGTGAACCGAAGGGAAAGCAAAGCGCCTGTCAGGTGAGCTTGAGCAACACGCAAAGCTCTAGTCTGACACAAGTCGTCGACAGAGCTCCCCCTACCCTGCACTAATAGCACACTCCAATAATCATACATATTCAATCATTTTTCCTTCCCCAAAACAAATAATCCACCCGAGATTCCTTTTTCTTGAAATTTTCCGTTCCATACAAACGTTTGCAATCCACGATTAGCACCCTTATGTCATCCGGAGGTCCATTTTCCTACAAAAACAAATCTCGGGGGTATGCTCTGATACGGTTTCGACGCGGTTTTACGTTGCAGTTCTCGGTTCGGTGCTTTCCTTTCGGTTTATCTGCATCGAGATAAAAGAAATATTCAATTTCAAGACGCACTCAACGTCAATTAGTGATACATATCATCGGATAACACGCCTGTTTTTTGCAATCAGGTAGCTAAACAATTTTCAAAACGAGGGTAAATACCCCTCTCTCGTCCCCCGCGAGACTTTTCTTTCCTCCTAAAATCTGGGCACGGGGTGCGAAAATTATCGATGGGTCACCCTCGAAATCGATGCAATCCTAATTACGTGGTCACCTTGACGCATTATCATAAGCCAGGTGGAAAAAGTTTTTATGAATTTTACACGGCGTATCGATAGGGAATGTGTTGTGGCAACGGTTACGACGCATGCGCATTTCGCCTTTCTCGACCCGAAGGTAACCATGAACCTTTTCTATTCATTCTCATAAAATAAATTATTTATTGACTGATTATTATTACATCACAAAGTGCTTTTCTTATCGATTAAGGATTTCTGGAAAATTCTCATTCTTTATGCCATTCCGAAATTAAAATCGTGAAACGGGGAGAATATGGTTTTTTTTTTTTTTAAATCCCGAGACGATTTGCGTTTTACTGCATTAGCGTCTAATCAAAAAAGCGTTTCGAAAGTCGTATTTTTCTGTAGGGTTGGGCCATTTTCATTTGTGGACTAGTTTTTGTTTTATTTTTTTTTTTTTTCATTGTGGTAATCGGTTTTGAATATATTAAATTTTTTGTGTTTTATTGGCGTGTTTGTCCTATTTCAGGTTAAGGCGGAAGATTTATAGTATGCTGATTTTATCCCCGTGGTGTGCTAGTGTGGAGTTGTTCGATTTTGAGGTTATGTAAATTGATTTGAAAGACGTTTTTGATTGGCCAAGTAATTTTTTTGATTAAAGATTTAACTACAGGTTAATGGTTACTTACTCTAGATGTTTTTTTGATTGGAGGGTAATATAAAAAAATTACTTTCATGGAGGAAAAAAATCGAAAATTGAATCAGGCGTTCATTGATCGATTAAATCTGACCTGATTCCAGTTTCATAAATTATGAATTTTAACTATATTTTACTGAGTTTGCCATAGTGATTAGAATAAACGACTCACTTGCACTATCGTTAGCCACAAGATCCTACCGCAGCCTCTATTAGCTTTCCATTAGATTCTGTTCACGGCTATCATTCTTCTTAAAGTGCCTCACCACGACGGAAATTGGCGACCATCATCGCTGGAGAGCTTATTGCTTCCTAGCAGAATCTTTTGTCTTAAATCTTGGGGCTGGCTGCAGCCCCAAGATTTAAGTCCCTATCTGGCTGCCAGAGCGAGCTAAACCGGCAGTCCTCGACTATGCCTCTCCTGCTTTCTGGACTTCTGCCTACCTAACTTTTACCGTCTTCAGCCTTAAACCAGTACTGGTGGGCTTGCTGCCCCCTATCAGAACCCATATCAGGTTGCTACCTCCCGGGTCAGAACCAGATTTTTCGTCCACCACTCCCGTGTAAAAGTCACGCTATACGTTTTCGATTAATTTTAATATTTGCCAGAGCTGTGGATATTCCCAAACTACACCGAGCTAATACTAGAGCCTTAAAGTGAGCAATTAGCATGAGTGAACCTATAGTCAACTAGCCACTTGACACATTCAAGGTCATTGGCTGCGAAATTTCCATGCATTGCAAGGATACGGTTTCACGTTGTGTCAGTCTGAGTACTGAGCCCAAAGGAAGAAGAAGAGTCGTTGATGTGGAGTACTCATTGAATTTTCAAGTGGCTGAAGACGCAAAAATGATTTTAGAAATCGTGTAAATCACCAGTAAGCATCAGTGGCGTGACCATCTAAGCTTTGGTGAATGACCAATAGACTCAGTGGATCTTCCACTAGTGGACCCAGTGGCCTGCGAGCCGTCTGCTAGAGTCTATCTAGAGAGATTTGATTACGGAGTCGAAAAACCAACGCATAAAGACCGGAAACTAGCAACTTTTGCTTAGAGAGCCTGAAAAGAGAGAATCGCCAATTAATTGCGGCTTTTGGATTGTTCTATGACCAAACGTAAGTTAAAAACCGAGCAGCAGAAAACGTATGACGTCCCATCTATCAATGGAAGTTATTAGACACGATAAGCAAAGTTGGCGACTCTCTCCTTTCAGGCTCTCTACTTTTACCTCTCCGCCATGGGGATTGGTGCAATTATAGCTAGAGAGCATATTGCGACTCTCTTGGGTCTTACATAACAAACTGTCGGCCATGATGGCCATTCTGGAAAGATTAAAACGGTGGTTTTCCAATCACAACACAGTGGAGGAGCTGTACCGTTGCAGCAACTCTGCCTTTTGCTATCTGATCTTAAGCCTAGCCTTTATCCAATACTAATAGAGCTGCTGCCACCTTCCAGTCTTGGCTGCTGGCAGTGGCATGGGCGTTTAGGTCGCCACTTCCCTACGCCTTGATAGCTAGCAACTAAGTAGACAAAATCCTAATGTATAGAATAGAATCATTCGTTTTTACTATCTTTATTAGCCTTTTTAGACCTTTCCCCTTTTAATTCTCGTAATAATTAACATATTTCCTCTGCCCCCTCTACAGTCCTGCGCGCACGTTCAAAAATATCGTTACATGCTTGCATTCGATCATTTTTTAATTCCTCTGAAATGAGAATAGACTTATTATCGTTCTTCAAAATATAAAACCGATGAAATTTCCTTTTTCATCCGGCCTTTTTTTTTTTTATTAAACCCAAAGGTCTAATCCTTCGAGCGTACACTGTATTGCAAATCATCAGAGCTGGATATAAACAAAATGGTATAACCATCGGGAACGTAGGAAAATATAGAATGTAGGGATACGTTTGCCAGGGACTCACCACAGAAAATCGTTTATTCGTTTCGCTCTCGTTTTACAGTAAAATAAATCATTTTTCTGAATTGTATAGCTGTCAGATTGTCTGCTCGCTGTCGGACCGGTACCACACTTCCATTTTGACCCGTTTGCGTCCTCTATATCAATTACGCGTTTCCAATTTCGATCTAATTCAATTTTTTTCATATATCGGTTTTAATTCGAATGCAGCTTTAAACGATTTATCGTTTTATTAATTTCTGCTTCTGCCCCCGTTTTTTTTTTTGTGAAAGGTTCCCAAAACCAGAGACCCGGATCGATCCCGACCTTCGCTTTTTTGCGGAAATTGAAAACTTCATAGATGGGAAGGTAATTTGGAAAAGTAAATCTCTCCATTATTTTTTTTTGTCATCTTTCAGTGACGAACGTGATCGGAGTACCGAAAAAATTGCAGCACGTGTTATGACCTCGTCCGATTTTAAGAATCTCTGCACTTGCCATTCGGATCCTCTTTTTTATGGGTTTTCCCTTGCTTGTTATCGACCTTGTTTCGTAATATTTTAGAGTGAAAGCATTGGGCAGGGTTGTAAAGATGTGTGATGGGTAAGATTGCGAGAATAGGTCTAGTCTTGTCTTGTCTTGCAAAAGCAAGACGAGACAAGACAATACAAGAACAAGACTGGGTTTTTTTCTGGCAAGAGGAGACGATTGCAGCTTTTTTCAGCAATTAGCGAGAAAAATCTTGCGTTCGTATGTTGTTTTTGCAACGAGAAATTGAAAAACTCGATTGCAAGACGAGACAAGAATGAGACCCACATTTTGCAAGACGAGACAAGAATGGTTTGCAAGACGGGACAAGAATAAGACCCACGTTTGGCAAGACGAGCCAAGAAAGAGACGTACGTTTTGCAAGGTGTGACAAGAACGAGACCTACCTACGTTTTGCAAGACGAGACAAGAATGAAACCTACGTTTTGCAAGACGAGCCAAGAATAAGACCCACGTTTTGTAAGACGAAACAAGAACGAGACCTACGTTTTGCGAGACGAGACAAGAACGAGACCTACGTTTTGCAAGACGAGACAAGAATGAAACCTACGTTTTGCAAGACGAGACAAGAATGAAACCTACGTTTTGCAAGACGAGACAAGAGTGAAACCTACGTTTTGCAAGGCGAGACAAGAATCATGCCTATCTTGTCTTGTCTTGCGTTCATCACTAGTCAAGAACGATTTCGAGCTTTGGGGGCAGAAAATTTTCAGTGAACTGCAAAATTTTTCAGGAAGGAAATTTGACAAAATGTTTTTCAAGCCCTTTGACTTCAAATATTTTGTAGGTAATCATCACATTTAAACACTTAGTAGAACTCCTGAATTCTTAGGCACAGCTAGAGAGAAAAACAGAAATCCAAGAGCCGTCTACATCTCCCCAGTTAACAATTGCCTCATTAGTAATCAAAGTTATTAATCCGAATCATCTCTAACCTATTAAATTCCTAACGACAAATTTTTGACAATCTCATTTCAAACGGAACATTTTTTTATTGCTTGAACGATAACGATCGTGAAAGGACTTGACACTGCAATCACGGTGGCTACCGTTAAAAAGCAACCGTTAAACACCGCGCAATTAATTTAATAAGAGCACTCGAAAGAAAAACAAAAAAAAAAAATCGTTACACTCTCGCTAATGAAGACGTTTCGAAGACGTTAAAGAATCGCCATATTTATACAATCAATCAAGATTGTTGATTTAAAAGATGACCAAACATTTCAGATCTGTTATTATTTCTCTCGAGTTCGCGACCCCGAAAAATTCCGTACGCGGATCGAATCAATATCCCGTTTTACCGCTTCATTACTTTTCCCGCCTAAAAAGAAAAACTCATTTCAAAAGAGAGGGGATTAAATTTTACTGCGCCCATTAAAAGGCGTGAAATAACGGTTTAAAATTTATTTACCTTTCCAAATTAAATTTGTTCGCCCTGTTTCGGACGAAATATTAATTAAACATCTTATTTTGAGGGTGATAAGAGGTGAAAGAGGAAAACGAAAACGGGGAGGGAATTAAAATTGGCAATGAAACAAAGTAATTGAATCGACCACGACGGTCCTCTCTGCATCCCTGTATGTATCCCCCCCACCCGATCAGTTACAAAATAACGGTTCATTCCCCCCTATGTCCGATTCCATTCCTGTCGTTATTATTATTACACCAGATTTTAATTCGGATGACGAACGTTTTCATTAATTGATAAAAACGTTACTTGTTTTCATATTGTTCTTCCCGTTTTCGAACACGGAATAGTAATTTTCACAGTAGCAGAACGAGACTCCCAGCGCTTTTTTTTCTCCTCCTCCGCCCCCCAACCCCTCGAGACCTATGCGGTCTATCCGATACTAACGTCCACACGCAACGACGTCACGTTTTTACCCGTGTATTTTTGCCCCATTAACGGTTTAACAAGAAAGAATACCCGTTTCCTTTCATTTGTTTCAAAATTCAGCCTCAGATGTTTTTAGATTAAATAAAAATTTTTTATAAATGAATATTATTATTATCATCACCGCCTACGTTCGACTAAGTTTTACAAAAAAAATTACTGCCCACACGCATGGTAAAGGGCTTTGTTTGAAGATAAAGTAAAAAATTCGTAGTAAAATTACGTTTTTCAAAAAGAAGATTAAGGTCGCAGAGAGTGGGAGGGAAAGCCACAAGATTGACTCTGAGGGAAGAAAGGCTTTGGGAGGTAAAAAAATATTTAGAATTGACACTGGATTATAGATTTCCTCTGTTGCTTGATTAGCACGAACTCTACTTTTGGCTCTGAAAGATTGACCATATTTTAGTCTCTGGAATGTTAAAGAAATTAAAAAGTTTGGATTTGAAATCTAGACCACTACACGGGTCGATTTTTGACGCCCCGACTTAAAACTTGGCTACCTTGTTCAGCTTGGCCTAGACCTCTGCACTACCTAGATTCGCGGCTCGGCCTAAATCTAACTTAAGCCGAGGTTCGATCAGATGTTCAAGCTGAGCAGAGCTCGGGCTACAATCTTGTATAGTCAGGCCGAGCCGGGGTCGGGTCAAAAAAAATCGGCCCGTGCAGGGATCTAGCCCTGCCCTATCAGACCTGACTCTAAGACTGCAGCCCAAACCCGGCTCGGCCCAAAATTTTTTGACTGGTTTTTTAAACTTCTGTATTTCGCACCAACAATATTTTTGTAGTTAGACATTTCTAACTATCTGAATTTTAGCCAAATCGATTTCAATCGCAAGATTCTCGCTGCGTTTCTAATTTAAATAAAAGCTCCATCCGAAATAATCTTTTTAGAAATTGACTTCAGATCGACTTCAGGAAACTTTGCGAAACATTTTTAATTTCAGTCTGATCTTCTTTATCCTCAAAATAAATTATGGAAAAATACTACAAATCTCACTCCTTATAATACTTTCTAGTTTATATTTCCCTCTTTGTAAATTTTTTAAAATTATATCCCTTCATTTCCAATCAGCTGCTGTAAATAGCAACAATCAACATTTAATACAAGTCATAATCCAGTCAGCCAGGTGGTCTACCTGGGGATCAAAAAGTCACTTAACGAGTTATAATTTCATCTAATTTTTTTTTTCGGGACAACTGGAGCTTGTCTATCAAACATTCCTCAATAATCCAACCAGAGCTCAAATCTAGAAACACAAAACTTTTTTTTCTAAATCCCTGGAAACCAAAATGAATGATAACAATTAAAATGATACCGGACGCATCTGAAGTCGGCCCTGGAGAGGGTTATTCCTTGGAGTAGATAGTACGTGGCAGTGGCTGGAATCACCTGGCCCACCATCCGTAGCACCTGTCAATAACTTACTTCCTCTTCGTTTTTTTTTTTACCCGAACTCGTGCGTCATCTACCAAACGAAAACGAAGGCTTTCTTCCACCCTCTCTCTCTCTCTTCTCGATTTTATATACCCTTTGTTTAAACATTGCCTTTGCTGCTATATATTTTCACGAAAAATTTTAATTCCCTTCATAATACCCTCGTTTGTTTTCCCGTTATTGCGAAAAGATTTGTCTTCCTTCCTCCTACAGATTATTAATTCCAGTATTATATAATTGATTAAATTTCTGCGCGGATTTGAGGAAAAGGAAAAAGCCCGGCAGATTTCTTTAATCCCTATTTATAAAGTATAGTATAGAGTCGGGTGGCAATTGCCGTTTTTTTTTTAATGGAAACGAATCTCGTTTTCAAAGTTACGAAAGGAAATCGACTTTTCTTTTTTTTTATTTAAAAAAAAGCAACGAATTCTCTTATTGTGACTTTTATTCGTTTCCTTTTCTTCCTTTCCTTATCTTGTACAAAGATGCTTAAATTGTAAGGAGTCCTCTATTTCTTTGACAGATTTTCAAGATCTTTCGGTTTCTGGTAGAGTCCTTCATCGGGCTGGAAATTTAGGCCCGAACCCGAAACCCAGAAGAAAATTTAAGCCCGAACTTGACCCGAACCCGAATGGTTCGGGCCGAAATTCGGGTTCAAACCCGAACTGAAAACCCGAAATCTCAAACTTCAAAAAATTGCAAAACATTAAAAGTGTTATTAGTAGTCATTGGATTTAAATCGAGGCCTAAGGATTAAACTGACTGAGTGCTGTACAAAGCTAAACATGCGACACTGGAGTCCATTGCAAATCAGAGATAGTAGAGTTTAATCCTCAGATCTCGAAACAGCTGCATAGGAAACTTAAAGTTAAGCAAGAGTTCTTTTTTTTTAAAAAAAAGGAAGGGAAAAAAAGCTTGAAAATTCAAGCCCGAACCCAATTCAAAACCCGAGCCCGACCCGATGGAAGACTCTAGTTTGTGGTATATTTCCAACATGATCATCTCTCACTGGTAACACTAGGATGCTGGAGCCCAAAGGGTTAAAGCAATTTCTTGATTAACCCTTTGAACGCCGATTTTCCCATTTGAGTCATTTCTTAAATTACCCAAATTTTACTCTGAACGACCAATATCCTTATAGTGAAATGCTAGGCTCAGTAATTATACCGAAAATATGGGAAAACTCAAATCATGGATATGCAACATGTTGTACATGAGTGCATGGCCCGTTACAATGGCGCCATTTAGGGGGCAGGAGGGACCCTCGCTTTGGAATTTTTTCTTTCATAAGCTATACGCATTGCATAATGCTTTTGCCCCTCTCCCCCCAAAAGTCAAGAATGTTCGCCCCCTCCAAAATTTCGGTGAAATGGCGCCACTGGCCAATTGCCAATGTATTATGGTAATCGCTCAGCTCAAAATCACAACCCAGAATTCATTCTGCTTTGAACATTAAAAAATGAAAGTCCATTTTTTTTAAGAAAAAAAAAAGGATTTCTAAAGGGAAATCGTATATTTCGAAGGGCAAAAAAAATCTCTTTTATCAAACCTGAAAAACTTTTGAATTTTATACAATAAAAAGCCCTACGTCTCGAATCGATGAGCTTTCTTTGTTTCTTAAAGGCCGAATAGGGAAGAGAGAAATAAAAAGGGTCGAAAGTGAAAAGGTAGGGCAGTGGAGCATCCCACAAGCAAGACAATCAGGAGATGAGAAGATGGATGAGACAAATTCATTTTAAATGACACTTCACAAGATTCATTATTAATGATATCGTCATATTGTGTGTGAAGGATTACCGACTCTAAAGAATATTTCAACACTCTCATCTTCGTGATGTAATTTTCATCGTGTTTCCTTTAACTTTATTTTTTTAACATTTCTCTTTTTTTTTTTTCGAATCAACTTATTTAACGCCCAAAATTACGTGTATAAATTTTTAAATCGAGAATTCTTATGCTCTTTCTTTTTCTTCACCTAAATTTGCCATTTAATTCGATTTTTGGCTTTAAAAATCCTGCAAGCTAAATCTTCCTGATGACCCGATTAGTATACTTTACATTTCTGGTCGTTGCAAATGGCGCCTCGATCAAGGCTTAAGCGCTATTAATAAAACGAACCGCTTTTGTACGCTTTTGCCTACCCACCTGATGTAAAACAGTAATTAACCGCAAAAACCATGATTGCGCAAACGTACGTAGCAAAAAGAAAAAAAAACTTTGAAATGGAGGAATGTTTAATCCGCGGTTAGAATACCATTGACGTTGAAGTAAATCAGTTCTGTTATTTTGGATGATGTTATTTTTTTTCTCTAAAACAAGGAAGCCAAGTTTATTCTGCAAAGAAACCATTGACCTAATCTTCGTGCATCTCATTATTGATTCTGATGATTTTTAGATTGGTCACGGTCATTTTTTAATGTTCATGAGTTTTTATGTTTCTGTCTCGAAGTAACGAGGTTCACGAAATAAAGTTTTTAAATATATTAGATTATTTTTTTCCAACGCGTGGAAAAAGGTAAAATTGTGAGTCGTTAGAAATGAGATAAATGGCTTTATTTAGTTATTAAGAAAATTTCAGGGGTGATTTAAGGGAATTTCTGCTTTTTTGTGAATATCATACAAGAAAAAAAAGTGCTAGATTTTTTTTTAGACCCAGCCCATTACTAGTAAATATCTGAGCACCAGTGCTTAGGTTTTAGATTTTTTTGCTAATTTAGCATGATTAAAATTTAGGAAAGAAGGGAACATTTTTTTTAAAACAACCAAAACAGCCCAATATTTTTTTTTTATATTTGGGATATTTTTGGAATAAATTAAAAAGCAGAAGACACCATTTGATCAAAAGGCAAATTTTGACAGAGACTTCCTGTGCTTACTTTGTTGGCACTTTAATGCCGAAATGCCTTCCTTCGCTTTTACCAGAACTTCCAGCAAAAGTGGTTCATGGCCTAGCTCTTCTGGAGGAAGTTCCAGGGTTTTAGAATCTTTTAATCGATGAAATTCTCTTGTTCCAAATTAAATTTTTTGTTTGATTTTTGGGATGAGAAACTAAAAAATTAAATCATTGTTTTGCTGTAGAATCTTTTAGTAAAATGTGCGGGCGTTGGTAAGTGGCGACCCCACCCATCAACACACAGTAGCTATGTCACTGCAAGCACCCATGACCGGAAATTCTTTAAAGGTTTTTGGTAGAAGGCAGCAGCTTTACCAGTACTGACTCAAGGCAATATTAATCGGCTAGGCTTAAGACCAAATAGCGGGAGGTAGAGTTGTAGCAACGGTACGGCTTCTGCACTGCGATGCGCAAGGTGCTGGAAAGCCATCGCAATAATCTTGCTTCTGTAGCTATACCATGGCTGAAGGTTTGTTGTGCAAGATCCAGTATGATTCGGCTGGGGTTTTTTCCGTAGCGCAGTTTGTGTTTCGGTTATATAACAGTCGCCAGTTTCTGACGCGGAGGGGCATCCAGAGAATGCTTTCAAATAGAAAGCGAAGGGGGGGTGTCTGATCATGCAAAATAAATGCCTCTCATCTGTGGCATTTTCACTATTAAAACTGCCAGTGCAGATGTCAAAAAAATCTAGAAAACTGGTTCTTTGTTCCTTTTCTGCTTTCGCCTTAACCGTAATCAAATCTTAATTTTAGTTATACTATTATTCCTCGTAGAAAAATTTTCTGGCGTCGCTACTGTAATTCTTACTGGAGCCTTATTGGTTCGATTACGCTAGCTGGAAATCTGCTAGCTTGTCAGGCCTGAGCAAAGTTCAGTGAAGGTTTTCTAGATGGTGTAGATGATGTCTTTCTTTTCTTCCAAATACTGCAGACTGTGAAAATTGATCTTCTGACTTATAATTTTATTAGTGTACGGTTAAGCCAGGTGATATTTGACTTGTGATGTCTTGGGAAGTCCTCTACCCTTTGCCGTTCTTTCGAAGTGACCGTTACATACTTTTCAACTTTCGTCTCGCCCTAAAAAATTCATGGGACCTACGAAGGGTACATCAACCCTTCCATCAATATCTCTGAGCATATAATCTCGCAGGATAATACACGTCACGCCCTGTAGCACACACATTTCGGTTATACGCATCAGTCCTTGGACATTGTTTCTGATGTGTATATTCAAAGCTTTTTAAAGACTCTCAAGCTACAATCTACTTTTCCTTTTAAGCACAAAGTAATTTCATCAATTAAAATCCGCCGGTTCAGCTCTGGCACACGAAAAAGAAATTTGGTCACATTTTGGCTTGCGCGACTCGTGTCTCTTTTTTGGCCCCCCTTTAAATATTTCCTGACGCCGCCTCTAATTTCACTACATATGTGCATTCATGCCATCAGGCACTATCATTTATTCATTATCTCAAAAAGAAACTCTAAAGTTACATTCATAATATCCCACCACCCACGCCTAAAATTTAAAAACTTCATAACGATTTTGCGGAAAACCCAGGAAAATGAAAAAAAAAAAAAAATGTTAAATGCACCTGTGAACGCCCTAGATTACCTTGCAGCAGGTAGAAACGATATGCAAACCGATCAATATAACACACGACCATTGTTTCAATATATAACGAAATCGAAAGCACCAATTATGACTTTTTTTTTTTTTTTGATAATGTAAAAATGATAAGAGTTGAGCATGGTACAACGTTACCTTTTGTATATGGCAAATATGACGGATGATTTAGGTAGGTTAAGCATGGGAGAATGCGCACAAGGTGTGCGCGTAGGTAAACAGTGCGCGCGAGGGTCCCCGCGTTGATGTCTATGGTTTGCCAGTCCTTCAGCCGCCGCGTCAAGTGACTCACCTCACGACGGCAGCTTTAATATTCATTGCCGCGAAACTCATTTTATAATTTTACAGTGCAGTATAATAATTACGTCATTTGACTTTTTTCGTGTTCGGACCCAAAAAAATATTTATTCATAACTTAACGCATAAGAATTTTTCTTCTGTTTAGATAGTGTTTCTTTTGTTTTTATGTGTTTTGGTATTTTCGACCGCTGTGAATTTTTTCTGATAGTTAGTAAAAAAATTTTACTAAAAAAAATAATTTAATCAGGTGTTGTGAAAGTCTTTATTAAAAAAAAATTTGTTGCTTAAAAAATTAAGTGAACGCCAATTTTGCGGATAACGAGCTACTGCTTTTCTTATTTTGCCACCGATGAAGACCTTAAATAAATTCTGGCTGCTTTCGTGGATTAAAAAAAAAATAATTTCCTAATGCGAATGGCGCAATCTAAATCGGTAGGTTTGATTAAGAAATTTCCCCCGCCAAAAAAAAAAATCCGGGAAATTTTCGATCGAGTTGTAAAAATTCAAATAACTTGGATAATTCCTCAGCACGTGCTTTGAATTTTTTTCGCATTGGCAAAAAAAATGACTCGATGGGGGGGATTTTTTTTTTTATCGAAAATTGCAAGGAAAAATTCTTTCGGAATGAAAAGAATGAAAATCAAGGACATGACGAGCAATTTCCGGTTTTTAAGCGTAAAGAATCGAGGATGACTTGATTTTACGGTCATTTCCGTTTTGCTGGAACAAACCGACGAAACCGATTGACATGATTGTGTTTTATTCAGTCTCATTATTTCTGCCTTTTTTTTTTTTATCCCGAAAACCTCCCTTGATAGTCGAGACTGCGAATGGCCATTATCGCAAACGATTTCTTAAATTACACGGAGATTTGATATAAATGACTTTTTTACTTTATGGGCGCACCACAAAAATCCCTCCATTCTTTCGAAAGTAAATAGCCCCTAATTTTATATCTCGCCTTGTGCCAAAGCTTCGAAATAAAAAAATTGTTTCTCGAATAATTTACACCCACTGCAAAGCTCGATTAAATTAACGATTCGAGATTTAAATCCCGAAACTATCTGGTAAATTTCGCATTTGTTCATTGCTCATGATTTTTTTTTTTTTTGAGTAAAAAAATCTTGAAATATTTTTAAAAGCGAATGATTTTTTAAAAATGTAATTGGAAATGATTTTTCCCCGTGTTTATTTTTTTCGCTAAAGAAAATCTTGGTTGAAATTATGATGAAAAAAATAAAGGTTCACTTTATGACATCGGGGCACTGAAAATTTCCTTTGGGGCTTTTTTTTTTTTTTTTTACTCTTTCATTCATTTTTTTTCCGCGGAAAATGATTAAAACTAAAATCGATAGCCACTCTTTAAACCAGATCGTTATACTCGTAACGTGACTAAACTTAAAAAATAACATCGGAATGATTGACAAGAGATTTACTGTTTAAAGTCTTTTAAACTCGAGTTTAACTGTCTTACGTTTCGTGAATTCTTTTCTCTTTATTTAAAAACAAACAACCCGAGCAAAGCGCGATCTGCCTGGCCATCATTTCCCTGTCTTTTAACGAGGCCGATCTCTTTTTCTTTTCTCTCTCTCTCTTCTTTTTTTTTTTAATTCTTGAAATACCTGACCTTTAACCGCGCTATTTTCTTGCGGAATTCGTTTAGGGAAATTGCTAATTTTTATCAGTGGAAGACTGAAGAAAGCTATTAACCGGTTTTTTTAAGTTTTAAAGAATAGAAGCTTTTGAGTAAAGCTAATGTTAAAGATTTAGTGAAGATCAGTTTAAGTCGAATCAGATTTATTTGCTGGGTGTCCTATTAATTGCGATTGCTTGACTCGGTATTTGTTATTATTGGATGCATGATCCAGCCTAATATTTTGCTAGCTTTTGTATCTAGTCTGCCTCTAGATGAGCATTCCCCCTGGCTGTATGTGTGCTTCACATTTGAAGGGAAATCGTAGGCGAGGAATTTTGAAATACACCAAATTCTTTTTCGTTTTTTTGCAACCAGGACGATTCTTCATCAACCCATCCGGCTAAACTTCCACCCCGCATATCCAGTCCGATACTGATTTCAATATCTCACATTAAAACTACAATTATATACCTTACCATTAAAGATAATGGATCCCTCCCTCATTGTTTCCAAACGTTGATATCTTTTTTTTTTTTTTTTTCGATGCCATCTGGTACTCATGCGTATAGTTTTTTTTCTTCATATTAATATCGATTTTATTTTCCCCACGTTGTCTACCGTTCGTGAAAACCTGTTACATAAGCGATTTAAATGAATGAGGGTTCGCGGTCCGTACCTGTTTTTTTTTTTTAATGCGCAACCCTTTTTTTGTCGTTCCAAACAGGAAGCATCATGCGCAACGGTCTGTTCTTTCATATCATTTCTTCACAATCACGTGAAAAAGAATACACGAGGACGGTTTTTTTTCGATTCGGCTCTGTTGATTTCGATCCGTTACGTAATAAATGGCTTCCCCGGCTGAAAGATTTCAATGAGAAATAAAAAGAAAGGGATTCCGGCGAGGTCATCGGTCAGATGACTCGGTCATTTATTAATTGTCAACGATCGTTTTACATCGTTCACCTAAAGTAATAAAAATTAGCAGTGAAGAATTTTCACTTGCGCGAATCTTTTTTCGACAGGGGCGACTTTAGGGTCCGCAGTGCCCCAAGAGTAGAGTCCTGCTAGAGTCCTGCATCGGGTCGGGTTCGGGTTTTTTAATCGGGTTCGGGTCGGGTTCAGGCTCAGACTTTTCGGATTCGGTTCGGGTCGGGTTCGGGTCTGATTTTTAAATCGGTATTGGGTTCGGGTCGGGTTCGGGTTGTAATTTTCGGCCCAGTCCTGCATCGAGTTGGGCTCGGGTTTCGGATCGGGTTCGGGTCGGGTTCGGGTCTGATTTTTAAATCGGTATTGGGTTCGGGTCGGGTTCGGGTTGTAATTTTCGGCCCGATGCAGGACTCATCGAGTTGGGCTCGGGTTTCGGATCGGGTTCGGATTCAATCTTCTCGGGTTCGGGTCGGGTGGGTTCAAGCCTAAAATTTTCAAGCTGATTTTTTTTTTATTTAATTTTTTTTTAAAGAATCCTTGCTTTCTTAAAGTTTTCTATGCAGCTGTTAAATCCACTGAGCACTAAATTAGTAGCCATTGGATTAAAATAGCTGCATAGAGAAACCTGAAACCTGAAATTTCGGGTTTTCGGTTCGGGTTAGAACCAGAATTTCGGCCCAAACTATTCGGGTTTGGCCTTAAATTTCCTTCTGGATTTCGGGTTCGGGTTTAAAATTTGAAATCGGGTCGGGTTCAAGGCAAAATTTCCAACCCGATGCAGGACTCTACCTAGGAGCGATTACCTAATTTGCCTACCCCTAAACCCGCCGCTATTTTTTGAATTTACGTAATTTTCCAAGCCGATTTTTAAATAGTATAAACATTGGAAAATTGACGAAGAGAAAATCCCTTGTAGGCTGCGTGTAGTGAGTATAACAAGTTTTTTTTTTACGTGTAGCAGATTTATGCACGGAAAGGGGATAAAGCGTAATGATTTGACACCGCGAAATTGTAAAAAAATAAAGATGGAAAAAAAATGTCGATGGCAGTCTTTTTTTTTTTTTTATCTCCATGGGAGGAAAAACTAAATTAGGGAGAAAATTCCGTAACTCGCTTGATTTTGAAACAAAAATATAAAATTAGCGGTAAAAAATTTTTGTCGGCAAATGCCTGGAGAAACATAATTTTTTTTTTCTTTCCCGTGAATATTTAAAAAACACGTAGGGTTTTATTTATTTTTTTTTTTTTAACGGGACCGAATCCGAGATGGGAAGATGACAGCTCCCCAGTGAGCTGTAAGAGACGTTTTGATATTCTGAAATCGAGAGATTTTTATTTTATTTTTTTTTTTTCGTTCGTTTCGTTTTTTCTAAATTATTTTGACTGGGTTTTCCAAGATTTTCTTTTGTTTTTGCCGGGAAATTGTGAAGAGTGATAGTGGTTTACTTTAGCGCCATTTTGTTTACGTTGGCGGGGCTTTTAGGAAGTGGACACTTAAATGAATTATTATTTTTAAATTGAAAGTTGATGTGTATTCGAAATAAAATTCGCCGTTATTTTTTTTTTAATGAAAATTCTGGGGCACTTGGCAAACCAAAAGATTCTTCACAATGTCCAATGTCAATTTGCTTTCTAGAGTCACTGAAAGTCCAAATTATATCTTCTAGAGCCATTATTAATCCGGATGGCTATCATCAACCAAAACTAAGACTGCAGGGCGAACATTTTTCTTTTAAAAATCTTTTCAGACAAAATTCCCAGCAAAGCTTATTTAATCCTTGTGCTTTTTATCCATTTAATTGCAGTCCTAATCGGATTTCTAAAAAATTAATTTTTATAATCAAACTCGGAGCGTATTATAAAGAATTAACTACCGCTTTGCTGCATTTAAGAAAATCAGATACAATTATCGAATATTTAAGAAAATCTTTTACTAATTAATATTTTGCTTAAGGGTTTCTTTTTGATATGCTCTGTAGATACCAAAGTAGATATGAATGCTTCACGCCTGTAGAGCCAAAAGCTATCTGATTAAAATCAGTCGAGTTTAGCATTAATTGATAATTAGTCGGTTTTAAAATTATTAAAGCCAGCAAGAGCGTGTGCCTGCAATGCTAACCAGTTTTGCGCCTTGGTTATTATGTCCGAATAATACTCGCCAGTACTGCACTTACGTTTAGTACGTAGTCACAGTCATTAGGGTTTCCCTAACGAGCTATCCGATCTGCGCCTAACGTCAGTAGCGTCAGATTTATGGAAAATTTATTTTAATTAACAAAATACGGTTTTTTTAGCTGTGGCAAATTAAATCTTTGGATAATTTTTCTGCAGAGCGCATGGGCGCGACGCAAGGGGGGGGGGGCAGCGTCCCCTACAGTCCTTGCTAACCCCAGTAGATTTTTATCCAGAATAGATGTCTATTCTGTCGATAAATTTTCAGCCGCACCACAAGGATTTTAGCTACTAAAATTTTTTAGGACTGTAGCCGCCCCTGTTTCCTATTCCTCCAATGGTTGAGCGATTATGAAGAACACGATGAACCTTAAATAATGTGTCGACAACTTAACTACTTTTATGCTTGTCAATATTTGCGCTCGGGGTTAGGTCTAGGATTTTAATCGTTAGCACTAAAAATTTTCTTTCTGGAAAACTTGTATGAAATCCGAAAAATTCTTTGAGATAGAAATAATTCTTATCCTAACTTCTACAAAATTCTTTTGACACTTTGAACAAACATTTTTTAAAATTACTTACAATTTTTACTGACTCCGAGGACTGTTCTAATCGCTGTTAATTCTTATTTTTGAGCTCTCTATTTTTCGTCCCGCACTCAAACCATTTCACGCAACCTTATTTATCGTAAAGAAGCCAAACCTCTTCCCCCCCTCACCCCCTATTGAAATCTTTCCAACTTTAAAGACCCATAATGATTAAACATCGACGAAGTTTCGTTTGAAAAGAGGGAGTTATCGAAAACTTTAATGCCGGTCCCATTAACATAATAAATTATATTGGCATCCATTAAAGACTTAACGAAACGGTAAATGATATTTAAATTTAAAATTATTCGTTGTTATTTTTGTTCTTTTAGATCGTGAGGACCGTTAAATTTTAAAGCCCATGAACATTTTTCCCCCCCCATCGCCCCCTCATTTTTTTCTTATCCCGATTATTTTTCCTGCTTAGCCAACTTGTTATACACGAAAAATATGATTTTTTTAATGGGTGTACGAATAAAATATGAAGTCCATTTAAACGCGATATTTAAAGCATCGGGTTTTTGTTTGTTCCCCGAGATGAAATTTATAAAGAAGATAGAAGCCACGAGTGTCCAAACTGACATTTCAAGAGTCACTTTAAATCAAATTATTTACATTGCATTACTTGTTCCACACTAAATTTTTTTTTCATCTTGGAGCGAATAAGGTTCTTACATTCTCTCCTCTTTACAATAACATGATAACTGTCATTTGTTTTTGCATTATTAATGTAAGTGTCGTTGTGTTTTCGTTTTGGATGAATGCCTTTTAAGCAGTGGCGTAACAAACACCCCCGCAGCCTTTTGGCATTGCCGGAAGGTTTTAGAGTCAAAGGGTTTTTATGGTTAGTGTTCTTTGAATGAAAGAGTGATGCCTGAGCAGGCTGAAATGGTTTTCGGTTCAGCTTGAGCTCCCCCTATCGCTTTATATTTAAAAAATATATATAAACTTGTTCAAGAAGAAAAAGTTTGCTCGACAAGAAAAATTTAACAAAAGATTTGTTCGACTAAAGAAATTATTTATAAATCTGTTTGACTAAAAAGTTAAAAGAGCTGTTCGACTAAAAAAGTTAAAAGAGCTGTTCGACTAAAAAAGTTAAAAGAGCTGTTCGACTAAAAAAGTTAAAAGAGCTGTTCGACTAAAAAAGTTAAAAGAGCTGTTCGACTAAAAAAGTTAAAAGAGCTGTTCGACTAAAAAAGTTAAAAGAGCTGTTCGACTAAAAAAGTTAAAAGAGCTGTTCGACTAAAAAAGTTAAAAAAGCTGTTCGACTAAAAAACATTATCAAGCAAAAGATCTGTTCGACTAAAAACATTATCAAGCAAAAGATCTGTTCGACTAAAAAACATTATCAAGCAAAAGATCTGTTCGACTAAAAAACATTATCAAGCAAAAGATCTGTTCGACTAAAAAACATTATCAAGCAAAAGATCTGTTCGACTAAAAAACATTATCAAGCAAAAGATCTGTTCGACTAAAAAACATTATCAAGCAAAAGATCTGTTCGACTAAAAAACATTATCAAGCAAAAGATCTGTTCGACTAAAAAACATTATCAAGCAAAAGATCTGTTCGACTAAAAAACATTATCAAGCAAAAGATCTGTTCGACTAAAAAAAATTATCTAAAGTTTTGATCGACAAAAAAAAATTGTGGAAAAAAAACAGGCCTTAAAAAAAATATTTTGCACGAAGAGGGAGCTCTCTTTTTATTGCTACGCCCACGCTTATCAATAAAAATAATAATAAAAAGACCAAATTCAAACCATAACATATCTTAATAAAGATACAACGTGTAAAAACTACACCTACTGTTGATAATCATTCATGTTTAACAGAAGTCTATTGTTAAAACTTGCAAATGAATAATTAGTTTCAATCAAGCCATTTTAAAAAAATCTAGGGAACGACAATAGAAAGCCAACGGTTTCTTTTTTTTATTTTTAAAGAAGAGACTTTTGTCTCCTTGAGGAGCAAAAACTTTACGATCACGACGATTATTGTTATTTGGGAGAAATCGAATCGGGGAAACGACGATTTAAAGAAAAATAATAATAATAATAATGAAATGTGATGGCTATTTCCGAAATGTTAATGCTTATCCTTTCGTTCGTAATCGTATCGCTGAAATAATCAGAGAGGGGGAATTTTTGGGATTAAGGAAAACGACGCGAGGCGATTTATTCACGATTTAGAATTTACTTTAAAGATGCCATCGAGATTTCTCATTTACTTATTATTCCGATAAAGGCTCTTTTAATTCGATTCAATCAGCTTTGGGAAATAAAGTCGATGATGAAGTTACTCGAATAGTTAAGCTTCTTTCAATTTTATTTGCTTCAATGAATCAATCTTGAATTTGTTTCCCAGAGAATAAATGAAAGATAATAAGTTTATTTCCAAATATTTTACTTAATTATCATTCTTCGAGGCGGGGGATTTTTCGAATTATTTTTGGTTTTGTATGAAATTTTATTTTAAAAAAAATTATTTTTTGTAAATGCTGAATTTTGGAAATGGCAGGAAAGATTTAAAATTTTTTTTTTTGCCAATCAAGAGCTTGAGCTTGCGTGATCATGCGCACAAAATTTTAGCACTAAAATCTAATAGCAATCTGCTTCTTCCTTTTTCTCTAAAGCTCTAATGTCTAATAGCAAAAAACGCCACAGATTTCTTCAATTTTCTTTCCATTTAGAAAAACGGAGATTAAGATTTAAAAAAAAGCCCTATAAATATCCTCGATTATGTTGTCGAGAAAAAAAGATCAATTCCTAAAAAAAAAATTAATCGTGAATTTCACTCGAATTAGCTTTGAACAGAATAGAGGCAAACACAATGTCTTCTGCCCGTTGGAGGTTTATTGACTGATCTAGATGAAAAGTCACTGTTGACAGTTAATTTCAATAATGGTTTGAGGAATTTTCTTTCTTTCTCTTTATTTTATTTCCACGCGTTTGATTTCGAATTATTCCACTTTCATCCTGGCATGTTTTATATAGAGAAAAAAAAGATTTTCTTTGTCATCATTTTAATAATTATTCATCGTTTGACAACTTTTATTTTCCCCGGAATCAGTCTCGAAAAAAAAGAATGTGCTTTTTTTTATTTTTTGCAAGCAAGCTTTTCACAAAAAAACGAAACATCGTTATTTAATTCTTCAGTAAGCATTTTAAGCCGAATCCGATCTTTAAAATAAAAAAGCTTTTTCCCCGATCGGGCAATCGAAATGGATCAGGACTAAAACCCGGGACGGATATCTAATTGGATGAAACAGGGAATGACTTTTGTTCCGGGGTTTTTCCCGAAAAAAAAAAGTATTCTTTCACATATTGTCTCGTCTAAACTGTGTAAAGTAATTATTTAGCGATGTTGTTTGACGATAGAAGTAAAGAGCTTTAGTAAAGTTTTCGAGCTCAACTTTGAGATTAAATTCATCCTTTTCTGAAACTTATAAAAGGAAGTTGTAATTTCCTTTTCAGGAAAGAAGCTTAAACTTAAAATAACATTTGAACTGCTGAGAGTCTCTAACCTTAAAATATTACTTGTTAAAAATAATGCTTAATCGAGATTCAGAAACCATTCATCTTTGATTTAAAAGCACGGGAAAAACGGATGAGAAATATGAAAACAAATTATCAAGGGAAATCAGAAAAGAGGCCTGTAATAACATGGAATGCAAAATAGTGTTACATCAAAAAAGGTCGACTTTTTCCGGATGGAAAGAACATGGATTTTCTAAACGGTTTTCAGGTGACGCTGCCTTGTCAACAAGGGCAACGTAACGAAGTCACGTATTTAATTTTCGTCGAAATCTTTTATGGAATATACGGGCCCAAGTATATTATTATTTTATGCTTCCGAAAATTTTTTTTAAAAAAATAAAATGAGTTATGCTGGTTTGTTTTAAACTTGAGTTATGCACCAGAATTTTTGCTGGCAGGAAAGAATCCAATTTTTTTCTGCTTAAGTGTCAAAGACTAGGACCAGGATCCATGTGAGCCAAATTAGGATTAGGGATTGTCTTCTTCTCAGGCCCACAGGGTTGTGAATGAAAATTGACTTGTTTTTTACAGAATAATGCGACAATTTAATTTAAAAAAATTTTGTCTGAATTCTAAGAAGACAGGGCTCTAATGGACTAGTCAATATTTCACCCCGTCTTCTTTGAGTGCGAGCCAAATTTTTTTTTCAAAAGAAATAAATAAAAAGAACTTTACTGGAATTCTGTAGTATTCTTGGAGTGCTGCTTCTTCTTGTTAAAGTCTTTAAGTAGATTCATTTTATTTTTTGACGGGGACAATGCTCGAGGTGTCCGCTTGGCTGTGCAGTCGTCTGCTTTTTCACCATTGATCTTGCAGGCCTAATCTGACCTAAGGGATTCTATCAAGAGCTTACTGCTTCAATCAGAAAAATAATCAATAGGCTCATTTAAAAAAAAAAAAAAAAAAAAAAAAAAAAAAAGGTCTCTGATGATGAACTTTTTATGCAGCTCGAAACTGTCGAATACGAGAACACTAATCATTACTTTATTGAATCGACGAAACATCATAAACATTTTTTATGGCACTAAAAAATTGCTTTGCATGACTTGCTCGTCTAAAATTTTATTTCCGCTATCCCTTTCTTTTTTTTTTCGATCTACAATAATTTCATCAGCTTTACCTTTTAGCTTATAAATTTTTCCTTCGAATTTGATTATCCTTCCGCTTGAAAAATAAAACGGATTCGCCTTATTCATTGATAAGCAGATCTCGATGCTTTTTTTTTTTTACCGATTTGAATAAAACTTTTAAAAAAAAGAGTTGGCCTATTATTCAATTTTCTTTCAAATGTATGTCAATGCAATTCTAGGGTCCCTCGCCTAAAATATCATCGACGTAGAATATGTTAATTAAGTGGGATCGGTCGTGATCAAATTTTCACGAAAGAAAAAAAATATGTTTATGTTACCTACATCATTTTTTTTTTTAAAATTACCGTTTAGAAAGGCGTTTACGTTTAGCTACTGAAAGCGTCAGAGTTTCTTTATTTAATTTAAATCACGATGATAAAAAGAGCTTAATGAACATCTTCCGTCTGGTCATCATGCGCGATGACGTTCACGATTAGGAAACACCTTAGATTCTTATGAGGTTGTTTGTCATAGCGTAAGGCGGGTTCAGGGTCGTAGTGAAGGCGCGGGAGGAGAGGGAAATTATAACATAGCCAAAGGGCAAATAGATTTCGCGTCAATAAAAAAAAACTACAAAAGTGGCCGGTGACACAGGAAGAAATTTTTTTAAAAAAAATTGTGAATAGAAAAGCAGAGGAAAAATTAATCATGAAGAGTAGGGTGTCCCTTATTTTGTGAAAGCTCTCACCCTTTAAATTGGTGACTGCTAAGGTACCGATGAACCCTAATTTTTTTCAGATTTTTTGCTCGACGGAAAATCTGTTGACTTGAGCTTAAAGTTTTGAGCTTTCCCAAAATTTTGCATAAATGTTCGTCTAACTTCCGTACAGTTGTAAATAGAGGAAATCTCAAAGGAACTTTTTTGTAGGGCATTAATGGGGCTACAATCTGGTCTTTTCGATTTTCGTTTATCTTTAGCCGCTTCGAAGATATTGAGGAAAATTTTCGGAAAATTTTCTGAATTTGGATAGGCAACCCGCAACCACTCTTCCATATACAATGAAGAGCCATTAAAAATTTTTCAAAGTAAAATTTATAAATTGACCTGAAAAAGAAGAAGAGTAAAAATATTTTACAAGTAACCCAGGAAAAATTTTACAAAAATTAAAAATAAATTTTTAGGCAAAATCGCCCTGGATGAAAAATTAAAAAAATTTCTCCTTGTCTTTGAAAAAGCCGAAGCCATTTTTTTTAAATTCATAAACTCAAGTAAAAGACTATTGAGCACCCGGGCCCATCTCTTGTTAAGCCCCACAACCACCCTCAGCTCCACTAAAAAATTTCATACTAACAATTTTTTTTTCTTTTATTTTCAGTTGCAGATACTTTAGCTTAAATACCGCAAAGAATAAATTAGAAAAAAAGGGTTTTTCGAAGAGAACCAGTTAACTTAATTTAAGTGTTTAGTTGTTGTGCGTAGCCGGTAATAAAAGTTCAATTCAAAAAAAAAAAAAATAAAATAAAATACATATCATTAGCTATTAAGGAAATTTATTAAAAATTATACGAAAAAAAAAATTATTTAAAAATTATCGGTAAAAATAATTATTATATATAAAAAAATGCATCCTTTTGGAACATTTTCTTAACGTTAATTTCGGTTATAAAAAAATAAGTGATCGGTTTTAAAAGCTGGGAACGTGAAATCGAAATATTTAAAAAAATTAAATCGTTTTGGAAAGTCGGGACTAAAGTGCGCGCGAGAAACAAAAAAGACATAAATAGGCATTTCGTTTGAAAAATCGTGGATACCGGACTCAGCACGTCGAGCAAAAGAAGCCGAGTGGACAAGGTGACTCCTCCAGCCCTTTCCACCACCGGCCTGACTCCTCCACCCGAAAAGCGCCGGCGGGAATCCCCGGACCTGGGAACCATGGAGCAGACGATGGCGCTCGCTCTCACCCAGAGCACGGATTCGGTTAACGCGGCGGTCGAAGAAGAGGTAAGTTATTTTCTTCTTAAAAAAAAAAAAATTAGAACTCGATAAAACAATGAAACCGCTACTCCGATTAATCGATTTAAAAAAAAAAAAGAAGAAGAGTTATTTAATCTCGTCTGAACTTGATGAATACTTGATGAATGCCCTGTGAAATCCTCTTAATGATTTTTGATCTCACTGCGTTATTTAATTTGTTTCTTTGTTATGAGTTATTATTGTTGTCGAATATAAGATCAAGTTGAGCAGATCATCAGTCATGCTCTAATTGATCGATGATTCGGTCTTTCTGTCTTTCCTTCCTAGTTTTCAAGTATGAAAACGCCCGTTTTTCGTATAAAACACATAAATATGTTGCTTTCGTCAGCGATGTTAATCCTTATTCGGATTTTCAAACAAACCCTTCTTTTGTTTGGGAATATTTTCCTAAAATCGTTTTTAAGATTTCGCTTCGCTTTTTTAATCCTTTTTAAACGAACGCTCTTTTTAATCGATTTCGCCGGAAATATGATAAAAGAAAATGGCAGCTGCCGAGTTTTTTTTTTATTTTGCATAAAATGTCGGTTTATCGTGCTAAGGCGTTTTAGGCGAAATCCATTTACGAGCTAATATTTCTTGCTATCAATTTTGTAAGTGCGAGAGGGGGAGAGAATAAGCGCTCTCGAGCGATTTTTCTTGGCAGACGGTACCGGTGAGCTGGCCGGATGAGAACGGTGAATTTTCCGAGTTTAATGTTCGATTATCTGTACGTGACAGGAGAATTTGTCGAGTGGGTGGGAGGGGTTTTTGGCTGTGATGAATAGCCACCGGTCAATAGTGACGATGTAGAACAAGGAAATCGTGCATGGATTCTCGATATTCGATTTTTGGGATGTTGCGTTGGTTGTAATATTGCGTAGTTCATTTCGATGAATTTAGCAGGTGAGGAAAGGAAAAAGTTGGACGGAATCGTTCAAAATGTTGATTTTTTTTGCCCGCTAGATGGTTGGGGGTTCGCGGTTGAAGTTTTGACTGGAAGAGAGGGTCGCCAACTAAATTTCTGCTTTTTGATTGGCTGTGACCAAACGTAAGTTAGGAACCGAACAGCGGAAGACATATATGACGTCACTGCCGATCAACGGAAGTCAGCTGAAAACTATTTTGGTCACAGTCAATGAGAAGCGAGGATTTCGGTTTACAGAGTTGGCGACTCTCTAGTTGTACCTGTTGGCAGGGGCGTAATCATGTTATTTTTTCGACCCTCACTCCCCCAAAAATAGGTTTATGGGCCCCATCTTATCGAAAAAAAGTCTCTAAAATCTTTCAGCGGTCCCTGGCGAGCCCAAATTTTAAAAGTGCCGCTTATAAGAGGCTACTGCGGGAGCAGTTCTTACGCCACTGCCTGTTGGAATAGGCGCATAGATGGAAATCATTGCATATACATGATCCACGATCACAAAAGAACATACCATTAAAATTTCAAGAAGTTCTGGCTGAAACCTGGAAATGCATTTACATTTTTGATTGTTCAAACCAAGCAAAAAAATTTAGTAAAGAAATTTTAGGCATTGAAAAATTTGATTTGAAATTCAAATTCTGGAAAACCCGCCAAAAACCAACTTTGTCCCTTTGACGTCACTACTCAGTCGCAATCTTTGTTTCTGTTGGAATTTTGGCGCCAAAAAAAATTAGTCGATGAAATTAAAAAGTTTTACTTACTTATAACGTCATTGGCTCAAACATGGCTTTTGTTTTGTGGCGGGCTTTCTAGAATTTGGAATTTCAAATTTTTCGCCGCCTAAGAACATTTTTTGTAAATTTTTTCTTGCTAAACCTTAATAAGATTTTTAAAACCTGTTAACAACTTCCTGGTGCTTTTCCTTTACTCATACTGTAGAGCTAAACTTTTTTATTCCGCATCATGTAAACAGCTAACGATAAAATTCATAGGATTTGAATATTTTAAATAGCAACAGGTTATGGGCCCAGATTTCATCTCCAAGAAAGCGTTGATCATTGAGTAAATAATGGATGATTTGCTCATTTAGTACAGATTCTGCCCAGGTTTAATTCCTGTGGAAGTTCAGATTCTTGCTCCCTTTCTTTGGCTTCCTTTACTGAGAGGACTAGAAAGACATGTGTCGCCGCCTTTTCCCTTATGTCCCTTACGATATCGGAGTATGTCCGGCTTTCACTCCTTTCGTCTCCGGGAAAGTTCGCCGCTGTACTCACTGGCTAGTCCTCAGTCCTGAGTATAGCGCCTTGCCCTTTAGAGTCAGACCATCGGATGTGATTTCTTACTGTCTTCAACAAACACCGGAGGTAAATTTAAGAGCTTTTTAAGCTGACAAGTGGCTTTGCAGTACAAAAGGATGTCGCCTTAAGCCTCCAGGTTTTAGAATCGTCGCTTAAGATAACTCTGTTTACACATAGGTATCTGCCATGCAGATCTCGGTGCAAATTTATCATTGTACTATGGCACCAATTTTTGTCCACACTTTTTGCCACATTCCTTACTTTGCCTCCATGGGCAAAATAACAGAAGCACTAAATATAGACCTTCACGCAAACGAATTTTTCAACGCTTGCTTTAAAGTGACGACCTTCACGATTTTGTCACCTTCTCCAAAGTCGTTCCAATACAAATAAACTCATTTATTTACTTAACCCGGGTCTAAACTATTAAATTAACGTTAAGAGTAAATCTCGATAGATGACTCGACGGGTCTATTAAACTCACCACGCTTACGCACCTATAAAAAAAAAAAAAATTAACGGAAGCTGCACCACATCAGTCATGCATCATCCACAAAAAAATAATGACTGTAATAGGACTTTTCGATTCTTTTTTTTTTTCGATCCCTATATCATCCTCGAACAACCTTGATTTTATTTTTAGATTTCGGAAAAAAAAATCCATTTCCTCGTTTGCTCTATAATTCCCATTGTCAGGGATAAAAATCTCTTCAAACTTGTATACGTCCTAATGACGTATTATTTATTTAAGAAAAAAAAAACGTCTAGAAGAAGAGTTTAATTTGCGTGAAGGAAACGCGGAACAGCTAACAAATTATAAATAACTTTTGCTCCAAAATCAGAGCAAAAGAAGATTAGCGAGCGCGATAATTGGCTATTATCTCTTCAAGATGTTCTCAAACTAAAAAAAAAGATTTTTAAAAAAAAAAAAGTTTGGTTGAGTCGTAGAAGTAGAAACGCGCCAAAGGACGCGATATACAGCTGGGATATGGATTCAGGTTCCGATGGAGATGTTGCATGCGCAACACCACGTGCATCTGACTCGGTCGCGTGCCCAACCTTATGAGATTCTTTCCTCAGCTCGAGCCCGCTCGTTTATCATACACGAATCGGCCGTCTTCTTAGGTTTCATATCTCCTACGGAATCTAATACTCCTACTATTCGGCATTTTATAATTGGCATATTCGTCCTTCGATTCCCTATAACCGCTTGTCTGTTTCTAATTTGTAATGATGGATTTCAACTCGACCTTAGATCTTTTCCGAAATAATAAAAATTGGGGGAAAGGAAATTGATGACGGAAACCGATGCAGTCCGTTTTTTTTTTTTTTTTAGAGGAGAGCAGGTGTGTGAAAGACTCTGCTAAATAATAACCCGTACGTTCCCTGCTTTCCTTTTCCTTTAAGATGGCGTTATTTATTTTATTGCGTTCGATGGCATCGATTCGTTCCTCTCCAAGAAATTTCAACTATTTTCATTCCTCCTAGACTTAAAGTCTTTTATCAAATTCTTTTAAAGTTATAATCGCTTTTTGTTTTTCTCCCGTTCCATTTCGATTGCCCTAATTTTTTTTTTTTTTTTTTTAAATCGTTTTCTCGTTTTATTTTGAAAATTGTTTATTTAGGAGGAATATAATTGTAATGGATCGTTTTACAAAATGAAAATGCAAATGAGATTATTTTATATATAATATGCTCGAATTGAATCGAATGTAATTAATTATGTCGGGAAACAAAAGGATTATGCGAACCCCAGTTATCTGATTTTTCATGTTCATTATAGTCGAAATATCGATGCATCCCCTTCCTCATTAAAAAAAATATTTATTTAATGCTTTTTTTTCAGCGGCACATTAACTCCTTCAACTGATAATATGGGGGCCCCATAAGACCCTTTAATGTAACACTGCAGAGGCGTAGCAACCACCCTTGTGGTTTCTGTAGTCCAGGAACCTGCTGCTCAGTGGCGTAACAACCGGGCCCGCTAGTTCCCTCTTGCGGGGGGGCCCCCGGCATAATTCATTCTTCATGGGGGCCCCCAGGAAATTTTTTAAATCTTTAACGGGGGCCCCACTTATTGAATCTGCGGGGGGGGGGGGGCGAAAATATTGTTACGCCACTGCTGCTGCTTTCGCTTTTTCAGTAGGAAACTAATGCTGCACTATTGCAAAAAATTGCGTTCAACAGCAAACTTCCCCGGTTTTATTCAAAGAACTTAATTTTTAGCTTCTTCTGGGCCCTTTAGAAAATCTTAAGAAATCGGAGAGGCCAAAAGTATTGTTGCTACATCATTCCACTGCTTTTTTTTTGTTTTGAAAGACGTATCGTCAGCAAACCTTCGCGAGGCAATAAAATAGTTTTTATACTTTCTTTGAATTTTTATGATAAAGGAATTCGTAAGAGTCGCCTAGAGGAATTAAAAATATAGTACATCTTACTTTCTCTGCAGCTTTTTCATTTTTCTTCCGAGACGAAATTTTTCTTTTGTGTCAAAGAAATGAAAAGCATTTGTTTTCATTTTATTTTCCGACCGCTTTTTTAATGGGCGTTTTTTTTTTTGTTTTGTTTATTTCACTCAAAAAGTAGGGAGACTTTAATGCTGAAAACTTTATTATTATACGGTGGCGTGCTTTAGGGATGCCATGGGGTGCGTAGGGGTGCCGTGTAGTTTCTTTCATCCGCAGGTTAGATTTTTCAAGTGTCATCTTCTTAAATTTTGGCATGAGGTTAGTTTTTTCTGAATTACTACGATTTGGACGTCCAGATGACGACCTGCCTTTCAAATGATCTTCTGACGTGGAGAATGCGATACCGTGCTGAAGCCTGTTTCTGTCGGAGACTTGATCGTTCCAGCCCCTTCGCCGCTGCATCGCCGAAAGAACAATGTTCAACACACAGGCTGGAAAGGAAGACCGTATGTTCAACACACTGGCTAAAGAAGACGAACTTGCCTTAAGATGATGAAATGGACGCTAATGGTGACGAGATGGAAGCTAGAGCAGATTAGGTTGACGCTAAAGGAAGCAAAATGTAAGCTAAAGTAATCAAAGTGGACGCTAATGCAGATCAAGTGGACGCTAAATCAATCAAAGTTGACGCTAAAGCATAGATAAAGTGGACGCTAAAGCAATCAAAATGGAAGCTAAAGCAAAAAATGGACGCTAAAGCAGATAAAGTGGACGCTAAAGCAATCAAAATGGAAGCTAAAGCAAAAAATGGAGGCTAAAGCAATCAGAACATACGCTAAAGCAACCAAGATAGACACTAAAGCTAATGATACGGGGTATGAAGGGGGAAGCTAAAGCGGTCAAGGTGTATATCAAAAACGATTTACACTTGTTGAGGGCTAAATCTGTAAATGAGGGCTGAAGCAGACGAGATGATCAGTAATGTGATCAAAAAACTCCTATTCCAATAATCAAGACATGTTGTTTGGGCTCCCCGACACTCATAATAAGACTGATTTCGGGGCTGAGCCTGGCTCGGGACAGACTAAGATCTCTTTTTTAGGGGGGTTGAAACCAGGCTTGCAGAATTTAATTCTGGATCATGCAAAACTCTAATCAAGTATCATTTCCGTCCTACAATTTTCTTCCTATGCAAAAAACAAATCTGCGATTTTTTCGAAAAAAAAAAATTCCAGTTATGCTAATGAACTAAAAAATTAATGGCATTTTTCCAGCTGATGTTGAAATATTTCCGAGCTTTAACCCTATCTGCGAACTTTAGATAATTTTTCCATACTATCCAATTTTAACTCTTTAAAACCCGACATACACTCTTTCAAACCTAATCCCAATTCAAGTGAAACTAACACTCTTAAACTTCCCGAAAAAACTGAAAAGTGTTCATGACTTAAACAATTCGATTCGGACGATCAAACTTCATTTTTTTTTCCTTTAAAAAGTGAAATTAAAATATAAATCTCGTTTTTTTTTTTACATTTTTGATAAATAAACAATAAAGGAAAACAAGTGGAAAGTGTTATACTTATTCGACAACGTGGTTACCATTTAAATAAGAGACTGGAAGACCTACATTACGCGCCGTACCAGTATTCAGGTTAATTCCCATTGTGAGAATTTCTCAGGATTATGCTCGCGGCTCGGTGCAGCCTGTGACGTCACAAGGTCAAATCTAGAAAATAAGATATAAGGCAAACTCTCTTTGAATAATTTTTTTTTTTCACTTCCCTTCCTTCCGTTGTCTGCGATGTTCAAAGCATAATTACGCGGGGGCCTTTTTTTAAGATAACGATTCCAACATCGACTCAATGGCGCGTCAGCCGTTAATCAAACTTTTTACACAATTCGATTAAAACTTGATAAATATTTCTTTCGCATGATAAGTTTTTGGGACGCGCCTAGGATTCGCAAATGCTGGTACCGTACACTGTAATCAATACTTAAACTCCATTATTCTGATCGTCCTTGAGGCACGCTATGAACATGAATCAAAATTTTTCCACACTGCATATTGTGTACTCGTATGAGCTACATTTAAATAAAAATGATATGCGTTAATCCTGTCAAACCGTGTTATTAAAAGTGGAAGTAAATGTTTTCCTCAAAAAAAATTGTCGATGATTTAATGATCAATGGCGTGGGGAATATCATAAGAAACCTCTCTGCAAAAGGTTTTTTTGAGGCCTTTTCTCTGATTTTTTTCTCAGTTTGCGATCATTTCTTTGAGTCCCACGGGGATGAGTCAGCGACATGAATTTAAGTCAAAATCTATGATATGGTTAGACAGACTCTGGATTTTGAATCAGGCTACCATCAAATCGACATAAAATCGGAGATGACTTAGCAGCTATACCGCCAACTCATAGTCCTGTCTGACTCAGACTAGATTTAATTTTCAGCTCAAAATCCTTTCAGAATTTTTATGGTTCTCAAAACTTTTTGATTTTCTAAAGTTATTCAGTTATTTTTTTTGGTGATCGAGAATTTTCAGTGTTTTTTAAAAGTCAAATCCAAGATTTTTTGGTTCAAAAACTTTTTTAGTATTTTCTGTGCCAAATTTTTTTTGGTGCTCTAAAATTTTTAGAATTTTTTTGGCAGTCAAAATATTCCCATATTTTTTGGTGCTCAAAAATTTTTGATTTACTTTTTTTTGTATTTTTCCAAAAAATTTTGAAGATTTTTTTGGCTCACAAGAATTATTTAATTAATTTTGGTGCTCCAAAATATTCTAAATTTTGGTGCTCTGGGTCCATTGTGTTGACTGAATATATTTTCGTTTTCTAACATGTAAACTTTCAAAAAAATTTTTTGAGTTTCGAGGGTTAATCATCTAAAGAAGAGAAAAATTTTTTGGTACCCAAAAAAATTTTATGGTTAAAACATATTTTTTAATTTTTTGGTGCTAATTTTTTGGTTTCAAAAAATGTTTAAGTTTCTTCCTTTTCTGGTTCTCAAAATTTTTTTAAAATTTTTGTTGCTGAAAAATTTTTTAAATTTTTTGGTGCTCAATTCTAAAATATTTATTTTCTTTTGATTAGAATTTATTTCATGCTTAGAATTTTTTATAGAACAAATTTGAGGATTCTTGCACTTTTTTGGTTCAGAATTTTTTTAGGCTATGGGAAATTTGCCAGCATGACGAAACCAGTTATTAAATAGGATTCTTAAAAGAATCTTAGTGATTCCATAACTGCTAAAAATGATTTGAGGCCGGGCATAACAACAGTTTTCAGGAGGCTTAGTCATAATTTTTGGCTTATGATTTCAAGCATTACTCTTTTTTTAAAAACTCACTGTCCAAGAGTCCTTTTTAATCTTAAACCTTCCCATAGCTGCCCAAATAACGGTTACGCCACTGATTATAATATTTGCTTGAAGTAGTCGAGAGTCGGAATAAAAAGTTTATAAATCGGTTTTCGTTGGTTTGGCCGAATTCGTTTTGTGTTCCGTATACAAAACTCAACATTCACGCTCACATATTTATGTAATTTTATTCGGTGTACTTGTGCATTGTTTCCTCTAATCTGTTCTTTCCGTTTGAAGTGATCCTTATGCTTCATTACCTCCCTCTGTTTTTTTTTTTTTTACTGAAAAAAGGCTTTAAGGCGCGGTCACGTTTTATTAATTATCAAACGGAGAACGCATTTTTAATTTTTTTTTGAAATTTCAGGACGCCGAGTTTAAAATTGTATAAGTTTCCAATCTCACCATAATTGGTTTTAATAAGTTTCGATTTGGGGTTTTCAATTTCAATTTTATATATCGCAAACTTCTTCCAAAGTTTATAAAACATTAATACCAAATAAAATTACAATAACACGGTCGGGTTACGGCATTTACTTCATTATCCAATTTTTTATTCGCATCGATGAAAAAATTTTAATTAATATTTTTTTTACCCCCTTTGAAAAAAAAAAGAAAGAAAAATTTAAAAGAGAACGAAAAAAAAATACGAGGTTTAAAAATGCGAGAAAACCAAGGAAATTTTCTGTAATGTAAAAGAAAGGACAATAAAAAGAGCAAATAATAATCAAGTTCATTGATTGAATTAATTAAAATTAAGTAACAGGATTAATTGAATTACTTTAGCGGTCGTCGCCAACCTTTTCGTCTGTGAGAGTGACAATTGTCGGGCCATTACTATTATCCTCCTATTTCGATTTGATCTTAAATGCTTTTTTTATTCGATGAAATGTATGGCACAGAGTTTCGATAAATCAATTGTGATGAATGTGATAAGCAGCTTTGATTAATTATGTAATTCATTTTGCGTTTAGAAAAATATTTGTTTCTTTTGAATTTTTGAATGAAGTAAACGTTTGAATCGTAAGATGGATCGTAGAAAGGAAATGAAAAGTATGAACTAAAAAAAATCTTGTTGACATTTTCTTGGATGATGTAAGTAACTATATTAGAATGTGAGCGCCGGTATCCATGATAAGGTGTCGTCATCCGTGCATGTCAGTACTAGCGTTGGAGCTGGTTATCAGTTTTGTAATAATGAGATCAGACTCTTAAAGTGCGGATTGTCGCACTTGTCGGCTGTTTTCTGTAGTGATGGACGCAAGACAAAACAAGAAATGCGTGGTTTTTGTTCTTGTCTTGTCTCGCAACAGAGTATTGCATTTTCTTGCTTCAACGACAATGCAAAAACGCAAGAGTGTTCTTGCATATTGCTAAAATAGTTAGTGTGTACTCGTCTTGGAATAAAAATTAATTCTCGTAATGCGGTTCATCACTAGTTTTCTGACGTGAGACCGATTTCGATCCAACTTGTTCACTCCAAAAATTTGGCGCCGATGGTCGAACCAATATTGGCTCAATGCTGTGACTTTGTTGTTGAGAAAACTCTGGTCGTTCATCAGGCCAATACTTTTTCTCAAAATTTTTTTTACAATTTTTTGGTGCTCAAAAATGTTTTGCCCAAAAATTTGGTGACGACTTTGGTGCCAAAAGATTTCTTAAAAAATTCTTTGGTTCCAAAAGATTTCTTAAAAAAATTCTTTGGTGCCAAAAAATTTCTTAAAAATTCTTTGGTGCCAAAAGATTTCTTAAAAAATTCTTTGGTGCCAAAAGATATCTTAAAAAATTCTTTGGTGCCAAAAGATTTCTTAAAAAATTCTTTGGTGCCAAACAATTTTAAAATTTTTTTGGTGCATAAAATTTTTTAGCATATTTTGTTGCCTGAAGGTATTTAAATTTTTTTGGTGCCTAACATTTTTTAGAATTAACTTATTTGGTGCCCCAGGGTTCTGTGGAAATTTTTTGGTGCAAGGCTTTGCAGAAATTTTTTGGCGCCTAAAGTACCACAGACTTTCAAAATTTTCGGCGCTCAAAATTTTTCAGACAAATTTAGTTCCTCTAAATCTGTTTGATATTTCTTGGTACTCAAAAATTTTTGAAAATTTTTTTGGTTCATGAAAATTTCTCAGGAATTTTATGGTTAAGATTGCTAAAGAATGGCGACAACGCGATGTTGCGATGAACACTGCGACGATTGTTGCATCGTCGGCAATTTGATGACATCCAATTTTTCGACGTCGGACCAATTTTGGCCCAACATCGTCGAATTATAAACATTTTTATGGCTTGAACTTTAATATCGATCAAACATCTGCAGTTTGTCAGACTGACAACGATTGCAGGTTGGGTTTGAGATCTTATTGGTGCGACGATTGGATTCGGTCCTGACAGAGCCTTTCAATGAATTACGCTTTTACCATTCAAAGCAATTAAACCCAGGAAAAATTCACATCGCACCGCCTGATCTTTTTGAATGAAATTAATGACGCGAGATTTATTCCAATATTTGTATTTCCACAATTGGCAAAGGTAAAATAAATCGCTATCGGGTTCTCGAACCCTATTAAATCAACGATAAAACCGTTTTTAAACGATACCAACAACACTTTTACAAAAACATTTCAGAAAACGATGCGACACAGGAAATAAATCCCGAAACTTTTCAACTCTCGCAAACAAGATATCGATTAACAATATTTTCAAACGGGGATATCCCCATGTTACACTTTTTTTTTTATTCCATCATAATGAAAAGACTCGATCTTAAATATCACGTCCCATTACGTAAGGACTGGTTTCTCATGAATAACTTTGTAATTCGTGCCATTGTTTGGAATTCCGTGGTATCCCAGTTAATTTTTGTTTTCGAGGTGAAAACGTAAAAACAAAAAATTTATTTTTTCCTCGTTGTTCGATTTCTTTTTTCGAGCCGTTCACGTGGGCGATTGAACGTTTTTTTTCTCAATCGAATGTAGTCGTTTTGAGTAGGATAACTGCATGAGAGAACTCCTACGTTCGTATTGAATAAGTCTGGATCGGAGATTAAGTTGAGAAATCCAGAACCGGCGACAACGTTTTCAAAGCAAAAAAATGAATGATTTGTTTGCTCGGGAACGTAATTAAACGTGTTCCGTACCCTAATCAGTTCTCTACTATTGTTTGCGTTGCATTATAGTTTTACGTCAATACAATTCGTGACCTTGTAACATATCTCTTCCAACCTGTGCGTTCTTCGTGTTTTTTTATATTTTTTCCATTATTTTCAGTTTTTTTTATTATATTGAATAGTTAATGATAATTATCAAGCATCTATTACGAAACATCATCACAATGCATTTTCATTTTTAGTAATTTTTTTTTTTCTTTTTTTTTTTAAAATGAAAATTTATAAAAGGAAAGTTTAACATTTAAAGGGATTTATGGCTAAAAGTTTGATGGTAAAATTTCATGTAAAAAACACATTGTAAGTTTCTTAATCGGATTTTAAGTTTTTAGGCCAGTGTGAGTTTTTGCTTCATTTTATAAAGAGAAAGAAGGCGATGTTATTGAATAGGTGGCACTTAAGCTTTCTCCAGATTTCTTCCAAACAATTGTTCTTCAAAAAAGAAAAGGAAAGTTTTGGACATAGGACTATGTCTTAGGAAGCAGCCTAGAGAATTTTGGTTATTACTTTGTTTGTTCATCCGTTTGCAAACCCAAATAAAGAGTAAAAAATCATTCAAAAACAAAAAAAAATTACTTTAAAATTTTTTCACTGGTTTTTTCAATTTTTTGATTTTTGCAAATTTTTAATTTTATTATTCTTTAATTTTTCTCTTTCAACCGTCACCGCCAATCATTTGAGCTACTGGAAACACTTGCTACTTTTTAACGTATTAAGTGCTTTGAAATGGTTCGTTAATGATGGCGACCAAAATAAACAAATATTTAATCAGTTTTTTGGATTAAAAAATTAGGATTTTAAAATACCTCTGAACTACCGTAAGTCTTAAAAGTTCTTTTTTGACTTTTTAAAATCTTTCAAGTGCAATATTAGATTGATTTAATTTCTAAAAACTTTATATAGCAGGATTAAAACACGAAGTACTTCTGGTCCGTCATTTAATCGTCAGTGGCAATTAATGTTCGATGCTAATTAAATCTGTGCTCCAGTGTCGAGCTCGACCAAGTCCGTCTCCGATTTGAAACTCGTTTCTTATTGTTAACTTATGAAAAGACACCGCCATCTTGGAAGTGGACTTGGTCGAGTTCTGCACTGAAGTACAGAAATAGAGTTCTGTTCTGAGACACAGTACTAGTCTTGAATTTTTATTTCTAATTTTTTTTTTTCCTCTTTTTAAATTTAAATTTTTAATTCTTCTTTTCTCTTTCCTCTTTCCTCGTTTCATATTTTTATTTTCAATTTTTGTCTTTTCGACTTAGCCTTTTTTCTTTCCCAATTTTTTCATTTTTTTTCGTTGTTCCTTTTTCAATTTTTTCATTTTAAACGTTTTTATATTTCCTTTTTTTTTTTCAATGTTCCATTTTTCGTTGTTAATGAAATCTCGTTCCTCCTTTTAAAATTCTTATAATATTTCGGGATGGAGAACGATAAATGAAGTTAGAGAGAAAAGACAAAATTTAATTTTTGGCCAAATCGAAATTTTGCGGCAAAATCGTTATGGCCAAATGAGGTTTTCTGGTCGAAAGCCTGTCTAAATACAAACAAATCAAGACCTCGTACGCATCTCTATCTCAACCCGTTACTTCAGAATAAATTATTTAAAAAAACCATTTTTCGAAAATTCAAAAAACTAATTTAGGCCATAACTCCCGTAAGAAATTTTTTTGGGGCCTAATATTGGGCATGGGTGTTTGTCCCTTCGAGGCGTTCCCATAGAAAAATTTTGAACAAAATTCTCCACCTGAAGGTCAAATCCTGTCCCACTTGGTATGGAACGACCCATATAGGATTTTATTCCCGAATAAAAAAACTTTTGTTTTTCCTATTAAAATTACTCCCTATCAACGCTTACTAATTATTAAATACCAAATAATCTTTACATTCATAACGAAGAATAAAAAAAAAAAGAAAGAAAAAAAAATCGAACAATCGTTGGAAAGTTATCAAGGTTTTTTGATAGCCGGAGTCGTAAAAATTTTCATTGCCCCAAGATAAGAGTTGCCTATAATTGCTTTTTTATGCCTTCGTTCTTACAGGTAAATGATACGAAATTCTCGGAACGAGAAGCTCAACGACGCCTACAAAGTTTTTTCAACCCGAAGAATAAAAACGCTTGGCAAATTTTAACCGAGGGTTTTTTTGAGGATTCCCTTGGTCACACAAAGAAAAATTAAAATGCATTGTCACAACCTCGTTAAAGTGGTAGATTTAAAATCGGTGATTATACTTTCGGCAATCAGTGGCAGATCCGGTTTTTTTTGTTGTTTATGAAAACCGGAAACGAAAAGCAGCGAACGATGCTGGGGATTCGCGCTTTTACAAATAATCGACGGGCATTGTCCTCGGACTAGAGATCGATTAAATGGAAAGCATTAAACTGAAAATATGATTCAGCCTTCCGCTTAATGGACGTTTCGACTCAAGTCAGGTTACCGAAAGCTCTCTGGAGAACTCGATATTAATCAACGAAAGCTTTCAATGCAAATGTAAGAGCTGACACACGATTCGTAACCGGTTGACAACCGCAAGTGGGATTTCGTGTTTTTGAATATCGTAACGACAATGATTTTCGGTGTGTTTACGAAAGGGAGGAAAAGCTCAATTAAAAATATTATCAACTCCCGAAAATTCAATAGGAAAATCATTAAAACGCACGATTTTTTTTTTAATGTAAAAAGAGAAGAAAAGGAAAAAAGAAACTTAAAAAAAATTAAAATTCAAAGTATGACTTTTATTTCAACTTTTTTCCATGTTCTCGAATTCATGGCTTGGAATTTACCGCGAACGGTTATTTTAAGCTCGGGGAGGGAAAAAAGGAGAAGGAAAAAAAAAGAAACGAAATAATGCTGATGCTTATTCGTATTCTAACAATCTGCTTAAGGAACAATACTTTCGCTTAAGTGGCGTTTTAACTGACTTTTTCCACTTTTCGCTTTTCCAAATTCAAAACTTTATGCATAAATCTTGGATTCGAAACAAAACCTCAGAAATTTTGAGGATCGTTGTGAGGGTTTTTAGGGATTTTCATTTTAAAGTCGATTCTATAGTTGGTTTGGGTGATAAAAAGGCAAATAAAACGAATCGTTGGTTCGTGTTTCATGTTTCGTTCTGTTGAAGTTGTTGGTTGCTTGAAGGTTAAAATAAGAGCAACACTGAGACAATTGCTGGGCCATTTTGTCGGCCTAGGAAAAATGTCCGAAAATACGTTTCTAAACTTCTTTGGCGAGTACTATAAGAGTATATTAAGTGAATTTTTGATCCTGGCTGTTTTAGCTCCCCAAAAATTAATAATTTTGGGTTTTTCGGATCATTTTGTTGGTCTGGGAAAAATGTAAAAAAAGTTTGTAGGGTACTTCGGCAATTATTTTAAAAATATGCAAATCAAATTTTGAGCCCGTCTCATTTGGACTTCAAAAAAAATTTAACTTTTGGCCATTTTGCCGATCTAGGGAAAATGTGAAAAAATACGTTTCTAGGCCACTTCGGCGAGTACTTTAAGAATACCCCAACGAAATTTTGATCCCAGCTCATTAAAATTAAAAAAAAAAAAACTTAATCTTGGCCATTCTTTTGACCACTTTCCCCTTTGCAAAAAATGCAAAAAAAAAAAAAATACGTTTCTAGTTCTCTTTGGCAAGTACTTCACGAATTTTTGATCCCGGCTCATTAGAACCCCGAAAAAAAATTAAATTTTAAGCCCCTTTTTCGGCCGTCTCGCTGGCCAAAATCAAAATTAGCAAAAATATGTTTGAAAAAGTATTTTTAGGTCATGATGGCAAAATTTTGGTCCAGCGACGAAACCACCTCGAAAAAATTTTTTTTTGGCTAAAAGTCAAACTTTATGGTCTTTAATCCTTTTTTTTGAAAAAAACGGAATAGTGCTCTGAAATAGCCGTTTGCAAGTACTTTCATCTCATAACAAGTTTTTTAAAATTGGACAATCCGTTCTGCTCCAAAAAAATAAAAACGAAATTTTCCTGCCATTTTTCTTAAAATGGGCCATATTTGAATCCTGATATTTGGCCTAGCTTAGTCTCTAATGAAGACTTGTCAATGGGCTGGAAATAAAAAAAATCGGTGACTGGGGCAGAAACCATATCAATAGGAGCCTTTGCAGATTTTTTCATTTGCCTTGGCTTGCTTCTTCTGAGTTCGTCACCCTAAATTAAAGGAGACTGGCGAATTGTCAGAACTGAGCGCCATATTAAGTATCATGGTGACTTCCTTATGAAGAATATTCAGCAGCCATGATGGTGAACTTGCTCGTCCCGATTCATGAAGTCATCAACTTTCACAGCGATCACGGAGGATTTGTCCGAGAATTTTCCTTAATAGAAAGCTGTGCATGAATTTTGATTCCTGCAACTTCAACAAAGCCTCCGTGATCGCTGTAAAAGTTCCTATTTTGAATAAACCGGGTGGACAAGTTCACCACCATTCACCATATTCTTCTTATGGAAATTTTCATGATACTTAACATGGCGTTCAGTTCACGAAATAGCTGGCTGGCTCTTTTAATTTAGGGTCTCTATTCAAAAGAGGAGACTGTCACTCCTCCGAAACCCAAATGCGCTGAGCTACTCGGTTAAAAAGGCACGTTAAAAACAAACTTCTTTCCTCCATTCATAAAATCCGATAATAAAATAAAATTCGTAGCAGCAAAAAATGAAAATTCAACATAATTATTTTTTTTTCATATTTTTCTCGATGTTAAATTTATTTCCATTTCTCACCCGACAATAAATTGCACTTTTACGGATTCTCGGTCGTTGCAAAAACGCTCGGCAAGGTTTCCCGATAAAAACAACACTCTCCTCAAATCTCGGTGAAAATCTACTTTAGAAAATAAACGCTGAAGAAAAAAAAAAGGGTCGAAGCCTTTGTGTTTGATTAACTTGTTATCTCGCACCGTGATGACTTTTTTTTTCCCTTCATCTCTTGTTGCAAAATACCGTATTGTTGTAATGCAGTAGCTTTTCTACATGTTTATATTAAAGATCTTTTTCTCTGTTTACGATCCGTTTTTGTAAATATTTAATTAATCGGTATGTTTTCATCGACTTTGCAGATGCGTTTCTCTCTATGTATTTTTAATCTCTCCATTTCCCTTTTTCGATTTCTAAAACCTTTGCGCCAAATCTTCTTATACATACATTTCCCTGCAGGAGCTATAATTCTTTTAAAAGTTTTGCAAGGAGTTTCCCCGACGAACTAATCGATAGATCTTCGCCCTGCGATTTCCTTCCCCGCTTTCTCCTCTCGACCACTTACTCGTATGAAAAGATAAAAAACGATGTAACGCTTTCTTAAAAACGCTAAAAGTTTTTTACTCGAGGAAAGAAGACAGGTTTAACAAGATAAAATATGTAAGATGACGTATTGTGTTACTCAACGTTTTAAAAACCATTTTCTTAACTTTTAAGCGAAAGACCGAAAAAAAAAGGTGTACGGTTTATTTGCTCGGTGATATTTTACGTTTCAAGTTGAATAGATTTTCCCACTTGTGTGTTTTGTAAGGAAACTGATCTTATAATGGATTTCTGACGTATTAAGAATATTCATATTAAAGGAGACCGGAAGCGGGGTTCATTTCCCGGTTTTTCGTCATTCTGTCTCCGATTCAAGGAAATTAATATATTATAGGGTATCTCGGGGGGATCGGTTGAATGATTTTCGGACTCGCAACTATCTTTTGATCAGGGATCGACAAGGAGAGTTGTGGAACTTGTTTTGAAAAGCGAAAACCAGAAGATATTTCCTTTCTCGGTTTGAAATCGAACGAGTATTTTCATTTCAAGTAATTCGGTTTTGCAGGAAAGAGAAAACGGATCGAGGAATGAAAAAATAATAATAAGTCGTTTGGATTTATTATTCGAATAGTTTTCGGCAGGAAAGGGTAATTAATTAAATCGACTAATTAACATAAACAAATTGTTTGCCAGATTTTTTCGTCATATGGTGCTATGTTCGGGTTCAAATTCTTTCACTAATAGGTTATGAATGAATGTTTTTTAGTTTATTACAGCTTTTATCGGTCTAATCTTTATTTCGTCAATGTTTCAGCACCTCCTTATTTAAACGGGTTGGCAGTGAATCAGCTCGTGAGCGGTTTCTCTTTTGTAAGAATTGATTTTTTTTCCCGCTATGAATTTTTTGATGTGCTAGGCAGACTGAAATCGATGAGCGTTTTCAATTGAAAATTTTGATCATCTGCCTTAATTAATTTTTTTTTTTACTTTCGAGCTCCCTAGAGTGAGTATTGCGGCCGCCTCAAAAATCATATTTTTCCGTGAAATGGCGAGAAATAACCGTAAAAATGGAGCTGACGTCCGTTCGTCTGTTCGTGCACTTTCGTTCTCTGACTTAATTTTCGAAACCGAAGGAGCCAGCGCAACAAAATTGGCAACCGTCTTCCTCAGGAAGAGGGAAAACTGTTATTCCATCATCAAGGCCATCCGGCCAAATTTACGGCTTTGGCAGGGCCAAATAAGGCCAAATTTTGAGTTTTCGGGGATTTTCTCGGAAACGGCTGTAACGATTTTTTTCATTTTTTGTGTGGAGATACCTGACCCCATAAGGAACAACTTTTCCCTTTGCCATTTTTCCGTGAAAAATCGCCCTCCCCCGGAAAATCCGAAAAAACCGAAAATTTTTATGTTTTACCGACAGCGCTGACATGGGACTCGACTTCGACTGACAAATGGTCGGGGATTTAAAATTTTCGGTCCATTTTGTGATTTGAAGGCAACACGGCCAAGTTTAAAACTTTGGCAGGGCCAAAAAATGAATTTTCAAAGATTTTCTCGAAAACGGCTCTAACGATTTTTCTTATTTTTTGTGTGAAGATACTTGGCCCTATTAGGAACAGCTTTTCATTTTGGCAATTTTTCACCAAAATTAGCCCTCCCCGAAAAATCCGGAAAAACCGAAAATTTTAAACTTTTACAGATAGCGCTGATATGGGACTCGATTTCGACTAATTAATGGTCGGGGATTTTAAATTTTCGGTCCATTTTCTGATTTCAAGCCAACCTCAAGCCCCTACCCCATTACCCCATACCCCCAATTTTGTTCCCAAATAAATCCCCAATGATGCCCAATGCAACAAAGCTATACCTGAACAGAGCGAGAAAGCGAGTAGTCCTTTTCGGACTGATATTCCCTAGTTTTATTTGGCAAGAGTTGTTCTACAAATTCTTATTCCAACCCGGAGTCCTGAAGTAACAACTTTTCACCAACTTTTTTCGCCCCCGCCTCTATCTAGCCCCGTCAATAATTTCTCTACAAACCGAACCAACATCGCGCCATCTTTCTAATACGAAAATAAATCGAAGCTGACGAGAAACGATTCCTGCGGTTGAAACCCATTTCGAGATAAATATTTTTGATTTTTCAGAGAGAGAGAGAGTGGGAGGAAAACCCGAGTAAATAAAAAGGATTATTGTGCTTAGATGAAGTGAAATCGAATCCTGAATGAAATGGAGGCAAACCGAATTAAAACGCGATGCAATTCAATGAAAAGTGAAAAGGGGAGGGAGAGTCAGTCGTTGGATGCAATGAGGCTGCAAAGCAGGAAGGAAATCAAGTTAAATTTTCATTAACTTTTAAGCCCAGCTCACGTTTATTGTACAGAAATTCAAATTAGTCAACTGTATCGGTTATCGTAAAAAATTCAACCGTTTAACGTTGCACCGAGCTTTTATCAGGCATCATCTACCCGACCCGCCGAAGAGAATAAACGCGTAAAAGGCCGCCCTTTTCATTTCCCTAAGAGAATAATAATAGAAGCAATACCAGCCATAGTAATAATAATAATAATAATTTCCCGACAAGGTTCATATAGCCGAGGAATATTTGATCTAGCAAGAGGAAATAAGGTTTAATGAACGGGAGAGTATTGTTCAAGGATCCCTCGAAGGAATACGTTCTCGTTCGACCGTTCGACAAGCTAATACATTTTGGCATGTGTAAACTGAAGGGGGCCACGACTTGAATCCACACGATATTACTCTTGTCTAAAGACTGGATAATGAGGTGCGGGATCAGTGGCGTAAACATCAGCTACGAGATCTTGGGACTTTCGGTAAACCGATATGAACATTTCACTTCTGGGACCCTTTTATCAAAACGCAGTAAATTTCGACGTTTATGAAAGCTTCTCGGTTCACCGTTATCGCCGTAATCCTCAAATCCGATATATTTTATCCTCGGTCGTTATTTTCATTTTTCCTCGCCATTACGCCCTATTTTAAAAACGATTTTCTTGTCAAGTGGGATGGATGCATTTTTGTATAATCGGTCAGAGTTCGAGTTTTGGGGAGCGGTGGAAAGCTTCATGCAAAATGGAAGCAAGTGGAGATTTTCGCTGGAGTGGAAAAAAAAACAGTGCCGGAGAATGAAGCCAAAGGAAAGTATTTATGAGACTTTCCTTTGCATGCAGTTACTTATGTAAACAGTGCGATGGCTCCTAAAATTTCATGAATGGCACCTGTCATTCCAATCTATTGTAAAAAAAAATGTGCCGGTTCGGTTAGGTTTGGAGCGCCGCGAATTTCGACTCGATTTATTTCGTTTAAAATTGGAATGTCCCGCAGTAATTTTTTTATTTTATTTTGGTGATCATTGAAACTTAATTAACAAATCTTTTTTTTCTTTTCTAGGTAAGTTAAATGTCAACATTTTCAAATTAGCAGCACGGTAAGATGATAAAAAAATTCTTGTGAGCGCATCGAGCAAATTATACTGACATATCCGAGCTCAAATCTCGAAATCTTGAAGTCAAAAAAGTTTCAATTGAAACTTTTTGTGTAAATAGCTTCAGAAAAGTATCATTTGAAACTCATTTCCATTCAATTTGAAGCCGAAAAAGTTTCATCCCCCAGTGAAACCTAAAAGTTTCAAATTTTCTCAAATATTTTGAGCTGTGTTATGGAACTCATCAAGTCTCCTTAGTATTTACTTCTCTAAACTTTTCTTGCCTTTTAATTAAAAGAATTTCTAGCGCAAAAAAATTTTAGGCCCACAATTTTTGGGAAGGAACTTTGTCTACTGAAAAATATTTACGATCTTTGCAGATCTCAGAAAATTTTACAGTTGAAAGTTTAGTTGATTGCTTCTATGGCTTATAATGCTTAGGGGTGGACAGAAAATGCATGATTCTTGTTCTTGTCTTGCCATAGACTCTTGCATTTTTATGTTTCAAAAGCGTAAAACCGAAAGACTTTTTTCGTAAAGTGCTAAAAAAAGCTGGTCTTGTCTCGCCTTGCCAGAAAAAAATTCCTTGTTCTCGTTTTGTCACGCTTTTGCAAGCGAAGACTTTGAAGAGACACTTTCTTGTAGACTTGTCCACCACTAGTAATGTTTAGTTTGGCCCTCTAGTAACCCCATGCCTCTATTAGCTTGAACAAATCTAGCATTAAAAATGCAGCTTCAGTCTGAGAGAAAGGCCCAATTTCATCCCGTGCCTCATATTTCAGTGCTAAAAATTCTTGCTTTTTTTTTACAAAGATAAGAAAAACAATCCTCCAACTCTTTTCTCGTGAAACTTTGCGCCGATAAAGCTCTTATTAAAAAAAAATTCATTCGCACCCCGTCGAGAATGATTTTTCGCATCCTTCGTCCTTCCATTTTTCATCAACGTGCTAGAAAATTGTTTTCCGACCCCCTATTGCGTCTGCGGAAAGTATCCACTCGTAATCTAAAATGCAACATCTGTTGCTTGATTGGTAAAACAATTAGTTTCTTTTTCTTTGGCGCAGTCTTCCTTTTTAAAAAAAAAAGAATTCTTAACCATTAATTTTCTTTTTTTTATTTCTTCCCCTAATCGCGACCCTTAACACTCACAATCATCTTGATTTATTCCTCCGAAAAATTTTAACCTCGAAACCGGCTCTTGAAATCGAAACATCAGACTATAAAAATCGAAATCAACAATTTGCGTCCTGGGAGCTTGTGATTTACGACAAACGTATTCGGCCAAACAAATAAAACTTTTTTTTTTCGATCCTCGGTTTTCAAATTTCACATAAAACAAACAAATTACAAAATTAGAAACTAGTCGGGGCCGGCGCCACGTGGCTCCGTATATACGCGGGCGACATCGTCTTATTTGTTTGGAAAAACATAAAAACTCTGACCGTTTCCGTTGCTAATAAAACACCTCGTGCTTCCTTTATCGATTTTTAATTAATTTTCTATCTCTGAATCGATCCCGTTCTTTCATTATTTTTTTTTTTTGCAATCCGCTTACGACCTCTCGAAAATTTCCTTTTCACCCTTTTTATTTTCGAACTGTCGATTGTTCGACAGGGATTCTCGTTAACATTAAAACAAGGATTACAAAACGTTATCAGAAAATGAAAAAGTAAAAAAGGTGAATCCGCATCGAAACGTAAAAGGAGAAAAGAAGGGAGGAGGAGGGGGAATCTCGAAGAGGGCAATAATATTACAAATCGATGCCACTTCCCTTTCCTCCTTAAATTTCAAATATCAAAAGCAATAAAAGTTCTCGGCTTTCTATATTTTCGTAATATTTATCTAGAATTTCAAAATGAAAATTTTCACAGGAGCCTCAATAAGACTGCTGAGCAGTAAAAAAATTACCGGCAGTATATTATACGACACTCTCTGGCAGTTACGTAACCGTCAAAATAACCGGTTCCGGGGTAGTAAAAAAAAATTGAAATTTGGAGTTTAATGGAAGCAGGTGATAGACAGGCTTCCTCAGGTACGAAGCACTACGAAACCCCACGCCTAGTCGTTTGAAGGGCAGCTGCGCAATGAAGCGAATTGTACCATCCGGTATTGCTACGTCACGGTAGTTGGGTATTTGTCATATTCTAGACGTACTCTTTTTTTTTTTTTATTTAATCAACATCTGTTAAGGTATGTTTACATTGGCGCGAAATTTGAAACTAGAAAACGATCAAATTGGTCGATTTAAAAAATCGTTTTAATCGATAAATTCTACCCAAGGCAGGATTTCGAGTGAAATAAATAAGTAAAATTTGCAGAAGATTATTTAATTTTCTACGAAACAATTTTTAGCAAAACAGTTTTCTTCCAAACAATCTCGTGCAAAACAATTTCAAGCGAAACAACTTTCTGCTGAAGAATTTTGTGCGAATTCATTTTCTACTTAACAGTTTTTTTGCAAAAAAATTTTCTGCAAAACAATTTGTTAGTGCAATTGCATTTTCTACAAAACAATTTACTGCAAAGCAGTGTCGAGCAAAACAATTTTTTGTAAAAGAATGTCGAGCAAACAATTTTCTGCAAAACTGCGTCAAGCAAAACAATATCCTGCAAAACAATTTAGTGCAATTGCATTTTCTACAAAACAATTTTCTGCCAAACAATTTGGTACAAAAAAATTTACTGCAAAACAGTGTCGAGCAAAACCATTTTTTTAAAACAATATTCTGCAAAACAGTATTGAGCAAAACAATTTTTTGTAAAAGAATGTCGAGCAAACAATTTTCTGCAAAACTGCGTCAAGCAAAACAATATCCTGCAAAACAATTTAGTGCCATTGCATTTTCTACTAAACAATTTTCTGGAAAACAATTTGGTGCAAAACAATTTACTGCAAAACCGTGTCGAGCAAAACAATTTTTTTAAAACAATATTCTGCAAAACAGTGTTGAGCAAAACAATTTTCTAGAAAACGATTTATTGCAAAACAATTTACTTCAAAACAGTGTCGAGCAAAACAATTTTTTTATAAAGCAATATTGTAAAGAACAATCTCCTGCAAAAAAAATGTTGTAAAAAACAATTTTGTGCAAAAAACTTTGTGCATCAGGGGAACTAATCATATCTCAGATTAATTCCTTTACAAAAATCAAAACTTTTGGCATTAGTCAAACTTGAATGGAGGAGTGCTTCGGGCACTTATTGCGTTCGTCCAGCCATTTGCATCATGTAGGAAAAAATCGAGGGGAAGAGAAGAATTGACCTCAACAATTTTTCTTGTTCGTGCGACAAGTGAATCGGGTCAGTCTGTCTGTGGGGTTGTTCCCAGCTGTTTCTGATCTTGAATGATACTAAAAAATCTTTAGAAATACAGTCTAAGCTTAACCACGAGTACCGCTTTGGAGGAAGAAAACATTGGCGCGAAATTCGAAAACCGGAAAAGCATTCACTAAAATTGTTTTACTCTCCCCTTCCCTTCGCGAGGGACTAGAAAGACGATATCCCGAGTTCCCCGAGACCGCGTAACGAGAAAGTTTTACTCGAAAGGGTAATGCAGAGAGGTTGTTTGCAAACAAAAGGTCTAGTTTACCAAAGGTTATTGATTTCCCCTTAACAGATTTCGAGTATTTGTCGATGAACGTGTACCGCATTTTGAAAATTTCAACAGAGTCGAGGGTTCCGAGTGCTCATTTTTTCCCCCCTTCTCGTTTCCCATGCTTTTCATTTGGCTGATCTCCAAAAAAATCATTGTTAGCGTGTTTTTTTTCAATATACACCAGACATTATGTTTATCCAGAGCGAAATAATCAACAAGAATAAGAATTGAATAAGAATTGAGTTTTCTTAGAAAATTGACTTTGTGCTAAATTCCTCAATGAAAGTCACGATAATTACTTGAAATTATCAGCTTGTCCGGATATCGATGAATGAAGCGAATTAATCGTTGATAAAAATAAAAAAATAAAGATTTTATAAACGTCATTCTTTGGGATATAAGGAAAGAAATTACGTCATTTAAATACGTGACAGTACATAAATCGACAATAAGTCATTGTTCATTATAAAATAAGGAGACAATCGAATAACTAGATTAATGAGCGAATTACAATCTCATTCTGAAACGAAAATTAAACCGGTGCTTAAATAATAAAATGCAACAGGAAGAGCGACTCAATGTAATTTTATAGTTCCTAGAATCGACTTACAAGTAAATACGGCTAAATTTTTATTAATATCCGATTTTGTTTTAGTAATTTTGCGCTTATATTAAAACACCAGCTAGTTTTTTTTTTCATTAGACTCTTCGATAATAAAATCTAATGTCCTGAAAGGTCGATGAACGAATATTAAATTTGCCGAAGATTTTCTTTTGAAGTTGTGGCGCTAGAGGAATATTTTTGTTTCACCTGTTTATCTATGGTCTTGACTAGTCCTAATTTAGCAAGGTGACCCTTTTTTAAAGCATCTGCTTTGTTAATTTCCTCCATGGATAATTTTATTTTAGATATTATTAAGTGAAGGAGAAAATAGTATCTTTTGTCTTGATGAGAAATATTGAATCTCTAGATTTTTAACTCTTGTCAATAACGAATAATTATTCAATTATAATAGTTTGTGCTGTGCGGTTCAAGTGCAAAATAAGATCAAACTTGTGGAATTTTCAGCCTTCCTCTTTTAGTTGTGACTTAATTGCTATTTTTTCAGCTTTCATTCTGCTTTCGCATCTAAAATTTTTAAAAAATGATCGGCAGCTTATACTTGAAAAGCCATAGATCCTAAAATCTTGTTTGAAACAATTATCGACACGTCTAAACTTGAAAACTGCTTTGTAAAAGGTTCATGCTTTCATTAAAGGTTGACTTTGAAAGTTTTACTAAGGTTTACTTGATTTGACAGTTTTGAACATTAAAAACCGCAAAGCAGATTGATTTTTTCCTCTTGTGAAGCGTTCCGCACTTGTTTTGGGCTGTCGAGAATATGATTTTATGCAGAAAATTATGAATTGTTGAGAAAGGTTTCTAGTTCAGTTTTAAGTTTCCTCTTGCTTGTTTCCCTGTGCTTAAGAAGAATACGAAAAGCTTTTTTTAGCTTTTCGTTGGCCATGATCAATTTTTTGTGACTTTTTCTGGAAAAATTTTTACAAAGTCTTCCTTTCCCTTTGATCTCGTCCTAAATTATGGTCAGGAAGAACTTATAATTGGTTCTTGGAAACATGTGCTTTATATCCTCCATATTCCTTCATTTTATTCTCCACCTTTTGAAGTTTCCTACGTCATTTTCCCACGTATTTCATCTTCTTCCGTACTTTCAAGTATTGTTATCGAGAATTTTTTAATTTTTTATACGAGGGAGAATGTTTTACGAGTTTGAGAAAATATTCTCTTAACGCTTAATTTATCGAACGGTGTCATATGGCACCTCACGTTCCCACAAAAATCAACCCTCATTATTTAAAATGAATACTGCCTTCTTTAGTTTATTTGGCCTAAAAATTCCAGAAAATTCCCCATGAACATTAAGAAAAAACTCGATTATTTACAGACTTAATGCCACTCACTCCCAGCCTTGTAAAAAGCCTTTTCAAATTCCTAACTTCTTCGATTTTAAACAAAAAATAATATCCCCTCCCCGCTCATTTTTTTTAAAAAAAAAATCCTTTTCACTTGCTCTTTTTTTTTCATTTTCTTTATAAAAAGAACTCACTCCTTTTTTTTAAAATTCAAAAGTTTTATTGCCTAATTAACTCCTCGGTCGCCGGGATTATAAGTACTTTATTTTTAGTTTGATAACAAAATGTAAAACAGATGAAGAGAATGGTGGAGACCTCGTTAAATTCAGCTAAATTTTATTAAAAAATCCTTTCTCACCTTTTTATTAAAATTTATTCGCACTTGAACAACGTGTGGCGAAAGGCTACCGCATTACCGCGCGTGGAATCTCGGCGCGGCGGAAATATCGGCTAAAAGCCTGTGAAAAAATTCTCATTAACTTTTGTCCCCTGTCGAGAGCCACGGAGCTAATTTAGAAAAAACTCTTAAATCATTATTCATCCCCGCTTTACAACTACACAAACTTTATCATTTTTTTTTTTACTCCTGGCTTCTTTTATAATGTTACCGGGGAAAATCGGCACGATTTGCGGTGTTTTAGCGTTGGTAAGGCAAAAATAAAAAAAATAGATGTACATGTTGAAACCCGCAACCGAGATTTCAGACCGTTCCGTGACTTTCTCTGGAAATTTCAACTCTATTATTGCTTTATAATTCCCCATTTCCAATTACTCTGTCATGTGGGCTTTTCTACATCACCTATACTCCAAAAAAGATTTAAACGATTTTCCGGAAATGTTGTTTTTTCCCCTTTTCCCTCTTGAACATATCCTTGACCGATGCGCATGACTTCTAATGATCCAAATCCATTGGAATCCCCGAATAATAAAGAGAAAAATAAACGAGAGGAAAAAAAATACATCCGTTCCTCGAAAAAAAAAAAGGAGAAAAAACATTGGAGAAACGTTTTAATTTGGTTGATGAAGGGAATAAAGGCATAAGTGGGATAGCGAAGGTTGTCCAATCGGATCCCGAACTTCGATCCCAAAGGAGAGCTTTACAATTATTGATAATTTTTTTTTTTTTTTTTTTTGGAAAAAAAACGTCGAGATTTAACGAGCGAACTCCCGTGAATCTCTCAACCCCCTGTTTTTTTCCGAATGGAAAGAGAGATCGATTTCCTGATTGCGAAAATCCTATCTTTCATGATAATTTCGGATTTTTGATTTTTGGAGTTACATCTTTACGGTCGTAGGTTAAAATATATGATTACTTATTTAATTGGCCATTTTTAAATTACGAAACAAAAATTTTTCCAGGTCCAGCTTTTAGTTTGGTGTCAGCATTGACAAAAAACTTCACAGTTCAAAATATTTGAGAAAATTTGAAACTTTTAGGTTTCACTGGGGGATGAAACCTTTTCGGTTTCAAATTGAATGCAAACGAGTTTCAAATAATACTTTCCTGAAACTATTTACACAAAAATTTTCAATTTGAAGTCAAAAAGTTTCAATTTTGAAACTTTTTTGACTTCAAATTGAAACTTTTAGGCTGAAACTCTTTTTTTTCTCAAATGAGAATATTATTTTGAACTGTGTTGATTTTGAAAATTTTGAAGAAAAAGAATTTTTCAAATAAATCTGCAAATAATCGCAAACACCCAGAAAACGTCAAAAATTGATTAAAATAATCGAACAAGGTTGTAAAATGTCGAAAGGTGCCAGAAAACAGTCGACAATCTCACGCTCTAGTCAAAAGTTGTCAAAACCATTAAAAATAGCCTTAAAAAGCCATAGACTGCCAGAAAACACTTAAAAATAGCCAAAAACAGTCAAAAGTAACCTTAAATATGTGAAAATAGCCAGAAAATGTCAAAAAATTTCTGAACACAGCCCTAAATAGGCAAGGTATGTCAAAAAACCGTTTAGATGCCCAGAAAATGTCTAAAATTGCCAAACAACCATTCGAAAATACCCGGAAAAATTCAAAAACAGCCAGAAACATTCGAAAATGATCTTTAAATGGAAAAAATTGTCCGAAAATTTAATAAATATCCTCCAAACATTTATAATACCAAGGATTTAAAAACTGACTGAAAAAGTCAAAATAGGAAAAAAAAAGTCAGAAATTGGCTGAAAAATGTGAAAAATTGCCAAAAATCAGTCACAATTGTCAAAGATTGCCCAAAAATTATTAGTTAACAGCCAAAAAATGTCAAAAATCAGTCGAAAATAGCCAGACAGCCAAAAATAGTTAAAACCTAATTTTTTTTTTTTTTTAAATTTTCCCATAAAAAATTTGAGAATAGCTGAGAGAGACTTATCTTCAGGAATCGATGAAGATACGTTTGAGAGACGAGCAGAGGGGGATAAAAATGGGGCCATTGCCTAACATGCTCATCTTTTAAGTCCAAATTCAACTACGTTCCTTATTTATTTTCAATTTTCTAGCCATATTCATCTTTCGAAAGGAAAAAAAAAATTGAGTTGAAAAACTGACCACATTTTCAATTTTCATCCTGACAATAGTCTTCTTTGGTTTCGAAAAATCATTTCAACGGTGCAATTGATACAAGCTATCTGATTCGGATCACTTAAATCTACCGTATAAAGAAGTATGAAGTCTGCCACCCATGGAGAATATAACAGTTCCGCATCAAAAAAATATGTTGACGGACATTCCATTTAACGTAGCGTTACACTACAAAAATTTTCGATGTAACACGATACCCAAACCCGACAAATAACTTATATTTTTGTTTCATTTTTTTTTTTTCGCCGATCGGGGAAAAAAACATTTTCCAAGCGAAAAGGTCATTCTGCATTGCTGGGAAAAAAAAATCAAAACAATTTTCGAGCTTTAATGAACGTCGACGACCCATGGGGATGCTGCCGTTTTCATTCGCCCGATAAGCATGTTTCGAATTGCGAATATCGAACGAATTTCGGTATGTGCATAAATTGAAAAGGTCCTCGCTGTTCCGAAACAACACGACATCGACACAAGCAATTAAGATCATTTCAATCGATATAAATGATTCGTCGGGGACGGAAATGCATTTTCAGGGCGTGGCAAATCCTTTGGAAAGCTCTAAGAATTTTCCCGAGGTACATCCTTTGCTTTGGCTTTTATTTGATGTGGCCGGCCAGAGTTTCCCCACGAAACCTTTTCTAGGAAATTATTTTAAATATTTAATGTAAGGGGGAACAACGCTCCACGACTTTTGTAATCCAGTTCCTTTTTCCCGAAAGAAAAGGAAAAGAGAAAAAGTAAAAAAATAAAAAAAAAAACAAATAAAACAAAAACCGAAGTAGTAATTCATAATTAACAACAGCTGAGCACAATAAATTAAAGTGTTTGTATAGATATTGTTTACGTCTTAGAAAGTTTGGTGTAGTGGGAGAGATATACAGAGTATAAACTTGGAAAGTTAGATCAAACAGCAGTTTGAAAGGCACATTCGGAATCGACGTTTTTCTTCTCCTTCTTCCCCTTTTTCCCCTCTCCCCCTTTTCAACATCTCGGCTTTCCGATGTATAAACTTGATTCGGGTATTTGACGCTTGATGCTCGTTCCGTGACACATAAATGAATTATGTTTGTTAATATCTGGTAGGCGTGGGGCAAACTTTGAAATTAAGACGACAAATCAAAAGCATCGAATCGAGCTTTCAAAACGTTTTGTTGATTTTTTTCCCCGTTAAATTTTTAAGAGAGAGGATTTTGGCATTTGATTTTGACCCGGCATAAAAATTAGCGGTTTTAGTTATTTGTTTTTTTTTTAAATTTGGAAAGTGGTGCCAGATTTTGTTATTAGGAAACACTTGAATAGTGAAGATCTGTTAAAACCTTTAGAGGCACGAGGTGGGCCCATATAGCCGTCTTTTGTTTCGCACGGTAAAGTTATTCCATCAAATCCAAGATAGTAGCAGGCAGAGTTTTTCAGATAAAACTTTAAGGGCTAATTTTTAGAGTTTTGAAAATTTTTAATATTAAATAAGGGTCAGATGATATTTTTTTATTTAAATAAAATTTTTAACTGGTAACTCTTTTTTGTTTTAGGTAAGTTTCATAAAGATTTCGACTACTACTGGTGGCTCCTCAGTTCAAAATAATATTCTCATTTGAGAAAAAAAAGAGGTTCAGCCTAAAAGTTTCAGGAAAGTATCATTTGAAACTCGTTTACATTCAATTTGAAACCGAAAAGATTTCATCCCCCAGTGAAACCTAAAAGTTTCAAATTTTCTCAAATATTTTGAACTGTGCTCACAAGTCAAATCATGGAAGGATAAGGTTTGTTTTAAAAAATAGCGCTCAACGAAAAACGTTCAGTGAGATTTGAGTAGTTAAGTCCAAAAAGGACACTTTTTAATGTTTAGCTTACGGGGGAAGTGCCCTTCTTGCTTGTAACTCCTCATTTTTAAATAAGTTTCGACTTCGAATACAGTATTTTTTTAAACTTACAATTTCTCTTGCTTGGACTTTTTTTAAGTAAAAGCTTGGGCTGTACCAGCCGGCACAAGACTACACTCTAATTCTAGTTTGAACCCTCTTTGGGATAGCAATTCTGAGGGATGTCAGTACTCTTAGAATTTTTTTTGCTTAAAAATTTTTTTCTTCAGTTTATAAAATTTTGCTTTAAGCCTTTTTTTTTCTTTTCGAAAAATTCCATTTAAATTTTTTAGTGTTTGAAAAATCCTTATTTCTTAACCCTGGCAAACTAGCAAACAAGGAAATTACCTTTTGCATAATTGGTTGAGTCTCCCTTTGTTGATTAGTCTCAATTAACATTGCTAAGCTAGTGATAATTGATTTCTGTAAGGCTTAACGCACTGTGCTCTGACGATTTATATATGACAGAATTTGAGCGTCACTTTTGATAGCTTGAAAAGCTCGATAAGCAAAGTGCTCCTCAACATCGTAGATTATTTACTAAAGCGTGGACTATGTAGGCTTCGCTCCCCAGCAGAATTTATTTTTTGACTGCAACTTTTAACAAGAAACACCAATTTCTTTTTCCTTTAAGCAAAAATCACTAAGTTCTAATTATTCTTTTCCCGAAAGAAAATCTCATTCATCGATTCCCGATAGGTCACTATATCATAACTTTTATATAGCCTCTAAGTTATAAAGTGTTGACGTGGCTAATGTCCCGTGTTTTATGCCTTATGCCTCTTTTTCCATGACAATAAAGAAAAGTTATTGAAAAAAAAGGTTAGAATTGGGAAAAAAAATACTTTTCTTTTTTTGATCCCTTTGATTTTTACATCATTTTATTACCGATAAAATTCGTTTTCGTTTTTATCTTGCGGTATCTCCATACACGTTTAGTTTTTTCTTTTTCCTTTTTTTTTTTTTCCCCGATTAATCCATGACATCCAGCACTGATGCGTTAATGGCAAATATCGTTTTGTTTTCAAAGAACGAACCGACCGGCCGAGATCCCACGATATCCATTGAACCAAGCCGAACAAGGACGATTCATTCACTTTATTTCTCATTATTACTTCTTTTTACTAAATTTCGGGTGTCCTTTTTATTTTTAGTTTTTATAAAATCAGTTACAAATAACCCAAACAAAGGACGTATGTCAATTTGTTTGGGTGGGCAGTACCTTGACTAACCACACTAATCCGGAATAAAGCTTAAATTATTCGTATTTAATGCACGAATATCGTTGATCTACGTCCGGAACGCGAAAAATGCTTGAATCACAGGAAGTTATCGCTGTTTTTTTGTGCATATCTCGATCAAGGCACTGGTTCCGCTTCACAAAGCCCTTTTTTTTGTTAGTTCTATTTCTGTTTTGATGATTAAGCTCCCAGAAATGCAGAACAGAAGAGGAATAGAATTCACTGAAGCCTTTTGAAATAGAGAGCGTGCATTGGCTAGAAAACCGACCTGACGCTGGTTTAAACAAAACAAAGAAGGCGTAGAATCTAACCAATTATTCCCATTCGATCTCAGGCACGAACTCGCTCTTCCAGAGGACGCAGGAAAAATATCAGAAGCAGCAGAATTGCAGCTAAGCTGCTTTTTATTTTTAACAAAAAAAAATTGGCTAAAACTCTAAGAAGACAGGGTAAACTATTGACTAGTCCATAAAAGCCCTGTCTTTTTAGAATTTTTTTTAACAAGCTGAAATTTTGGAAAGTATAGTCTCATTGTTTTGTGGAAAATATTTCAATTCCGCTTTATTTCCATTCTTTTTTATTTATTGGAAGATCTCGGGATGGAGAACAAATTTAGACGACATATGATTTTTATGCCAACATGTTTCGACACATATTGAGCCATTTTAAAGGCTAAAATCAACGGTTAAACACGTTAAAACGGACGACAGAAACTTAAATAATCTAAGCAGTAATTGTACAAATACCTGGTTTAAATTTTTTTATGTATCATTCTTTTTTATTTTTTTATTTATTTTATTTTATTTTTATTTTATTTTTATTTTATTTTTATTTTATTTTTATTTTATTTTTATTTTATTTTTATTTTATTTTTATTTTATTTTTATTTTATTTTTATTTTATTTTTATTTTATTTTATTTTATTTTATTTTTATTTATCACTCTTTTTTATTTATTATTTATTTTTTATTTATCATTCATTTTTATCATTCTTTTTTATTCGAAAAAAAATCACAAAAATGTTGGGCAAAAAAACTACATTATTGCTGGATTGAATTTTTCAGTCCGATTTTTAAAAACTGCAAGAGCAAAATGGCGCTTTTATTCGAGGTGCGCACCGGGATTTTCCCGCCAAAGCTTACCACAAAGTCCCCACATTTTTGCGCTTTATTACGCATAGAAGCAGCAATCGAACAGACAATAAAACTTAAAACCCGGGGAATCCGGAATGATACACCCGAAGGAGAAAGTTAAAGACAAACCACGAAGTTGATCCTCGGGGCAACTTCTCGGGCGTTTATCTACAAATCAGATAAATAAATTTGTCTTATCCTTGACCTTATCTGGTGATCTACCGGTGGCAAAAGTCAAAAACTTCACGACCGATCTACTTTTCGACGCTTTGTGTAAATAACCCGATGTTATCGACGTCATCATCTCGGTAACGTTAATAGCCGAAAGCATTTCGGAACGTAGGATACCTATTAATTATTAACGACGCGAGCAAATCGATGCATACCCAGGAATCGATCCAAATTCGGGGAGGGGGGGATGCCTCTGAGGCTTTTAAGTATAAGGAAACAAATGGACGATAGGTGATTCGGTATGGAACCACCTGCGACTAAAATAGCTTTCACGGTTCGAAATTTTGCGTCAGCAAATTTTTTTTCAAAGATTGTTTGGGAAAGGGAGAAAACCCGATAAACGAATTCAGCTTCATATGAATAAAGGCAGATGCTGCAGAAAAAAAGGGACTGGTGAAAAAATAGAGATTCCTTTTTTTTTATTCGACATCTGTATTAGGGAAGATAATACAAAATGACATATGACCTTTTTCGATTTTTATTGAAAGTGCTGAGTTCAAGTTGGTGGTAGACGACGGAGATTTGGCCGGTAAGTGCTCGGAATATAACATTTTGTTTTTGCTGGTAGCTAATGAGTCCAATTTGATGGCAAAACCCTCAAATGACCTTTCAGTCAGCCGCAGGAGTTATCTTAGTATTCCCAACTTCTCACAAGTGCCACAAGTGGACAGAACTGTCGGAACGATTGTGAGGAATTCACTGGTCTAAGCCGATCAAACCAACTTAGGTTAGATTACCATTTTGACATGTCAGAAACAAGAAAAAACTACAATTTTGTCTCACGTCTCAGAAAATGGAAGAACACACCAATGGCATTTGCAGAGGCCATGCAGAAATCGCGTGCGATTTGCGTGCTAAACTGTTCAAACTTACTTAAAATAATCGCTTATGGGGAAAGATGTATGAAATTCTAATTAACTGAGTTCTAAAGAGCAAAGCAACGAAGCATAAATCGAATTTATTGAAGCATTATTCTCCAAAAAAAAGGACCGGTATTCCTCAATTTTTTTTTTTTATTAGCTTCAAGAGACTAAAAACTTTTTTTTCGCGCGCGACTTGTTTAATTCATTCATTGACGATCTAAATGAGAAAATGAAAGTCAGTAGACTAGAAACAATTCAAAACGCGGGAAAATGAATTTGATTTGAAAATTTCATGTTATATTTATTTATTTGTGGAGTACTTTTAGTTTCATATTCATTAGTTTATATATGTTTGTGGCAATAACCAGATTTGGTAGAGTATGAGTTTAGGCCAAGCTAAAGATGCGGGTGGGACTGTCAAGCTTTTTGGGTGAATGGTCCAAGCGATAAAAGAAGCGTGGCCCGCCATTCGGGAACCATCCGATCCGCATTTCTGGATCCTCTATCTTCCCAACTAAGCCAAGGTCTACCATCCTAAATTTGTCTTATTGTCAGCAACGGGGAATACCCCGCCCACTGAAGCCAACGTGCCTGGATCACACTGAAGGTCTAAGGCAGTCTTCTGAGCCTTTAGATCGGATCTCCTTATTACGCCTCTAAAATAATTCTTTTAGGTGAAGATGGAACACTTGTTCTTTGCTACTCTCTCTGCATTACCTGAAACCGGACATTGACGCCAACATGTACAAACATGCGCGTGCCATTAATGCATGTTCTTACAAGCTGCATTTTAATTTTTATTTTTCACAACTCTTGAATAACCCTAAAAAAAAGCATCATAGAAATTAAAACATTACAAACTTTCATTTTTTATAATCCCATTTTATTTCCTTTTGTTTATAATAATATTTTGCAAGAAACAAAAAATAATGTGCATAAAAATAAATCAACCCTGCAACACCGATGTAATATTATAAATTTGATTTTATTCATTTTTTCTCGAAATTTGTCGTTTTTTTTGGGGGGGGGGGGGGGGGGGGAGGAATGTCGAGTCGTTCGTTTTTTTCCCCCGTAGGCTACACGAAAAAATAAACGCGATAGAGTTTATTTTTTTCGTATATAAAATATGCCATTATTTTTAAAAATAGTTTTTCTATTATTATTGTTTAACCAGGACGATTTTAGTGTCAATAAACGATGGCACTGCGACACAAGAGTTGACTCATTTCGATTCGACCGAGTGTTCCTTAACAATATAACAATTATTTCGAGTAGCTTCCCGATGATTTCGTGCTTTATTGGATCCGTTAGATTCTTTTGTTTTCGATTTCTGCACCTTGTTTTTTACGTTCATTAGAAAATGATTCGTCAAGATTTTTAAAAAGGGAAAAATTAAGGATAAATATAAGGAAATTTGATGATTGGATTGTTCGCATGGAAATTATTAAATTTGATTTTTTGAATGGAGGATGAAAATGCAAAACGGAAATTATTTAATAAGATTAAATCAGTGTTAAACGTAAGGTCATATTTAATTATATATGGGTGCCGCCATCGGTAGATTATTGCCTATTTTTTGGGGGGACATTGCAGGCTGAGTCAGTGACACAAGGAATCCAAATCTAATTCTTGTCGTAGAAATTTTTTAAAATGTAAAATCGTTCAAAAATCAAAGATTTTAAATTAGCTTTGCACCAAAAATTTGGTTTTATATTCGTGAAAAGAGCTTCTTTGAGAACCCCAGCAACACTCTTTCAGTAGCTTTGTATTTTAGAAGAAAATGGCCATACTCTAGGTGACTTCTAAATTTTCATTCATTGTTTCATTTTCTGACTATTTCAATTCTGCCCTAGAAAACAAGAACGGGCATCTAAAACTTTTTAATCCCACTTACGGTCTCAAAGCGAGACTTATAATCACTCAACTTGAAATCTCATTCATGTTCACAACTTCCGAGACAACAAGTATATTCACGGGACAAATTGCCGCGATGTTAAAAACGATGTAAAATATAACCGGCAATCTAATTATAACGTTTATGGTTATTTCTTTTTAAATCATTATAATAACTTTGTTATAATTTGTCTTGTGTGTTTCTGCTTGAAAATTAGACTACCATCTCCCGAACAAAAAAAATTTATAATTAATAATTAAAGTCTTTTAAAAAATTTTCCCCGATCTTAACAAAAAAAAGTGTTTATTTAATTTTCTTTTTTTTTTCTTCTCCGAGAAAAAAAGATTTTAAATTTTTGTTTGTTTAAACTCTCGTTAAGTTTTTTTTTTTATTCGACCGAATTTGTTAGTAGTTTCTTTTCAAGTTTTAAACGAAAAGTCAAGAGACTTGGTATAAAATATTCATTTGGGACATGATTGGATTGCTAATGCTGAGTCTCCACTAGTTGATTAACTAAGAACGTTGATTAACTAAGTTCGTGAGTTAATCAACGTACCGGAAGTACTTTGATTTTGAAGATGACGGAATTTCCCAACATCTCGCCGCCATCTTCCTACCATATTTCAGGGCTTAGCATTACTTTTATTTAAATCAAAGGATTAAAATTGATAGTTGTACATACCTTTCGAAAGCTCGTAAGAAGAGCTATCTTTTCATATCGATCATTCCATTCTTTTTTATGTGAAATGATTCTTCTTCGGTGTTTATTTTATTTTCAATATAAACACTAGCAGAAGTCAACAAAAGAATGGAACTCGGACAAGTTGCGGTTTCTGATACATTCGTCTAGTTGCATTCCTTTGTTGCCTTCTGCTAATGTTTATATTGAAAATAAAATAAACACTTAAAAAATCGTTGTGCACGAGAAAAATATTAAATCATGGATCTCAGGAGAAAGCTCTCGCCACGAGCTTTCGAAAGGTATGTACAACTATCAATATTAATACTTAGATTTAAATAAAAGTGATGTTAAGCCCTGAAATATGGTAGGAAGATGGCGGCGAGATGTTGGGAAATTCCGTCATCTTCAAAATCAAAGTACTTCCGGTAGGTTGATTAACTCACGAACTTAGTTAATCAACGTTCTTAGTTAATCAACTAGTGGAGACTCAGCATAAGAGCAACAAAAAAAAAGTTTTCGTTACGCGATTCCTTTCTTTTTTTTTCTTTTTTTTCCCCTTTCCGCCTTTGTTAAATTTTTTTTAAACTTTTTTTTTATTACGCATAATCTTTCAAAAGGACGAGGGAATTCCGCGGAATCGCGTGCAACTCGGAAATCGTTTACCGGGATGAAACGAAAAATGAAAAAATTTCGAGCGTTTATCCCGCGTAAAGAGCGATGCTAAGCCAGTCGGACTTCTCCGCAATAAAATAAAAAAGACTTTTATGACACTTCGTTCTTTACTTTCAAAATACGACTTTAATAAAAGAAGAGAAATGAAAAATATCCGGAGAAAAAAATAAAATAATGTTTTGAATTATGATAGACTTCTGCTTGTCTCAGTTCGGTAAAAAACGTACTTTTTTACCCCATTTCTTTTTTCTGCAACCTGCGCACTCTCCCAAAAAAATGGTTTTAGCTTATTTTATCCCGGCATTGCAGAGTGGGAAGCCCCGCATCACAGACTCGTACCCAGGCGGAATTATCCTGCACCGCTGTGCTCCAAACCGGCAATGTCGTCATCTTATCTCCACTGTAAGGGTTCTTAAAAATTTAGGGCTCCTAATAGTCCCTGTTACCTGCAAAATTGCTCGCCAACCCGAACATGACCCCCCCAAGGATTTATTTTGGGCCATGAATTCGCCTTTGCGCTTTACTTTCAAAAAACCGCATTCCCTTTGGGTTGGCGCAACTAGAGTCCACGTTTCACGATGTTTCATAATAATTTTCGATGTTCCATCAATTTCAGGATGTTCCAGTATTTTCGAAATGTTTCTTCAACTTTACATTGTTTCACAAAATTCACAATAATTTCACCATTTTTCATAATTTTTACAATGTTGTGGAAATTTCAGGATGTTTCATAAAGTTGACGATGTTTCACAAAATTCACAATAATTTCAGGATGTTTCATAATTTTCACAATGTTGCGAAAATTTCAGGATATTTCATAAAGTTTACGATGTTTCACAAAATTCACAATAATTTCAGGATGTTTCATAAGTTTTATAATTTTCACAATGTTGAAAAATTTAAGAATGTTTCACAAATTTCAAAATGTTTCCTACAGTTCACAATTTTCCTATATTTTAGGATGTTTCGTAAAAGTTAACAATGTTTCACAAAATTCACGATGGTTTCACGATGGCTTCTGAGTGGCCACTGTGACTCACAGGCGTTAGAATCTTTAAAAAAAACATCCCGTTTAAATTGTTTGCATCTCAGCACGATTAAGGAAAAAAACCTTTCTCTCATATTCAAATGGAGATTTTAGAAAATTGATTTAATATCAAAAAAAAAGAGGAGGAAAGGCAAGAATGACGTGAGAGGAGGTTGACACGAAAGATGGAAGCGAATTCGCTTATTCCAAATCGAGTCATGAATTATGGAGAAGTCCATTAATATGAGATCCCAAGAGTGACGGAGAACGTATGCGTGTTGCTTGTGAGGAACGAAAATTATATTCGTTACACCAGTAGGTTTTCTACCTATCGGTAAAAAGGCTTATTTAAAAAAAAAAAAAAAACCGAGAGCGATCGGAAAATTGATATCCCATTTTCGCGACTCATAAATATTACTTCCATATTTTCCATTAGTATTCCGACCGGGAATATTCTAACAGATAAAACCGACGCTTCTTAATTCTTTTACTTTCCTTTTATTATGCGAGAAATATTTAAATTCGAAAATAATAGCTTATTAGAGGGATATTATTGTCTTGAGTAATATGTTTCAGTAGCGGTTCTTATAAGAGGAATAAAGGGAAGAATATTCTTTATAAAATCCCCATTTTCGTGTTTTATTTACGTCTAAAACCCGGTTGATTTATTCCGAGAATTAAATGACGAAATCCCGAAAACGTTGAATTTTTAAATGCGATGTAAAAATGATGTATGGTAAAGATTTCAGGTAAAAGCGCGAGGTGAAAATTCCCGGTTGGAAAAGTGCGTTTAATATTAGGAAGATTCTCGGCTCTACGTGACTTATCTTCTTAATGCACATGCTGTGATGTCATCACGGTACATGACATTCACTAAATTAAATATTCTAGATTATGTTCATTCAATTTTTCCTCCTTCAAGGTGTCTTTATCTCTTTATACAGGTACCACTTACATCTTTTCAGACCGTTTTAACCGTTTAAAATTATTTCGCAAAGTTTAAAGTTAATCGTTTACACTTTTTTGTTTGTTAAGTTCCATTGATTATTAATTTGTTACGCTTTTTTAGAAAAGATATAATTGAAGTGGTATAATTTTTTATTAGTGAAGCCTAATGAGACCCTGTTTAATTTTTTTTCCAAATTTTTGAGTTGAACCTCCAATTTAAAATGGTGGCATTCTTTTATGAAGAGATAATTAGAGGAAGCAGGTTTTGTGCTGTTGCCTCAGTGGAAAGTCTCGTGGAGCTTTAACTGGGTAGTCCTGGAATGGCTCATTTGTGCACCTGAGGGACTTTCAAGGTGTTAGTTCGTAATTTTGCCAACAGATGGAGACACTGAAATTTTAAAGAAAATCTTAATCCACGATTGTTTTGAAAATCTTGTACCATTGTTTTTTCACTCCAGGAAACTCTAAATTGCAAAATTTTTTTTTGAAATCTTAAAATAACTAAACATATTAACCTGCTTCATTTATTTTATAGGAAAAACGAACTACAGGAAAAAAGTACTTTTTAAAACAATTGTGGATTTAGATTTTCTTTAAAATTTCAGCGTCGCCATCTTTTGACAAAATTATGAACTAACGCCCTGAAAGTCTCTCTCATTCGCATCATAAGAAGACGGGGCGCTTATGGAATAACCTATAGTTTACCCGGTCTTCTTAGAGTTCGAGTAAATTTTTTTTCTAGTGAAAATAAAACTAAAAAAGGAGCTCTTTAGAGTAGTCTCTGTTTTTTTCTGCTTGCGCCCGGGCTGGGCTCGGGCCCGACTTCAAAGGAGCCCATCGGGTTCGGGCCGGGCTCGGGCCTAAATCTCAAATGTCGGGCCGGGCTCGGGCCGCCAAAACACGGCCCGAACTGGAGCCTAATCTGGGCCTGATTGGGTACAATTGTACTTTAAGCCAGAGCTTCATTTTGAGGCAGCCGAAGAACTTTTTGTTTTGCCCTTTTTACTCAATCTTCGCATTTTTTAGTCTCTATAAAATATCTTCGAGCACCAATTCTTGTTGATCTTCGTTTTACGGATGTTCATTTGCAGATCCTACTCATTGCTAGTCTCGTTAACACTGTTCAACAATTTAGATTGCCAATATCCTTCCCTAAAACATTTTAGCCATTAGCCTATTTTAAATTTTGACCGTTCCGCCTCCTGTAAATTGGTCGATTCTCCCATCTAATGGAAAACACGAGCTAACGTTTACGATATGGTTTGCTTTCATTTAGAGTACTAAGTGGTAAACTATAACCGATAATTATTTTAAGTACGGATGCATTAACGGGCTTTCCGCAACATTCAGGCTCTCTCTTCGCCCTCCTCCCCCTCCGAACCGCAAATTACCTTCCTAATTATATCACGGCCGATATCCCCCAATTTCAATTTTTCTCGCTCTATTGTTTTTTGTTTTTTTTTTTGAAACGTGCCGAAGAAAATCAAGCGAAAATTTCTTTCCTCCCACTAAAAAATAATAAAAATATATTATTTTTTCTTTTAAAGAATTGTCCTCTTAAGAAAAGTTCCAACTGTTTCTCAATGAAGAGCGTTAAAATTCCTCCTTGTATCCCGCAGAAAAAAAAATATCCGTCGAACCCACCCGAGGAAAAAAGAAAACGAGAAAAGAAAAAGGAAAAAGAGAAAATGCGATTAATTAACAAGTCAAAGAGTTTTTAATGAGACTACCCAGGTGTTAGTAAAAGTATGGAACACTACGCTTTCAACCGAGCATTCATAATTTGTTCTATGATATCACGGATTCTTATTTGACTATTATTTCAATAAATTAAACATTAATGAAGTGAAAAAATTATGATTGCGGGGGATTTTCTTGCGGACCATCAATGAAATTATAAATGTTGGTAATGCTCAATGGGCAGCGATTTTTTTTAAGTGCGAATTGTATGACCACCAAATTTTCATTTTGGCGCCATAACTACTTTCTCACTGCTTGCAGTATGGGCCATGTTTTATTACCCTGACATTGCCTCTAGTTGTTTGAGGTATTCGATATTTGGAAGGCGGTGAAAAGAATGTGAAGTAAAAATGAAAGTAGAAAATTGTCGGCCATTAAAAAATTTGAACGCCATTTTGAGCAACATGGCGAACTACATAGGCACGGTCTTATAAACAGGTCCGGAATCTCTTGTTGATTTCCATGGTAACCATGTCCCGAATTCTGTAGCCGATTTTAGTTCCATGTTTTTGCGCTGCATGTACAATTTACAACCAATAGGAATCAAATGTTGAAGGCGGCCATGTTTTGCCAAGAAGACTGCCACTGCTATTGGCTCTGAATTAAAACACTAGCGACACAGGTGTTAAAAAATGAACTATTTTCGGCGACATGATCGAGGACTAATCTGAGAGCAAAGATTCCGGACCTGTTTATAAGACCGTGTACATAGGAGACAATTTGCCTTCTGCTTTTTCTACCTACGCATTTTTTTTAAAGTGGAAGCAGAGCAAGAAAAAGATATTTCAGAACAAATCCTCCGTAAATAAGGCAACTTTGTCGCATTTTTCTGAATCCGGACGGCCACGTACACTGTCATGGCTGCCAAATTTTCTCCTGTGTAGTTCGCCATGTTGCTCAAAAGTGAACTTCAATTTTTAATGGCCGGTCTCTATTGTACGAGGGAGGTAATGTTGTTTTAATTTATAAAATAGTCGTTAAAAAGCGTCCGCGGGTATCAAGGATCAAATCGCTGCGATAATTGCCAATCTCCGACACGGAAACCGAACTTAAAGAAGAAGTATTGGCAGCCTGAGCGCGCGTGGATGTAAAGGGATAAACAATAGAATTTTTCTATGTTTTTATCGTTTTTCGGGAGCGCGCCGGCAATCTCGTTACCAAAGCAAACAAAACAGCTTATAAAATTGTTTGGAAAGTCTTTTACCGGACGGCAAAATAGAAAACAAATCTTTTGTTTAGATTTTTTTTTTCCTTGTTTGCCTTTTCTCGTTTGATAAACGATGGGGATTTTAACCCGGGTTGAGGAAGAATTAAATCGAATCGCAAAGGCAAAGGTTAAACGTTCGGAAAAGCGGGGAAGAGGGAAAAGGGGGGGGGGGGGGTGGATAAAATTCCCAGATATGAGCGATATGAATCGCCGGATGAAATCACAATAATATGACAATCGAGATTGGTAATTGCGTCACATGTCCGGATTAGCTCCAATGTATATTGTTTCAATCTCTTTGTCCGAGCGCTTTACTCCGGGATTCGACGAAGGAAAATCTCCAGAGATTTGTTTTTTCAGGAAAGGTTTTTACCTTTGAAGGTTTTTTCCCCAAACCGGAAACAATCGGGAGGGGGAAAGTACCTTTTCAAAATTAAAACGTGTTCGATGCAGGGAACCCCGTAAGTGGGTCGGAAAAAAAAAAAAAAGGTAATTTAATATTCCTTCGGTGAAATTTAGTTTATTATGTGTCCCGAACCTCGGGGGCTCTCAGGAGAGGTCTTCAAAACGTGTTGTTATTAACTTTTACATTTTATACCGGGGAAAAACGGAACGGGGGAAGTGGGATAAGAGTAAATAATTGCTCGTCCAATCGATTCGTTGCGTCAGCAATTTATCAGCTTCGCCTTTTTTTTTTTTTTTTACTCCTTTTCGCTTTTTAATTTTTCTCCATTCTTCGCGGTCAATTAACGTAAACCTCCTTTTTGAATTTTGAAAAGAAAAAGACAAATCGATGAGAAAAGTTGAATTGATTACATCCATTAAAATCGTTACGTGGCATTGTCTGGCTTTGCCCCTTAAGTTTCTAATTTTCTCCTTCCTCAAACATTTAATCAAAATCCCAACCATAATTAACCGGCGGTGTATAGTAATTATTTTCAAAGGTAGCATTCGGGGCGGGGGGGTAACGGGGTAACGGGTTTCGGGTCGAGAAAAGCGTTTTCCGTTTTCTTCGACCGTAATGGCCGAGACCCATTTTCACCGTCTTAATCATTTCTCGTGAAATTTAATTCTCTCGTCATTGATACTCCGGGCGGGGAGAAATTGTTAATTTTGAAACGTTTGAGATATCGGCTTTTAAACGCCGAAATAATGAAACCCATTGCATTTTTCGAAAAAAAAAATAACATCAAAGAGAAGAAGAAGCGACGAAAAAGAATGATCGATTTATAAAAGAAAATGAATTAGCCCAGATTAATTAAAAAGAATAAAAAAAGAGAAATAAAAGAGGTGTGGATTGTTAAATTTGCCGTAAGAATGACTCGATTCCCTTGTCGTATTGTGTGTAACGCGGTCCGCGAATAATTACAGTCTCCTGGCTTCATTTCAAATGGATTTGAAGTTCTATGACAGATTTATAAAGACGGTTCACTGTGTCGATCCCGACTATTTCTTTTTTTTTTTAAGAATTTTACGATTATTGTTTTATAAAAATGGAATCGGGCGATTATCGTAATCTTGTAGTCGGTTTTAGTCAAAAGATGTCACAAGTGGATCGAATGACCTGACGTTTTTTTTGTTTTTTGTGTAAGATTAATTTTCATCGAGTTTAATATTCGTTAAATGTATCAGAAATTTTGTCATTTCGTCGGGAATTAAAATTGAAAGAGGCACTTCATGCGGTGCTCATGTATCGCACATTAATTAATAAAATCTCTTTGTCGAATCTTTCGAGTAGAATGATAGGCCTTTACTAATTTGTGTTTCCTTGTTTTTCAGGTAAGATGAATATGAATTCGGATGATTTTAATGTAAAGGCACCGGGGAAACGAGTGACTCGATGCGTAAGTTTTGGGTTGTCTGATTAGTAATAAGGGAGGCTTACGATTAAGTCTAGGAATTAAATTTGAAAAGAGTCTGCTTAGAGAATCAAAATAAACTTTCATTTGCCAAAATATTTTGCCTTGAGCCCTCTTGAGTCCGACGTGGCATTTCCCTTTGGAATAGTTCATGGAAAAGAACCGTAAAAAAATTTTGCCTGGAGTTCCACGTGGCATTTCGCGAGCTCATTATTACAAGGTTCCATCTCCAAAAAAAATTGGAAATAAATTTTTTTTAAAATTGATTTCTTTTTTGAATATTTTTCAAAGCTGTGCAATCAAAATATCGAAATTCTTCATAATAAAAGAGAATTTAATAAAATTAAAGGGTGCCATCTCCATTTCAAATGCAAAACTAGGTTTTATCTCCCTTTGTGTATAAATTTGAAGAATTTTTAGTCGTTTAAGCTGTGTCTACTCGAAACCCGTAAACCAGCTATATGCAGAGAGGTCGCCTAGGCTCGAAAACGAGCATGGCACCCAAAGAAGAAACCTTTCACATCGTTTCCTGTAAAATTTTAAAATATGGATATGGAACCTAATAATGAGCTCGCGATTTTGCTTTGGGAATGTTCATGAAAAAAAGCCTAAGTAAAAATTTTTTTCGAGTCCGCAGTTAGAATTTCGAATAATGAAAGCCAAAGCTCTTAGAACAAGGTATTTGATCTGGCAATTTTCTAGACCTGAAGAACAAAAAAATTGGCTAAAAAGTTTGTGACTGATTACAAATTCGTCACTTTTCCATTTAATTTTACACGAGAACTTTTTAATTTTTTATTTTTTGGATTTTCACGCAACAAAGAAAGCTCCCGTTACTTTTCATAAAAAAATAAGGGTAGAAAATCCAAATAATTTATAGAACACAGTTAAGAAATAATTAAGTAGCTGCATAACCGGTCTTTTCTGGTGGTGACATGCAAACTATGCATAAAGATATTCATTGGAGCAAAGCTCGTTGCCAGTCGCATAATCACTCCATGTCGTGGTCGCCTCTCATTGGCCCTCGAAAATTCTATTGCGTGACTTTTTTGACTTTTCGATAACAATATTTTTTCCTGCCGGAGTTATTGAAACATATTTTTATTCATTTGATGAATTTCGCTGACGTTAGTCGTGATTTACTACGATAAAAACTCTTTTTTTGAATTCACGCTCCCTCTACTCCATATTTTTTTTTTTTACAAAACCATTACACTTAATTACTTCTGTCACGGTCGTGAAGAAGCCTGAATAATCTTTCGTCAATAATCCCCGGAGTTAATTATTTTGATTTGGACAGCCTAAGATAGATCTAGGTCGATGGCTGTGACATGGAGCGATGTGCAAACAGGAAACTTGGACATTTCAAAATAGCTTCGATATAATGATGGTATAGTAATCATGGGAAGTAGAAGTGACATGAATTATTTAACGTGGAATCCATTATCATTATTATTGCCATAGTCGTCGTCATCATCATCATCATCATCATCATCATCGGAGCTATTAATGGCAATTTAATTATCTTCGGGCAATTCACATGATTACATGTCTTTAATTTTTACCAAATTGATTGTTGCCATTATGGGATTGCGTTATGCGGAGGCGGGAAAGGGGTACGTCAAGCTTTTCAGTTTTCACCACGTAATTATCGCTTTCGACGTAATTTTTGTCGGTTATGAAAAGAGTTGTGGTCGATTTCATTAGGCATGTAAAGGGTCCAGAGCAGCACGGTGACGTCAGATGATTTTTTGTGGAAGGAAAGTTGGCCAGACTTGTGTGTAATTGTTTTGAGCCCTTTCCCGCCGAATTTTGGATAATCGACAGACAACAGATTTTTTTATCGTCAATTCTTCTGCTCAATCATTTTACGGCAGACATTTTTTCCATTAAAAATTATGCCAAAAAATTTTGACAAGTTTGTACGACCGATTATGTTTCTAAAAAAAATTAGTAGAAGTCGAGTGTTGATGAAATCGTTCCAAAGGGAAAACGATGCGATTTTAAATTAATTGGAAGCAAAACTCGAAAAGCTAGAAGACATAATTAAAGCAAAGAAAGGGGAGAAAGAGAGAGAGAGAGGGGGGGATGGGGCTAAACAAAATATCGGATGGAATTCTTTTCGCATTCTTGAATGACTTAGTTAACTTAGCTTTAACTTTATTTCGAAGATAACAATAGTTATGAAAAAAAATTCGTATTAAATCTCAAATCTCTTTACAAAAAGTTTTTTTTTTTTTCAAGTTTTTGGAATTCATACCTTTTGTACGGGAAAAAATGTAGGAAATATTTGGAATATTTACATATACATTTTCTTTTTATTCTTTTGTCGAGAAATATTTGACAAGTTTTCTCTCGGTTTTCCGGTCTTTTTTTTCTCTCTTTGTTTCCCTCGGACCTTGACATCAAATTGGATGAAAGCCCGCCATGCGGAAAAATTTATTAGTCAGACTGTTAAATATGCTCTAGTTTACTACTTTGCTGGAACTACAGGGCGGAAGTTCCACCGCAGCTTCCACGTCCTATAAATGCGATTCAGGGCCCTAGGCTTACGTCAATGGCCAACCCAACGTTGCGCAACCACCGTGTAAATTTCCCTAATCGAAAAAATGCGCCGGTGTTTGAACAAGGTCTGCAGCGCCTTCAGTGGCGTAACAATGTTACCCCTCAATCTTTTACAGCTTTTTATCTAGTGATAAATTTCTTTCCTACTAAAAGATCGGGGGCCCCTTTGACCTCGGGGCCCGCTCGCGATAGCGTGGGTAATTGCTGCGCTACTGAGCGTTTTATTTGCGCCCAAGCTCGACAGGCAAACTATTCTCAACTCAAATTTTTTCTAGCCCAATTATTTGAAAAAGCTGCAGCTGAAAAGACGTGACTGTTAAATACAAAGGGCAATCCTTACGATTTTCATTTATAATGATAGACAGTTAACGAGTGTCGATACGACGCCATTAGAAAATACTTTGGTGCCGGGGATAAAAGGAATGATATCGTAAAAACTTCATTATAAGTATCTGCCGTTCCCGACACTCCTTTTTTTGCCTTCTACGTAATAACCTTTATGAGAAAATGAAGACTGCAAATTTCTTTAAGCACTTCTACCCTATAATCATCTCATGTTTAATTTATTAATATTGTCATCAAATTTTTAGCGCGGAGGGAAAAGGGAGGGGGATATCGGTTAATTACACTCAACCGCGTGTGTTTAGTCAAAATTTCAAATCACGTCACTACTTTACCTTCCCTCCGTTTTGATTAACGTCGCGCGCTTTTCGTAAATTGGGCCCCTTCCGGTTTTTAGGTTACACGAATGAACGGTTCCAATTTCGATGTTGAAAAAAAAAACCACGAAGCGAAGAAAATTGAAGGGAGGCACTCGAAATTCTTTTAGTATATTATTCTCCAGGCGAAATTCCTTTCTTTTATCGAGATTTACTTTGGAAATTATCTTGACGGAGTCCCCTGACGAATTTCGTTGACGCATTCACAGTGCCTTGCGCCCCAATGCTGACGCGTCCCAACTGCGTTTCTTTTCTTTATAAATTCGAGGCAGGCGGATTCCCTCGCGGCTGGAAAACTTTTTAAATTTCGACAGGAAAAAAAACAAGAGAAAACGCAAATATTATTGTATAGGGTGATTTAAAAATTATGTAAGAGAGCAAGCTTAAATTGTTTTTTTATTTAGAGTATTAATTTTTTTGGCATTGAAAATTTTATAAAGAAGAGAAACATGTTGGGTTGAAAAAATAAATTTTTCGTTTGAAAGTACTTTTCTCAAATATTTTTTAAAATTCGATTGTGGCGAAATTTTTTTGCCAGACTAAGTTGTAAATTTGGATCTTGATTTTGTAACGAAAAGATTTTATGAATTCCCGGGAATTTAAAATATTTGAATTTATGGAATTCCTGGGAAAATTCTTGCTAACATCTTCCAAACCAGAAATATTCCGCTGCCACCAGTTTTTTTCCAAAGGACTTATGTTTAAAATCCTGAACTTGCGCCGAAGTTTTTGAGTTAACAAATGACTGAACTAGATTCTTGCTTCACAATTTGACAAGTAAACGAATTAACCAAAGTTCCCTCTACCCAAAATCACAGGATTTTTCCTTTGACAATATTTTTTACAAAAATTTAGCAAATCACATTTTGAAAAAATAGTCAAAAATTTCAGACTTTTTTGTAAAATAATTACCAAATTTATACAAAATTTTTACATGAAATTGTTTTGTAAAATTTTTACATCAAATTGTTTTGCAAAATTTTTACATGAAATTGTTTTGTAAAATTTTTACATCAAATTGTTTTGCAAAATTTTTACATGAAATTGTTTTGCAAAATTTTTACATAAAATTGTTTTGCAAAATTTTTACATAAAATTGTTTTGCAAAATTTTTACATAAAATTGTTTTGCAAAATTTTTACATAAAATTTTTATTTTACAAAATTTTAATAAATGCGCTGGAATTTTCGAAAATTTGAGGTTTTTCACAACTTTTACAAAAATTTAGCAAAAACCCTCCAAAATTTTACAAAGTTTTTTCAGAATGTGACTTAAAATTTTTTTCAAAAACAAGGATTTATGGATTGCTTTTTAAAAAAAAAGGTTTTAAAGGTTTTTGTCAGCATTTAACGGCTATCTGTCATCACAAGCTAAAAAGGAATCCCTTAATTTAAAAAGGTTATGAAAAGACGTGTCACGACCATCATATGATGTAAATTAATTAAAATCAAATTATAGGAGAAGTCGATTGTGCGGAACGAAGAAGGAGAGGTAGGGGGAGCGTTCCCGACTCAACACGACACTACATTTCGAGTTTTATCATTCGGTCTCACCTTTAATTACGTGACATATTTTTTATGAAAGTGATAAAACTAGAATTAACAAAATTTTTGCGTGTTGATTCGTCCATTTTGATACGCTGCAAAATATATCAGATAATGAAAGGTTCAAAGTAGCTCGCTTTTAATACATTAATGCTGACGGAATAAAAGCCAGCGTAAAACCGAATTTCGTAAAATATCCTTTCAGGTCGAGTAAGTTCTTTTCGCACGGTCGACCACAAAATAATTACAACTCCGTTACCTTTTACGAATATCTAAATAATAAAGTTTCCGCGGGGATTTTCATCGGCCTCAATGCTCGGGCTCGAGTGAACCCAAAAACTGCCATGCAACACGCAAACAATACTTTGGCCATATCCACGATCGATTGGCACCGTATTGCGGTTTACCCGAATCAATAAAAAACCGATTCTTTTCCCCCCCTAGGGGTCATCAAGATTTTTATCGATTAATCCTACTTAAAAATGACAATAACTTAATTGGAACGATTAGCTCGGTCCATTAATTAATGAAAGAGATAAGAACTTAACACCCTTTTCGTAAAACGAGTCCATAATCCCAGGTTCATTTTCTTTTGAGCTGAGATAAATTCAATGATAAATCAAAGGGATCGGGGAGTAAATCCGAAAAGGCAATTCATTATAATATCCGGTAATAATATATATGTTGCCGTTGTTTTGTTGTTGTTTGGGTTTTGGAAAGGGACTCATCAGCTATTTTGCAAGCAACCATCCTCTCTCTCTCTCTCTCTCGTGGCTCATGCAAATCGTTAACGAGGGTCGCTTCGGGTAAATACGAATGATGTTTCTAGCATTTAAAATTAGCACCGTGACACGGAGTCCTTTTCAAAACTTTACACGGGATCTCTCAGAAAATATAGCTTTCGTTTTCCTTTTCGAGTGCTTCACCTCTCCCCGTTCTGTAAAAAGATGACCTTTTTTAATGAGGTCATTTGATAGTTCCTTTCCGACCTTTTCCGGTTGTAAAAATTAAAAAAAATTACCTTCGATATCGTTTGTTTCGGTTTTTGTTTGCAAAAGGAAAATAAATCGTTTTTGAAAAAAGAATGAGAAGAACCCTTCAAAAAAAATTTTTTTTTTGTGAATGTAACTAGATTCGGATCCGCGCGTGTAAATAACATTTTTGAAAACGGAATAAAGCAGTTTGTTTTCTCATAATAGCCGGAGTCATAATGATTCCGTACAGAGAGTAATCAAAAAAACGGTTGTAAAAAATATGGAGATTACGGGATTTTTATGAGAGAATAAATCAGTTCCTACTTTGATAACGTGACGGCCATCGAGAGAACGAAGCTTTCAGCCGAAGCAACCCCCTCCCTTTTTTTTTTATTTTATTTATTTTACACAGCTCGAATGAATATTTATTAAATTTTTGCCAAGTGAAACGATTAATTAAAGGATTAATAAAGGATACAATTCCTGAATCTTCCCGTTTCTTTCTTTATTTTTTTGTTCCGAGAAAAAAAAGGCAATTACGAGTCATTAACGTAAATGCTGAATTTTTTTTTAAACGTAATTTATTTATCGGGAGAAATCGTAAATATTTTATACGTGAGAAAGAGGGGATGAAAAGCTTACGTATTACAAGAGAAAATAAAAGTAAACAGAGCGAAATAAATAAGTCCACCGTGTAAGATGTCACTGGGGTTTGCCTGCACAAGTCAGCAAATAAAAAGAATAATGGAAATAAATAAAAAAAGGTTGGGAGATGTTACAAGGGTTCGCTTAGAGTTTTGAAATCATGCGAAATTCTTCAAACCTACATGCCGCTTTTGCTTATTAATAAAAAAAAAATTCTTATGAAAAAGTTAGCGTACACAATACTTTGTTTAAATATTTTTGTGAGCACTATTTCGTCCAAACATTTTGTGAGCAACATGTAATTTGCTCATAAAATATTGACAAAATTTTTGGAAGAAACATTTTGACCAACAAATTTTTGTAAGCAACATTTTGACCAACAAATTTTTGTGAACAACATTTTGATCAACAAATTTTTGGAAGAAACATTTTGACCAACAAATTTTGTGAGCAACATTTTGACCAACAAATTTTTGTGAGCAACATTTTGACCAACAAATTTTTGTGAGCAACATTTTGACCAACAAATTTTTGTGAGCAACATTTTGTCCAACAAATTTTTGGAAGAAACATTTTGACCAACAAATTTTAGTGAGCAACATTTTGACCATCAAACTTTAGTGAGCAACATTTTGACCAACAAATTTTTGGAAGAAACATTTTGACCAACAAATTTTGTGAGAAACATTTTGACCAACAAATTTTTGTGAGCAACATTTCGTCTAAAAATTTTTGTGAGCAACATTTTGTCCAACAAATTTTTGTAAGGAACATTTTGTCAAACAAATTTTTGTGAGAAACATTTTGACCAACAAATTTTAGTGAGCAACATTTTGACCAACAAATTTTAGCGAGAAACAATTTGTTCAAACTTTTGTGAGCAACATTTTGTCCAACAAATTTTTGTGAGTAACATTTCGTTCGTGAGCAGAAATCTGTACAGCAAAGGAATATCGGAGTGTTACTTAGAAACAAAATTCATTTAGTCAATGGCTTTCACCTTTAGCCCGAAAAGAATTATTTAATCACACATGTCAATCCCAAAAAGTCAAAATAAATAAGTCATTTTCAGCATATCGTCGAATAATCGATCTCGTTTGCGTAGCTTATAATGGTAATAACCCCTCATCACGCAAACAGAAATACATACAACACTTTTAAATGTGCTTGGGGAAAAAAATTGTGACTATCCCCTAGCGTCGATATCGTTAAGATCTTGTTTAGATAGAGCGGTCATGGTGAACGTTCCGAGTTTTTCTCGCAAAAATCCATTTCCCGAGGGGGTCGGAAAAGAAGGTCATCTATATATGAAAAATAAATCACTTTGAACGATTTGCCTTTTTACAAAACGGAAACGAATATAACTTCCATTCGTCCTGCGATGGGTTTTGAAATCCTAAAATTTGTTGTTAGGCGTTCCCCCGAACCTACGGGACCGAGAAATGAATGAAAAATAATATTTCCTGAGGAGCACAAAGGAAATTAGAGTAGGAAAGAGAGGGTGGAGAGGAAGTGTAGTCGGTCATGGTCACTGACTCGATCAACTACCGTGTTGGAAGTCGTCGTCGTTCCAGTGCGGTACCGTCTCTTCGGCCACCTTAAATCTCCTCCGGTTACCGGCTTCTTTCAAGTTTTCAAAGGCCTGAACTGTTTTTTTTTTTTTTCGGTTGTATGTGACCGAAAATCATAGTTATTCGAACGAAAAGAAAACAAAGGTTTCCACAATTGTAGCACTCGAAGGAAACGCAAAGAATTCTTATGGTTGAAAGATTTCGTACATCGAAACCGTGAACGGTCTTTAGGCGTATAATGTTGTTTTGTTTAAGGAAACATTCGAGACGGTGTTCTTTGGGGCTTGAAGAGCACTGTGTTCTTGGCTCGTGCCACGGTGCGAGACGGCAGATGTGGTTTTCGATCCTAATCTACCAACGACTAATTTTCATTTTTTATTCTACTGCAATTTTTTAATCATTTTTTATAAATAATAATAAAAAAAACATTTGGGTTAACGATCCTTGCCTAGCGGGGTTGAATATCCTGTAAAATGGTGCAATTAAGATTGAAGGATTTTATTACTTTATCACCGAACATTTTTCTTCCGGATAACATCTGTTGTTTGAAATATTTTTTTGGGAAGTGGCACCCGGAAAAGTTTTAATATCGACACTGGATTTTTTGAAAGTGACAGCGTGCCAGACCCAGGCAGCGATCTTCATGGTCATGGCGCCTATCGATGTCGCCATGCAAAAAATCATGATCTTCTTGGTGCCAAATTTTATGGGTTGCTGCCTGTAGAGAGAAATGCAGGCGAGGCCCTGACTGGATTTGCGCTAATACAGTGAAAATTGTTGCTTTTGAATAAAAATATTTGGCCTGATTAAAGATTTCGCCTTCTGCAGCTGATGATGGAGGGGAAGATTGAAGGCAGGCGTAGACCGGTTCGGAGGAAAACATCCTGGCTCATGAATTTAAGAGACTGGTACGGCCAAAATTCAGTATTCCTTTTTCGTTCGGCAGCCTCCAAAGTTAGGATCGCCATGATGATCGCCAGTCTCCGACGAGGAGCGGGCATTTAAAGAAGAAGAAGAAAGATTTCGCGACCTCAGTGTTAGGAGGTTCTATCTCTACTGAGCAGGTTGACACCGGCTCGTCATAACCTAATCACATGGACATCGTGTCAACCTCCATGATGGAAATGAAACATTATAATATCGAGATCAAGATTAATGTCTTTATATTCAAACGATTTGCTTCTTGGCCAATGACTGCAGCTACGGAAGGCTTTGGCATTGGCCAAGGCAGCAAAGGACTTTTAAAAATGAAGCATTGCATAAAGTTTCTCGTCACCTCGCAGAAACTTTGCTTTGAATTCTTGGAACAAATTTGTTCAAAAAATTAATCTGCACATTACTTACTTACTTATCCGGCGTTACAAAGCTTGAAGCCTTATTGCCGCATCTCAGAGTTTCCGCCATTTAGACCTAACCTGGGCTGCCGCCCTCCCCCACACTACCCGCATCCCGTGCGACTGTATCTTCCCACTAAGCCGCAACCTTTCCAATGGCGTAGGGCTCGTTAGACGACCACCGTGCATCTTCCTGATGGTCCTCGTCGGCGTGATAGTACAATCTGCTCATTGAACCATTTAATCCTAGTCAGATTTTTAAATTCAAAATCACGCTAGGCCAAAGTTTTTTTTTTTTGTCGACGATGCCGACGTCGGCTCGACAGCTTTCTTCTGTTTTGGTGTAGAGCCAGAATAGGGAAAGGGAAAAAAAAGGAAAAAGGTTAACTCGGTAACGATCACTAGATCGTTAAAAATGTCATTACAAAGTATCTCCTAATGAACCGGAAAATCGGGGAAATCTTTTTTTTTTAGAATCAGATGCGGCTCGATCATTTTCACAGTTCTTTGACATTACAAATTGTAACCCTACACAATTCACCCAAGTAAAAAACTTTAATATCCACTTATATTTTCAAGGAGACAAAAACCATAAGGATCGGGGGAGAAGATTTTCTCTCTAAAACGTAGAAATGATATTATTTCAAATAAAGCCGTTTTGGTGACCTGGATCCGGAGCGCTAACATTATCTGATGTTAGCACGTCTTGTCCAACGATCCGTCGTCTGTTCCCGCCTGAAAGCATCAAAGGTTCCATTTTTCTTTGATTCTTGCTCCCCCTTTAATTCCTACTTTTTTTTTTTGTAGAACATTCCTTATGTCTTGCGTAACACGGAAAGAAATTCGAAACCCGCCGGTAAATTTATCTTCTTGAGTTAGAAAAAAAAATGGCAGGTTTGGTTTTTCTGCCGGAATAAAAGGAGCAAAAAGGGTACGAGAATGATAGGGTTCAAAGGGAAAAGAAGGAGGGGGTTGATTAGATCATCGTTGCTACGCAACGTGCCCTCACCTAGCGAGGAAGGACTTTCGAATGAATGCAGCAGTTTGCGATTCCCGCATTATTTTTTTTTCCTTTTTTGTATATTAATCAGTATTCACGTGTTGATAACGAAATCCACGTGCTCGCGCAGATAAAAAAATGTAAAACGTTTCCGGTTTTTTTAGTATTTTTTTTTTTTTTTTCTTTTTTTTTAAATCCACGGTCCTGCGAGATTTTTTTTTATTGTGACGAAATTAAAGCATAAATAAACTCCTCGCTTATAAAATAATTAAGGAAAAGTAATTAAAAAGTTTTTTTTTCAAAATATTTTGTAAAAACATTTAAAAGGGAAGAAAATGTCCCATGAATATTAATGTCCATAAACGTGATCGAATAAAATGAGTAAACGTAAACCGCATCTCGGGCGGGAGGAAAAAAAAAAATTCAAAGCGGTTAAAAAATCTTAATTTCTTAACAATTTTATCTGTTTTTTTTTTTTTTTTCAAATTCTATGAATGAATAAGAATAAGTTTTGTTTTCTTATTTTTATTATTTGTTCATGCCCGGAAAATGTGAATGTCAAATATGAGTCGTTTCCTCTTGACTATATTTAAACATCTCTTAATCTTCTCTTAGCGTTGTGTATAAATGTTGGGGAAATCACGATATCACACATTTCGCATCCAAAATTAATTTTTGCGGATTTAGAGGAAAAGTAAAACTGACCGCTGCGAGATATGAAAAGTACGAAAAATGGATTTTGTGATGACCTCTGTTCATTCGGATAAATTTCTTTTTTTTCTCAACATATCGCGACCTCAATATTAAAAGGTTCCATCTCCACTGCGGAAGTTGTCGCCATCTCACCATAAGCTACTTATATGGACGTGGTGTTAATCTCCACAGTTGAGATAGAGTCCTCTAATATTGAGGTCGGGATGTTTGGGCTAAGTTGGTGGCAGTGAATTTGCTGGATGAGCAATACTATCCTCAGTATTCTTTCTACTCGCTGAGAATCTTTTTATTATTGGAGGTGTCATTCATCGATCGCATTAATGGTCAATCGTGTTGGAATGAGAAGGCACTCTCGCGTTAAAGACATCATGAAGTGGGTAGCAGATTAGTAACATGGTGACAAATATGTTCATAAACATGGTGACGATGTTCAGAAACACGCTTATAAACATGGCGGCATCTCTTCTTGGTACCGTTGAAACTCTTTAACAAATGCCTGTCTCTCTGTACTTAGCTTATGGTGGTTAACGGTTCCAACTACAGATGTCACTAGTTACCGTATCCAGAGGAGATCAGGTGGCATATAGATAGTAGATAGTCGCAGGGATTGGCGCCCGAGAACAATCAGATGCAGCAAAGAACGGTTCCATACTCAGAGAATATAGCTAGACGATGCATGTCGCATCCCCGGCTGTGTCAACGTGTATAATAGCAGTGGTCACCCATCCAGAAGTGAGTTTTGTTCCTTGCCACATAACTTTGGGGGTCTAACATTCAAGCTGACTGTAGACATTGTTCCAACTCCTGCGTTTCTAATAATATGGTCGAGCTACTTTTTTTGCGGCCTTCTTTGCCGTAGCTGCGACACCTATTTGGTTCATCTCACCAACCAGCGCTCCTTGCCAATTGCCCTTGCTATTGCTGAAAAGTTTTTGCCGAAAAAAAGCAAAGCAAACCTCCCCAATACAGATCACTCAAAATACAATATTTATAATGTTCTTGGGATTACTCTACGAAATTAAATTTTATTAGCATAACGGTAGAAATAGGCTTTGTTCCATGAAATCACTCCCCTGAATCAAGTAAACAGCAAAAGTCAAAGTTTGTTTTGCTGCGTGTAAATGGTTGGAGATATTTTGTTTAAATTACCGGATAAATAAACAATGGCGTAACATTTAAGCATTGAAATCCAGATTTTGAACTTTCGCTCATTTCCACAATCATTCCAAATTTCACTAAAGACGATTCTTTGAACGCTCACGGAAGGAAAGCGGTGGCGAGGGGATGAGGATTCGAATCAACATTAAATTTTCAAGTCGATGTGTCGCTAATTACCAAATAAGCATAATTAGCGCTTTCAAGTGAAGATGACGATTATGATAACGTGCAGCGGGGTAATTGATGCAAGTTTTAATTAACCGGTTTCATTTCGTATTCAGAAGGAGCTTTGATTGAGATCCGGTAATAATAATATTCCATAAGAGACATGCATTAATCCTCGAGTGATAGGTTTCCCGGATCTTAACACCCCTCTCCCCAGACGATCAATCTCCCGCGCGCGCAAAAAAAAATCCTGGGATGAAATATAAATGTTGCAGATTAAAATGTTTTCCTGATTCTATTTACCAGCGTTCGCTGCTGCTTCGAAAGCGCGAGACTAACGATGTTTGCGATAGATAAAAGTTTCTTTTTTAACATTTCAATAGCTTTCGCTTGGAATTTCGACATTCGAAATACACTAATAGCTGAGGGAAACTCGGTTTTGTTTGCACAAATAATATTTCGAATAAAGATAAACAACTATTATCCCTTTTCCCCGTTATTTTTTCCGCCTTCGGTAGAAAACAAGCTTTTAATATTTAATTTAGTTATAGGGCGATAAAAATCGATTCGTAATTAGGTGAAAAGGAGGGGAGGTAGGGGTTGAATAGAAATTGTAAATATTTTTAGATGTAGAAAAATTGAATAGAGGGTTTTAGTGACGTGGTGGCAATTTGCTAATTTATTCGAGCTGACGTTATTATCTAGATCTTGTGTGCGGGTTTTAAATTGCACCTCAAGCTTCAGGCTTGGTAATTTAATGAGCAATGAAGCAGATAGACTTCGGCCCTGTTTGCCAAAGCAAATTAAATTTTTCCGCAGTATACATTTTATTAACTTTTAAAATATTTGAAGAGCCCATTTTTTTTTTTGTTCAGAGAAACTCTTTTACATGAATAAAGTATTTATTATTTCCCGGAAGTGAAGCATTCGCAAAGTGTCGCCCTCGCATAATATGAAACGATACATTCTGAAAAATTTCCCTTTTAATAAAAAGGTTATATAAATGAAAATTGTTATTGCCATTTATGTGAAAAAGTGATGTCTTGATGGCAATAGACGCGCGGAAACTAAATTAAAACGTAGTCATAACGACTAAGTTAACTGAAACAAGCTTTGATCAACTCCGAGAATTACGTCAAAGTAGGAAAACCTTTTGATGTGGTCCTTTACAAGTGATAAGAAAAAGGTTTCCCCGAATTATATTCCCCGAATTCCGTCGTTTAAACTTGACGCTTAGTTGGTGCGGCCCCCCTTTCCCGCCTTTTCTTGAAACAATCCCGAAGATCCTGCAGAGAGCTTTTGTTTTAAAATGCAAATAAAACTATTTTTGAATCTCGATGATTCTCAAAGTTTAGAATCAGACATATACATAAGGGACGTTTTGTAATTTATTAGAGAGATAATGGGAAGATTTCGAGATTTAGTATCGAGACTAGTTTCGAAAGGAGAAGTTAGTTAGAAGGGGGAAGATGTCGACATGTTAAATTCCCTTGCTGTTTTAACTGTTACATCATAGAGAGAGGTGAAATTCAGTGGCGTCATTTCAGGTTTTTCTTGAGGAGGGGATACGATTTGGCTGAAATTTCGTCTGCGTTCATCTTATATCGGATTCCGAGGAGATGTAAACGCTGTGTACCATTAAAGTTTTCCTCGTTGAGGACTGTGATTCTTCAACAAGAGAGTCAATGAAGAGGCATGTAATAAGTTAAGGAGAGAGGGGAGGCAATGGAAAGCTTGGATCTTCCTTTTCTTGTTCGTCTTCTTTTTCCATCTTATATCCGCCCACTCTTGAAGTATGGTGTCCGTCAGCCTTTGCCACACTTTCAGGTCTTGGGCTCTTTGCGACCATTCAAGCCCCGCCACCTTCTCGATAAAGTCCATACCACCTCTTTTGTGGCCCACCAACGCTCCTTCAAGGTCTCCATCTTATTACCCGTGCAGTCCTCCTATTCAGATCCACCCTGGCGACATGACCTGCCTGCTGGCACTTGACTGTTGCAAGGCGTTGCTCAACATCATCGAATAAAGGGGTACGCCATTTTGGAAACTGGAAGCTGCCATGACCTCGAGTTTGGTGGTCGCCATTCTCTCTTTCGAATATTCTGGACCCATTGAGGAGGTCTTGCGTCGGTTGCCCAAAGACTGTGAACTACTTGCGACCGTAAAACGCAGGAAGTTGGAGTACCTTTGGCATATGTTGCGGGGACCCAAGTGCAGGCTGCTGCAGACCATCATGCAGGGCAAGGTCGAGGATAAAATTTGACTTGGTCGCAAGAATCTCTCCTGGTTGCGGAATATCCGGATTTGGACCGGGTTGACCGTAGAGGAGTTATTCCTCATAGCCGCCGATCGTGAAAGATTCAAGGAGCTCGTCGGATCGATCGCTTAAGCTCGTGTGCGAGCAGGGCACCCAAAGAAGAAGATTCTCGTATTGAAGAATCAGCCAATCACGATGTTCGCTTTTGTCAAATTCGAGATCATATGGCAGCCAAAGACCTTAAGAAATAGACCAAACGCTCTTGCGGAGATCTTGAAGCCAAAACAAATCGAGTGAGTTTCTAGATTTCCGTTCAGAAAGAATCATTTCTGACAAAGGAACAAAGGAATTTTCGAAAAATACTGTGCTAACTGAACGGAATTCCAGACATTCAGTTGATTTGATTTGGCTTCAACGCTAAGCACGAAAGTGTTCGGTCTATTTCTTAAGGTCTTTGATGGCAGCTTCCAGTTTTCAAAATGGCGTACCCGTGTGTAGCAGACGACTCATCGAAAAGTCCACTCCCTACTATCCTCCCTAATCAACCCTTAAATAACGCCACTGGTTAAATATCGAAAAATTTTAAAAGCGGAGATATTTTAAAATATAAAAGGGGCCTGAGAAAAGGAATTTCGACGATGATAAGGTAGACAATGTAATTATAAAGTTATTCGCTCTTATTCAATGGTTTGATTTATTGCCGCAGTAGATCATCTACTCCAAAAGCGATGTAGATTAATCTTATTGATTTGCAAAAACCAACCTCTTTTTCGTTTTCATGCAAATCAGATCAGCAGTAGGTCTTCTGCGCTTTAAATATGGAACAAAAGCTTCGCACTAAAAAACATAATCTAATATCAAGTAAGCTTAGAACGCTTAAAAGAGTTTAACCGTTAACTGACGCAGCTTTAATTTTGGTCTCCGGCCAACTGATCAGTCCTTATAGCCTTAAATGAATCTGCGTAGCGTAACTTGTATAAAAATACTGTAAAGCAACGACGTTAAACTCATTAGAAGCCGCGTTAGTGTCTTAACTTTGCGGAATAAAAAATCGCGGCAATTACAAGAACGTCAAACTTAATACTTTTTGGAGCCCTTAGACCGAAACCATAAATTTTATACTAGCTCGAGTCTTTTTCTATAACAAGAGCAAGCATGTACTCCCACAGGACGATCTCTCCGGGATTTTTAACTCTTTTCTCTATTTTTCTTCATAAAATTTTATCCCACGCGCTTTATATCGCTGTAACACGACAAAAAGTCACTTAGTTGCGGGAATCGATGTTTTTGCTGGTATTAGCATTAAGTTTTTTTTTTTCGGAGGGGGATGAAAAGGGAAGAGAGAGAGAGGAAAAACTGCAGGAAAGAGAAAAAGAGGAACGAGGGTAAATTAATCGCAACGACTTGCATGACGTGAAATAAACATGTATCCATGTTTCACCCAATTTACCGCCACTGACATACCGCACGCCTTTGGAAAGATTATTTCTCGTCTTTTTTCATCCCCCTTTTTATCCGTTCTTCATTCTTGTCGTTTTTCCCCGACACCTTGAAGCGGGTCAAGTCCATCTCGAATCTTCCTCGTTTTCCTCGATTCCACTTTTATTTATTTTTTTTCTTCTTTTTTCTCTCGGTGAAAAATTCATTCATTCCTTTTCCTTTAGGTATAATTTCTGTCCGCCTTCGGCTGAAAAAAAAGTATTGTATTCCGTTTAAACGACATGGGAGTTGGGGGAAAAGGAGGGCGCGGGAATGGAAGGGGACGGAAAAACAATCCCGAAGAAAAGGAATTTTGCGACTTCCATAAGACATGCCAAGTTTTTGATTTCTTTAAGACTTTTCCTAATACCGCTAATACTTTTCTCGAACTTTGACACAAAAGGAAAAACCTTGCGATGATAGATTTATTTCCGTATTTACAACGAATCCGGATTTCCGACAGAATTTCACACTTTATCCGGTAATACTCTAGATCGGCGTCGCTTTTTTTCCCCCTTCTTCTTCTTCTCTTCAGATAAACAGCTTACAACTTATTAAATTACAGCACAGGAAGAAATAAAAAAGGAATGATCTCACTGAAAATCTATCAAAGTCTCTTTCCCTCCTTTTTTTTATTCGTGCCTTGTTTTGAAGAGTAAATTTAACTAAGAAACGGAAAAGGTGTTACATTATGTAAGAAGGTTTTAGCTTAAGGAAAAGTAAAATTGCCAGTCGAGAAAAAAAACGATTACACTTGCAAAAAAAGTAAAGCAAGGTCGTCGAAAAAAAAAGAAACTGTAATACTTAAACGTCCGATTGGAAAAAGAAAGTAAAACAAAAGTTGAAATTCCTTTTTATTTTTATTTTCGGGGGAAAAACAGAGGAATTGATTTCAAGGACTAGGTTTTTGTGTTTTCTTCGATAAAGTTTTTATCGAACCCTTCCAAGTTGTGGTTTCGAGTTTCACCTAAAATGACTTATTTATTCTTCCTTCTTTCCAGTTAAAAGTGTTTTTGTACCAAAGTTGAAGTATCCGCTCCAGTAATGGTTTTTGTTTATCGGATTTTTTTTCCCTCCTCCCCCTTTTTCCTATCTTGTTATATTTTTGCAGTAATGTTCTGACGGAAAAACATGAGGAAATGTCAGAAAATTAAAGAACAAAAATGGAAAAAAGGACGGGAGGAACCTTTAGGCTATTTTATCCCGTATTATCTGCGTCCGTCAAAGTTCTTTCCTTTTCCATTTTTCTGTTTGTTGTTCTTTTTTTTTCCTTTATCTCTTTTTTTTGTGTTTCGTTTCACTTCTTTTTTTTTTTAAATAAAAATTGTTGTCTTATTTATAGAGAAGTCGAGATTTTTAGCCGAAATGTTTGGATTTTGCTCGCATGGCAAATATTGAGATTCGAGGGATTTCTTTAACAGATTTTTATAAAAGATCGACACTCAAAAAGACCGACGGGAGGGCCGAAAGAAATTTTCGACCCTTTTCATGTGACTCAAAAGGACCGACGGGAAAAGGGTCGAAAATTTTTTCGGCCTTTTTCATGTGACTCAAAAGTGTCGAAAATTTTTTCGGCCCTTTTCATGTTACCCAAAAGGGTCGAAAATTTTTTTCGGCCCTTTTCATGTGACCCAAAAGGGTCGAAAATTTTTTTCGGCCCTTTTCATGTGACCCAAAAGAACCGACGGGAAAAGGGTCGAAAATTTTTTCGGCCCTTTTCATGTGACCCAAAAGGGTCGAAAATTTTTTTCGGCGACATAAATGCTGTACGAACTGATGTAATTAAATTTTCGAGAGCTTTCGTCATTTTTAGCCTATGGTGGATACTACGACGGTCACGAAAACCGAAAAGGAAAAAAATTTTTCATTTTTTGCCAAAAGCGGCCCAACCCGTTAACGTACAGCAAAAAAATATGGCTTAAAATGTTCAAAAAAATGTTTAGTAAAAACAAAAATACGGCAATTACTGCCTAAAGATGGATAAAAGTGACGAAAAAAAGTTAATCGTGACGCTCGTTCGAATACGGGTGAAAAAAGTGTAGTGAATTCAATACTTCGGCCATCTTGGATAAGTGCAGAAGTAAAAATTCTAATTTTTTATGAAATGGATCAGTGACTTTTCGCCAAGTTATTCTCTCATTGTACGAAATTCAGGCTCTTAAGAGCGTTTATAGGCTTGATTCAGCTTGCTGAGATGACCTAAACTATAAATAAGAGATCATTTGATTACAAAGAAACAAATTTCCAACTCCTCCCAAAAACTTGTTTTTTTTCTCCAAAATTCTCATCTCTTCAAAAAAGATAAAAAATCGAAAAGTCGATCATTTCTCCTTTTTTTTACCGAAGAAACTTTCGTTGTTGACTCGTAATTTATTTCATACTTCCTCTTTAAGGATTCTCCTACCGTTTTCACGGTGAAGATTTAGTTTAAGCCATTTGTAACTTATGCTCCCTTCTTCCTCACTTTCTGTTTGTTAATAATTTATCCTTATCTCTATCTCTAAATGTGAATCCTTTGTTACATTATTTCTCTAAGTAGTGGCCAATCTCTTTCCTCCCTTTCCTTAAGCGAAAGGGGGGAAGAAAAATCCCTGCTTGACATCCTTGGCGAAATACCTCAACTTTACCTTTACATTATTCAAAGCAAGGGGTTATCGTATATTCATTTCCTTTTCTCTCTCTCCCTTAACAAATCGTTTCTCGGAAAATCGGCCCCCGTGATTAAAAACTTTATCTTAAAAAGTAAAAAAAAGTTGAGATTTTTTTTTTCTTAGATTGATTACACAATCTGTTATGCGTTAAACTTTTGTTACATGGAAATCTTTAACGACGGAGCTTGTTAACATCTTCCTTTTATACGCGGTTTCCGTTACGGCATGTCCCGAGCCTCGATCCCTTGATTAAATAACGAAATCGCGTTGAAAGGCTGCCCTCGCGGTTAACCGGAAACGGAAGGGGAAGAGAAAAGGAATAAAAAAAAAAAAGATTCTCCGAAAGTATCTCTCAAAAGGATTTTGAAGTGCGCGTGCAAAAAAAAAATCCGCTTCGTGAAATTCACTCGATGACCTGATAAAAAAGGATGAAACAGAAAAAAAAAGGAAAGGAAACAAAAGAAGTGGATGGGAAGGTATAGAGAGATTTATCTCGGTGAATAACGTTCCCTTCGTTTATTAATTATGATTTCAGCTAATTCATTTTCTTATTTTCTACCTCACACACATTTTTCATGATTTATTCCTTCTGGATTTTCGACGAACATCCGTTTTTCAAAAAGAGCTCGCTCCCCCCCCAAAAAATAACCTCACGGACGGTATTAGTCGGATTACATCTTTGGTAAATTTCGATTTGAGGGAAAGAGAAAACGTAAAGAGAAGGAGAAGGATAATCGTAGCAGAAGTGTAATTTGTTATCTTCAATCCTAAGTGACAACGAAAACAGTAAAGCGCATACTCTCATTCTTAAAGTTAATGATATAATTAATTTTCACATAATTGAAAATCTTACAGTTGAATTCAATTACGGTTTTCTCTGTCGCGCTAACCTAACCGCTTTCCCGTAATTAACTCCACACCCTTTAAACTGATACATGTTTTTCTTTCCTTACCCTGTATTACCCCGTTTTTCGACTTCAAGGAATCCATTTTCCCCGGGTTTTATTTCCATTCATCCTTTTTATTCTTCGGACTTATTCAAAGAGGAGTTCTCGAAGGAACGGACGGGTTGTTTTCCCCGCAGGTCACACACATAGGAGGGAAAAAAAAAATATTTTTCCGCGTGTTTACATCTTTTGATCCATGACCTAACCTTTTTTCTCTCTTTATTCTATTCTTTTTCTATTTTTTGACAGTAAACAAAAGTGGGAGAAAAATATCGATAAGGGCAACAAACTATTACTTCAGTGTATTTAATACTGTTTAATACTGTGTTTAATACTGATTAGATTTTCAGCGCTCAAAATTCAGCCGTTCCAACGAAAGAAGCAAAAATGTAAAAAAATCAAGAGTGATATTTACGATCATGGCCGCAGGTCGAGTCAAGCGTCGATGACGTCACAGTTAAATGGCGTCCGCTTTGGGCACGGTCGCTTTGGGTTAGGTTAGAGAATAGAGAGCTTGGTTTTATTACCGCTCGCAAAGCGAGCCAAGCTGAACCTGCGCTGTTTCTTGTCTCGAACTTTACTGTAGTGTAAACTTTAATATACTACGAATAGCATACGCGAGTTTTGGCAAGCAAATTTTTCAAAAAGCCCAGCATGCCCAGTGGTGCATATTTTCGCATCTTTAAATTATACATGATGAACTAAAAATAAAATTTGGACACAGCTAAAAATATATTGGAATGAAAGAACTAAAAACAATTTGGACATAGATCCAGATTTGGACTCCATATTTGCTAAAAAGATTTTGTCTACAGAATACACTGTAGATTGATTCCCTTAATCCTAAAAACGAAGATAGGCTCATCTCTTTATTTGTATTTCATAAATCTCATCTCCTAATCTGCCCGTACTAATTAAACGAAGATTTTACAACTTAATATCAATCAAACTCGGCTCCATTTCATATTTATCCACTACTGACAGCTTTGATAACCCTTATAAATGTAATAAGCCGGGGAGAGAGAGAGAGAGCAATTAGATGCTACTCGTGTCGTATCTTCATAGCTCAATTACAGCGGTTAATGGAAGGTTCTCAACATTCTCTTCTGGCAAGGATTTGTGCCGTGCGAGCCACATCTCAGATGTTTCCACGATTTCTCCATCCGCTTTCCCGCTCGCCAATTATAATATTCTCGGGAGTCGTTTACAAAAAGCTTTCGTACAAAGTTTCCTCTTATAAGGAAGGATAGGATGTACATGGGAAAAGCGGTAATGCCGTGTAGTATTTTCCTTCATTATGGGGATGTTATAACATAGAAAGGATCAAATTCTCTTTTCCCCGACAATAAGTTAAATTACCAACTAGAGTTTTCATCCTTTTGAAAAGGATCAAAAGATGTTTGAAGGGAACTGGCCCCATTTTAAAATTCAAACACTAAAAGGAAATAAATTACTTAATTAATTAATCATAAATTCCTTGTGATAACCTTAAGAAAAAAAAATAATCACGTGAAAAAAACAAGGAGTTTGTTTTTTTGCGGATTTTTTTTTTCACTCGCTGTTCGACCCGAATCGTTTAAAGAAAGAAATTACCCGCATCCGTCACAGGCCGGTAAAACCAATCTATCCGTAAGAGCAAGCTAATAGTTTCAAACCGAATCATCGCATTTTTTTGTCTTCCCCTTTTTATTCTTATTTTCATTTTTATCTTGTTCCCCATCCTTCGAGAGTGCTCCTTCAATTTTTATGAAATGCTATCTTTGTTCTTACTTTTAAATTGAAATCTTTGCGAAAATTCTTGTTATAACATTACCGAGATTAACGTAATTGTCGTAACTTCTTCAAACAGAATAACGTAATTCAAAATTCTTCTTTATAGTCGTAAAAAGTTTCTTTTATTGTGTTCCAAACTGTGATGATCAAATCTCGTTTTCATCCTTTCATTTTGACAATTTATTTTTATTGCATCCGGATTTCGATTCCAATCAAAATATTTTCAGAGGAAAAGTTTCCCGGAGATTTTATCGAATAATTTATTAAACGCGGAGCCATAATCTGAGTTGAAGGGGCTTACACGGCGCCAAACGCGAAAAAAAAAATAAAAATAAAAATAAGAAATAAACAAGTTGAAACCTGCAGAGTGCAAATATATACAAGTTTTAAGCTCAGATAGTGCTTGTCGTGCCACGTTTCGCCATCGAGCGAATTAAGGAAAGGGAGTTGTGTATTTGGATCGGTCTCAAATATGCGTGTTTGTGCACGCAAAGTCTTGACTCTTGACCTAGTTTACATCAGCACCTGATCGAATTCGGATTCATTTTTATCTCAGATGTAAACTTAATCAATAATTTATTTCTCTTTCGAATTTTTGACTGTCACCTAATGTTTTTAGGGATGCCAGATTTTGAAAAAGGGAAAAGAATATTTTAACGACCAAGTAAATAATTAATTTTACCCCCCCCCCCCCCTCCCCTCTCCCCCTTAAATCTACTTTTTTTGAAAAATGCAAAACATCATTGATTACTGTGCTTTCATGGGCAAAATTTTTAAAAATGATATTATACTCGATTTTTTTTGTCCAAAACTTGAAACTTGAAAAAACTTAAAATTATGATAGGCTTCTGGATCAAAATCAAACTAGTTTATATGGAAATTTAGGCTCATTGGTTGAGTGAAATTTTATTGAAGCTGATAAAAAGAATAGATGAAGAGTTTTATTTCTATTTTAAAAAGAAAAAAAGAGTACTCTTTTTCAGTCTGGGAAAAAAGAGTTTATTTCTCAGATTTCAAAAAAAGATAGAATTAGTGTGGAAGTAGTGAAAAAAGAGTGTTTTTTACTAAAAAAAAAAAAAAAAAAAAAAAGAGTGTATCTGGCATCCCTAGTTTATTCCATGGATGAGTTCGTGGGCTCAGTCCCCACAAGGGATGCCATACGTTTTTTTTTTACATTATGTTAATCAGATTACTAGATAAAATGTTTTCATTTTTCTAATAGAAACAAATGAAACAACAATAATTTAGTTCTTAGCTTATGGAGCACAGTAGAAAAAGGTTCGACTTTGTCAATGAACCTACTTATATCTTAAGTCTTCACAATCTTTTCACTGCCTTTCGAAACTCGTGTTTTTTCTTCAAAGAGCTTCGAAATTGCGATTTGATGATCTCTAATTTCTTCTCCGAAATCTCACAAACAAAATCCGATTCAATCTCTAAAAAATTTTAAATTTCAAAATCAAAAAACATATAACCACGTAGTCGCGGTCATCGCCTCTGAAAGGGTTAATGATCCTATGATTGGTAGCAACAACGTCAAAACTACCACATTGACAAGCATTAACTCGATGACCATCCCACAGAATAAGCCACCATATTCGCGTACTATTCCCTGGAAAATCCACTCAAAATGCAGGTGGAAGCAAAGTCCCAATCATCATAATTATCCTTTTTTTTTTACAATCAATGCGGGTAAACAAAAATGCTGGCACGTGACCAATAACCTGTGATACCTAATTTTAAAAAAAAAGAAAAAGCAAATTCAACACATCATCATTATTATTTTTTGTTGGTGTTTTCATCCGCAGTTGCTAAATTTTCTCTTAAGAGGAAAATAATTAGAGCTCTTTCCATAATCCCTTAATCCGCTTTTGAACACGACAATAATGCTAGACGGTTATTTCTTATTCTCGGCTCTCTTCCACACATATCTGTCGCAATTACGATTCATTTATTCATATTTTGAGTGAAACGAATTCTACAAGGATTCAAGCTCTCGAGTCGGAAATGAAACGGAGTCGAAAATTGGGAATAATTAAACCCCAGTTAATGCTATTCAGATCTCATGTTAATGTATACGTCAAGTGTTTGTTTATTCGTTTCTTATTTGTTCTACTTGCGCGATCCGCGACTGAATCCGTTTTCAAGCTTCGAAAAGAATCCCCTTCTACTGAAATAATCATAAATTCCCTTTTTCTTAATCCCCCTAAGATTTTTCTTTTTTTGCAATTCCGCGCGATGAAAATTAGGCTTTCAGCTCGAAGCGTATTTTTTTTTCTCTTTTCTTTCATCCTTAAGACCGCAGCTCGATTTCATCGGTCTCAAAGAGCCCAACTAGAATATCTTTAATCCTGAAAAAGAGGAAGGCGGATTTCTAGATACGGGAATTTCCTTATCATTTTATCGTCCGGAAACGTAATTTTTATATCGAGCCCATCGGTGAAAATTTAAAAAGAACAAGATTTAAGAAAAAAGGAAAATGAAAACCTGACGGGAGGGAAAATCATCGAATTTAAATGAAGAGTTTTTCCCTACTTAAAAAGTTAACTCCTTATTAAAGTTTTTAAATCGGTAATTTATCATCAGCATAAACTTAAGAACGTTTCTTTTTTTTTCTTCTTTGAATCGTCGTTTTGATCGGGAAAATGATTCCTCCTGGTACAAGAAAGTTCCGGGGGGGTTTTTTTTTTAGGTAGGTAAAAAGAAATTAATGGAAGGGATTCGTTGCTTACATTTTCTTATGACGGAACGTAGATTTTAACGACTGATTTCATTTTAGAAAATGATTGCCCGTTGTCAGAACTTGTGCACAAGACAGCTCCGGGATTTAGACAAATTATAGAAATTATTCAGGTTGTTTGCTTTTGTAGCCTTCCCGCGCGCCCTCCTTCTGCGTGTCCCCCGTTTCCCCCGTTTCCCTTTCTCTCTTTTCTCTTCCCCTTAACCTCCTTTTCAAACGCACTTCGTGCAGAAGTACATGCCCGAAATACAGATTAAGATCAATGACGTTCGTTCGATTTCCATTTTAAAGGCGGTTTCTTTTATTCTTTCGAGGTTTTTTTTTTTTTAAAAAATGATTTATCGAACCGCAAAAAATTTCTCTCAGATTTTTGTATACAATTAAAGACCTGCACGGGCCGAAAAATAACGGCCCGAACCCGACCCGAATTAAAATTTCAAAACCCGAACCCGACCCGAACCCGACTCCAAATTTTTTCCTCAACCCGACCAAACCAAACCCGAACCCGACCCGAACCCGACTTCAAATTTTTTCCTCAACCCGAACCCGACCCGAACCCGACTCGAGCCCGGAGCCCGAAACCGGCCCGTGCAGACCTTTATTTACAATTGATAAGTGTAAGAATTTTAAATTTTGGCGCGTACTTCGTGTTTCTAATAAATTCTCTTCGGCAAATGTTTATTGCTCATTTTGGGCATCAAATCGAACCCGCAGGAATATTAGCAACTTGAATTACATTAAATTTTATCTTTGTGCTTTGGATTTAAGTTAAGAGAAGCAGAAGACAGTAACCGTTGTAAGGCAAAAAGTATCTCTCGGAGGGAAAACCCACGAAGAATTAAGAATTCCATTTGGAAGGTCGAGGTTTTATCTCTTTTTAATAGCTTTGTAGATCATCCTGCTAATGAATTGCCTCTTCAGAGTAATTGCAAAAGTATTTGATGAGTAAATGACAGAGATAATCGGTGGACACGAAATCAGCTAAAAACTGTTTGCTGGGTCGCGTTTTAGTGAGAAAATCGGAGAATAAATTCCCTATTCACGATGAGGAGAATTCTTGACACATTAACACTCGTGGCTCACAGGGTGCGACATTTTATTGCCACATCGCAAACGCCGCTCAGAGCGGCTCTATCCTGGCTGGTGGCCGCCAGTCTGGGATCCTCAAACGTCACACATCCATCGACACATTACCCTCCCAGCAAAGCAGGGCTTAATTTTCTGAAATACAAGACAAAAATTATAAAGAAAATTAAATGAAAATCAGAATCCAAAAAACCAACGAATAGTAAATTTTCAATGACAAGTTTCAACTTGTCTCCGCAGTGTTTGAACTTGCTCTTGTGTTTCCGCAACTTCCTAAATCTCCATAACAATCGACATTATTCTTCCGAGGTTTGCTTACATGTCTACGCAAATCTCGCAACCCCCCCTTTTTTTTATTCTCCACGTAATAATCCAAACACATCCACCCCCTTACATGAAACTCAAACAAATAAAATGTACTTGTTGCGCACTCTTCAACTCTGCGTAACATCAACTTAAAAATCCCATAGACATTCCTTTCCACTTTTATATTTTTTTAAAATTATTTACTGGGAAAAAAAAGGACCCGACGTCCATCGGATGAGAAAACGTAGGTGCAACAGTGGGTCGCCTTGGTAACGCGCCCTAGTGATTAAGACGGGGGTAAAACTGAAACATATTCACCCGTTATAATTAAATCCGTTTTTCCCGTCTTGTATTTGTCTGACCCTTTGTAATTTGATATGATCTAGTTGCCCGGTCCGTAGTTTGATTATAAATGGTGTCCACCCTTTTACTTCTCTTCGGGAAAACCCGTATTTAATTATGACGTGATCGCTGTCATCGCTGACACGACCAGAAACCGACCTCGGGTTTTGTATCAACCTCAGCTTCTGCATTGTTTTCTTTCCGCAATTATCATCATCATCATCATCATTATTAAATCCCGGTTAAAAATTTTCCCGAACTGCGACCCCAAAATATCTACATGACTGCGACACAAAAACGAATTTAATCGCGTTAGCTAATTAGGTTACGGGTTTAGTTTCGTCAAAGAAAAGTCAAGAAGGAATTTTAATGGTCGTTGGTTAAACCGAAAGGCCCCCGGAGGACCGAGGCAGGAGTCAGACGTGCACAAAGGTTGTGCTTTGTGACCGACCTTATTGTCCTGGTTCGCCGGGTCCGCGTTATCGGTTTCTCCCGCTTCTTCGACCGCATACGAAATATTTCCCATCCTTTTTTTTTGTATATACGATCAAAAAGGAGAAGCGTTTATTTTTTAAATGCCTAAAAGTATCGCCGAGTGATGAGGTAATTACAGTCAAGCTGTATTTAAAGATGGGATTAAGTTTTAAGCAGCTTTTAATTTTCTCCCCTAAAAAAAAGGGAAAAAAGAGAAAAAAAAGGAAGAAATGTCGTCTTCGTAAGATTTACCGTTAGCGTATTTCCATTGCTTTACGGATTCTCGTTTCGATTAACAAATCCTATTTCAACAGTGTAAATTTAATTACTTTGTATAATATGTATCTTGTTGATGCTTCTGCTCTGTAGCAAAAATAGCAAAGGAGAAAACAAAGGAAGTTAGTTAATGTTATTAGGGTTAAGGCGGCATTCCGATGTATGAATAAAGCATGCCAAAAGACACGTTTGATTGCTTTATTCTGAAGAAAAGAGGGGAGGCGTACTGTGGAAAAAATTTTAATATTATTATCGAGGTATCGATCTGGATATAATATTCAGTTTCTTAGAAATTTCGTATTTTTTATATTCTTAGAAATAAACTGTAAGTGAAAGCAATCGGTGTGTATGTGGAACAATATAGGACAACATATCAGACAACAGCCCTGTATTGTTCCTGCGGAACAATACCTGACTTGCCTGACCTTGTCTGACTTGCTCTTGCTTGTCTGATTTGCTCTGCTTGTCTGACTTGCTCTTGCTTGTCTGACTTGCTCTTGCTTGTCTGACTTGCTCTTGCTTGTCTGACTTGCTCTTGCTTGTCTGACTTGCTCTTGCTTGTCTGACTTGCTCTTGCTTGTCTGACTTGCTCTTGCTTGTCTGACTTGCTCTTGCTTGTCTGACTTGCTCTTGCTTGTCTGACTTGCTCTTGCTTGTCTGACTTGCTCTTGCTTGTCTGACTTGCTCTTGCTTGTCTGACTTGCTCTTGCTTGTCTGACTTGCTCTTGCTTGTCTGACTTGCTCAGGTATTGTTCCTGTGGAACAATACCTGAGCAAGTCAGACAACAGCCCTGCACAGGCTTGATTAGAACTCTTGATCCTCAAAGCCGTTGTTTCGAGACCATATGTAAATACTAGCAAGATGCTGGAGCAAAGCCTTTGCATGTCCCTAGCATTTTCAATGAAAAAATCGTACATTGGGGTAGAAAAAAGTTTTCAAGCCTCGACACGTTTTACAGAGTCTCGCATTAAAATAAGTCTTTTTCTATCCTAGAAAAAGTAATACACTATTTCTTTTCGAATTTCTGCGGCAACAATCACAAACTCTCCATTGTAATGAGTCTGTGGATTAGGAAGTGTATGGAAGCGAGGAAAGAAGACGATTCTATTTCCTTTTAAGTTTATTTAAACGACGTCGGAGAGAAAATTCTTGTCGTAGAGCTCGAACGAAATTTTCTCCGTATGATTGCCAACCCTCCTGACAGAATCGTTTACATGACCGATCCTCTTCCTTCTTCTTCTTTTTTTTTCCCCTCCCGGTCTCAGTTTCGTGAGAGTGATTTTTTTATCGTATTTGCCGACATCTCCGAATGTTCCGGGAAACATTCTATTTTTGAAATGGAGTTGTCTCCATTTTAAAGGGAAACATATGGCCTTTGCCTGTTATTTTAAATGATGCGTTTTACAAGAAGAAGAGGGAAAAAAACTTGTTTTTTCCGTTTTCTTTTCGTTAAAAACCTTCAATAGAAAACGCTCTTGAAACGTTTTCTTGTTTCTCCGGTTGTCTATACGACAATTTTAAGGAGTTTCACATTGATTATAAACGAAATATGAAAAAGAGTTTATAAACGTTAATTATTCAATAAAAGACTTGTCTTTTCATCGGAAACGGCGGGGAAAGAAGGAAAGAGTTGTTTTGGGGTTGGGAGAAGGGGAAACAGGGATAAACGGGCTTCGTAATATCACGCTTGTAAAAGGCAATGGACCGAAAGGTGGGACGCTCATTTGTTAAATGGCCCAGAAGTTCCAATCTGCTCGAGCTTCTTCCAGACCGGGGCAATCATTTTCAAAAAAAAAAAAAAATTATTTCTTCCTTCCTTTTGATATTTAAAAAAAGATATATTTTTTTTTTTTTATATAAAAAAGCGAAAATTGAAAATTCACGCCCGCGCATGTTTTCTTCTTTTTTCCGATTCGCTTGTTTTCCTCGATGAAGTGATAAAATTTAGTTACGAAAGCAAGTGAAAAGCGATCCGACAGGTTTGAAATTTTAGCCAGGCCATCCGGAAAACGATGAGGTGGGTTATTGGAGAGGTATATAGTTGCAAATTAAAAACATGTTAAATGTAATGAATCGTTAGAAAAGCGTATCGAATAACGGGGAAGTAATGAAGTTAATGCTGCTTCATAGTTTCGCTTTTTGGTGATTTTATTTTGTAAAGCTTACCTGTAGGCGAGTTTTTTTTAAAAATCATTTTTCCTCCCTTTTGATTTCCATTTAAGAGTCAAGTGGGTTTGGTGGTATTTTTCTTTGGCACCGATTTGTGACTTCATTGATTAAAGAGCGAAAAATTGCATCAGCGTCAACTAGTTTTAAAGCTAGTTCTGCTTCTGGCAATGGGTGATAGAAGTGAGGTTTGAGGGTAGGCGGAGACTAGGTCGAAAAAAGGCATTGTGCTTTTTGAATCTGTCACATTGTGTTTATTTTTTTTGCAGACTCGAGCCGAGAGTCGCCAACTCTGTATTTCAAAATCCTGGCTTCTCATTGGCTGTGACCAAAATCGTTTTCAGCTGATTTCCGTTTATTGGTTGTGACGTCATACGACTTCTGCTGCTTGGTACTTAACTTGCGTTTGGTCACAGTCAATCAGTAATGAGTTGCCGACTCTTCTTTTTCAGGCTCTGTAACTCCTTCGTACAAATCGCTCTGACGATCTTAATCTCTGCAGCAGAGCCGGCCGCTTAAGAAGGCACGAGCTGCTATTAGTCAACTTTTAAGAATTATTGTAAGCTAGGCACCAAAAATTATAGGAAAAAATTGGGGTTAAGTCCTAAAGTCTTCTTCCATGGGACTTTAGCAAGCGCGTTTGTCGCCATTTTACTTTCGGTTGATTTCTAACTAGTCAACCGTGGTCCTTTAACTATGGTGGTAGATGTCTCTATGAAATATTATATTGGAGTTCTTAAACTCTGGCGTTATCTAAAACCGGTATTTTCTAGGTTTGGTCTCCGGCGTCTGCGCCATCTCAAGTCGATTAGCAAAAATCTTAGAGAATAGAACCTATAGAGAGTAAAACCTTTCTTTCGGGCTGTTTGTTGTAAAGAGCCAAGCAGACGACAAAAATATACGCTCCTTTTCTGCTTATCAAAGCTCAGGAAACACTCGAGAACACCAGAAGTTAAATGAACTTTTTAGGGAGCTTAATGGGAAGTGGACACTTCTGTGAGCCGTCTGCTACACATTGAGGTTCCATGTTCTCAAAATGAAAGTCCTCATTTTGTCCTGTAAACTTCTGTTAAGTCATCGAGTGGCGACCACTAGACCAGTTATGGCGACTTTAACTTGACTTCGAGTTCATGGACGACTCCAACTCATTGACATGGAACTTCCGTCTGTAGCAGACTACTCATCAAAGTGACCATTTCTTATTAGGCTCCCTAGCACTCTTTATGGATTCTATTCTTAAAGAAGACGTTCTTCGAAGATCTGCAGAATTGACCCAATTTTAAAAGAAATTCGGAATAAATTTCTATTGACAAATCGCTTTACAACTTATGCTAGCAGAAAAAAGGGAGGAACGAACACTTATCACGAAGGTAGTGTTTGCAAATAATTAGTAATTTACTTCGATATACAACACTCGGAAGAGAAAACATCAACAACAGAGATCCACACAACGAACCGAGAAAGTTTTCAAAACAAAATTTTAGGAAACCCGGTTTTGTCACGAGTTTATTCTAACGCCCTTCTCTCCCTTCTCCTTCCTCTCTACAACTTTTCGTTTTCCTCATTCTATGGATCAACGGGAATATAAGCATACGGAAAAGGGGGGGCAGGCAATATCAAACAATTTACGCATCACTTGTTCTTTCAAACCAATATGAAAAAATTTTTCTAAACTCCATTTTTTTCGATACAAAAATTATTGAAATCAATATTAAATCTCATGAATTTTGTTTACTAATTCATTTTTTCTTTTCATTTTCCAGGTAAGCTTTCGAAAAAATTAAAGATCACGAATCAAAAGTAAAAATTTCAACACAAGGTAAATTTTTATTTAAAAAAAAGGATTTTATATATAAAAATTTTCATACGGGACGAGCATAAACAAAAAAAAAGGGGGAGAAGAGAAAAGAGCAGCTTGATAAAACCGGAAGTTATGAACGTATAAGGCAAAATGGCGGAAACCGTCCTGCTTCGCGTTTTTAAAAGGAAAACTTTTTTTTGCGTTTTTATTTTTAAAAAAAACCGCGCGGTGATGAAAAAAAAAAAAAGAAACAAAAATTTAGTCTGAATTAATTATTCTTCTCGAAATGCAAAAGGTGTTTTTAAAATGAAATCTGTGAAAGCCTTCATTATAACAACTCACCAAAAACTCCATAATGATTCTCATTACTTTATTCTACTTTAGTTTATCTAAATAAAAATTTACAGGCGTGTAGTATTACTCCGGGTTTTAACGACATCATTTTCATTTTTTTTTCCTACCCTTGGCTTTCGTTGCGGGGGAAAAGAGGTTAAATTTATAAGCTACTCCTTCGGTTAATGTATTAGTGGTTTCCTTAATCTTAACCCCGTTGTTAAATTATGGCTGCCTGTTGTTTCGGCTTGCTTCAATTTATTTTTTACGGCTAATAATCCCGTTTTTTTTTTTTTTTTAGACTTGTTTGCGTTAAATCCGTAATAAAATCATTATTTTAGGGTCTTTTGCGGCGGGAAAGGGGTGGAATTCGATTTAACGGGTTTTGCGGAATCCGAATTTCGTTCTCGGTAAAATCTTCCGTAGGGTTTCTTGCTTGGGATCCCGTTTCGGGTAAAAGGGCAACACTCTAAAATCAGGAACTGAAATTTTATACAGAGTAACCTGAGCGAAAGGTTTAAGGGTGCGCTATTGGATTTCGTTCCTTTCCTCGCTCTTTTCCCCCTTTACACGCGACCCGTGTTTATTTCCAAGGGAAAGGCAAGTTTTACGAGGCTATTAAAGTAACTCGTCCGAGGTGATATAATGTAATAAATAAATGAGATATCCTAAAATGAAAGGGGGGTCATGAATATTTGTAAGCAAAGTTTTGATGAGGAGAGTAAATGAATACGGATGTTGAGAGGGAAGCGAGGTTTTCGGTTATTTGCAAAAGTGCGTCGGCGTGTGAATTTGTATCCATAATTGAATGACACTTCTCGGTTATGAATAAAGAACACGCTGCGGTAACCGTGAATATTTTACTATCCGAACCGAGTTAATGAATCATGTTTTCCAAATGGGAAAAGTAGGTAAACGTCAATCTTTCACTGACATCGAGTTGTTTAACGTTTACTGCATAAAATAATTCAGCGTCCCCCCTTCCCCTCCCTCCCTCCCTCCCACGCTTGACATCCTTTTAAAACAGATAATATCAATTATAGGAGTGAGGGAGGGAGGGGTGATCAGCGAATCGATGACTTTTTATAATACGTTAAAAAAAAGAGAAAATTTAGAAGAAATCGCGAGGACGAATTAAATATTGATTAATGCTTTGAAATGAGCAAACCGACTCTCTAATTCCAAATTAAATTTGTCATTTAATTTAACTAATGCCGAATATTTTTTTTTCTTCTCCTTTCCTCGATAAGAGGATATCATCTTTTAGAAAAAAAGAGAAAGCGTTTCTTTAGAAATATCCCTTTTTTTTTTTCTTTCTCTATTTAAAAGAGGATCTCTTGGAAATAATGCAAAGGATTTTAATTCTACTTAAAAGATTTTTTGCTCTAAAAAAAGAACAACACGATGAAAACGAAGATAATTAGAGTTGTAGTCTGAAGATTTTTCAATGGGGAAATGTTGGGAATATTTACGAGAGAAAAATCTCGCTGCAGTGTTGCGCAAGATTGCGCAGTTTGTTTATTATTTGACGCAGAAGCCAAATTCTCCTTCCCAAAAATTGGTGGAGTGTAAAAAAATTTCAACGAAAATTCTAGGGCAAATTTTATTGTAAATACCCAACAGGAGTTTTTTATTATTTGAGTAGTCAACTTTCTGGATAGCTTACTAGCGTAAGATTGGCATTACAGCGGAATAATTGATGCTGCAGACTAAGTTGTTGGCAAGGCAGTGAAGATTAACTTACAAGCAAACGAGATAACAGCTAAAGCAGACCAGATGGAGACTAAAGCAGGCGAAGTGGAAGCTAAAGCCGCTCAGATGGACGCTAAAGCCGCTCAGATGGACGCTAAAGCAGACAAGATGTACGCTAAGGGAGACGAAGTGGAAACTTGAGCTTGAGATGCTTGAGTGGAGCTTGAGGTGGACGCTAAAGCAAGAGAGGGATGATTAAGCAAGAGATGGACGCTTAAATAGACGAGGCGAACATTCAAGCAAACCGAATAAATGTTAAAGGTGATAAGATACCATAGCAGACGGAAGCTAAAGCAGACAAAATGGACGCTAAAAATAATGAAATACACGCTAAAGTGGGCACGGTGGACGTTAAAGCAAATGAAGTGGACGCTATCGCAAAGTAAGTGGACTCTTAAGCAAGCAGACTAGATGAACGCCAAAGCGGACTAAATCAAAGCTACAGCAAACAAAGTAGACGCTAAAGCTGATGATGTAGCCTGAAGCTAATATAATTGACAGTGATACTATGATAAGTGTTCAAGAGAACCTGAAAGGAGAGAGTTGCCAACTTTGTTGATCGAAATCCTGGCTTTTTATCGGCTATGATCAAAATCGTTTTCAACTGACTTTCGTTGATTGGTGGTGACGTCGTATGTCTTCTGCTCTTTTTTAAAAAATTTTCTTTTCAACAGAAATTGGGTTGTGCCCATATTGCTAGATTCTTCCATTTTTTTCCCAAATAAAAACCGAAGATTTACCTGTTTTTTTTTTAAATTTCTTAGAGCTAACAACAAACCCACATTAGCTGTATTGAAAAACACCCTTGGCATTATCTTCCACGTAATTAATTTGAACCAGAAGCTCAAAGGTTTCTGTTCAAGTCGTCATAGTGCTTCCCATCGAACTCCGAAATCCTCGACTGACCCAAGATAAACATTCACAACAACACAAACAACCCTAAGACCCTTAGCACAGTAAAAAACGAGTTACCATCCGAAATTTTTTGCAGACGTTCGTAAATAAAAGAATAAAAAAAACTCATTCAAACTTCACCTGGAAATTTTCACATTTAATTCATCGATACTCCCATAAAAAAAAGGGACTTTTTTGTTTGTTTGCGGGAAATCAGAGGACCTGCCATGACTAAACAAGAGGAAAAAAAAAAGTTTGCTTTTTGGAAAAAAGATAGAGGAATTTGAAATGAATTTTCTTGTCTTATTACGAGCTAACCATAGCAACCAACGCTATTTTACGAATTCTCAAAGCGCCCGGCAACTCACTCGGGGATTCAAATTTCAAATAACACTTTTCAAAGGAGTATATTGCAATTCCAGGGAACGCGTTTACAGCTTGTCCACACCTCCCTTTTCTGTCACAGAAACCAGTTCTTTTGGTCCGAATTTCCCCTTCTCCACCCACCCTTATTCTTTTTTTAAACTTTATTTTATCTCTTTTTTTTTTTTCTTCTTTTGTATGTCTTTGAATGTTTTCGATTAAAAAAAATAACGATCGGGGGAGAGAGATATCTTTTTCACTGGCACACATTTAACAAAAAAAAAGAAATTTCCTGGTAATGTAAGAAACGTCCGAAGAAGGAAAAGAGTTTTTATGGGCCGCGCGCACCGGCCGGTTCCTCGGACTTTTTTTCCCACGTCATTTTTGATCGAATTGCATGACGTGGAAACAAGGTTGTCACAGTCATCTCGGAAATAAATGAATTCGTGTTATGTTAGGGACGATCCTAATAGATGTACAAGGGTTATCTCCCGAAGTCGTCACGTTCGTTCCATTTATTTCTTCCCCCTCTTGACCTCCGAGAATTTTTCCCTGTTCCATCCCCCGGTTTTTATCCAGGGAGGATAAAAAAAAGCAAGCCCCGAATGTAAATAAATGGAGATTTTTCACTTCTTAAGTCGCTTTTTTTTCACTCCGGCGTCTCTCTCCCTATACCTTTCTAATTTCCGGTCCACGGAATTCAGGATGTGCATGATTTTCTCTTTTCCATTTTTTCCCACCCTTTGAAGACCGTTTCCGTTTAAACTTGTTTCCTTATTTCGGATTCGAAAACATCGAACGCCCCCGTTTAAATTTTTGTTCCTTTTTACTTTCGCATCTTCCTTTTATTTTCTTCCCCCTTTTCCGTTTTTTTTTTCAAAACTTTCAATACTCCGTCCTCTTTTCTCTTCCGTTATGGGTTTTTTTTTAATATTCTCGAAAGTAATTCTTGTCCGACCGACGCCGTCTCAAACGATGACTTTTCAAGTCAAGTGGTCGTTGAAAGTTTAAGCGGAAGAGGTTTTTTATCTCGTGGCTCGTACAAAACTCTCTTCCTCTCTCTTTCCCCGAAATTCCACATCGCCCTCCACTTAATAAACATTTAATAAAACTGCAGTTAACGAAGGGAAATACGCGCGAAAAAGAAAAGGGACCCGCCTAAAAGTGTAAAAAGTTAATTAAACATCTTGAGAAAAATTTTAAAAGAAATGTTTATGAAGACGCTTTAAGAAAATTTTAAAAGCACATGAAAATATTTATCTTTATTTAAAATTAGTTGTAAGATGGGTGTTTTACAAAGGGCGTTTTAATCCCGAAAAGGATTTTATTAAAAAAGGATGAAGATAGCGCAGAAATAGGAGAGGCAATTTTCGAAAACGATTCGAAACTGAGCATCCGGTTTTGATAACTTATGCTGCCACACAGCTTTCGCCAACTTTTTCAATTTTCCTCCCCGTCTGATTTTCCCAAATTATACGCTTTCTCCTTTTTGTTTTTCTTTTCTTTTCCTCTAAATGGTTTGCGCCCCCACTCCCCCCCTTAAAGGAAACTTTCCCAGAGTCTCCCCGCGCTTTGCATTTTCCACTCCCCAGCGGGGTATTAATTTTAATCGCATCCAATTAATGCCATATCCGCGTTTCCTATTAATTTTAATCTTTTCCAATTGGTTTTGTAGCTCGGGCGATCTTTCATTTTAATTCGTAAAAATAAATTGAATTTAAAATAAAATGTAAAATTTTAATCGCTCCGCGATTCTTTTTTTTTTTTTTTTTACCCTCGCAAAACCAGATGACATACAATTAACGAAGTCAAACAACTGGTTGTACACAAAATCAGTATCAAGAGTGTTTTCGAGGACTTCCGTTGTAAAACGAACCTTGTTAACACTACCGCAATTAGTATAGTCAAGAATCCAATTATAAAACATGTGGTCACATTTTTTTTACAATTTATTACATAATGAGTTGCGTCTAAAGGGATTTAAAAAAAAACGAGTAAGTGGGAAAGTTTATTGTAATAAAATTCTACCAGTCGTAACTATAGCTTTAATTTCGCTGGCTTTATTAGGTCTGAACCTTTTCATTGACCGCAATCACTGTGGCTCTTATACCCAAGTTCGAGTGATTGCGGCATTTCGTGCTCTTTAGCCAGAGGTGCCATGAAGAGGAGCAGGAGGTTATTTTTTTCATAATTTAAGCATTGAATAATGCTTTTGTCCCCCCCCCTTAAAATTTTGGTGAAATGGCGCCATTGTTTTAAACATTCTAGATTCCCAAAAGCTAAATTAAGTATTTCTTTCATATTTTTGGCGCAAGTTCCACCCAAGTAGCCACTTTGAGCGAAATGACGTCTTTTAGACGTCGAAATGACGTCAGACGTAGTTTCTACGTTTAAAAGACGTCAGAAGTAGTTTCTACGTTTAAAAGACGTCAGACGTAGTTTCTACGTTTAAAAGACGTCAGACGTAGTTTCTACGTTTAAAAGACGTCATTTTGGTCGGATCGGTTGCTTGGGAGAACCACGATCAAAACTGAACCATTTTCGAGTGCCTGATGACCTTGCATTTATTTTTAGTTGTCTTCTGCTTGTTTATGAGCTTACAAAACCATCTTCACTCCTGTAAGGCTCTTAGTCTGAGCTTAGCCTTCATTTTACTGAAAAAAAAAATTGATCTCGTCGTCCTTCAATCTTTAAAATCGCTCTCCACAAAAATCCTTCTGCGAACCTCTTAAATCTCCATCGCTCATTTTTATCGCGTTATGAAACAAGAAATAAAAAAAAAAACTTTTTCTAGCTTTACACCGTTTATCGATAAACGAAAAAGAAATAAAAACGAGCGTAATGAAAGAAGTCAAGTAGAGAACGGAAGAAAAGATAAATATAAGGAAAAGGCAGGAGAAAAACCGAAAATCGAATTGCGGTAGGCGCACTTCATTCGATTAAAAAAGTTTATTTTCCCGATTGGAACAAGGAGGAAACCCCAAAAAGAAACTAAAGGCTTTGAGATTATCGGATTTATAGACCAATCACATCTTATTCTCCTCAAAAAACTTTTTATTTATATACCAAGAATTTAAGATAAATAACGACAATACCGTGACTTGGTTTAGTCCTTGTTCGTTTCCTTTCGACTAAATTTTTTTTTTATATATAATGAGTCCTTCTTTTTTCCTACTGAAACGATATCCTCATTGTTAGCCACGTTAAACCTATCGCTTCCTTTTATTCGCTTTCTTTTTCCTCTTCCTTTTTTTCCGCGAATTCTAAAATTTACACTTGTCTCGGAGATTTTAGCTCTTTTCTTAAAGGAAAATACAGATTTGAAGATTAGTCTTTGAATTGAAGCTCGGGATAAAGGGGAAAAAATTTTGAATGATTTTTTTTTCTTTTTTAGTAAAAAGGTTTAATTCAGGGAAATGCGGACTTTTTCAAGGGTGATTGAAGGTTTTATCGAAAATGGGGCGTGGCAGTGACTAGAAAAAATTTTGTAAAAGTTTGGTTTTTTCCTTCCCAAAATTCCGGAAAATATTTTTTGCCAAAAAAATTTTGAAACAATCTTTTTTTAATGAAAAATTTTAGAAAAAATTTCTGAGCAAAGCGAATTTTAAGAAATAGGCCTAGTCATGAAAAAATCTTCGATTCAGAAAATGTTTAAGTAAATTTTTAGCCAAGAAAAATGCTATAAATGATTCTAGCCAGTTGCCAGTAGAAAATTTTGGTCGAAATTCTAAGTCTATTCCTCGACTTAAGTTCTAGAAAAATTTTCTTGCAATGAAATACTTTCTCCCCCGATAAATAATCAGCTCACACAACTAAAATTGTTCTGTTCTATCTCCACTACAGAGCCTTGACTCCAAGTCCATATGTTTAGATTATTGAGAGAAGGGGTCAACCAGCGCAGTGGAGATAAAACCAATATTTGGTGCGCGAGCTAAAAAATTCTAGAAATAGTTGTTAGACGAAAAGACAGAGAAGAAGTTTCTCGAAAAATTCTCCAAATGATTTTTTGACCAAAAAACTCCAAGAAAAAATCTCTCGCCAAAGAAAAGTTGTAAGAAAAATTAAGGTGACCCCAAATTCTGTTTGTGGTGGGGCCCACAAAAGATTCTTATGGCACTGCGTGCGCGGAGCATGTAGCTCGTGCTCCCCCTTAGTCGATAATGAAACAGATCCTGGATGGAAATTCTCTTTGCGAAGATTTTAGGTAAACCGAAGCTTTGCTGAGAATGGTTTTGAGATTCCACGGTAAGCTGATCGGTTGGAAGTCGCTACTGGTGGGCCACCTACGAGGTTAGAGCCATCTGGATGCGGCAATCATTACAAGGCAGCCATTGATTGGCAGATAGATTTGCACCCAATAATAGCGCATATCAAGAATCTCGTTATATTTTTCGCGCAAAAACTCCTTAACTAAAGCTGAAGTTGTCCAATATAGTAAATTTATTGTAAGGTCATATAATCCCGAACTATAAAATTAATACCCAATGAAAAGGGCATTTCAAATCCAAACGGTTGGTTTCGTTCACCTGATGTTTTTCATTTTTTATGCCGTCTTGAACTTTCTCTCCTTCCAGTTTTTCGATTTCGAAAATTTCCTTCCTTATTTTTTTTTTCATCCTTGACCGAGCACGAAATACTTCACATTCATCGTGAGCTAGCCATTCACATCTTTTTTTTTCCCATCTCTTTTACCTCCCTTGAATTCTTTCTTCCCGTTTTACACGGGGAAATATTTTTTTTCCCACACCCCTTAACCTCCTGTTTTCGAGCGCATTAATCCGATGAGCTCGTGTAATTTTAATAAATCCCTCGTCGAACCAATTGCTCGACCGAACGACTTCATTTCATACAACGAACTTTTCCATTTTATAAAATATAATATAATATATATCGATCATGAACGATAATTTCAAAAAAGCTCGTGGAAAATATTATTTCTGCGGTCTAATAGTTTGGTTTTCACCCGCGCGCGTTTCGGGGTCTCATTTCCCGTTCATAATTCCTCCAGGCTACGGTCGGGCAATCGTATTTCCAAGGTTTAAATAAATATATTACATTTCAAAACAATAAACTGAATGACAGTTAACATGAGTTTAAATAACAATAGCCCAGCTCGCTCCTAATGAGAGTTTATGGGATTATCACCGCAGTGAAGATGAGGGGAAATATTTCCGAAACAATGAATTTTCACGAATTAACAAAAGACCAGAAAGGTTTGTCTTAAAACTCCCGCGTGGCTTTTCACCCGAAATTTAATTTCGGAAAAATAATAAATCATAAAAATTGCAGTCGTTTTTTGTTAACGAAAAAAAAAACTCGTTTTTAAGCGTATCGGCAACAGGAAATTCGAAACGCTTTAAGCATCAAGTCGAGAAGCACTCTCGGGCATGACGAACAGATGAGTTCCGATGTTTTCTTAACTCATCTCGACGGTAATTTCCGGACCTTAGATTTGTTTGCACTTGTTAGCCGGACTTTGAATTGCCTCGAGTAGATGTTGCTTTCGTCTTTTGCTCCCTTGTCTTGTTATAAGTCAAAAAGCCCTTTGCCTCTTCATTTATGGGGTAGTTGTATTCTTTATTTTTCTACACTTAACGTTTCCCCTCTTCGGACTGGTAACTGAATTACCGATTCTCCATTTTCCTGGTATGTCTGAAGCCACAGGCGTAGATATTTTTTTTTCAAAATATTGAAAAATTATATTTTTTTTCAAAAGCGCCTTGTTTGGAGCCATGAACATGACTTAAACATGTTCTGAACAGTGTTTGGACGTCGTTACAAATTGTTTGCTAGTTTGTGGCCTTCATTAATGACTTGACAAATTTTAAGAGTCGTAAACATGATCACAATATGACTGAAATGAATACTGTCTGGAAATATTGCCGAATTTTTTCTTGTTGGTTTGCAATTAGTGAATAGGTTAGGTTAAGTTAGGCTAGGTCAAATATCAGTCAGTGCAACAATTCAGTCGACAATTAATGTAACAGTTATTAAAACAATGCAGTCAACAATTATTGGAACAATCCAGTCCAGTCAACAATCAATGAAACTATCCAATCAACAATTAATGCAACAATTCCGTCGACAAGCAGTGGAACAATCCAGTCAGCAATTAATGCCACAATCCAGTCAACAATCAGTAAAGCAATTCAGTCAACCATCAGTGAAACATTTTAGTCAGCAAGCAGTGAAATGATTCAGCCAACAATTATTGGAACAATCCAGTCCAGTCAACAATCAATGAAACTATCCAGTCAACAATTAATGCCACAATCCAGTCAACAATCAGTGGAACAGTCCAGTTTACAATGAGTAAAACAATTCAGTTCACCTTTGTGGGACGATGAAGTCACAATCAGTAAAACAACCCAGTCAACATTAATGAAGCTATCCAGTCAACAATCAGTAAAACGATTCAGTCAACAATCAGTGAAACATTTTAGTCGGCCAGCAGTGAAACGATCCACCCAACAATTATTGGAACAATTTAATCAAGGATCAGAAAAAATATTCAGTCTACAGTCAATGCAAGAATCAGTACAACAATCTGGTCAGCAGTCAAGGCCACAATCCAGCCATCAATCGATGGACAATCGATGGACTGTTCCATCAATCGATGGAACAGTCCAGCCGACAATTATTGGGACAATGTATCGGTCATGCAGTGTAGTTAACAGTGAGTGGAACCATCAATACGAAAATCCAGCCAGCACAACAATCAGTAGAACACTCCAATTAATAAAATGTGAAACAATCCAGTCAACAATCAATAAAACAATTCAGTCATGAATTAGTGGAACAATTAAGTTAACAATCAGCGAAACAATCCTGTCAACAATCATTGCAACAAAAGATCAAAGATCATTGAAAAATCCAGTCAACAGTCAAAGCAACAATCAGTACAACAATCCAATCAGCAATCAGTGGAACAATCCAGTCGACAGTCAATACATCAATCCACTTAATAGCTCGATATCGTCTAAGATTATTAATTTATGACTGCGCCATTATGAAAACTAGAATTTCAATTATTTGTGGCAGGAACCGAAACCAAAAATTGACGATAATGCTCCGAGACACGGAAAATCGTTTTCAGGTTTAGCTTGCGAATAAAAAAAAAGAAGAGATTGTCGAGTGTGAAATTCCCAATATCTGACGGGGAGAAAATTGATAGATGATAGTCGCTGATCTTGAGGTTTGAAAACTCTTCTATTATGAGCCCCTCTCCCACGCCACTCCTCTGCTTCTTTTCACGGAAAAAAAGCGAAGCAAAAAGCTTTTGAAAAGTGTAGTCAGGAATTTTCAATTTCATTCCGAATTGATAACTAATGTCGTTGTGTGTATTTACTCATGCGATTTACAATTTTCTTTCTTCTCCTTATACTTTTTTTTTTTATTTCCGGGAGAAAAGGAGTTGTGGATGTATTAAAGGAGAATAGGTTAAATAAAGTAATAGAAGAAAAAAAAAGTTGAGAAGGAGGAAGAAAAGCGCTGCAGGGAATAAAAAAGAGGAACGGAAAGGAAAAAGGATTAATTGCTTGTATATACAAAGGTTTTCCAAAAGGAAAAATCGAAACCGGAAAATCTAAATCAGGGGAAGAGGGAATTGTTAAAACGCGCTAACGAAAGAAGCGCGTGCACGCTTGTGTGCGATCGCGCATCCCATTATAAATAATTTTTGTCGATGTTTTTTGATGTGGTTGCTTCCTAATGAGGTGCACACATGACAACTCATAAAAATTTCACGGTTTTTAATTTATTTTTTAATTTTTACAATTATACAAGATAAAAAACGTGAATGAGCTTTCTACCGTGTAATGAAATTAAAAATATAAAAAAAAAAAACTGAAAAACTGTCGAGTGTTTTTAAAAGAAAAAAAAAGCTTTTTGTACATTAAAGCAATTCACTCGAATTTTCCGTATTTTTCGGAAATCGGATATTTTCTTCTCTTTACTAAAAAAAAAAAAAACCTGTTTAGAAATTCAATACTCACAGAACATTCGACTGTATCCAGAATTTTTTTCTCTCCGGCATAATCGATCTGTACTTGAGATTATTGCTGCATGATTTTTGTAATTAAATTCAAATTTTTCAAGAGCGTTACCTTCCGAGAAAATGGCTTTTGACATAGATTTATAAACAGGGGCGGGAAAAAAAAACAAAATATGTTTTTTTGCCTCTTGCTATTTCTCGATCGTATATTTCAAAGCTCTCCCCCCTTAGTATTAATAATTAATAAGACAGGAAAAGAAAAAACAAAATTTAAGCACGGAGAGAGGAAAAAAACGGGTTATGTGACAAACCAACCATTCAACTGTCCATTAAAAATTTTCCTTTTATTTTTTTCCCCTAACGAAGAAAGACTGGACCCCGGCGAGAAAAAAAGAGAATTAACATTATGATTCTTGCCCGTTGGGGATTTTTTTTTCTTTGAGCGGGTTTTAGCCATCCATTTTTGTAAAAAAAAAAAAAGGATTTTTGGGCAACCCTTGAACGAAACATGAGTTATTCGTCTGAATGCTCTTCGGTCGCATGTAATTCAATATAATGTTAGTCTCTGGCAGGTGACATTTTTGATTCCTCGATTCTTTTTCTCATTTTTCTTTTTCACCTTTCTAAATTCTTTTTTTTTTACGAACAATGTTCTTCATAGCGATTTCTTTGTTTGTGTCATTTTGGATTTTTCCACTTGATTTCTCTTTGCAATGTTTTCAAAATCACGTGATGATCGTTGCTGACTACGGTGAATTGAGTTTTTAATGTGTTTGGTGGGGCAGCTGGCATTACAACTGCTGACTTTTTGCAAAAGAGCGACCAGGGAAATTCTTTTTGAAATTAACGAAAATTTGGTTGGAGCTGGAATGTGGCTAGTTCTTGAAATAACCTACAGAGGCCTCTAAAATCTTGCCATGCCACAGATTGCTTATTTGCTAAACTCTTCCTGCAACATTCAACTGATTCAAGATTAGTCCATTTTGTTGGTTTGGCTGCAACAAAACTGTGGAGACTTGTTTTGCTTCAGAACTGGACCAGTCTCGACTTGCTCATGCTCTGTTCGAGAACCTGAAATGACCAGCTAATCAGAATTGACTCTCTAATATTAGCCGAATAAAATCGTTCGACCGTATAGTTCATACAATTCTGGGTAATCCCATTTAAAAATAACATGATTTTGACATAACTTAATTTCATTCATTTTCAGCTTAATCGTCTGTCCGTAATAGATGATGCTAATTGATCCCATTCATCGTTTACATCGTCTATTTTTCAGGCATGACTGCGACGCACTCCCCGTTTACGTCAACCTTTGTAATGATTCTTTTTTTTTTTTTTTGGAATTTAAAAGCAATCTTTGATGTCGCTATTTATTTCTCTTATAAAGCTTCAAAGGATTCACGTTTCTCGTCAATAACGTCACGGGTCATTATTAATGAAAATCTGATCTCTACAACGATTTCCATTCGAAATTTTTTCCCGGTTTTTCTTTTCACAGAGGGAAAATTTTAATTTTAGATCGCGGAGAAAAAAATCGTCGTGGTCATTCATTTTCACAGCAGCTAGCGAGCTTAGTTTAAGTTTCAGCCAGACTCTGAACTTGTTGAAAACTCAAAATCAAGCTGATATCTAAACAGTTTATAAAAAAAATTACAGCAACGACAAAAGCTTTTTTTTTTCGATAAAAGGAATCAAGGAGCCGCGCGGTTTTTCTTATCGCTCGTAACCCGAGAACTTAATTTGAATTTTCCTCCTTTGTTGCTTCGGAACTCGACGCCTTTGGCTTTTTTTTTAAGATTTTAATTTAACAACAATCGTTCGTTTTTTTTTTTTTTTACAAACGAGAAGTTTTGTTTGCGGTTTTTGCGGACAAAAAAAGATGGTTTCTCATTAGTAAAGCTCTGTTGAATACAAAAAAAAAAGGTAACAAAAATATGATTAAAAAGATTAATTAAAACGGTTGAATCATGTATAAAAGGGGAGGAAAGAGAATAAGAGAATTCGATTTAAAATATTATTTCACGAAAAAAAATTTCGCTTTTGGAGTTTCGTTAACAATAGCGAACCATCTACTGTAACTTTTTTTTTGTATTTTTTTTTTCGCTGGGTGGCTACAACGTTTCTATCAAGGAACAAAAGAGAAAAACTTTTCCAGCGCATTGTTTTTTGTTTATTAAAGAAATTTGGAAAATTTTCTTCGCCTTTTTATAGGGAAAGGGATAATCCTCCTTAAAAACTTCTTTTAGGTCAAAATTTCAAGAAATTGACGAACTTTTAAAACTGAATAATTATGAAGTTAAAAAGAGCTTTTAGCAGTGAGTAATTTCAAGAGGAATTACTTTAACAGGGATGTCTTAACCAATTTTATTTTAGAGAGCGGTAGGATTCTGCCGTTTTTGAGTTTAGCGCCAACTTTCAAAGGTTTCAAGGGTTGCGTCGTAGCTAAAATGTTTGCAGACAAAAGCAGTGGCTGTTGTCTCATTCTCATTTTGCATTTCGGTTCCTCAGAGGTAAACTGTCACTATGACGTCACAGCCCTCGAATAAAAAGACGATCTACTCAAAATATAAAACAAAAACAAAGTGGAACCGGCATCTTAGAGTTCAGCTCTGACGTCAGCAGTGTGCCGAACAGAACCGATCCATTGCCCCAACTGACTGACTGATTCACCAAACCTAACTTTCCATTGGATTTCCTAAGAAAAAATTCTATCCCGATTTTGAAAACCCCTAGAAATTCGAACGCAAAACATCACATCCTACATTAACAGACGAAATCCTCTGATGGTTTTCTTGAAAGTATGCGAGCTAATAGCTGAAAACAAAAACTCCCCCTTTGCCTTAGCAAAAACCCTCCCGGTTCGAAATTCCAAAGCCTGTGAACAGAAATACTTGTGGGGGAACGTGTTTTATCTTCATCATTTTTCACTTCGGGAAAAGAATCACTCGAGGATCCCCCTCCTCGTTAATTTCAACCTCGATAATTATTAAGTACCTAGGTTATTTATTAGAAAGGTATTTTCTTGCCGAAGGAGTTTTGCGGTTCGCCCCCGGCATTCTCTTCAGTTCATAAATTCTTTTTATCCCGGAGACTAAAAACCAGCGAGAGTGATTAAAATTTAAAGCTTGTTTCGGGTATTTTGTACAAACAAGGTCTGCAGTTAATTAATGCGAAAGGGAATCATCTCATTATGTCGCGAGTAAAAGTAAAATTTAATTATGTTAACGTGTGCATCGCTAGGAGCAAAACGCGCGCCGGTGTTTAACTCCAGATTGAAATCTATCAAAACTTTCCAAAGACTGATTTTCATTTTCAAGTTTTCACGTCAAGCAATTTTCTTCTCGTCAACACGTACGTGTGTGTTCACTTTTGACGTGCGTTGAGAGTGGAGAAATTTTTTGAAAAAATTTTGTGGCAGATTTTAAAAAGGAACATTCGGGGGTGCAAGTCGCGGCTTGTTGAAACTTGTTAAAACTTGTTGAGATTTGCATAATTTTGTGAAAACTGAAATGATTCCATTTTATTTACTACATTTGGCTGTGACCAAGCGTAAGTTAGATACCGAGCAGCAGAAGACGTTTGACGTCACCATCAATCAACGGAAGTTAGTTGAAATCGATTTTGGTCACAGCCAATGAGAAGCCAGGATTTCAATGTACAGAGTCGGCGACTCTCCTTTTAGGCTCTTTACATTTCACAATTGGAGTGAGTCCTTACAGTGAGAACACGTGACGATTACGTCATCTGCCTGTAATCTGTTCTGCTTTTTTATTGGCTCAGACGAGGTGACGTCAATTTTACGAAATTGAAATTTAAGATAATTGATATATCGATCACGTGACAATTGCCACACTGTGTTTTCTTTCACTGTGAAATGGAGAGTCCATTTTAATTTTTAAGAATCTCAAGCAACCAATCCGATCAAAATGACGTCTAAAAGACGTAATTATAAATGAAGAATTGATTTTTTCGCGCGGTAAGGAGAAACCCATTCGAGTATAAGTTCGTGGGTTGGGATTAGAGATCTGGCATCTTAGGTAGGACCTCCAGAGATAGCGTTACTGTGAAATCTGCAGCACTGAGCTGAGTACTTAGCTGAAATAATTTCCCCATTAATAATTTTCTTTTTCTTTTTTCTAGGTAAGTTGATTTTCTGCATTTCGTTTGAATTGTTTCGAGTCATCAATGCGGTAAGATTAGAATATTTCAAGATCCTCTCATATTGATCTAAATATTTTAGTCACAACCACCTTTCTCTAGAAACATAGCTTTCAGCCCGATGGTTGATTGGCAACATCTTTAAAAAAAACGAATGTTAAAAAAAATTAAAAATGCCAACATTAAAAAATCAAAAAAAATATTAAAATTCAAAAAAAAAGTATAAAAATTTCAAAAAACAAACAAAATACAAAAAATAAACAAAAGAGGCTATGGACTCTTGGGAGGGAATGCTTTTTTCACACGGGTCAAAATTTGGACCCATGGGAGCGAAAGGGTTAAAATGAGAGATTAACATTGGCAGACAAGTCGCTTTCTATTTAAACGAACAAACGCGGACATAAACACTTTGAAGATATCATCCGTTTAAAATTTCAAACTTAAAACCCTGCTTTTCTCTTTCTGCGAAGATTTCATTTCCGTTCTCATTCCCGAATGAAAAACGACACCACGTTCGACCGCGAGATTCCTTTTTTATTCCGAAAAAGAAATCGGGGGGGATCATCAGAAAAAAATTCAAAGAATTCTCGAGGAAATAGTGATGAAAGCGCAGCAGAAACAGGAGAGAGAGAGAGAGAAAAAGCAGGAAACAAAGACGGGGAGAGTGAGGGGGAGGAGGGTGAGAAGGAGGGGAGAAAAGACGTCTCGCCAGTTATCTAAATGAGAGTGGAACCGCGCGTCCTTACAACTTTTTATCGGAAATGAATGAAAGGAAAAAGCTTCGACGGCTGACGCATGCCATGTTTGTCTTGAGCTTTTCTTTGTCTTCTTATCCGTCCCTGTTAATTTCCTCAAGAACTTTATCATTATTCTTTACCTTATAATGATTGAACGAAATTTATTCCTCGTGCAGAGAACAACTTTGGCAACTTTTTTTTTCCCCGGTAAGAAGAAAAAATAAAAAGTTTTCGACTTAATCAAATACATTGAATTTCAGCAACTTTTTTTTCTTAAAAAAAAAAAAAAGAAAATTTGTTTCTATAGCTGTTAATTACAACTTTATACGCAAGATAAACATTGTTGCGTCGAAAAGATTGTTTGCTTTCGATCTCTCTTCGCCAAGTATTGAGTTTTCGATTTTGAAAAGCAAGCTCGTCGGTCACGTCCGTTTTCCGCAACGATCGTCTATTTCCGATTCGCTTCGGTAATATCATTTTCTCTCCTTTATTTAAAAAAAAAAAAAGTTTAAAAGTTAAAATGTTAAAAACCTACCAATTGTAATTAATTAAACGGGATTGGAAAGCATTAGTCTAATGTGGGTATATTAGCTTTCGAAAAGTGGGGGGGAAGCTCGGTTAAAATGAAGTTATTTTACTAAATATCTCCGTAATTAGGCTTTTTAGAATGGAAAGAATGTTGTAATATTTGTTTTACGGGGTAGATTTAATGGCAATCGCTTGACCGTAAAAGTCATCTTTCAAAGACCAAGTTTTATGGCGAGTCATAAAGGGGGATATTTACAAACTAGATAAATTTACTTTTTATAAAATAAAATATTGCTTCTTTATTCGTTTTATTAACTAAACTAAATATTGTTCTTTTATTAACGTGAATAATAGTTTAAAGAAAAAATACGCTCTCTAGATTGTTTGACAGTAATTCCAAACTTTTACAATTTGATTTTCTTTTTAAACGAATAGAAAAATATTTGGCGTATTTTTCTGGGACCAAAACCGTTAGTAGAAAGTTTCTGGGGCACCAGCTAATTCTGTAAATTAGTCTCTGAGCTTTAGATATTTCCAGACCCATTTCTAGGCTACAGCTAGACTCGTCTCTAATCTCTAACCAGCCCTCTAGATTCATTCCTAGAATCTGATCTTTCTCAGAGTCAAGTTTTCTGTAAATCTTTCTAAACAAAGGAAAAATAATACTCTCGACGAAATCAAGAAATTCGGTCTTTTGACTTTTTCCAAGGGTTGACACGAACGCATTTTATTGAAAAGCGTCAAAACGTAACATATAATCCCTTTTTATCTCGTTCCAAGCTCGACTAATCTGAGAAATTTGACGTTTTAATTCTTAGTTGAAACTTTGACATTCCGCCGAGACCTCACTTCAAATTAATTTATTTACTATTTATACGAGGGTCGGAGTAGTGAGAAAAGTTTTGCTGTGTTTCCAGCATTTGGGGAAATCTTTACTTAGCTATTAAAACGTCGGAAACTCTTGTTAGTTTTTAACACCGAGCTAAATAACGCAAGCACAAATGAACGTCAATTAATATAAAACAAAAGGTTTGATATCAATCCGACCGCATTCATACGAGTTTTCAGTCAAACATTAAATAGCGTGACGTGCGAGATTTTTTTTTTAGCTAATCAAAATACTCTTCACTAAATTAAAGAGCGTTAATAAAATGGGATAATTAAATCAAATATTGGGTGGGGGCTTCAATGGTTTTTATATTTAAAAAATGAATACGAACGTTTAATGCATTCGTTAATGAGCTGTACGCGTCAGCGATAAATTCTTTGCTTCGTATTTTGTTATTTTATTCAGGGAAAATTTTTGGAAAATTAAATGAGATCAGGGATTGGTAGTGAGATTTTTGCCTCGAAAAATTAAGCTTAATTTTTTTCAAAAGGTTTGTCTCAAAAATGTTTTTAATACATTTTAAAAGACTGTTCAATTTAATGTCTCAAAAGAATTTCTTGAAACCATTTTTCGATTTTTTCCGAGAAAATTTCTTGAAACAATTTTTCGATTTTTCTGAAAGAAAATTTCTTGAAATCATCTAGCTGAGAAAAAAATTTCTTAAAACCGTTTTTCTGAAAAAAATTTCTTGAAACCATTTTTCTGAAAAAAATTTCTTGAAACCATTTTTCTGCCAAAAAATTTCTTGAAACCATTTTTTCTGCAAAAAAATTTCTTGAAACCCTTTTTCTCAAAAAAATTTCTTGAAACCGCTTTTCGGAAAAAAATTTCTTGAAACCATTTTTCTGCAAAAAGATTTCTTGAAACCATTTTTCTCAAAAGAATTTCTTGAAACCATTTTTCTGAAAAAAATTTCTTGAAACCATTTTTTCTGCAAAAAAATTTCTCAAAACCATTTTTCTCAAAAAAATTTCTTGAAACTATTTTTTTCAAAAAAATTTCTTGAAACTATTTTTTTCAAAAAAATTTCTTGAAACCATTTTTCTCGAAAAAATTTCTTGAAACCGTTTTTCTGAAAAAAATTTCTTGAAACCATTTTTCTGCAAAAAGATTTCTTGAAACCATTTTTCTGAAAAAAATTTCTTGAAACCATTTTCCCAAAAAAATTTTTTGAAACCATTTTTCTGAGAAAAAATTTCATGAAACTATTTTTCTCAAAAGAATTTCTTGAAACTTTTCCCCAAAAAATTTCTTAAAAACCATTTCCCAATTTTGAGATTGAAATTCTGAAACCCGATCGAGAAGCCACGCAGGGCCAAATAATAATTTTTCATCGCTGATTTCAAACAGCTCGATTCTACTCGAAAATTTCCTAAAAATAAAACTTGTCAAAAACTGTGCATGATCGATTACTGAAAAAAACCAATCTTATTACTTATTTTTCTAAAGAAAAATAAATGACACCGTTAAGCTTTATAAACGATTTATAAAATATTAAATTTTTTCGCGAAGAAATTGCAAAAGAAAAAAAAAGGGTGATGAGTAGAACGTGGTTTCGGGGCTAGATGAGAAAAAGGGAGAAAAAGGGAAAGGTAAAAAAGAAAACAAAAGACCACCTGGCAGGTGAAGTGATCGATTGCCTCGCCCCGGAACATGGCGGCAGTGGCACGTCTCCCGCCATGCGCTTAACCATCAGCTGATCGTTTGACATCCATCTTTCATTCAAACCGTCACTCATGGCTGTCCATTCACTTCCGGCATTATTTTCTTCTAATTAAATTCTTTACGAGAAAGGAAGGGGGAGGATATTATGTAAAAAGGCGAGAATCGTTTTAACTGTCATTATTTGTAGTGGCCCCAGAAAATTTAATTTAATGTTTGAAACAAAGTCATTCTCGTAACGATATCGTCGTGGAACTGACAACTTGTCAATGCAATTATATTGCCAATTAATTAACGAATTTCGGGAAAAGCGGAGATTATCCAACCGGGTTGCCACCCTCGCTTCCCATAACTCGGCGTCTGCGCTAAAAATTATTTCACGGTGAAATGTAATTGGGATTCTCGAAAAGTTTATCATAGAGTCCTCCGCATGTAAGCAAACTGCGGGCTAATGAATGACTGAGACGGTCACGCGATTTCGCTTCTTTCATTAATAAGAAAAGCTTAGGAAAACGGGGTGGGAGGAAAAAAAAACTTGGGATTCGTAATTACTATGATGAAAATTGTAAAAACTCATAAAATTTTAATTGATCAATATTTGAAATTAGAAATTTCTTTTTTTTTTTTTTTGGAATAAGATCTTTAACTTTTGAATTTTCGAAAAAGGAAAACCAGCGTTGAAAGTCACAAGAAAGTTTCTTTTTAATTATTAAAATTACTATTAAGATTATGGTTAGACAAAGAGAAAAGCCGGGAGTCGGTTACATGAAAACTAAGGGGAACACTTGATGTAGAAAATGAAATATTTAACCAACCTTTATAGTCTGTTTATAGCGGAAGGGCGTTGGTCTCCCTTTGAGGTTTTACGCTCCAACGAGCATCCCCACAGTACGATTCCAAAATTACATTAAACTGTGTCATTCTGCGAACCGTGTTACTCACACCTGTACGAGTGCGGACGGTCGGATTACTTCGACTACGATGACCCAACTTTTCTCAGATCAATGATGAAGAAAGGGAGACGTAAAAAAAAAAAATCTTTAACGAAGAGGGGGAGGAAAAAAAAAAGATGAAAAATTGAACGATTTAAGAATCCTCGTGTCATGGCGTCGCCTTCAAATCAAGAGAGGAAAAGCATATTAAAGGTATTTGTCAAACTTGAGCTCCCGATATAAAGGGGAAGCAAAAAAAAAAAACACAAGCAAGGGTGGGGCGCAGAGTAATCAGTAATCACGGATTTTCCAAAGAGGTAGCGTGTTTTACCGACATTCAAACTCGGCATTAATGAATCACTCCGGTTCCATTTCCAGGAGGAAAAGTAAACCGATTCGAACGTCCACTATATATCATAATTTTCATACTCGCTTTCGAAGCTCATAATCGACACGACATACTGCGCTTTTTTTTATAAATATAAAGGGACGATCCATTTCGTTAAAGGGGAAAAAAAAGTAGCCGGAAGTTTTCACGAGGTGATAAACTTTGTGTACAAACATCTTCCGATCGATCGAGTTTTGCACGCCAAAGGTTCTTTTGAACGTTTCCTGAATTCTGAATACGATTCTCAGGGTTCATCATATTACTATTTTATCTTTTTTTTTTTTTTTTTTTCATCTCCTTTCGCTTTATATTCGTCTTGCTTAAAGGAATCTTAAACGTGCGATATAACGTGTCAAACTTAAAGGAAATAAATTAAAGGAAATATTGAATGATTCGAAGCGATTTAAAAGAAAAACTTTGAAGGTATTTTTTTTTTCCTTCTTAATATTCTTACACGACTAATCAATAAACACTCATCCCAAGCCTTTTGCCTTTAAGGAAAGTGTCAATCAATCGAGAAAGCCTCGTGTTGCTTTAAAAACACTTATTCTTTAGGCTTTTTTCTTAATAAACTTTTTTTTTTTTTAAAGGAAAATGTTTGTAGCGTAGTTTTTATGATGAACACGATAAATAAAATCCATTGGGGAAAAATTTTATTTGTGGATGTTTTTTTCCTTGATGGGTTTTGCGGTGATTTGTGACGTAATAAAAATAGTTGAACGTATAAATTCTTTTTGATGTCTTGAACTATTTAAAGTAATCGGTTTATTAATTAAATGCATGGGGAAAGGGGTTTTTTTTCCTGGATGTAAATATGTTTGCCCTATTAGCTCGAAAATGTCATTGTAGGAGTGTCACGCAATCGAAAATTTATGGCTGCGAGTCGCATTATGATTTACAACATGTTTACAGTGTTTCAAGAACGATTTTTTTTTGAGGAATAATGCTGCATTTTTTAAATTACTTTTGTTGTGTGCAGAAGTCATGACTTTAGGGGAGAGGTAAATTGATTTTAGGGTCAGTCTTGTAGAATTTTTTTCAGGTAAAGAAGGGAATTATGGCTAACGCGTTTAGGCGAGTTCCTAATATGATTTTCAACGCTCTCTGGTGAACCCATTTTTAGAAGAATTAATTTCTTAAGAGTTTTTGATTTTGAAGCTAAAAATGAGGCGTTGGGAGGATTAAGTTTTTTTGGAGGCGTATTTTCAGTCAAAATCGAATTGACTAGTTTTGCGGTTTTTCCAAAACAAAAAAATTCCGAGGCTCGATTGTGTTCATTTCTCAAAAATCAATTTTTTCTTCGAATTTTTGAGGTTAGAACTAAAAAACAAAGCTGTGGAAGGGTTGAAATTGATTTTTTGGATAATCTGAATCAAAATAGAGTTGACTTCTTTCAGGGTTTTTTTTGCTGAAAAATTTCCCATTGCTCCTTGATACCATTTTTTGAAAAACCTTTTTTTCTTCAGGTTTTCATGTTAGGGCTAAAAACAAGGTTGTTGGAGGGCTGTATCAAGCTTTTTTGCATAGATTTTGTCAAAAATAAGTTGACCTGTTTCGGTGATTTCCTCAAAAAAAATTTTCTAGGGCTCTGATGTGGCTTTTTTCAAAACTTTTTTTCGTTGGATATTCGACATAGGAGCTAAAAATCGGGCTCCGTGAGGATTAGATTTAGCTTCGTTTGGTAGTTCGAGCTGAAATATGTTGACCTGTTTAACGGCGTTTTTCCTCGAAAATTTCCCGAGGCTCCGATAAGCTTATGGCCACTTTTTCCAGAAGATATTTTTTTCGTTAAATAATTGATAGTGCTAAAAATGAGGGTTAGATTGAGCTTTTTTGGGGAGTTTTAATCAAAACAGAGTTGACCTGTTTCGGGATTTTCCTCGAAAAAATTTCTTGGTGGGGCCATTTTCAAAAAAGTTTTTCTAAAACTTATGAATTTTGCTTTTTCATCTTAGGCGGGATAAAATATTTTTAGCGCAATAAAAGCTCCGTCTGAAGTTCAAACTCTCATATCTTAAAAAAATTCTTCGTAGAATCTCAAATTACCCGCAGGAAAAAACAACCCGACCATTGGAATAACAAAGCTTCTGAATATCATAAAAGAGGTGACGTTAAACTACTTAAGCCATAATGCAATTTCTTTTAAATAAATATACAACAATAAGAATCGTTACCTGAGTAAAATAACTTAACAAAAAAAATTAAGTTACACTGCAAGTTTGAATCAGCACTGCGGATCCGTCTCCTCAACTGTCACAGTCGCAACTTCGAGTTTCCACATTTTTATTTTTGTATCATTCGCGACTCAAATCGTGCCTTCGTCTTTAAAAGCGAGAACTTAACTTTAACCTTTAAAAAGGAAAAAAAAAATATATATACCCAGAAAGGAAAATTTCACCAAAACTCTCGAAACATTTTCGCGAAAGTTGGATACTTTAAAATATCTACTAGGAACGTGACATCCATATCTAAATCGAGAAATATTTTGTAAATAAAGGATCGGTTTCCTACCATAGAAAAACGATCGGGGTTCATTATGACCGGGTCATCAAAATCTCATCTCCTAAGATCGAAAAAGAGAAGAAGTCGAAGGGAAGGGGGTAGTAGCGGAAGAAGGGAAGATTTTAACGAGCTTCTAAAGAGGAGGAGTAAAAAAAAAACTCCTCGTGTCATTTTGATTCCGACGACGTTTAACAAAATGAGGTAAATGGAGTATATTTTACGCGTCGACACATTGGCTTGTTAATAAGAAATTTTTTTTTAAAGAAAAATTTAGACGGATCAATGCTTTCCGCAATTTGAAGAAAACATTTAAGGAAACATAAAATGAGGAAGTTTGAGAGTCCCCGAGGCTTTCTATGAATACCTGATAAAGCCATTCGCACAAAACATTTACAGAACACTCGCATCCCTTCCAAGAATGTCCCATGAATATTACATGATCATAAAGTGGTACTCACTTGTCCTTTCAGCGACCATTTCCAGGCGCATTTCCCAGATATTTTCTAAATATGGCCCCCTTGAAAACTTCATACATTTATAAACAAATTTATATGACGACCGTATTGCTCGTGTAAAAGTAGCAATTTTAAGTAATAAAAAGTCAAGTTCGCGCGATCTTTTTAACCTTCCCCTCCCGCGATTGTGCGAAGGGATGATTTTTATCGTTTACGTCTACGACTAATTTACATTGACGAATGACGTTGTTCAAAGTTTGCGTTTTGCTTCTCGGGTAAAAAAAAAAACCCGCATTCAACTGAATTAAATTTTTTCCGCGCTCCTCCTCCCACCAGCCCATTTGATATTTTTTTTTCGTTTAAGTGAGAAAAATGAGTTCTTGTAGAAAAATTATGAGGCAATTAACCTCGGCAAAGTTTCCGTCGTAAGACATGAATTTTTCATCATTTTCTTCGTTTATAATAATAATGATAATCGTCATTATCCAGAGGATTATTTTTCATTTGGGCAATACTTCAGTTAAAATAAAATGGGATGAAAAATTATAGAAGACAGAATAATTTGTAGCCAATAAGTCTACTTTAGTAGCTTCAGCATCGACGTTTTCCTGGTCAAAGGTGTGTATTGAAACCCGAGCCAAAAATTCACTTCCCTAATCGCATAGCACTTAGCCCAGCCATTTCCGCCTCTCGGGAAATATTTAGATCTGCGCCCTCATGCAGTTGCACTATTGGCACGTCTGATTATTACGCTACTATTTATTTAAATTTAATATTATGTTTCGTAGCCAGCATAATATTGCAGAAATTCGCGAGTAACAAGTTATGTTACTTATCATAACATGTTTTCATAGCATAACATATCATATTATTACATTTCATTACCCGGGGGAAAATCTTTTCATAAAGTCTTATAAGGGATTTCGCCCTGATAAGATTTTATAAGACATTATAAGATTCAAATGAAATTTTTTTAGATATTACATAATTTTATAAAATTTTTAGTCGATTTTAGGCCGAAAAATCGCCATCAGACTTTATCGGGGCGAAATTCGCTATAAGACTTTATAAGATTTTCTTAAATTTTGCTGGAAGTATTTACAAATAATTTTATTTAACATGATCTTATTTGAACATTTTCCCCCGGGTACATAACATAACAATTCCTCGAATTACTCAAGAATTCAAATTAACATGTTACATGTTACTGTGTTATGTACATGTTATGTTACAGGTACTTTTGAATTAAACTGCTATATGTTAGATGTAACATGTTACATAACATTTTACATAACACGTACTTCTTGTTACATGTTACATAACATGTCACTCTTGTTACATGTTACATAACATGTTAACAAGAGTTACTAACAAGAGTAACATGTTAACAAGAGTTACTAACAAGAGTAACATGTTAACAAGAGTTGCTGACAAGAGTAACATGTTAACAAGAGTTACTAACAAGAGTAACATGTTAACAAGAGTTACTAACAAGAGTAACATGTTAACAAGAGTTACTAACAAGAGTAACATGAGTTTAATTCAAGAGTATTTAATATGTTATGTAACATGTTACTCAGACATGTTACTCATGTTTTTCTGCCCTTAACTCCGTCAAATAATTTCACTCATAGGCGGATCCAAGTGGGGAAAGTGCTCCCCCTTCCTAAATTGAAAAGTTTTACTAGGTATATGGGAATTTTTTATTTTTCCAGAAAATTTGTGCTAAATATTCAAATTTTAAACTTTCGGCTCCTTTCCCTCCCCAAATTTTTGCCTGGATCACCACTGATTTCACCCATTTTATTTCAATTTCCTGAGAAAAATCTCTCGACCAAATATCGACTTTTACGAATCAAAATTAACCGAGAGACTTTTCGAGACTGTGTCGAATTTAGTTTTATTCGTTTTCAAGTGAAAAAAAAATCGTTATTTTCGCGTTAATACACCACGAAAGGTTTATTTACTAATTGAATTAATTTTTATAAAAAGCAAAACCGCCCACCAAACGGGAGGTGTTTTAATGGATTGCTTATCCGCTTTCCGCTTTTAACAAGGGAATCAACGTTCATCAGTTAATTATTCCCCGAAATCGTTTATTCCCGGAATTTCCCTTTTTGAAAAAAAAAAAATCAAGCTAGAAAAAAAACTTTTACATCTCATTCGATTTTTTGCATATAAACAGGGAAAACGAAAAAAAAAGATAGGGGATAGAGAGAGGAGAAAGCCCGAAGGTCGAAGTAAACGGTTTGACATTTAGAACGTATCGTAAAGGAGAAAAAGGTCGCGATCGGAAGTGACTCGAAAAGAAAAGGAATTTTCTTTTGGGGAAACAAAGCTAGGCTTCTTTCTCTTTGCGGTATCGTTAATTGAAAGGGCTTGTAGCAACAGAGAGGATGGGATTTCCGAAATGCTAAATCCATGTAAATCCGGTTCCTTGCGGACCCCTCCCCATTAAAGATTAATTTATCGCCGAAGGACCGATCCGGCATATACATCATCCTTACGATTCACTAATTGAGTCCCATTCGTTTGGAAAGGATTCGTCGTTTCCGTATATACTTTTTGTCCTTGACGTGAACATGCTCTCTAAAAGACAAAACATTTAGATCTGACCGAAGTAACATAAATCGAAGATTAACTCCGTGTCAAAACGAGTTTGGGACCTTTTATATGGGGGATAATTAATCAGAGATGAATCCGTTTTGAATTGGGAGCTTTTCTCATTAATCAAGAAACATGAAAGAAAAACATTACGTTATAATCATAATCAAGAACAGCGGAGACAGGTACGGCAGTAATCGATTTTATCAACTTTCTTTTCCCGATGTAATAATGTAATAATGGAAATAAATATCTCGGGAGAGTTTTTTATCGGTTGCGGGAGTTGTGGAATTTTTTATGAATTAAAAAAAAATCATTGAATTTTAAATTTTAGTCATTTTTCTTGGGGTATTAGCTTTTCCGAATGTACCCGACATGCTATACACCAAAGTTACATTAATATTTAATCTTTTTTTAATCTTTGTTGCACGCAAGACGGTCATTTCTCATATTTTCTGCCCCGTATATGCATCAGGGCTGCACAGCCGATGGAATTTTATTGAAATCGACATCGGGTTTTTAAATTACTTTGTAAATCGAAAAGTATTGGAGGTCGGAATCAGAATGAAACATTAGAGAAAGTTTCTGAGCTTAAAAAAATTTTTGAGCTTGTAAAAAAATTCCCAAAAATTTTTTGAGCATGTAAAAAATTCTAAAAAAATTTTTGAGCATGTAAAAAATTCTAGAAACATTTTTGAGCATGTAAAAAAATTCTACAAAATTTTTTCAGCATGTAAAAAAATTCTAAAAATTTTTTTCAGCATGTCAAAAAATTCTAAAAAATCTTTGAGCATATAAAAAAATTCTAAAATTTTTTTGAGCGTGTAAAAAAATTTTAGACCAAGCTAGAGCTAATTTTATCAAAAAATGCTAAACTTTTTTGCTAAACCAAGACCGGCATCCGCATCAAACTTGGGCGTAACTTTACAGCTCTATCTTAAATATCCAGCTCTATCTTAGTAGCCTTTATCCGTAAAAAAAAAATAGAGGTTCGACCAAACAAGATTGAAAAAAAACCCTTTAGAGAAAAAAAATCGATAAAACGTAATCGAAACCGATTTCATCTTTATTTTTCTTAAACGGTATAAAAATAGATTGCCTTTACTTAAGATTTCCCTTTCCAATCTTTATGCAGAAGCGATTACCGTAAAGGAAGCTCGTAGAGTTACGGGATCGAAAACCCTGGCACGACGTGCAAAACGACTTGCACTACAAAAGTCGAAAAGTAAGAGGAAAAGATAAAAAGGTGCGAAATCGGAGAGGTTTTCCCGATAATAAGTCCCATTTATTGTTACGGTTTCGAACTTTTCGCTTCGTCGAAAGCTCTCGAACAGCCCTTCTCGCGTACACTTATGCGAATTAGGTTTCTAAAAAAAAAAAAGGGTTGAGCTTGTAAAAAATCAAAATAAAAAATCGATTTTCGTGAAATATTAACCGTGTAATTCACACATCAGGTTCAATATAAACTTTTTATTTCCACCTGATGGAACTAATACTTTAATGGAAACCAAATATTTAATGAGTCTACCGTTCCCGTTTTCCCAACTTAAATAATGCACCGATCGAACCCGGGGCCGTAAAGTTTTATTTCTTTTTACCCCGAACCGCATCGTATTTCGTCACGACGATTTTTTCACCTTTCTTTATTTCCCTCAAGTTTTTTTTTAAAAAAGGGGGGAAATCTAAAATCATATGGCAACGTTTTTTCGACGATAAAGGCGTTAAAAGGTATACGAACACTGATAATTAATACTCTGTCGGCTTGTACCGGAAAAACTCCTTATCTACATCCGTCGCGATCAGTCCTCGACTTATCGGTCGTTTCTTTTTTTTCTTTCTTTCCTTTTTTTTCCCCCCTAGCCATTGCAACAAGTTTCGGTTTACCGTCACAAAATGATTCTTTTTCCTGCTGTTTGCTTAAAAAATAAAAGTTAAGATTTTTACTTTATGCTCCTACCGGTTTTGCTTTTTTTTTTTTTATCTTTTTTAAAGTTCAGCAAAAAATGCGGTTATCAAAATGATTTCCTGTTTGTGACGAGCCTCGTGACAACAAAAAAAGCAGAAGAGTGTATTTTTTTTTTTTTTAGTTAAAACTCATTTGAGTTTATCTGAAGTTAATGAGTTTGATATCGTTCTGGATCCCCTTTTCTTTCTTCCTGAAACACTTCGTTCAGTTTTTTTTTTGCATAAGTTTCTTTTTTTTTTGCGTTTGCTTTAAAAAAAAATCTCTCACGAATGGTCCTTTAATTACATGTAATTTATTCATTACATGCTTCTTCATTTAAAAGATAAAGCAAGTTGGAGTTAACCGAGTTCGAAATACGCTGAAAAAGCTGTAAACTTTTAAAATAAAAATTAAGTTCTAACGTGAGAAAAAAGGCAGTATAAAAAGTAAGCAGTTTGAATTCATTAAGTGAACCGTTTTTAAAATATCATTCTAAATAATATGCTTTGCTGAAGTTGGCTCGAACTTGAAGAACAAAGGAATTCAAACTTTGGTATGCGGTTGTTGACGAAGGCAGTACAAATCTGAACAATTACGCTGGTGCGTACAACAGCCGGATTTGTTAAGATTAAACCTTTCGTTGCCCGTTGTGACGATTATTCGGCTGCAAAGGACTCAATCTTTTTTTTTCTTCCAGCCCTTAATGCGTCCAATTTTGAACATAGGCCTCCCTCAAGGCATGCCATCTGCCTCGGTCCTCCGCTGTCCCCACCTGCTGTGCTGTATAAGCTGCGCTTATACCTGGGCTTATTCCTGTACTTATACCTAAGGGACTCAATCTGCTTACCTTAATATTAGATAGTTCTATCTCCACTGACCACGAGACCATATTTTTATAGCTGGGATCAACTTGCGCAGTGGATATGAAATCCTCTAATATTGGCTGAGTTGACTTTTGATCCACTGGCTGAGTCGACCATCAGTGTGTATTCTTCTTCTTCTCGTGCCATGTCCGCGCTTTAAGATCAGGCACGGACTGACTCTTTTAGAGAGCGCGGAGCTTTTATAAAAGCCCGGTTTTCCTAGAATGCGGGAAAAAAGTTTTTCTTTAAAAACCGAAATTTTGAAAATTTGTCGCATCCTTCTGTGAAAAGTGCACAGACTCTGCTTTGTTTGCAATTTTGATCCCCCCCCCCCAAAAAAAAAAAATTACCGAAATTTCAAGCAAAAAGCTGAGTAAAATTTTTTAGTCCTATTTTTAAAAAAAGCAAGAGCAAAGGGCGTTTCGGTTTGAGGGCTACACGGAAAAAACCCGGCGCTCCCGGGTTTTTTCCGTGTAGCCCAGTAGGCCAATCCGTGCCAGTTTAAGATCGACAATCATTAAAGCGATTTGAATTTCGGGTGCAGCCGCTAAGTACAAGGACCGGATATTAAATAAAATCAGTCCTTAAAATCCCTTGTTCCGAGGTTTTCCTGCTGCCGACCTGCGCCGTCCATCAAGCTTTTTCCTACAGTTCGACAATGATGCACCATCTTTGCCGAACTCCGTGCTTCATTCAAGCTTCCTCAGACACATCAGTATCTGTCTTATCACATCCGCCCCTTGGTTCCAGTATAATTGGCAACGATTCGTATACACCGATTGTTAAAATCTCTAAGCAGCAGTATCTCTAGCACTTCCCCTGCTGGACTCGATCAAGCTCATCCTCATAATCGATGAAGCACAAAAGTAAACATTTTTATGCCCTGGCAAAAACTTAATGCACAAGGGCTTGTACGGACAATAAAGCACAGACACCAAAAATTGCAATCCTGAATTTATTTTCCCTATGGGTAGGCAACAATCTCTAGCACTGCTCAAAAGCTCTGAGGATGGCCTGCGCAGATCTTAAGTTCGTTTTTATTCGGCTTGGAGAAGCAATAAAGAATAAAAATGCTTCACAATATTATTTAGAAAATTAAGACCAAGAAAAATATAAATCATTCAAAAAGTCGAAAGGTCGATTTTTTATCGGATATCATGCCTGAGCTTAAGAGATACGGGTGGGCGCTAAAGCAAAAAAGGTCATGTATTATTTATATTTTTCTTTACTATAAAAAAAATAAAAATAAAATGTACCTCCGAAATATCATTTCCTACAAGCGGGGGTGTCTTCTTCAAGTCCATTAGTATTCACTCACTCGGCCTTTTCACTTTTTCCTTACGTGATCCGTCTAACTTTCTCTTCTTCCCTCGTATTTTTTCCTTCCTTTTTAAATAAGAGCAAAAATTTTCAAAGAACACTTCAACTTTGTTTATACGATAAATAAAAATAAAAATAAAAACTGAGAGGGATCAGGCGCGGTATGATATGTGTGTTTTCCTGTTCGTTCATCATATTACACATCACTGTGTGAAGTATTCTATCAGAAAATCGGAAACCGTATTAAAATAGTCCGGAAACACACATCATTCACGGGAATCAAAAATTGAAATCATTCGGGAAATCGGACACGTCAGTTTTTTGTCGATGCGTGGGGACAATAGGGCGGGATGGAAAAAAATGAAGGGCGGGTGATCGGAATCGATAGGGGGTCGTTTGAAAAAAAAAAAAAGAAGGTGGAAAAACGCCATATCAGGTGTTTTTGTATTCCGAAATAAAAATGACATTTCGATTGACATTTGTTTATTGGCTTTCCTATTCGCCCATTCTGCCTAGTCGTTTTAACTTATCAAATAAAAATTATCGATGACGTATTAAAAGCATTTTGATGTATACTTTTTCCTTATTTCTTCGGGTTTTTTTTCCTTCTCTCCCCTTTTCCCCCATGATCTTCCTTTTTTTTTACGTGAATCGGTTTGAAGGCCCCGTAGCGATTAATATCGCAGTCGGCATATCGATGAGGCTTCGCGTAGATCGTGCGTGAAATCCCCGGCTAATTCGAAGCATATATGAGATTATTATTTACTTAGTCGTATCAAAGCCGAAACTCGGTGCAGAAAGTTATTCTCGTATCTCCCCGCAAAGCTATCTTAACTCCCGAGTTATGAATAGAAACAAGTAAACTTTATTTTAAGTGCAGTGTAATTTTGCGGATGTATTTACTCCTTCTTCTTCTTCTTCTTCATCGTCTCCCCTCGCGCTTTTCTCTCTTTCCGCAAATTGAGTTTTAAGAGGAAAAAGAAAAATATACTATCTCGGAAATTTGATGAATGCCCTTGCAGGCAGAAAAAACTGTAATTGAAACCGTTTTCGTTTCTAAGGAAAGAAGAAAAAAAAAAAGAGTCCTGCTCCGACTTTAAAATAACATTTATTCTCATTTTCCCAAGGTTTTGTGTCACCGAAATGTAATGTCGGGACTCCGTTAAAAGTTCCCCCACTTTCACTTATTTTATATAAAATTCATCATGAGATTTTTTTTTGAAAAGCTTTGTTTGAAGATTATTAAAAATTTTGAGAAGTAGGTTGAAAAATTTTGGGGGAAATGGGAAACTAGACAACGGGTCTGAGGAAAGTGGGAAACTGGTCAAATTGGTCTGAGAAAAATGAGAAACTGATCAAACCGGTTTGAGGAAAGTGGAAAACTAATCAAACTGGTCTTAGAGAAATGGAAACTGGTCACGACATTTTTGGGGAAATGGTAAACTAGACAACGGGTCTGAGGGAAGTAAGAACCTGGTCAAACCGGTTTGAGGGGCGTGGTAAACTGGTCGCGATGGGCAGATCCTTTGGGTGCCCTGCTTGCACCGAGCTTAAGCAATCGATCCGACGAGCTCCTTCAATCTTTCACGATCGGGAAACGGGAGCCATGCGGAATAACTCGGGTCCGATCCAGGATATTCCGCAACCAGGAGAGATTCTTACGACCAAGTCTTCTTTTAACCTCGACCTTGCTCTGCATGATGGTCTGCAGCAGCCTGTACTTGGGTCCCTGCAACGTATGCCCAAGATACTCAACTTCCTGCGTTTTACGGTCGCAAGTAGTTCACGGTCCTTGTGCAACCGACGCAGGACCTCGTTGGTCTTATGTTGGGTCCAGGATATTCGAAGGATTTTTCTTTAACACCACATCTCGAACGCTTCCAGACGGTTCATCATGGCAACTTTGAGCGTCCAAGTTTCGCAGCCGTGAAGAAGACTTGACCAAATATAACACCTCAAGACATTTAGACGAATAGGCAGATTAGTCTGACGGAACTGTGAAACTGGTCGAGTTTTAGAAATATTGAAGGAGTTTGAGCAGTCCGAAGAGATTTAAAATCTCGAGGAAAGAGAAGCCGGTCGAAGTGGTTTGAGGGATGTGGGTAACTGATGTGAGGGAAGTGGGAACTTAGTCAAATTGGCCAATAACCAAAAATATTTTTTTATAACTCATGCACGGAAAGTAAATTTTCCTCCCTAGGGAGTTTTTACTTTCCGTGGCTACTCGTTATGAAAAATATATAACAAATGCTAGGAGAGCAAACGACTTGCCCCTCTCGACCTTTTTGAAGCCATCGCCTTCGGCTCGGGCATCAAACTCGGTCTCGACGGGCAATTTTGCCGTTTGCATTCCTAGATATATAATATACTATTGAGATAAACTCTTCTGCTTTCTTAGCCTCTAAACGAGTCTTACTTTCTCGCTTTTCACCTTTTAAAACTTTCAAAGGGAAAACATTTAACAAGAAGTAAAATTTTTTAATATTACATAAATAATTTTGCACTTTTTTTTCCATAAAATATTGTTAAAAGTTTCCTTTATGAAGTGGGAGTTTTTATCAGACATCCTACAAAGACCTAATAAAGAAACTTTTTAAGCCATATTGAAAAATATCACGAACCCATATCTAAAGCGAACGATGGAGGCTATAAAAAATTATAAATTAAATTCGCAATTAAAAATTTTCTCTGCTCGTCTCCAATTCTTTAATAATTTTTTTTCTTTATTTGTTTTTCAGGTAAGATGCAAAAGATTTGGATGTTTACATTAAAGAGACATTTCCCCTTGAGTTGAGAAGCCGGGTAAGATTTTCACGGTAAAGCCGAGGTAAGATTAGGAACGAAATTCTAAGACTTATTAAGACTTAGTTGCAAAATAGGGAAAAGGCACGTGAAGCGACTTTTCGTAGACTCTTGACTCCGGTCTTGTCAAGACCCTCGAGATTAGTTCCCCCCTAACCTTCTTCTTTTTAGTCGCGAAAATTTTTAATTGTTTGTTTCTAAAAATAGGATTTTTCGCAGTTTTTGAAATCCTTATAATAGTATACTTATTGTTACATCCCTTTCCCTTTGTGTATCTCATTTTTATATAAAAAAAAAAAACCTCTTTCCCCTGTTCTTTCCCCGTCATAAGTTGATTCTTTGTCTCAGCTTCTCTCTTTTGCCTCTGGCAGTTTGCTTTGTTCTTTTCATCATTTCGTTTTCCTGCCAAGCGGTAAAACAATAAAATATCCGTATGAAATAATTGTGGTTGGCAACCGTTCTTTTGTGTCCTCGTTAAAAAAAAAAGGATTCCTCGTGGTTCGTTCGAATTATTTTTACTTCTTGAGCTCATTACCGATTTTCGGATTTTTCCCCCCTTGAGTAAATCGATTCGCGGAACATCAAATCAAAGCGATTATTGATAAGCGTTTAAGAACGAGAGGAATAAGAAGCAATCGATTCGATAACAATCGCCGTTTTTTATTACTTTATTTTTTTTTATGAAATCTTGCGGAAAATGTTTATTGCTTTTTGAGGCAACGATCTTACGTTCTTGAGTTGTGGTAGCATATTTATTGCCATCTGTTGAGGGTGGGCTTTAAAAATATTTTAAAAACTTTTTAGATGACCTAATTTTTTTCAAGATTTAAAAATTTTTATGCGATTGAGAGATAGCAGGGTTAATCATGGGGAAAATTCCGGAGCGCCCCTGTAATAAAATTGCCTGCGTTTGCAGTTTTTAAAAATATGACTGAAATATTTGATGTGTAACAAACGGGCCGGTAGCGCGGTGACCCGTTTATTATCCGAAAGAAAGGAAAGATCACTTTTATATCCACAATTCAGTAGACACTTGTACTTACAATAAACCGACAATTATATTAATTGTGATAGCAATTAGAAGACATAATATCCAATATCCAATATTAATGTCACAATAAAACACAATAAAACAATACTTTAAAATTATACAATATTCACAGTATCCGTATTAACCCTAACCGTAAGGTTCGACTGCTGATTAAAGACTGACTGGAGAGCCCTCGGCTGCAGCTCCTTTTATATGCTCCAGCCGAAGGCCTAATTCTTTAGGCCCTTTTTCCCGAAATGGTTTCCGAAATGCCTTTGAAATAGCTTTCAACTCATTTATGAAATGCATTGGGATTTTCGTGCGAATTCATTCCGAATGCATTGCGGAAATCATTTCAAATCTCCTTGCGAATTGCCTTGTCCGAGACTTGATCGAGCTCGTTCGGTTTTTTTTCATAAAAAAATGCTACAACTTTCCAAAATTTCATTTTTTAAATAAAAAAAATTTCCCCGTATTCTAAGAAGACAGGGCAGTTACGATCTAATCAATAGTTCACCCCGTCTTCTTACAGTGTGAGCCAAATTTTTTTTTATAAATAAAAACAACTCTACTGGAATTGTTTAGTAACTTTATAGCGTCGCTTCTAGTATTTTTACCCGCGCTCTCTGGAAAAGCCAGTTTACCAACGTCGTGTTTACTTAAGCAATAACTAGCTAATTACGGTAATTACTGAATTTACTACAAACAAGCATGACGATTGTTATATAATGCCAACATTCAATTGAGCAGAAAAGGCAAGCAATAGTAAATCTGACCTTTCATGATTATTAAAATTCCCTTTATTTTGTGCGCACTAATAATCGTTTGCAATTTTCCTTATCATTACGAATTTTACTGCTCTCCCCATTACGAACATATCCAATAGCCAAGATGATTACTTCACAAACGATAACAAATTTTCCCAAGTAAATTTCTTAGAACTTGAATCAGAAATTCGAAGTAATAAAGCAATATCGGATTAAATTTAATTGGGTGGGGATTTATACTTTACTCCTACACTTTCAAATTACGATATTATAACTAAAAATTTCTCTCGCGGATGACAGACTACATAGAATCTTTAAAATTCGAAAAATTGGAAGGAAATACAAACAGTAAAAACGTCACGACTCGTAAAACATTATTTATGAAAGACTTCAAAATTCCCCGCAGAAAATCCGCGAATCTACAAAAGCACGAGCGCGACTTTCTCATCTTGTTAAATATTTCCTCTACGAAGATTATTGAAACTCCTTATTCCCCGCGATCTTTTTCTTCCTTATTACAATATTAATATATATATATATAAAACTCTCGATACCCGTTGAGGAATTAATTAAAATTTCGGCGAGATATCACGATTCGAGAGTTATAATAAGAAAAGATAACGAGTGGAAAATATGTCGCTTTTACGATATTAGAATGGATGAGAATCGAAAATTTCGAATACTAATTTGACTTGGGAAAACTAGAATCGTAAAAACGTTTGCGTTTTGAACTTTAGAAATTAAACGGGGAAGGGAGGGGGAAATAAGCGCCCAAGTTCGAAAGTTCCTCTTTTCCCTTTTCTGCACGAGGAAAACGATTCCATCGGCAAAGAATTAATTAAAATGAAGCTCATACCGACGCGTATGAATGAAAACGGCCTCGCGAACAACCAGAGCCCTTTGTAAAAAGACCCATTAAACATTTAGGAGCCCCTTACTGTAAACTCCGTAAGGGATCGGGGAGGGGGTTCCCCGCATAACCCTTTCAGCTAATGTTACAATCTCATCATTAAATGAAACATTCCTTCGGGGCGTCCTATACAAAAGCTTTTCATGAAAAGGAAAATGTTTAGGTACGCGAATAATTTTTCATGCTTTTAAAAAAAAAAAATCCCGCCGAAAGAAATCGAAGCGAAAAACAAAACTCGGGAAAGTATTTACACCGTGACGATTACAAGCAATTTATCTTTAGCTAACAACTTTACGTTTAAATTAACATCTTCAAATAGAATAGCATAAAAAAGTTTTTAATTAATTGATGTTGTAAAGTTGAGCTTTCAAAGTTTGCACAATCAACTGGATCATCAGAGACTTTGATGTGTTTCGAACGAATCCATCCGAAGAATTTTCATCTAACAAGTATTTCGTTTAACTATCGAAACTTTAGGGAAAACGGGGCATTGATGGATCCTTTCTCTCATCGTTTGGGCAACTCCGTTTTCTTTTCGTGAAGTTGACGCTTGGAGAAGGAAAAAAAAGAACATTAGCGTGGAAGGGCGACAAAAAGGATGCAGATCCGAGCGCGGGGGTCGACCCTCGAGGCCGCCATAATTTCTTTAATAGTTTAAACTTTGCAAAATGGATTATGATGTTTAGGTCTTCGATTACTCGAGAGCAAAGGGGACTAAATTGCTTAAATTACGGCTGTCGTTCCTACTTTGTATGGTTTGGGTTTTCGTTTCTGTAAGTTGCAGCGAAATGCGAGTTCTTGGTTGTAGTCAAAGGAAAGAAAAACACTGATTTAGAACACAAAACAAGAAAATACAAGATATTTTGTTTTGTTTTTGGCTGTTGTTCTCAAGAAACAAAGTTAAAAAGTTGAAAATAAATTCATCCCTTTAATACAATTAATTATGCTTCTGGTATTACATCAAATTGCATAGATAGCTCATTTTTTTAAAACTGTGCCGCCATATTGAATTTGGTATTCGATATTTTGAAATTCTAAGCTTAAATTTGAAATCAGCTACCCAAAAAAAGCCTAAGTCCAATTTTAATGATTTTGCAATAAAGACAGACAATTTATATGCAGCCATGTACAACAAGTTGCATACTCTCCGTTCAGGTTTTTTAATGTTTCTACGAAATTCATTAAGTCAAGCATTTTGCTGCGAAAGTTTTTGGTTCCATAAAATAAAATTTAATTGACTTGAGCTAATCTAGAACTGAAAAATTTAATTGTAAAAAATTTACGAAAATAAAATAAAAAACCTAAAAATCTTTTCATAAAAAATCATAGCCCTTAAAAAAAAGAAAAAGAAAGGAAATTCTTTACAAAAACAAAATTCGAGGTGAGGGCGTGAAACAGATTGACAGGAACAGAAATATTAATACCACAATCTTTCTTTTTTCTCCCCATTTCAAAAAAAAAAAAAGAACGAGAGAAAAGGCGATTCAATGAGATGTTACAACTTGAAAAGAGAGGAAAATTCTCGAGCATAAACATTTTTCACCTTTAAAACTATAGAAAGTTGGCAGGCAGCGGCGAAATGACTAATTTGACGATGCTTCTAAATTCAGACGACGAGAAGAAGAAGAAGCTCGACAAGAGGATAGAAGGATGACAATGGCATTGTGACGTCACGATTTAAGTGCACTCGTCGTTTGGAGTAAAGAGTTGACAAATGACGATCGCGATTTTCGGAGACAAGCGAAATACTAATAAGACAGATTCTTGTTAGTGACTCATTCTACAGACAAACGAGCACACAAAACTTTTAAGTGGCGTTTATTTTTTTTTTTTTTGTAGTGTTTAATCCCCGCGGTTATAACTTTCGGAGTGGTAAAAAGAGTTTGATGGTGCGTTTTATTTTATATTCGACTGTGAAGAGAGTGACAGGTGAAAATGAAATTTTCGGCAATTTTCGTAAGTTTAAATAAAAATAAATTTTCAACTGGCCCGGATTGGCTTTTCAGGAGAACTCGGGGTCAAATACAAGAAGCGGCGCTCTGTGACCACAGAATTCTAATAAAGCTGGTTTTATTTGTAAAAAAAAATTGACTCTCATTCTAAGAAGACGGGGTGAACTATTGACTAGTCCATAAGTGCCCTGTCTTCTTAGGATGCGTGTAAAAATTTTTATTTAAAAAACTGAAATTTCGGAAAGCAAAATACACGAATTCAGCTTTGATTTTAATTTTTATTCCAACGAAAAAATTGGCAAAAAATGCATCTGAATTGTTATTGCCTAAATGAATATGGGCAGGCGAGGTTTTTTATCAAAACAATATGCAAAGAATCTCAGGTTCTCTCTTTTTACGAGCATATATAAAAAATTTTTAAACCAGAGAAATTATCCAGCCATAACAAATACTTTGTCCCTTTTTTAAATTTCAAAGTTTAATAATTATTAATAACCTCCTCTACTTTAGAGGTTGTCCTTGGTATTTCGGCAATTTAAGAGGAGTCGCTTTAAATCGCCGGCCATCAATGTAATAGAAAGCCATCAGAACATGGGTCGCCTACGTGCTTTGCAAAGTAAAAAGCTTCCCCGTAACCTTTCTCCGGCAATTTTTCAAAAACCCGGCAACCTATTTCTTTCTTCTAATTCTTACACACAACAAAATATCCCACCCGAACGATATGACGTATCGGACTCAATCGAATAGATACGGATTCTATCGAACAAGGAAAACACAAAGCAAGAGGGAAGAGGAGGAGGAGAAGGATGAAAGGATAACACTCGACGATACATTTTATGTTTTTGTTTTTATTGCCTCTGCTAGCTACGTTGTACGGTATGAGAAAGTGTTCTCGTACATCAAGGAAGAAGTGCATATTTAATGAGACGTCACTCAGTCAGAGTCCATGAATATTTCACAACGTAAACGTATGTGTGCATCCTCCTGCCAGTTTATGGTTTAGCCCGACAGAATACCAGATATTGTTTTCAATTATCTACCATTCACTTCCTCCTTCAGCCATCTTCCTTTAAGGATCACGTCTTAAAATTTCCCCCCCTTAAAACTCCTAAAAGCCGGATTTCGGATTTTGAATCCGAAAATAATTCACGTTTATAAATAATGTCGGTTTTACGGTGTCTCGTTAGTAAAAGCGTAAAACATAAAACAGAGATTGAATTTCTAAATCCGAATGGTAAAAACCAAATAACACACAAAAACACTTTTCCTCTCGAGCCTTTAAAATAATAAAGCGCGAGGTTTTTTTTTTTTCGTCCGGCAATAGCCAATTATAAGAAGTTTTTTGTCATTAGCCTTTCCACATTAGTTATCATCACTTTAAGCTAAATAGCCACACCCGTTTTCGGTTTTTCTATCCCTCGTTTTCACTTTTGCTTTCAGCAGGATTTTCGATGACCGCTCATTTCAATTTTTTTTTTTTTTTTTGGTGTTAATAAATTTGGATGTCGGAGGAGAATAAAAGAATGCTCCATCGGAAAATGGGTTAAAAAGGGAAGTTTTTCATGTCGGTGGGGAAGGTTGCATGCTCGAGAAATTAAATATGAATTGCTGTTGTAAAGTTTCTTCGGGAAAAACGCTCTCACGTTTAAAAGTTGGAAAGATGATCAAATATTAAAGAAGCGATAGATTTATCGAACCGCAAAGCCGGTTCTGTTTCTCTTTTTCCACGTCACGGTCATTTTAAAATTGTTATAGGCTTCCAGCCAGATGATTTTTTAGTGGAAGATCTTTATCTTTCCTTTTAAGATTATTTCTTTTGTAGCTACTTGAAAAATTACCTTCTCATTCCTCCGAATAGCTGAATCTTTTTGCAAAGACTCATTTACGGAATCTCTGCAAAAAAAAAATATTTCCTGATTTTAATTATTTTGCTATTCTAAAACGTAAATTTAATAATATAAATGAGATTAATATTTACAGAGATTAAAATAAAATCCGAGCCCCGTGTAGCTTGTGCTTTCTTCGTGTATACTCGTTAAAAAATTGCAAAACGAGCAAAATTACCCTTTTCTTTTTTGAATTTCATTAGCACTGCATTCAAGAGGGATTTCTTTTTCAAAAACTTTCCTTCTCGCTTCTACTTCCACTTTTGTTTTCTTTAAAAGGATTAAAGGCTGTAGGGTACTAAGTGACCCTGTTACTGACATAGGTTTAACGTGTTTGACAGTTGGTCTGACCTCAAGACCTGTTAACTTTCAAGTTCGACCCGGCCTATTTAATAATCCTTTCGTTTTCTTTGATCATCATATTTCCCGGAATTCTCGAATGCTCATTTTCAGAGTATTTAAGATTTTATATAAATGTCACAGCTTCACAGTTCAAAATAATATTCTCATTTGAGAAAAGAAAGAGTTTCAACCTAAAAGTTTCAAAATTGAAACTTTTTTTGTAAATAGTCTCAGGAAAGTATCATTTGAAATTCGTTTACATTCAATTTGAAACCGAAAGGTTTCATCCCCCAGTGAAACCTAAAAGTTTCAATTTTTCTCGAATATTTTGAACTGTGATTAGTGAAAAAGACTGACAGAAAATGTGATAGTAGGATCGTTAGTGTAATGCATAGCAATCAGTCGTGCTTTGACCAGATCCAAGCTGCGAATTCTTACAAAAACGGGGCTAGTGGTCAAACGAGAAATAATTTTTGTTCTCTCAAAATTGAATAAAATCTTTCTTGAAAAAATTTGGTGTGATTACAAATTACTGTATACCCCTTGAAAAATTTTTTTCGCTACATGTTGCGACATGCTTTAATAATAACTTAGAGTGAAGAAAATTACAAAGATTCTCTTTGACGCATTTATCGATTTACTTATTTTTTTGCTCTTTGCCTCCACTGCCATTTTTTTTATATTAATAAAAAGCACGTGTATTCTTACGCGAGAACCAAAAGAACAAAAGGAAATAAACGAGCAAAAGAAAAGTATAAATCGCCTAATCTCCGAACTCGCTTGAAAAAAAAAAAAGAGTGCCGGCTTGCTTATATACATAATGATCGCTAAGAAATCAAATTTTCAAGAAGTAAAAAAAATTGCTGGGGCGTGACTCGCTTTATAACACGCGCGTTGTCTGACGGGTTGCATCCCGTCGTAGAAATTTTGCGGGGCTAGTGAAAGCAATCCCTTTTTTTTAAAAAAAAAAAAGAAGAAGAAAAAGCGATAAGTCAAAAACCGAGTTTTCAAGATTTAAAATGTTTTCGTGTACAAAACTTAGCTTTCAGAATGATTAAAAGTTGATAGAGACACAATAGATTTTCTTTCTCCCCGGCGCTCCCGCCCGGCCCTTTAACGCCCACTTCACGTCACGTGCGAAATTAAACAATAAACATCACCCCCTTTGGCTCCTTTTCCGCCCCCTCACAAACCCTCCCTTCACATGAATCGGTCCCCCACCTTACTGGAGCTTTTCATCCTCCCTTGTCCTTTCACACTTCACCTTCCTCGGTTTTGACAAATTAAAATTGATGATACGTCGATGTTTCTATTCATTCCCGTTATTTCAGATCCGATGCATTATGAAAAGCTTTTGGTGTCCGATTTTTTCCGAATAAAAAACTTTTTATTTTTTTATTTTTCGAAGATTGAAAATATGACCGCTGTTGTTACAACAAAACTTGATTCAATTTTTTTTTCTAAATGAAAATCTTTCCGACGCGGATTGGTGGGCATGTAAGTAAAAGCCTTAAGGGCGCAGCTCCAGTTTAAGATTTGTTCAGTGACGGACTGAAAATTTTTACACTGGCGCTGAAAACGCGAAATCCAATTTCAAGCTAACTAACCCGTTAAAAATGCTACACACCACGGGGTTTTCGGGTTCGCTATTTTCAAATCTGTAATTTGTTTTTGAAAATTCAAGATGGCGGATTGAAGCTACCCATCAACTTTTACTAAAATTTCAAATCGATATTTTTAAATTTCTCTCTTTTGTGGATTTTTGTGCCAGAACAATTTTGAAAAATATTATTAGTTTTCTGGACGTCATTAATTAAGAAGAAAGATTACGTCATATGACGTAATGGGGCAGACTTCACAGGAAAAGTTGTTTTCGTGGCCACATAACGAGCAGGATATAGGAATACGTGGTGATCTTTTGAAAGAGCAAAAAACGCTCTATAAACTGCAATTCTTAATATCACAAAAAAATTCAAACCTTGCTTACGGGAAATAGGCGAAAGTGCCCTTCGACCATGCCAATACTTTCTCACTTCGCTCGAAAGTAAAAGACAAACAAAATTGCACCCAATAAATCGTTTGTCGGATCAACTTAATTTTGTTTCGTTTTCAACTCGGTTTTAAATTTTGATTTTCACGATCTCAGGATAAGAAAAGCATTTTTCGAGATGAACATTCATTGATTTTTATAGAGTCAGCTTTTTCGATACCCAAGGAAAGGATTCCTTTTACTTTTTTATCCCATTTCCGTTTTGATTTATGAGTCTATCCTTGTCCGCCGGGTTCGACCACCGTCCTCTGTGATTTCTTTCAGGTCACCTTTTTCCACCCTTTGATTTTTATTTGGCTTAAATCCCTGAGATTTTTCAAACATTTAAAAAAAAAAAAAGGAATCGTGTAAAGTTAATAAACTTTTTCAATATACATGTTTCGTTAAAATATTGTGCAATTTCCGTCAACAAGAAAAAAAATCGTCGATAATGTCAGAAACAGAACGGAATATAATTTTATGCAAAATCTTCTCGAGATTTTCATTTTTAATATTTCCGTATTTAACTTTTTCAACATTATCAACACTCTCCTCTTTTCCATTCGTCAAACTTTTCGATATCGAAATTATTCTTCGATTTTCAATTTTTTTTCCTCCCCTCTTCGTTGTAATAACCGACTAGATTTCTTCGGAATATTAACGAGATGTTTGAAGAAGGAAAAAAAAACGAAAACACTAAACTTTTAAACGTTATTCCTCATCCCGTAAAAAAAATCTCTTAATTTAAAAATAAAATTTAAAACGTAATTGGGACGGATAAAAAAAATTGAAAAGGGAATAAAAAAAAGGAACGGTATAGAAAAGGACGAAAAAGACATGGAAAACAGCGGACACGTAGCAACCACCGATCATTTAAGTGTAGGACATAAAGCGTAAGTTTACAAGCACCAAACTGCCCATTTGTTAAATTCCATTAGTTAACACTCAACAGGACTCATATAACTTAATGGAAAGGGGAGGAATAAAATATCGTCGGGTTTTTATATAAGTTAACCGAAAGATTCTTCCTTTTTCTTAGAATGTCGGTTACGCGTACATGCATTAGCGGGTTAAAGGGACCCAAAAGGGACTTTAAAACGTCACGGAAAGACCCGCAACTTGTTCGTTGTGAAACTTGTGGCCTTGTTTACTTTAACTTGTAGGAATATTAGCTGGAAAACCGAGCAAGCGCAAGCTTTTATCGGAGGAATAATTACGATCTTGTGTCTTGTGGCTTTGTTTTTCTTATGGTAAAATCTTGACATTTTTGGTTTAGGTTTTAGAACATAAAAAAACGGTGAAATTTACGGCAAAGTTGAAACGGATTTTTAGCGGGGTATGGAATTTTGTCAATTAACTTCACTGATTTTATCAATAAATATGAGACTGGAAAATGAAAAAAAAAACCATTTAAATTTGTTTTTTTTAAGGGCGGAAATGCCATCATCTGTTTGGCTTGGCTAGGAAACTAAAATGGATCATCGAGATTTTCCAATGTTTTATCTAATAACTGAACACCGGCTTTATGTAAACTGGTCAACTCTTTTTCCGACCAGTTTCCGGTTTTTGTTGGAAACTGGTCTACTTAAATTTGACAGTAGACCTTTTTCTTAATTTTTTTTTTTTTGGAAAATCGGTCTACTTTCAATTACAGTCTTTAACGAATTGTAATTGTAATTTTAAATTTAAGCAGCAATATTTTTCCAGAATTTTTTCTTGACTCCGATTTTTGTTGAAACCGTTCAAGAATTTTTCCCTGAGATGGTTTTTCATTGAAATTGTTTCTAGAATTTTTATTGACACGGATTTTCATTGACATTGTTTCCAGAATATTTTCTTGAAATTAGTTTTCAGTTAAACCGTTTCTAGGTTTTTTTTCAATCGGATTTTCGCTGAAATCGTTTCCAAAACTTTTCTTGACACAAAATTTTAATTCAAATTGTTTTCAGAATTTTTTTGTTACAAATTTGGATTGCAATCGATTTTATAATTTTTTTGACATGGATTTTTGTTGAAATCGTTTCTAGAATTTTATCTTGACACGAATTTTTAGTAAAATCGTTTACAGATCAAATCATAGAAATCAGAATCATAAACGTTTATTCAAGTATTTCATAGTTTTTAAAGCTTTTGTAAAAGAATTTGAAAGAATATTATTGTTTCTTCCTTTTTAAAAAAAAATATTAAATAAAGTACAGTAATTAAGTTGCTGCTTAATAATTTTAAATTAAAATTTTTTTAAAACAAAAGGTTAAGACAGTAAAAATAAACCGATTTTCCAAAAAGTTCCGGAAAGTAGTCCATTGTCAACTTTTATTAGACTAGTTTTCACCAAAAACTGGAAACTGGTCGGAAAAAGCGAAGACCAGTTTTACCATTAAATCATTCACATCTTGTCTTGCTATCATCAAAAAAAGATTTTCATCCTTGGCCATTCATCTGCCCGCAGTTTCTTAATTTTGCGTTTTATTACTCTGTCAACATTATTTTACTGCAAGAAACCATATAAAAAGTTAGAGTTCAGCATGAATTTCTTGAAATTCTGAAAAAAATTGCTTGAAAAAACGGTTAATTTGCTGTATAATATGGATTTTGTTTATTTCAAAAATTATTTGCTAAAATCCAAATCAGTACAACTCAAAAAGGTCTTATCAATCTCTGAAAAAAAAACTTTCCCTCTCCGATATTAATTTCAAGAAAGGAAAGGTAGGAAGGAAACAAACGAAGTTTTTCAGCTAAGAATTGTTAAATTTTCAATATTAAACTCTAAGTTGATGTCGAGTAGAGTCCTCTGGGAAAAAAAACTCGAAAATTTATTTTGCCATACAAAAACCTCTTGTGCAATCTATTAAATGTATGTTTTGGGTTCAAACTTTAAACAAGAAAACAAAAACAAAAATCCATCCTTGTTTAAAGAAAAACGAATTTTTTTTCGTCAACCCCAAGGCACGAAAAAAAAAAACAAAAATCGTCATGTCTCGAAACACAAAACCCAGTTTCCGAAATCTCAATTTAGAATGCATTTCCCAATCCCTCGGAAGTCGATATATCGGTCCGGTTAGGTAAAGTTCAACCCTGAAGAATCTTTCCTTTTTTTAAAGTTTTTGTTTCCCGGAGAAACAAAAAAAAAAATTTAATCACGAAAGCTTTCTTTAAAAAATTCCACACGAACTCTCCTAATCATAGTTAAAAAACTTTTTTCTTGCCATTAAAGGATTTTCCCATTTTAATCGAATCGGGTACGAAGGAACGGGTTGCCAAAGCTTTTTCCAAACCTTGTTATTGTTTGATTGCATGTCTATTTATTTATTTAATGAACAATATATTATTACGCAGACCTTTTTCACCCCAACCATTTCAACTGTAATTATATTTTCCTCTTCCCGTTTCCGTTTTTATTTCTCTTCCATTATTTTTAATGCCGTTTGTTAATTAACAAAGAAATTTGATTAAAAGTGAAAAGAGATTTCCATCATCGATGCTGAATGAAAAATCGGCGCTAAAATTGAGGTTCCCAAACATATTTTCTCTCCCGGCGCCGCGGGCGATCCTCCACAACCTTTTACAACCTCTTTTAAACATAAAATGAAATAATGAATGTTTAAAACTATTTTCCTTTAGATAGACTCTGACATAAAGCCAACTTCCAACATTTCCTCATTTCCGAGTTTCAATTATTCATAGTTTGAAATGCAGAGTGTCGTGTTACTCCAGCATTTATAATTATTTCGTTTACATTTTTGTATATTTATGCACGTATACAAAACGTCGTCAATTTGACATTTAATTTCATAGCTAATTTATCGTTAAAATTTGAATCGACGAACTAATGAGGTAGTTTGGGAAAATTTCACCTTTATTTTTGACAGATGATTTTCTCTTTGAAAATTTTGAATATTGAAATAATTTACTGAATGGAAGCCATTGTAAGTCGCATAATCATTGTTATGAAAAGAGATTACGAAAAAAAAGGGGAAACGTACTAAAAAAAGTGCTATTAAAAAAATCAGTATATTAATTACAGTGGAGACTTATGATACCATTAGAAAGGACATTAAGAAGGTAATTAGTGACTTTGTATAGTGCACGTCCGCCATCAGCAATGTTGTTTTTTTCATCTAGTTTTTTTTTGTTTTCTTTTTGTGTATTGGTAATGACTTTACCGAATGTTACATTGTTTTGAGAAATTGATGATATCAGGTTGAAATTAAAAGGGAAGTAGTTTTTTTTTATTTTTTTTTAAAATGCCATTATCTTTGTTTTTGTATTGCTATCGTGTTTGTTGATTTGAGTTGGTGATGAGTTTGTGATGTTTTTGTTAGTTTCCCAAATTGACTTTAACGTGGCATACTACGCTGGAGAAGTTGTAAGAAGGAGATGGTATAATTAATTATTATTGAGTATATTTGTTGTTTGACTTAACCTCAACTGGTTAGCCTGATGATTAAAAAGGGCAGAATTTCACGGACGAACGGGAAGCGATTTCACGGTAGAACATGTTCGTGAACATTTTCACGAAAATTTTTAAAATTATATTTCTCGGCTTTGCACGTGTCTAGGGAGAGTGAATTTGTTTTTAGGAAATGTTCGAGCACTGTTCTAGGCCGCGAACATGGCTCGAACATATTACAAACATTTCTCAAACACGACTTCACCCTCCCTAGACCCTTGCCAAGCCGAAAATTATAATTTTTCCATTGTTCGAGGCCGCGAACATTGCTCGAACATGTCTCGAACATTTCCTAAACACAAATTTACACTCCCTAGACACGTGCAAAGCCGAGAAATATAATTTCAAAAATGTTCGTGATAATGTTCACGGACGAACATGTCACATAATTTTACGACGACCATGTTCATGAACAAGTTTTTATTTAAAAATTTTTCCGAACATTATTCTTTATCACTAAAAACTCAAATTGCACATGTTTAAATTTTTTCGAACATACTCATACTCATAAACATAAACATGAAAATGTTTTATAAACATGTTCATAAACATCTTTATAAACATGTTTTCGAGAAAATTTGAAGATGTGCAATTTAACTTTTTAGTGATAAAGAATTATGCTTGGAAAAATGTTCAAAAATTGTTCATGAACATGTTAGTAATGAAATTTTAACCTTCTCTAAGCTCTTGTTCGTACAGTGGTTGTGCGGCATGAGTGAACCTGTCGTCAAGCTAGCCACTTGACACATTCAAGGCATTCATTGGTTGTGAAATTTCCTTGCATTGCAATGGAATGGGTAATACGACTTCAACCTGTGTAAGTCGGAGTACTTAACCCAAAGAAGAAGAAGAAGAATTACTTAGCTGCCGGGTTTTTTAATTGTGAAAGTTTTCTGTAAATTGTGCTACACGTGGATCCTGAAATTGACACTGGACGGTTGCATTGACGACCCGTTGGGTATTTGCTCCGAAAATCAGCGTAAAACAGAAAAAGTTTTATTTTTTTCATCGATTTAGCGCCAAAGTTTATTAGAAAGACGACACCCCGTGAAAGACTTTGTTTCGCTTGGATAAAGATAGAATGATCGGTCAAATTCTTAAAACAGTCGTGTTGTTTCCTCGAATTTCATTATAAGTTACTTATGATGAGTTTCCGTTGCTTATAGCCTTAAATTGCTGCTTTGTAAAGGGACATCAAACCTGCGGATAATTCAAAATCAGTAAGCTATTTGTTGACGATACGATAGCTTGAATGAGCTTTTCATTATTGGGGACGAAGTTTAGCGACTGCCTTAGGCTATATTGGATGTTTTTGTGATATGTGCGTTAATTTGGGGTCGAAATGGATTTCGAAACACGCTTGTGCAAGTTCTATTGTCTGCTCCAAGCGTTGATTTTTTGGAATTTTGTCTTTGATTACGTGGAATGTACCAGATTTTGCTCCTTGAATTTTTGAATGAATTCAAAAAAACCTGAAAGGCTTTTGTCTTCAGCTTGGGGAGGATCTTCATCATGTCAATAAAATTTTCCCATGATCTTGAAATAAAAATCAGCACCTTTTAAAATGGCTATTTCTTGCAAATGACATAATCAGGCAAGATAAGGCACTATGTTTAGAATCGTCTCGATAACCTTTTATCAATAACAATAACCGTAAAAATAAATTTCTAGTAAAAGTCTTGTAATGGAATTTTTGAATATCAAAAGGGAAATGTCTCTTCAAGGCCAATTTTGAATTTCAATGTTTTTTTTTTTTCAATCAATATGGAATAAAAAATTCACTTTTATTTTGTTTTTGTTTCAGGTGCGCACGTTATTTGTTAGTGGATTACCAATGGACGCTAAACCAAGAGAATTATATTTGCTTTTTCGGGCATATGAGGTAAGTTGAAATTTTTCTTTCCGGAATCTCGAGTGTGTATTTCTTTTTTATTAGGACGTATCGGATTTATAAGAGTTTTTCAAAAGACGAGATGATCGCCGGTTGGCACGAGGGAATTGAAAAATATTTTTCCGCGACATCTCCAGCTAGCTCAAAACGAGATTCATATCGCTTTCGTTGACGAACGGCCTCTCTTTTTATGTCGTCTTCGTAATGACGTGTGTCCTTCGTTTTTTGGTAGAGTCGATTTTAAAAATTTCGTAATCATCCGACTTTAAGAACATTTTCGACAACGGCGTAGTTTTGCGGGAAATCAGACCTACCCCTTTTTTTAAAAAAAAAAAAAAAAGCCGAAAGGGAAAAGTTTGTAAAATAACTAAAGGAAAAAAGATCGCGACATGCAACCGAAATTTTTTTCAAGGATTTAAAAGGCTCACGATAAAAACGCGATGTCATGAATAAATTCTTAAGGAAAAAAAACTGTTTTTGTAAAAAAAAAAAGTTTGGCGAAAAAATGGGTTTCGTTTTATAGAGCTTTAAATTTTTAAATACCTTATAATTTATGACCATTTAAAAGTTTTCCCCTGTCGAGTCGAATATAACACCTTGGTTTAGTGTAAAATGCGGGGAAAACTTTGAAATGATAAATCGTGCCCGCGCCGCGAAAATACAAAAAAAAATTGATTGGTTTTTAAAAAAAAGTCCAAATTAATTTTAATTTTTTTTCTCCCACAGGGTTACGAAGGATCTTTGCTCAAAGTTACAAGTAAAAATGGTAAAACTGCATCGCCTGTAGGTTTCGTCACATTTAATACAAGGGCTGGAGCTGAGGCTGCGAAGCAGGATCTTCAAGTATGTACCTTTTCATAATAAAAAAGCTTTTTTTTAAATATAAAACAAAAATCATGTCATATGGTTAGTTTTGCCCCTTTTTCACGGAGTTGGAAAGCTTCGGTTTCACAGTTAGGAGTAGAATTTGTTACGGATTAAGAACTAATTTTACGAGTTATTCATTGGTTATGTCAAATAATTTTATTTATACGAAGGAGATTAAAATGATTGGACGTTTTACATTTTCCCAATTACTATGGCTTTCCTTGACTGTGTTCGTACACATGAAAAGAGGCTCGCTTAGATTTGTCACATAATTTTTTTTCGAGTATTAATCTATAAACAGTACAGAGGGCTGTTTATCAAAACAAAATATGCAACCAAATCTTTTCATGAACGTGTGAACATTATTTTCTTAGAAATTTCAAACCGAAAAACGAAATAGTTTTCGAAAAATCAGGGAAGGACGCGATTTCAATCCAGCCAGCCAGTCGCCGTCAAAAACATAGCGCCTCTTTTTTGAAGGCGTAAAAAAACCTTTTGGCTAGTTATACATTAGGGCTAAAGCAAGCCTGCAGGCAAAGACCTGGCCCGGCAGATTTGTAGCTTCGGCTTTGGAGTTACTTTTCAAAGTTATTCAAACTCTTTGTCAGAAATATTTTATAGTTATAATGTTCTTTTATATTACTCAGATGCATAAAACCCTTATTATGATGGTTTTGTTGACATCAACAATGAAAACAATAATGAAATAATGGAAGACATACACAATATTTCATTTTGAATGTGTTTTTTCATTATTGATGTCCTCAGACCAAGTTCAGACTTGTTGAAACTGAGACGCACAAAGCAGATCATGTAAACAACACCTGCGAAACCCGTTTATGAAATCATACGACGCATTCTAAGAAGACGGGAGCTCTCATATAGTTCTGCTTGGTAATATAAAGTAACTTATTCCTCTGTGAATATAAAGAAGCGATTATTCTCGGTCTTTATTTTTTCCTCTCAGCTCGCTTCGCTCGCCTTGGAGAAAAAACTAAGACCTCGAATAATCGCTTCTTTACATTCACTGTGGAATAATAAACTATTATATAGCAGGAAGTAGTTGAGAAGTTATGTGCAAAAAGGGCACTTTTGCCATAAGCTAAACATTAAAAAAGTGCCCTTTTTGCACATAACTTCTCAATTTTATTCCACAATATTAGTTCTAATGAATTTTAAGCGAATTTTTGAGATCCTGCGACCTAATACATTGAATCCAAAGTTCTAATGAACTTAGTCAGCTTGCTTGGGGGCCTGAAAATTAGCACTACTTCAGTGTAATGATTTTTCCAAGTCTTAGATAAATTTCAGATCAACAAAAAATTTTCGAAATCATATCCTTTTAGCTCCATCTCTTTATATGAAACAGTTTTATTTTCTCTCTCCTTCAATCGCCAAAATTTTTCTTTATGTCACGACATCCTCTTCCCATTAAACAGAGGATTTACCTAAAAAAAAATCATACGTAAGTAAGAAACTAAAATAAAAAAAAACAAATCACTTTTGTACTAATTTCTTGACCATGAGTTTGTATTATAGCTTAGTCGTTGACAATAATTAGCCACACGCAGTTTCGCACGATTCGGACTAACGCACATGGTTGTTTTATACACCAAACCCTAAAAAAAACCCCCCTAAAAAACAAAAAAAAGCAATAGTCAATTTTTACAAATTTTATTCAATGGAAATATTACAGACCGCTTACGTAGCAAGAGAACACCTTTTTTTTTATTCTTCTTTTTCACCTTTTAGCCTTTCCCTGTATTCCTTAGTCGATTTATTTTAGTCCCTTAGAGAAAACCGCCACGGGAACTATGGAAGATATCTCCCTTTTCTCCGATCGGCAGGCTTTTCTTATCCTTTGACTGAAATATGGCAAACGTCCAAATACTTTTTTTCTTTTTCGAGGTTTGATTTCTCTTTCTCGAGTTTCGAAAACGTTTCCGAGAGGATTTTCTTTCCGCCGGGGTATAAAAGGAATTCTACATAATAGTTCGCCATTCACGAACAAAATTTTTTTAACCTTAAAAAAAAAAAAAATAAATTATTTGACATAGTCAATTTTCTTTAAAATCTCAAGAGCCATATATGCGAATAAAAATTGGAGTTTTTATTTTAATTTTTTTTATTGTAAAATGAAATTTATTTTAAGCGATCCATGTGTGAATCACGTGTTAATGCAATAACACGGCGAACACCTCATATTGTATTCTCCTGGAAAATGTAATGGGTCGAAATTGTTAACAACGTAATGTGTGTGTAATAAATCTTCATTTTTTTACATTCTTTTTTTTTTTAACGATAATTTTTCATGATTAAGGTTTTCGCTTTTTATTCGACAAGGCGGCAACATTTGAAAACGACGATAATGCTGCCGTCGTGTCGACTACACGAGGAAAATTATCCGAAAAAGTAAAAGGAAAAAAAAAATTGACTCGAGGTTTTTGCTCGGGGGAAGAAGAAAAAAAAACGGAGAATCGATGAGGTGTTTTCGACGATAAGAGAAAATTGTACAAGATTGTAACGTTGTTCTTGGTCCCGCAGCAGGGCGTACGCTTTGACCCCGACATGCCGCAGACCATCCGCCTGGAGTTTGCCAAAAGTAACACGAAAGTTAGCAAGCCCAAGCAACCTGCAGCTGCGAGCGCAACCGCTCACCCGACACTCGTGCACCCCCTCACTGGCCGTAAGTATTCACCTTTTTCACTTTACAATAACCGTTTATTAATCTAAACAATTTTTTCACGATCGCACGTAACACTCTATTTATATTAGGGTGGGATTTCACGAGGAACAAATTTCTTGTTCATTTTTTTAATAAATAGAAGATGATGGTGTTTGCTTCAAGAGCGCACTGTACCCATTCGAAACCCGCGAGCAAATATCTAGCGACGCTAGAGCGAAAATGGCGTTCAATAAATTCGGCAAAAGCAAAATGAGGAAGAAGGTGTAAACCTGATCAATCGCTAGTTCCTAGTGAATATCGCCTGCTTTAGCAGTCACAGTTTTGTTATAAAATCAAAATTAAACAAAGCTTTTTATTGGATAGCAACAGTGCGACCGCTGCATCAGACAATATTCGCCAATAGAGCGATCCAAAATTAATAAAAAGAAATTTTTAACGAAATTTTACTGAAGTATAGTCTTTTAACAGTACATTCCCCCAGTATTTAGTTTTTGGAAATCCATCGGTCCAGTCCCAAAAAAATCGAATTTTTTAAATTTTTTTTTTTCCCCCCAAAATGGCGTTTTTAAAAAATTGAATATTTGGCCTGAGGTAGTATTTACTTAAGTTCTTTAAGTATGCTTAAATTAAGAAAAATAGGTTAAAGTTGCTGGACCTCAGGGGTCAAATAACAGTTGTAGTTTCGCCCAAAAATTACTTTTTAAGCCGCCATTTTGGAGTAAAAAATAAATTTTCGGAAAATTGTTAAAAAGGGGTTTTTTTTAAAGTATTTAGGCCCATTTTGCTCGAGTTTACGACTTTCGAAACTTTCGGGGTAGTCCGGTATGAACAGCGCAATAATTTTGTATGGCGGGGTGGCTAACCCAAGCAACATATCCGACCAAAGTGACGTCTAAAACACGTCTTTCTGACGTCTTTTGTCCTCAAAAGACATCTAAATCCTTTAAAGACGTCTAAATGACGTCTTTTAGACGTCATTTTGGTCGGATTGGTTCCTTGAAACTGCTAAATAACAAGGAACTTTTATGCAACCAATTTTTTCTTGAAAAGCTTATAACATTACCCGAAAAATATTAAATTTTTATATTACTTTTTTAGAACTGTGACGATTTTCAAAAAATTTGACATATAAAGCTGATTTTTTTTGAAAAAATTCTGAAAAATTTATTGATCATGAGCTCCTCGTAGAAATTTTTTTGGAGCCAAAAAAAAATTCAGGGTACCTTTTAAGGTCTAGGAAAACAATTTTGCCCAGGGAACCAAAATCGGAAGGCTTCTATTATTTGGAACCACATTAACTCACCATTCGACCTGTCGGATGAGTTTTGCTCTAGACTTCCTTATTCTTTCGCTAGGGGCGCTATTGCATACAGCCTCAAATATTTTTTCAAGGAATGTTAATCGATACAAAAATTAATAAAGAAACAAATACAACGAATTTTATGAGATATCGATTATTTCTACTCGACAATTTGGCATTCCTTGTGGGGATCAAATCGTCGTCGGAAATCGGTCCTGCATTGACCAGTTTCTCGTGAAATCCCGCCTTTAAGTTGATCAGTGTAGTTATTATTTTAAAGGAAAAGAAGATTTAAAAACAATTTTTCAAACTGATGTCAGATAGACTTTGTTTAAAGGTGGAGTGTTGAAAAGCAAACATGATAAGAAGTTACAACGCAATTTATGCCTGTGTTCAAGAATATTAGTTTCTAAGCCAATAGAAGTTGCAAAAAGCATAAGATATCCATTTCCTTTAAATAAACTAAGGTATAAGTTTCGTCGTTTTATGTTTTACGTCCCATTAGACTTTCTTATTTGATGGATTGCTTATTCAATTCTCCTGGCCCCCAATTTTTTTTTTTTTGTTTTTAAGAGATTTCTCAAAACTTTGAATCCAAGCGCGGTGCCTGGATTTTCATTCATTTTTCCAAAAAAGTGAAATTTATTGTTTACACACTTTAGCTGATTCAGCGATGGAATTCTTTTAATGAGGACCCTGAAAAATTCTTTTTCAAAATCACAAACTTCACGACAGGCAAAAATTTCAAAAAACATCACGAAAATGTTACGTCGGTTTTTAAATGAAAAAAAAAAAAAAAAACAAAAGCGCTAATCTCACAATTCTCGAAAAAGAATCCTCGAGATCGCTTGAGATCATAAAGCTCGGGACGGGATGGCGATGCGATCATGCGATTCGTGCGTATGCAGCACTACAAATCACGCACGCACGCATCCATCCCGACCGACCTTAGGGAGAAAGCAAAAAGCACGCGATCCGTTTGCTACCCTCCCAGCAATATTTCATCCTCATACGTATATTTCTTATTTATTATATTATCAAATACAAAAAAAAAAAGAAAGCTGTTTGCTTGAAAGCTTTTTCAACTATAAAATTATCGAGGAGGAAAACCCGTAATGTTTAAATGTTTAACGTCATATTAATCGGTCGTTATATTTAATAAATGGGCGGGATTCTCACAGTAAAAAGGAAAACAAACTAATAATAAGTCCGAATGAAAATAAAAATGAAAACGATGAAAACCATTTTTGCCCTTTTTTTTTTAAACGGGGAAGCTTTAATCGGCGAAAAAAACGTAGCTTAAGGACCGGAAATCGCTCGTATTATACAAAAGGTGACTCGCGAATTAAAATCATTTGTTTGAAAAAAGCTCAAGCTCTTAAAACATATTCGAAAAAGTTAAAGAGCCTGGTTCTACATTTTTGAACAAGGGAGTTTTTCCCATTTTGAAAAATCTGTTTTATTTTTTTTATTTTTTCATTCTCTTTTATTGCATTTTAAGAGATATCAACGACAATGAAAACGGTTTCAAGATTTTCAGCTAATTCCCACTCGTACTGAAAGTTGAGGGAGAAAAAATTCGCAGAAATTTTGTTTGATTCTTCGTTATTTTCAATACAGGTGCAGACAGCAGCGCCGCATCCAACCCGGGGAAAAATTTGCAAAAAAAATATTTTTGACTGTTCAAATTAAGTTGATACTCATTGACACACATTGACATATTGACAAAGCAATAGGAAAAGAATGTTAAACAAAATCTTTTTATACTGCACAAAATATCGATTGTCCTGATAACGTGTTTCCTTATCATTTCGTGTGAGGATACCCTAAGCAATGAATCGTTATCCCTTTCCATTCGCCCGTATAAGGTCACCGGCACTATTCACTTTGCGATATTATTACGTTGGGAGTCATTAGCCCTTTTTTTTACAGAAGCGGAAGTATTTTATTCGATAATATATTTTTATTTTTCAATCCAATTTTTCCATGGCTGCCTGTAAATATATTTATCGCTAAAATTTTCCATCAGAAATGATTCCATCGAAAATATTTTCAAAAAAAAAAAAAAAATTTTATTTTGTTGATTTGGATTTGAAGCTAACTGATGGTTGTTTTTTGAAATAAGAAAAAGGGGAAAATTAATTTAGCTTAAAACTTGCACGAAACCATCACCTTATCCAGAAAACCCAAGTTAACATCAATCCCACGTCGAACTTGTTTAATCATTTCCTTGACATTGTTCTAAACGTCTGATTTGCTTCTGGTCTCTAGATTAAATTCATATCGGGAACGTCAATCATTTACAAATCAAAATTTTTATCTTGTCAGTTTCTTATTTGATTCACCGTGCTTTATGTATTTCAAGCCGGCATGGCACTTTGGCAGGATTTTAAGGGAAAGGGTGTTTACCGCGATAATTCATTTGCCGGGGTTATCATTTTTATTTTACTTTTCCCGTTTCCACGAACACGCTTCAAAAAAAAAGAAAAATCGTATATTTTACAAAGTTAAAATAAAAATTTCCGAGAAATCTCAAAGAGGAGAAAAAAAAAAGCATTAAAAGCTTTTAATTTTGAGTGAGGGAACTCGATACGATTTTTTAAATATAATATTGAACGTTCTCCCCGCGAAAGAATATTCCTAAAAAAAATGATTATTTTTTTTTTTTTTTCATTCTGCTGCAAAGAAATTAAGAAAGCCGTTAAATTGCATGTTTGCATGCCGGATTTAATTAAACGAGGAAAAAATGACTTTTCTAATGGTCTCGATACCGAAAGGTAATCAACGAACCTCCCCAAATTATTATTTATAACTAAAGTTTTCGGAGTTTTTATCTCTACGTCCTTTTCCCGGAAAAACCAGCTCTCTCCTGTTTTTAAACTAAAATCCCGAATTAATTTAATGCTAAAAGCAAACGTGGAAACTTTTAATATTTTAAATCGTTTAGAAAAAAATATGATAATTATTCGGTTGAATCCGGTGGGAGTTTTTTTTTTTAAAAAATGAAGGATGCCTAGGGATAAATTTTAAGGGGCTAAAGTTGCCATGCCAAGAGCACTGAAAATTTGCAAGGCCCGGTAAAGAAAGTAAAATGTTGTTCTCAAGGGCTTCGGCTTTGGTCTTAATATGGCCTTTTTTCACTACAGCACAAGATAAGAATAATTTTGGTCTTAAAGGTTCTTTATGCTCAAACTCCGAGTTAGATGCTTGCGCCAATAAAATTTTCACGGCGGCTGCCAAATGCAAAACATTTTTATTCGGTGGAATTTTTAATCTCCGACAGCTGGAACAATCTGAGTTTTTATTTGTCAGTAGACGGCAGCGCATCACCTGAGCCACGAATTTTTTTTCTTTTGTCCAACTTGCGCAATCCTCGATCATTTCTTCATTAGGCATTCCGGAGCACATGACCGGAACGTTCGAGCTGCCGCCACTCGATTTCCTAATTCACTTCCATCTCGTTCGGACTCCGCTTTGGCCTCCCTTCGAGACTGTTTTCTAACTCCGTCCCTAAGGACGCCCCTGCTTCTTTTATTATTTTTCCCTTCATCTTTTATTCGTTTCTTATTATTTATTCGACAAATTTCAACGGGGATCAATGAAGAAAGAAAAAAAAAAAGAAGAAATTTTCTTTTTGTTCGTCAGTCGTAAAAATTGAAAAATTTACGTAAAGCTGCTCGACGCCGATTGAGACGCTGAGCGTCGTAAATTCTGCCGCTGTATATTGAAATTTCCAAAAGAAAAATGGGGAGGAAACTCCGTTTTCGGGATTACGAAGAATTCGAATTTTTCCCTTATCGAAAATATATTTTTTTTCTCCGACTACTAAAGGAATGATGAGGAAGGATTTCTTCTCTTTTTTTAATGTAATCAAAACTGCTCTTTGGAGTATTCTATATATATATATCGAATGCTTTCGAATGAGGAAAAAAAGGTAGAAGAAAAAGAAGCGGTCAGGAAGGATTCCCTTACAAGTTTTAATATTTGAAAAGCGACGAAAAGAAGGAACTGGGAAAAAGGGAAGGAATGAAAAAAAAAATAAATAAATAAACATGACAAGCTTCATGTCATGACACTTTTTAAGCAGCTTTTTTGCATTTTTTGGCGTTTTCAAGAGTGCTTCTGTCTGTCAGTTATTTTACACCGTGTTTAACACCTCTTGGCGGGAAAGGGAAGTGAAATTTTTTCCTCCCCCTATGTATATGATATGAATTTATTCAAAGAATTGAATTAATAGCGATATCAAATAGATGGTATAGTCCTCCGTTCGGAAAAAAACCGACGAGGAAAAATAAAAAAAAAAGTTTGAGGGAAAAAAAATGAAAAAAATGTTTTTTTCAGAAATAAATGTTATGAAAAGTCTTTTGTGGGGACAGCCTTGATCTGTTTCGGACGATTTAACAAGAATTCTCAGAGACCTTCATATATATAGAATCTCTGCTCAAACGCCCGTCCCTATTAATCATCAACATCATTTTTTTCCCCGTAAGAAAAATCAATAAAGAATCGGAAAAATTCTTTTGAAACGAAAGAAAGCATTCCATTCTCCTTTTACTTTGGATGAATGGATGGCCTTTCTCGTGTGAGATTCCTGCATTTTTTCGAGCATCTGCCAAAGTCAGCTATATTCTTTTCCCGAGTGTACTTATGCTTGAGGAAGATCACCCTTTATGAAAGGGATCCCATTTTTTCTTTATATAAGATTTTAAAGGAAGTAATAATTGAGTGAAAGGAAATTATAAGGTGGAAGAATGAAAAATTCGAAAAGGTGTAAACACGGTTTAAAAAAAGATGGTGACTCCAGGGGCGTAGCAGCCATTCCTGGGATCAAAAGAGTCCCCGGTTTTTCAGCAGGAAAGTAATTTAGCACTAGATAAAAACCTGTAAAAAAATTGAAGAAGGGGTCTCGAGTAAACATCCTGCGGGGAGGCCTCTCCTAACATTGCTACGCCACTGGGTGACCCAAAGCTGGACATGATTATTTTTGCCGGGAATGCGGTGCTGAAAAAAAATATATCGAAGATAGATTTAAATATCACAGAGCTATAGTGCTCGAATTTAAATTTGGCGAAAAATAGTCACCAAATAAAAATATAGATGGTTGCCTCTGCTTTAGTCTTCGCTCTAGTTCTCTAAATTAAAGCCGAGGTTCCGAGTGGCTGAAAAATTTCTTACTAAAAATAGGTTCTGACTAGGCCAGGCTTTGTTGTACTTAATTTTAGAGAGCCGACCACAGTTCAAGAATTCGGCAGCTTCTACAATTCCAAATGGCAATCTCGTATGTAGCAGACGACTTATTGAGCTGTCGACTCCCTATTTACTCATCTTAACAGTAAAATATTTCTCACGCTTTTTAACCACAGGATTACACGAAGGGAATTCAAATTCAATTTCACATTTTGCTTAAAATTCAAACAGCTTTTAGCCACCCACTGAAAAACTACCCACAATCTATAGTTTCAACAAATATCAAAAATACATTCCCCTTGTGTAATTCTAAGATATTTTTAATTAAAAATTACCAAATTTTCTTAACAGAAATGTAAACATTTTCGCACGTTTTTATTTTCAGATTTGTCAGCGCCGTTTTTCCCGGGAGCAGCGGAACTTTGGCATCATCCGGCGTTGGCGTATTCGGCGGAGCTCCCCGGGGCCGCACTTCAACATGCCGCCTTAGTACATCCAGCTCTGCACCCGCAGGTGCCCGTACGTTCCTATCTTTGACTAGCTGCGGATAAAGCCCAGGAAACACATGTTAGTCGTCACCCGTTGCTCAGAAAATCGGAATCCTCTTTTTTTATATTACACGGTGTTCCATGTTTACATATGCACTTCAAAAAACACAAAATCAACAAGGAAAAAAAAAACTTTTTTTTTTCTCTCGAAAATACGGCCTTTTTTGTACATAAACGATAATCCGTATACATATCCACCGCTCTCATTTGTTTTTTCGTACCCATTAATAATCACTTTGCTTATACTAAGCTATAAATATCCGCACTATAAACGCTCATTTGTTTTTCGTCTTCTTTTTCCTGCATTTAATTTTTTTTTTTTTTGGAAATTTCCCACGAAGATCTGTTAAAAAATTTAAAAAAAAAAAGACTATCAAACATGTTCGTTTTCTGAGAAATCCTAAATTAATTAATTTTTTTTACAAAGTGGAAAAGCATCGATTTTTTGAAAAAATTTTTTTGAAGGAGAAAAAAACCTGGGTTGAAAATGTTTTTTTATTATTCATACCATGCTTTTGCTTTTAAAGCACTTAAAAACTCGATTTAGCTTTGCCACTTATTTATTTTTGCATAAATGTAGTTGAAGCTATTGTGGCTGTGTGGCTTGTATCGATGTCATATTCGATATAACTTTATCAAAAGTTTTCGAGTTTGTGTATTTTTTTTCATCCAGCACCCGCGAAATTTTTTAATAGTTTTAAGGGCACGTAAAGAGACTTGTGGCACTTAAGCTCTCTCGTATGTTAGATTTTGTTTTTGATGAAAAGCGCTATAACGGTAGAGCAGGTGTGTCCATTTTTAAAATTAATGTTTTCACTTTTTTAAGAACGCAATCGCATATTTCACAAGGGTTTCGTGTCGGGGATATAAAAAAAAAAGCAAAGCACGAGGTAGAGGCGCTAAATTAAAAGAGTGTGGCAAGTAATCAGCCATTTATTCTCTCACGCTCCTAGCGGCATAAAAGTCAAACTAAATTTTTGGCTTTAATAAGAGATCGCCATTTTCTAGTAAAATTAACTCAAGTTTCTCGATGTTGAAGACCACGTGGCAGACTTATAGTTTGAGAACATGGCAGCTTCCACATTGCTAGAGAGCCTAGTAGGGACTGGACACTTCGATGAGTCGTCTGCTACATAGGGCTGCGCCATTTTAAACATTGGGAGCTGTCATGATCAAAGACCTTTAGAAATAGACCGAACACTCCCGTGCTTAGCGCTGAAGCCAAAACAAATCAACTGAGTGTCTGGAATTCCGTTCAGTTAGCACAGTATTTGTCAAAGGTTCCTTTGTTCCTTTGTCAGAAATGATACTTTCTGAACGGAAATCTGGACACTCACTCAATTTGTTTTGGCTTCAAGACCTCCGTAAGAGCGTTCGGTCTATTTATTAAGGTCTTTGGCCATGATCTCGAATTCGACGGCCGCCATTCTCGAATTAGAAAGCGAACGTCGTGATTGGCAGATTCTTCGATTCGAGAGTGACTGCCACCAAATTCGAGATCAACTTCCAGTTTTCAAAATAGCAGACCACTTATCGAAGTGTACACTCCCTGCTCCATTTTTAGCAGACGACCCATTAAGGGGTCCAGGCTCCGTGCATAACTTTATTTATATATATCCATAGATATACCATGTTTAACTTATGTCCCGGATATATATCCTCCTACAAGAACTTACGAGAATTCTACGCTTTTCTATAAGTTAAACGTAGGTTTAGCGGAGCGCTGCAGTCGAGATATGCACGGGGCCTTTATAAGCTTCCTAGTTTTTGAATATAGCTGAAGATCTCAAGCAAGGCCTCCGTAAATCGAGTGAAACTTCCTTTCAAGTAAATTTGGATGGCCATGTCAAATGCTTGCTGTCATGGGGGACAGTTCTTTTTGTGTAAGTCGCCATCTTCGTTAGAAATACGTTCAAAATCAAGCTGACAGTTCGCCAGTCTCTTTTAATTCAAGCTCTCATACACAAGGTTTCCCAAGTATACTAATCATTACAAAAACACAAGAGCAGTTGTAACTTAATTCACCTCTGCTGAATCATTCGAAGTGCAATAAACGGTTGATTGATTTCCCCTGCAAATAAACGATTTCCAGAAGTCCTTTTGTCAGAGATTTCTCATTAAAAATAAAAATGAGGAAACACCAAAAAAAAAGAAGGAGAAAATAAAGAATAATTTGCGGGTATCGATGAACCACAAACGGGGAATATTATTTCCGCAGGGCAGCGTCATCGGTTGATTGATGAATTAGTCGAGTTACAAATCCCGAACCGTAATTAATTCGACAGCGAACCGTTCTTGACAAGCTACAGGTATATCCTCTTGTTCTATTAAACGAGTTACATGAATTCGACAGGGAAACCTTTTCCCCAAATGCACAAACTCGAAAATCTTACAAGTCTGATTTGTGGTTTTCCTTTTATCCCAGGAAAATTAATTCCAATCTTTCTTTTTTTTTTTTTACTTTTTAGCCATCTCTCTCGATCCCCCATCCGACTGCATTGACTTCGATTCATGCGTCGCTGCCTCACTTTTTGCCGTCGCCTGGCCTTGCTTCCCCAGTTGGATCATCGGCCTCGCAGCCTGCCAACCCGCCTTGCTCGACTCTTTTTGTGGCCAATTTGGGTCAGTTTGTTTCGGAACATGAACTCAAAGAGATATTTAGCAGGTAGGTTTTAATTTTCAAACGTTTTATTTTATTTTACTGCGACCACGTATCGTTTTCAGGTATTTTTTTTTTTTTTAATAAAAAATTGTGTAGCGTACAAAAATAAAATGGTCGAGTCGCATTCAAAGGGAAAAAAAATTGCATTCGCATATAAACAATAATGAGACTTAAAATATGAGAAATCTCATGGGTGTTTGCAGTGTGTACGAGATGCCGATGTATAAATTTGAAATATATTCTCGTGAGAGTTTCGTGGCACATGCCACCCAACTTTACCCATTTCTGTTTCGTAAAGAAAATTTTAGGCTTGGATTCCAAAAGTTTTCCCATTAGTTGTAGGCGGTTTAAATAACTTGGAAATAAATTTTCATTGGTGCGTTTTTGTTTTTCTTTTTTTTTGGTTTCTCGGTTCTCTAAAATGATGATTCATTCAAATGCTAGAAATTCGTTCAAGAGGTGATCGATTAATGGCGTCTGGGATGTGTGGCCGGGACAGACTCTCAAAGCGATTTAAAATTTTCAGGTGAGCCATTATAATTTAACGAATAGTTTTTATTTTTTTAGCGGGAAGGTTTTATAGTCATGGCTCAAAATCTTTGTAAAAATATGAATGTCGAGGACGCCATTGAGGTTTTAAAGTTGCACGGGGAGAAAAGCGTGCGGAGAGGCGGATACTGAGAATCACTATTCTTAAAATATTTTTTGTCGTAAATAAGCTTCTTAGAAAAATGTAAATGGGATAGAAATTCCAGAAGTATTTGGAAAGGGATGTATAGTTAAAATTTCTTGGAATAGGCCGCCATTTTTATTATTTTTTCCGTTATTAAAAATTGTAGAAACAAGCTCAGATTCAAAGTTAATGTTGAATGAAAACAAATTTTTATTATTTTAAAGGGAATAGGCAATTTATATGCGGTTATGTATCACCAGTTGCATATCCATGATTCAGCATTATCGGCTGATTCGCAAAGATTTTTGTCTTTCGCCAAAATCCTCGGCACGAAGCATCACTTTGAAAAAATTTTTGCGGTAATCTCCTTTGATTAATTTTTGGAAGAAATTTTTATTCCTGACGGTTGCCTTTGCCCCTGTTTAAAATGCACCAATGAATTTTTTACTTCAAGCCATTTTACTAGAAAACAGAAGTAGAGCTTTCAAATTGCCCATGACGCTTCGCAACTTTTCTGCTAGCGAACGTTAAGGAAGGGTCAATTAATTAGCTTTAAAAAGAAGATGCACCACCCAAAAATTTAAAAGAAAACAACCAACCTCGTGGTACCGACTCCATTTCCTCTTCCCTTACTCCGCAAATCAATTTATATTCCTCACACCTAAGAATCCATTACCAATCCAATATGAAAAACTACCGGAAGCGAGAGAATAAAAATGAAAACAGAAAGAATTCGAAAGAGCACTAACCGTATTAATAATTCAAGCGAAAATTTTCGCAACGAAAACAAACTTAAATGAATGTCTTCAAAAAGTCAAGAAGAAAACAACATGCGAGTCCCTTAGGGACCCAAAATGTCGCGACTTTTGTCAAAAACAATTTTTCAAAAAGCATTTATTTTTTGATAAAGAATTTTTTGCACGATTCTTTGAGAATTTTCCTTTTGTATATTTTGTATTAAAATATAAATCTTTGATTCAAAAAATTTGACTCCCTTTCCTCTTCTTCAGTTTCCATCATTCTAAGATGGTCTTTCCATCCCCCTTCCCCTCTTCTCTCCTCTCCTCCCCTCCCCCTTTATAATTTCCTTCGGTATACTTTCGAGGTCTCAGATATTCATGTATTCCGGAAGGTTTGCCTACCCTGCGGGTGGGTAATGCCCCGAGATTTACAGTCGCGTCTTCTCCTTCCCTTTTTTGCCTTAAAAATCGTCTGCGTGCTCGCGACTAATTTCCGAAGATGGATCGTTACTCTTTACGAAATTACCACGTCTTAAAAAAATAACCAATAACCAGGTTAGGTTATGTTTTTTTTTTTTTTTTTGAAAAATGCATTTTATTAAAAAATTGATCGAAATCGGTTCTATCGAGTTTGTAGCTACGAAAGTTCTTCCTTTATCTAATACTCTTAAAGAAAATTAAAATTTAACGTGACCTTTTTTTTTTGTGAAACGTTGAAAAGTTTCAAAGAAAAGGAGAAATATTCCGTCCATCTGCCCCTTAAACAATCTAAAACTTCCCTCGCCCTCCGAAGAAAGTTAAATATAATTATTTATACATGAAGGACAAAGTGTAAGTGGCTCTACAAACATGCATCCTTCTCCGCCTAATTACATCTCGTATTCAACCCTAGTTTTGCAAAACGGGGAGTTTTACTGTAAAAACGGATAAACGCACAAATTCCTCGTTTGAAGGAACCGTTACAAATTTAATTATGCTGTCTCTCTCCCATAATCGCATGATTAATAATATAATACCCGGTGGTGGATCGCATGGGTAATTTAAACAGATGAAAACTAACAATTTAACATGTAACATATAATAATAAAAAGGGTGATGCGTTTGAAAAAAAAAAATCGTAACGACGATAATGTAGGCGTCGTGCCTTTGATGCGACGCTTCCTGCTTTTTGTAAGATAGTGCGATAGTTCAAGGTAATGTAGAGCAGTTCAGGTGCGACTCGACATAAAGAATAAGCGTTAGTCTCTTTTTGCATCATGATTTATTTTAGCCTTCCCCCCCCCTTTTATAAGTCGACGACTCACTATATCACGAATAGCCCTCCTCATCACTTTTTTTCTTTCACATTCACTATCTCACAAAATTCGTAATGAGATAATATATTTTTTTTTTCATAATAAGTATGCTATGGAAAATTGCACATACGGCCCGAGTAGTTAGTTGCATGTTTGTCTTTTTTACTGTTCTAACCAGTAATAAAAGTGGACTTAGCTTTAACTATGTATTAGAGATCTCTCGGTTGAATGATAGAAATGAGAAAATTCGAATTGAAAAAAAAAGTAACTTTTTCTTCTTTTGGGCTCGGTGACTGACACAGCTTAATGCTGTATTGGAATTACCTGTTCACTTGCAATGCAAGGAAATTTCACAGCCAATGACCATGAATGTGTCAAGTGGCTAGCTTAACGACAGGTTCACTCATGTCGCACAACCACTGTAGGGAGTTATGAAAAGAGCCGAAAGAAATTTTCGACCCTTTTCCCGTCGGCCCTTTTCGGCCGAAATTCGGAATGCCGAATTCGTATGAATTCGACCCTTTTCCCGTCGGTCCGCCCGACGTTCGACTCTTTTCCATTTTTGATCAAGATTTTTGTAAAAGGGTCGACACTGAAAAGGAAAGAAATTTTCGACTCGAGTGATCGGTCCAAAATCCTTGAGACCCAGCAGCCACATTCTTCATAGAACAGAATTCTAATTAGCTAGTATTGGCTGCGTCGGTATTGGCTGCAATATTATAATCTATAAATCACTAACGCCAAAGAATTAGTAGAATGAAATTTTGATTTACAATGGAGATCGTTTTTCAATTTGACCGTAAAGATAGCGCCAACCTCGCCATAAAATATATTAAACGAGTGTGGCGCTGAACAAGATTCCATTTTGATCAATCCGACTTAAGAATGTCTAATAGGAAGTGGACACTTCGATGAGTCGTCTGCTATATAGGGGTACGCCATTTTGAAAACTGGAAGCTGCCATGATCTCGAATTTGGTGGGCGCCATTCTTGAATTGAAAAACCTGCCGATCGCGATGTTCGATTTTCAATTTTCAATTCGAGAATGGCGACCGTCAAATTCCAGATCATGGCAGCTTCCAGTTTTCAAAATGGCGTACTCATCCAAGTGTCCGCTTCCTAAACTTACTTACGAATCCGACGTTACAAGGCTTGAAGCCTTATTGGGGGTGGGCTACTGCCCACCCCTTTTTTGTCCGGCGCCCCCACACGAACTGCATCCCGTGCGACTGTATCTTCCCACCTCAGTTGCGGCCTTACCAATGTCCCAATGGCCTACAACCCTAGGCCCTACCTTGGGTCTTACTAACTTGGGGCCCTAACACTAGGCCCTAACTCCCTATAAAGCTCCCTATTCTGGGCTTAAGCCATTTTTCAGGCCCCAAACTTTTTAATCTATTCATCGAGCGATCTAGAAAACTAGCTTAAGCTAACCAAGCCCTTACTGGTTATAACAAAAAAAATTATTTTAATAAACTATTTTTAAAACCGTTATTTAAAAAATCCAAAATAAAACTTTAATTTTTTAAAAACAATTAAAATTAAATAAAGATTAATTAATAAGAAAAAGTCTCGTTCAAAATCAGAACGCAGAAGCACATATTAAAAAAAAATATTACAACCTCGTCGATGTCGGTGCCTGCTGCTTCTAACCACGAACCACGCAATTTTTTTTTTTACTATCATTCCTTTTATTTTAATTTTTTTTACTGACACTTCCCTCGCACCCACTAACACTGCACTAACCCTTCCAGCCTGCCAGGCTTCAGCCGTCTTCGCATGCACGCCAAGGGCCAAGGTGGGTCGCCGGTGGCGTTCGCCGAGTTCCACGATGTTCGGTATGCGGGACACGCCAAAGCGGCTTTGCACGGAAGTTTTCTCCTCTCCTCCGATCGCGGAGCCATAAGGGTCGAGTATGCCAAGGCTAAAATGGCTGAGGTTTGTAAAACCTTATGATTCTTCCACCCCCTCCGCTTGGCCATCAAATTCCCATGTTCACAATATTAACAAATTAACCAAAATTCTTGGAAATGGCGAGCGTGATTTTTTTATTATTCCCCAAAATTTTTTTAAATTTTTTTAAAATGTTTTTATTTCTTTTCTTTTATTGAATTATAGGGCCACAAAGGAGAAGAAAACGGACAATCTTAACTCATTCCTTCAGCTCAGGACTTGACTACCAGGGGACGAAGTGGCGACAGCTTGTTGCTGACTAGCTGAATTTCAAATGTGATCACCTTGGGCGGATACAAAACCGACGTTTTCTTAGCTAGATTTAAAAAAAAAAAAAAAGAAGCCTATTTATTCTATTTAGTAAAACGACAAATTAATTTTTTAAAATTTTTTTAAATTTTAAATCAATCGCGATAAAAAAAAGCAATTTATTTAATTTAAATTAAAAAAAAATAATTATTGACCAAAATGTTTCACATTAAGGTCAGCTATCGAGCAAAATTTTAAAAAAAGAAGCCACGGACAAATAAACAGAAATACTGAAACATTAAAAATAAATAAGTAAATAAATTAATTAAAAAAAATTGCGTTAAGTCAATCTTACTTAAAATGAAAAAAAGTTTTTATCATACTAATAATTAATTATTTGAATCTTAATTAAAGAATGAAAAAAAAAAAACTTGTAAAATGTCATTTTTAGATAAATATATTTAAGGGAAAAATAACCAAATAAATGAGCTGTTGCATTAGACTTAGTTCTAGATGGAATAGCATCGCTCGCTAAACATTCGCATTATTGTGATCGTTTTTACTAAATTGTGTGGATGATTTAAGGTCGAAAACGAACTATAAAAGAGGATGCCAAATTCTATTTGAAAAGAAATTTAAAAAAAAAAGAAACATTAACCCCATTCGAAAGAAAAAAATATTTTTTAAAAGAAATTAGATTTTTGTCTTAAAACCGGAAAGAAAACATTTGTTCCTAAAAAATGAAAATTTTTATTTTAAAAATTAAAAAAAGACATTTTGTTGAAGTTTTGAAGAAAAATTGTTAATTTAAATTTTTTTAAAAAAGAAATTTTTAGTAACAATTTCTTTTTAAAATAAAGTAGTTTGGCTAGGAATATATTAGGATAAAAAGAAAAAAAATCGAGTTGAAGCCGTCTGCACAAAAAAAAAAAATTTAAAAAAGGGGAAGAAATTAAAGTCACAAAACGAATTTTTATCCGCCTCAAGGAATTGGCGAAGTTATACCAAATTACTTAAGACTTTCAAATTATATGCTTAGTTTTTTACCAAAGAGATGCATTCTATGGGAAGACTTTTTTTAAATCATTTTATCATCAAAGCTTTATTGTTAAATAGTTTGAACATTGATCTTTAATCATCAAACCGTTTCAGAAATTCAAAAACGAAAAGAACAAAAAAAACAACTACAGCTGTTTCTGTTTTTAGAAACTGTTCGAATATTTTAAATAACGACTTTTTTGCCGAAATTCATCGTCGGCGATTCGAATAGTTTTCTTAGTCTTTTTTAAATTAAATATATGATTTCCTTCTTTGAAACGGATTGATTTTCTAAAAAAATAAAATTTTAGCTAAATGCTTTTTCAAAATTATTTTTACTAAAGAAAAAAAAATCTAGTTCGACTTAAAGCAGGTATTTAATTTAATTTTAATATTTAATTTATCAAATTTCTTTTTTTTCATAAATGGAAGTGAAGTTTAAACCAAAGGTGCCCTAAATGTGTTATAGTTTCTTCATTAAAAAGAAATTTACAAATAAATTTATTGTAGGTAAAAATTAATTTATAATTTATCGATAACATTTTTAAAAAAAATATTGTTTTGTAATTTCGATGATCGCGTTTAAGAAAAAAAATTTTAAAAAAAGGAAAAAAAGAAATATGAAAAATTTTTTTATCGACTAATTCTTTCTTATTATTATTTTTAAGACTTAAAAAAAATGTGATAATGTTGTAGGTCTATGGTAATGTTCAGGGCATTCAGTTTATATCAAAAAGATCGCTCTTCTTTTTTATCTACCGTCGTTTTCATTAAATTTAGATATTCTATTTAAAGAAAAAAATTTTACATTTTAAAAGACAACGAATTTCGATTTTTTAAAGGAAAATTTATGCGAATGTCCTTGTCGATGACAAAAATAAGAAAATAAAAAACATTTTTCGATCTGTTACGCCGATTAATTGAATGTCGAAAGAAAAGCAATAAAAAGTAGATTTAATTTTTTTTATTATTGAAAAAAAAAATGGAAAGTAGATACCATTTTCTTTAATTGTAGCCTTTGATTCATTAGTTTATTTGACCTTAAGTCCAACGAGCACAAAATAAATAAATGACAAAGGTGATGAGGAAAAAGAAAGGAATTTTTCTTTTTTATGATTCGATTCAGATGAATGGATATTAAAAAGCCTTCCATCGGGAGGGTAAGTTAATTTTATTTCAATTTTCTTAAAAAGAAAAAGTCCAATTAAATTTTTTTTAAAAAGATTTTTTTTTCAAAAGAATTTTTATTTACTCTTTGAAGTGTTTTTTTCGGTTAAAATCGGTTTAAAAGCTCATTAATAGGTTAAATCCGTCCTAATTAACAAAAATCGTTGATTTTTATAAAAATGACATATTTCAAAATCGTATCTACTTTCTTTGAAAAAGAAAAACCGACTCGAGATTGTTTTTAGATTCGAAATTATTTTAAATTTTAAAATTGTAATTTAGTTTTTGGATTTTGTCAGCGCGAGCTGGGCAATTTATGTGAAGAAAAAAGATTGAGTCACTCGGAGCAAAAATGGCATATGGCTCGTAAGCTAAACATTAATTGTAAGCCGGTCTTGTACCGAGTGCCTCAATTTTTTTAATTATTTGCGATTTTTATCCTAGAGGAAAATCTTTTGCATTTAATTATCTATTTTTGCAAGTAAAAAAATAATATCAAAACATATCATAAATAATAAAAATTAAAAATTAATTTGCAAAAAGGCCTGAAAAAATTTTTAGGACAGATTCCCCCCTTTTTTATTTCCGGACATCAGAAAATAATTTTCTACAAAATTTTCGACCAAAACTCAATTCTCACAAAAAAACAAATGAATTGCCCAGTTCAAAACCGAACTTCTTATCGATATCCATACCGAAAAATAAAAATCCATTCGTAAGGGAAAAACACCGCCTGTTCGATTATTGTGATCAAAAAAAAAATTAATCTGTGATTTATTAAAAGAAAATCTACTCGTAACAATTTTCGCCATGAAAATAAAAATTTTTACCTTTGAAAGCGCTTTGCTTTGTCATCGATCAAATAAATTTTACAATAATATTATATCAAAACAAAAAATAAAAATAAATAATAAAACGAATATATATCATTAAAACAGATACAATCTGGAAGCTCAAAATAAATAAAAAGATGGTTAGGATTAATATTGCATCAGCTTAAAAATATCGGATTTAAATTTGACCAATTATTGTAAATATTTTTTAACTGCTGTGTTTTTATTTTATAATAATACATTCCACACGAAAAAAAAAATCTCACGTAAAACAAATTAGCCGTATAAACCTTTGACTTAAACTTCAGTGTTTTAAGTCTGCTCTGCAATATTTTAATAATGGCTAAAACGGGGAATAATTTTTGCCCGTTGATAGCTTTAGGTTTCTATCTATCTAGGAACCGGGTAAAAAATGGAATATTTTTTTACTCTTCCGCTTTTTTCATTCTTTCGGTTAAGTCCTCTGTAAATAAAATTAAAAATTCTTAAAAATTTAAAAATATGAAGTCATATCAATTTTTTTTTTTCATTAATATTTATTAATAAAAATAGCCTATTCGATATTATGATTCGAAGCGAATCGATATAAAATAAAAATTATAACGAAAGTCAAAAAAAAGGTTCCCAGGGTAGAAAGTCCTAAGCGAGAAAAAAAATGAAAACAAAAAAAATAACTTAACATTATTAAAATATTTTTTAAACCAAAAAATAAGATTAATTTGTAGCATAAATTCAATTTAGAATAGCTGTAGATGCTTTTTGTGTAAGGTCAATGTGATATCTCGAGGAGGAAAAAGACGTTATTAAATCAAAAAAAAATTGTGCAGTTTCAATCGCGCGCTAAACCGATATCACATAAACCGAAAAATGAAGTATATAAATAACATATTCGTATTATATTTATTGTAATGTCTTATTTATAAAAAAGAAAAAAAATCTTTAAAAAAAATGTATGTACAAAGTTGTAGGTCTTGTGTAGATTAAATCGAATTTTCAAAATCCGATTTAACTTATACGAGAAAATAGATTTTAAAAAAATTTGAAAAAAAAATGTAAAAAAAAAAAAAATGAAAAAAATTGCTTGACGTTATTAGTCGATCATTCGTGTTGAGAGCATTTTAAAAAAAAAAAAAAAGCCTAAAGAGTTTTTTTCCGTTTTTTTTCATTGTTTAGGAAAATCGATACGGCTCAGCAATAATTCGCACAAAAAGCGGAATATCAAAAGGAATGATCGACTTAATTCGGAAAAGCGTATGTTTCCGTCCAAGCACGCTACGGCGTGGCTCAGCGTTACATATCAAAAAAGCTTGTCTATGCCGTCGTGCGTTCGTTTTTGTCTATCAGTTATAAATATTATACATGTTTATATGATCTGATTTAAATTTAAAAAAGAAAATTGATTTTAAAAAAAATTAATTAATTTAAAAAAAATGTTTCATTGTTTAGAAAATTGGAAGAATTAAAAAAATTGTGCGATTTTGGGTATATTTAAAAAAAAGTGACGCGATGTTACATAAGGGTGTTACTTAATTTCATATCAGATAAAAAAATTCAATATACGAGTAGTTGCTGGAATCGTTATTTTTTTTTTTTTTTTAAATTAAACGCAGCAATATTTCGAAATTTATTAAGCAACTATTTTTTTTAATGGGTCGATGGGCTACGCGCGGTTGTTCGTCTTGTGTTATCAGCTGTGCCTTAAATTAATTTGAAATATCATCAAGTTTTTATTTTTTAAAAAAAATAAAAAATATTTATACCAGTATTTTTTTTGCGAAATAAAAATGGCTGAAGATACAAAACTTAAACAACGACGTAGTCTATCGACTTTGAGAATGAAAAGTGCAATGTATGCGTCGTTATAAGAAAACTTTTAAAAAAAGGAGAAAAAATAGACAGTCGAAAGAAAAGTAAATCGCTTTTTGTAATAATTTTATAATACGAATTTTTTGAATGTTTTCATAAAGCATAGTACAACCTTGTGACTTAAATGTCGAATCGCAGATCTCCAACGAAGATAAAATTAATAAAAACCAATATTATTTCAATGGTAAATTTCTTTTTTTTAAAAATATTTTTGTACTTTTGATGGAAATTTTATTTGGTTTTTTAAATGATGCTCTACCCTAATTTTTTTTAAAAAGAAAAATTCACGATTAATTTTTTATTTTCCCGGTGATTAATGAATAAATATATCATTGAAATAATGTAGGTGATTTTTTATAGGTTTAAAAAAATAATTTAAAAAGAAGTAAATTTTAAATGTTACTGTATTCGTAAAAAAAATGAGAAAAAATCTTGTGTAAACCTCTTGCCTTGCTTAGCTAGGAGACACCACTATTTTAAGGTTCCAAAGTGGTTCTTTAAATTTCTTGTTTTTATCAAATCGCAATAATTTCCTTTCCTTTTTCCACTTGTTAAATTTATCATTTTACGTTATTATTTTTAAAAAAAAGAACCACGGGTCCTACTCAAACATATCATGAACTGTGCCCCAACAAAGTGACATTCTTAAATATTGAAATCAAATTTGAATATTATCAAACAGTAAATTTAGTGTTAAGAGTTTATTATTTACGGAGAAGAAAAGTTGTTCTGTGGAAAAGTAGACTTAATATAATTCAAAGTAGATTGGTAAGATTTCAAATTGGAAATAATTTCTTTTTTCAAAATAATCTTTTCCTTTATTTCCTTTTCCATATAACTTTGGAGGAATCGCAATGCCGTAGTTTTGAAAAAATTTAAGTGCAAGTTCCTCCAAAAAAATTTTGGAGGAAGTGCAAGTTTTTTCAAAAAACTGCAGGAAGGTAAAGTTTCAAAATTGTAATTCGGACAAAACGCAATGCCATTGTTTTGCATCTCTAAACCCATTTTGGAGGAATTTCTTTTCAGATGTAACGCTAGGGATCCTTTGATAATTTAGAAAATCAATATGGCCGCTTGCTTTGTAAGTAATTCAGATAAGAGAGTATAAGGATCACAGCTTTAATTTTATAATTTTTTAATTAATCTGCTCATTTACAATATTTTCATGCCCATTTTTCAACTATTGAACCATAAGGAAAGTGACGTCACTGTTTACCATTTTATTTTCCCGCCAGTTAATAATAAAAATTTCTATTTCGAGCTCCTTTTTCGAAATAAAACGGGGTGAAATCAATTGTTGTTAAAGGTTCACTAGCCTAAAATAAAAACTCGCCGTGTCATTGTTCGAGGAGAAAAGGAAACATTCGGTTGATGAAAGAATAATAGAAAATGAAAGGCAAACGGACGGTCGAGCTTGAGCACATGACTTTTAAAGAGTCGGCGCGCATTCGCGCAGTCGTTAGCCGGTCGCCATGTCGAATGGAGTAATCGAAGATATTCGTAGTGAGTCCCGATACTCGACGTCTGAATGGCTTGAAATTGCTGTTAACCTCCTTCGGGATTTTGGAATTTTGGAACCGTCACGTCATCAACCGGTCGTTCAATTCGAGCATCCGGCAGCTCTTCAAGTAAGAAAATTCAACTTATAATTTTTTTTCTTTCCACATGTTTTCTTTATAATCGGACCCGCCCCCTTTATTTTTCCAAAATGATTTAACTATAGTTTTTGAAAGGGTATGGGGTTTTAGGTCAATAAAGTTTTTATTACGATTATTCTTAATGAGGAAATGATGGCTATTGTAGGAAAAAAAAACATTTGTATTTTTCTAGTGTCATTGACAGGGACAGTCATTCATCTCAAGATGAGTTATCATAATTTGTGATCTTACGATTCTCCACTTATCTAATTATTGACCTTAAGATTGTAAAGGACTTGAGGCGAGAACCGTTACCCGTTTTTTCTGGTTTTGCAAGATAGCTCTTATCAAATGCGAAAAAAAAAATTAAAGAGCCAAGAGTTTCTCTGTAGCTAACGAAAAAGGCATTGAGTTTTTCGAGGAATTTTTTAAGCTACTGCGAGGGACCAATTTTTTTTTGAAAATTTTCTATGATAAAAATGTCTTTGACAGCTTCTGGAATAATATGCGATCTTAACAACTACATTTTACCTATTAACACACTCAGTTGCACAAAAATTCTTCGTCCTTCATGCTTCAGCAACATTTCCAAATTTACTAAAGACAAATTCTAACTTTTTTTATTAGCAGCAGTTTCTAAGTCAAGCACAAATCAAGCAAACTGAATTTTCGGGAGATGAAGATGCCCTCTTCTCTTTCTCTAGGTCCCCTAAAATCGTCTGCAATATTGGTGTAGCTTGTCTGGTTCTTCAATCAATATAATTGAAACATCTCCATAAGTAAAATTTTTCCTTTTAAAAATAAATCGTAATGACCTATCTTTTTTTAAAAAAAAGTAGATTGATAACCTTTAATGGATGCGAGGGAGAGTTTAGTCATTTGCGTATTCAATACTTAAAAATACTTCCCGGGTATCAGCAAATGGCTCGAACTTTTCGCACATCCGACCTTTAACATTTTTCATGATTTTCAGAAAAAATTAAAATTATCATTGGAAGACACATCGAAAGACGATGAAAAAATCATCGAAATCTGCAAGGAGGTCGTCAAACACAGCGTTGCGACTAAACATCCTCATTTCCACAACCAACTTTATGGAGGGACCGACCCTTACGGTTTGGCAGGATCCGTCCTGACGGAAGGCTTGAACACTAATCAGTAAGTTTTATTTTTTTCGAATTATTACTAAGGGAGTTGGTTAAAGCCACTTTATAACATAATTCAAGGTACACGTTTGAAGTAGCACCTGTTTTTACTTTATTGGAACATACCGTGGTGCGTAAGGCGTTAAAGTTATTCGGTTTCGAAGAGGGAGATGGAATATTCTGCCCTGGTAAGTGAAAACTAAATTATTATTGTGTTATGCTTCCAGGGTGACATTTGAAGTAGCACCTGTCTTCACACTAATCGAGCATGAAATTTTTAACAAATTATTCCGCATGATTGGGTTTGATAATGGTGATGGTATATTCTGCCCAGGTTAGTAAATGCATGATATACAATAAGGGTCATTAATTCATTAATTTATTATTTTTCTTGTGTGTACACCAATAAAATTTTTAAGAATAATGTTGTTTGGTCTATTTAAGGCGGCAGCGTTAGTAATATGTACGGGATGGTCCTTGCAAGATATGATAAAAATCCAGAGATAAAGACGAAAGGGTTGTATTGTATGAAACCGATCGTGGCCTTAACTTCTGAAGATGTAAGTATCTTAAAATAGAGGGTGAGAGAGTCATCTACTCAAAATTGCTGCTTGGTGACCAAACATAACCTAACCACATTGGAAAAACGAAAACCTGGAAGGCGTTATTTACAAAAAAACTGTCGAAGACTAATATTTTTTCGTTGCCAATCACGAATCAATTTTGTTTTATATTTAACTGGCGACTCTTTCTCTAGTCTAGACTGTAGTTTCGAAGCATTTGACTTATTGTCTTTTATTTTGAATTTATTTCAGGCTCATTACTCCATCTCTAAAGGCATGAGCTGGTTAGGCATGGGCACCGATAATTTAATAAAAGTTAAAGCAGATTCTAATGGACGAATGATTCCAAGTGATTTAGAAAAGAAAATAGACGAAGTGAAGAAAGAAGGGAAAATACCTTTCTTTGTAAACGCTACTTCTGGAACTACTGTGTTAGGTGCCTTTGACCCCATTGATGAAATCGCCGAAATTTGTAAAAAACATGATTTATGGCTTCACGTGGATGTAAGTCATTAAAAGTAAAAAAAAATTAACTGACATGAAAAATCGATTTATGTATGTATCTTTCATTTTAGGCTTGTTGGGGAGGAAGTCTCATGTTTTCGAAAAAGCATAAAAAGGTGCTTCATGGAATAAACAGGTCCGTTTAATTAATAAAAAAATCAAAAAATAATATTCTATTAGTGTAAATGTTTTCAAATTTTTTGTTACAGGGCTGATTCCATCGCGTGGAATCCCCACAAAATGTTAGGAGCTCCATTGCAATGTTCGATTTTTTTAACGAGACATAATGGTATCTTGCATCGTTGCAATTGTGCATCTGCAACTTACCTCTTTCAGCAAGATAAATTTTACGATGTTAGCTATGATACAGGGGACATGAGCGTTCAATGCGGAAGAAAAGTAGATGCCTTTAAATTGTGGCTTATGTGGAAAGCTAGAGGAGATTTAGGATTCGAAAAACTTGTAGATAAAGCGATGGCATGTTCAAGGTATAGATTAACATTCAAAATGCTTTTATTTATATGGAAATGCAAAATTTACGAAGAATTTTTTTGCAGCTATTTTAAAAATGAAATATCCAACCGACCAGGGTTTTTATTAGTAATTTCGCAGTTCGAGTGCACTAACGTATGCTTTTGGTATATTCCGAAGAGGATGAGAAATCTTGAAAAAACAAAAGAATGGTGGGATGAGTTAGATGGGGTAAGTAATAAACAATTATGATGTCCTAATTGAATAAAATGTATTGTTCATGTTGGTAGAATTATCGCGCCAAAGATTTAGCCAGTAAAATAAGAGTTTTTTTCAGTTCTGATGTCATTATGGTAAACGTGGCGTATGGTCGTTTTGAAATAATTCAATTAAGAGCTTTTATTTAATTTTATTATTTGTAGATTGCTCCAAAGATTAAAGAAAAATTAACATACGCTGGCAGCCTTATGATAGGATATCAGCCTTTAAAACATAGAGATCTGAAGAATTTTTTCCGATTAGTCAATACATGCCATCCAGAAAGAACTTATGAGGATATGGATCACATAATTCATCAAATCGAAGTCCATGGAAATAATTTGTGAAGTGGACTTGAGTGATTGAATATCTAATTATTTATAATCATTACTTATTATTTCTATTATATATAATACTTACCAAAAATAAGTTTTATTAAATATTTACAAAGAATTTCTTCAGGGCCCTTTTTCTACCCTTTATATGGCAAGGAAAAGGATCGAAAAAAATTCGATTTTCCGTAAAGATTATAGCCTATATCATTCCTTTTTTTCGATGGTTCATTACATCTTTATGCTAGGATTTCAGAGGAAAAAGGAAAAAATCGGCCTGAAAGTTCCAAAAAAACTAATTGTGAGTCTCGCTTAAGCGAACTCGCATCAGAAATGAACTGAAACTTTAAAATGAATTTTGAAAATCCATGTAAGATCCCATGTAAATTCCTCGAGTGTTAAAATTTTTCTGTACATTTTACCTATTTTTTTTTTTAGATAGGATTTGAAAGAAGTTTCATTTCAAAAATACTCAGATTTTAATGTATTTTCAGTCTTTTATTGTAATTTGAAAAAAATCAAAATAAATTTCTTTACATTTTTGTTTTTTTAATTGTAAAAATGACGAAAAAGCACTTTCTTTAAAGTAAGTCTAATAAATCTTTAACATTCATCATCTATACAATTAAACCATAACAATACCTTTTATGTTATTTCACATATTTAAACGAAAGAAAAATTAGAATTATTCAGAATATTATTAAACAATTTATTTTTCCTATTTTATTCTCTAATTTTTATTTACAAAATTAACAAAAAAATTTTAACATTAAAAAAATGTCATTAGTATTATTGATTAAAAACACTACAGAGATCATGTTAAACAAGATTTCATGTAAATGAGGCACATTTTGTTACAAAACAATAATTGAGCTTTTCAGTAAAACAAAATTGATCGCATTCGGCAATTAAAGCTGTGAATTTATTTCTAAATTACGAAATATTTACCTTGCAAATCGAATGCTTTAAATCCCTGCAAGTTCATTTTCGATTGAAAATTTTATTAAATTTTTGGAGACAATTTTTAAAATTGATCATAAACTCTTAACCTGAAATGGATGCAGATAACTAAATAATTAAATATGTATAATTAAAACACGGACCATTATTTCGGTCTAGATTCATTTTGATTTGGAGGTTGAAACCTCAAGAAGAAATTCCTTCTAAAACATTTACAAATATTCATATTTTAAAAGTTTCAGAAATATAAAAGATATTTAAAAATAAAATTAAGATTCTGTTATTACAAAACTAAAATTTTGATGTTGGCTTATTTTAAAAACTTTAAAACAGATTCGTAATATTTTTTCAGTCGTTATAAGATACAGCCCCGTAGCGTAAGGGGAGCAAAGGTCTTGAAAGGCACATTAATTCTTTATGAAAATATTTATCAGCGCTAAAAAAATTTTCCATCTCTTTGAGTTGTCATTTTTAGAATAATAAACTTCCTTAATAAAACACTCAGTTTCATAAACGCTTTAAAGGGTTTGGAGACCTTTAGGAAACGTTCCGAAATAAAAAGTGCTATTAAGGTTACAATTCAGCATTTGATTGTTATTTCATTCATTATAACTCTCTATTTTGTACAATTTAAAAAAAAAAAATTAGTCAATTTTTTTTTTGCTTTTTCAGATTTTCAATTATTTTACAAAATTTTCTACCATAATTTGTACTAAATTCATTGGTGCTAAAAAGTCTTTCTTTTTTAACTCTTTTATAAAAAGAAATAAAATATTCTGTGACAATCACAGATTTAAAAAAAAGAAAAAAATTTTGGTCCCGCACTTTCAAAAACAAAAAAAAACTTTCAGGTACGCAGTCTTTACAACAGACGAACTTATCATCTTTACTTTTCGCTATCATATTTTCCCGAATTTAAAAAAAAATTGTTTAAACCTTATAAAATGTTCAGAAAAAGGCTACTAATATCACAGTTAGAAACAGGATTTTTTTGGCACTGTTAAAAAAACACTAAAAAAATTTATCTTCGTCCAACTGAGCCCGCACAGCATGTCCATTCGATAAACTATGACTGTTCCTTTTAATAGTCGCTGTTTCGTATTCAGTTGGCTTTGAGGAAAAGATTTTGGAAGGAACGATACCGTTTCCATTTGCGGATTTATGGTTCGCCGATCCGTTGCTTGCGCATGAAGGCGTCCTCTTGGGTGGCTCTCTTAAAGGAACCGTGACGTAAGGATTTTGTTTAGATGAAATGTAATGAGGGCTTCCTGGGATTCGAACCTTTTTCCGTTTTTGACAATAATGCATTGACATTATGGCAGCTACCAACCCTACGAGGAATGCTGCTAAGGAACAACCAAGCACGACAGCTACGCTGACGGAACCTTTTCCTTCTAAACTGCTTGCTACGCCAAGAGAAGCAATTTCTAATAAAAAAAAAACCGTTTGAAAAACATAAAAAAAAAATTTTGAGCCATAAAAAAGGCTGCAGCAAATATAGGGCTATAAAAAAATTTTACAAAATTTTTGGAGCCAGAAAAAAATTGAGCGGTATGAAAATTGACCAAAAATTTAAAAACCATACACAATTCACAAAAAATGCTGCAAAAATTTTTGTACTTTAAAAACCATATTTGTGCTCTTCTCATCATCACTCTATACTACGGAAGCCCTGAAGGGTCACACAGTTTGCCGGTTGTTTACTGCTAGTCGTACAACTGACAATAACATACTTTCAAGTTACCTGTTGTTCTACTAGCAGTGTCAGTTGATCAACTAGCAGTGTCAGTTGATCAATTGGCAGTAAGTGACTGTCAGTTGATCAACTGACACTAAGTGACTGTCAGTTGATCAACTGACACTGCTTGTTAATCAACTAGCAGTGTCAGTTGTACGACTAGCAGTAAACAACCGTCATACTGTGTGACCTTTCAGGGCTTCCGTACTATACTATTGTTACATTATTTTCAATATTTTTTTTATTTAACCTTTTTGAAAATAGACTGCATATTACCACGTATGTTGTCTATTGGTAGACCTCACGTTGCTATTGAAGTATCACCAAAAGTTTTACAAACATTTTTAATTTACCAAGAAGTTTCTTAAAAAAGCCGTAGAAAAAATTTTAAGGCGCATCATTTAAATAATATTCCGTTAATATTCAATTTTAAAAAATTTTTTCACACCAAACTTACCATTATCAAGTTCGTTATTGTCGCCAGCGACGCACATTCTGACTTGAATGCTTCTCCCTTGGCATAATTCAGGTCCAGGATTCGTAGTTAGACACTTTCTTCTACGATGTTGTTCATTATTTTCGTCGCATCTCGACCAAACGGACCATTCGTCCCAGCCTTGTAAAGCTTAAAAAAAAAAAAAAATAATAAATAAACTGTTTTTTGAAAAAAAAAAAAAACTATAACTAAAAAAACTTACAATGGCAACTTGGCATTTCGCAAGGTTTACGCTCAATAGGAGCTCCCTCACAATACGCTCCTGCTTTTTCTTTAGTCCCTGAATTATAACACTCTCTCGTCCGGGTCTGTTCCCCGAGTCCGCAGCTCACGGAACAATCTGACCAATCAGTCCAGCAACTCCACTCTCCCTTACAAATATGAGTATTGCACGGTCTACTCTGATACGTTTGCCCATCGCAATCATCGTTCCTCCCTTCGCAAGTTCGACTTCTCTCTTGCACACCCCCACCGCATTCTTTACTACAACTGGACCAAGCAGACCATTCCGACCAAGCATCATCTCCATCACCGACACGCCCATTTTTCGTACAAGACCCATCTGGGTAACAATGCCGTTCATCTTCTTTAGCTTGAACGATTTTAATTAAAGATGGATCGGACGTTGGGGCTTTGCATGAAAATCTAAATCTTTTTTCCGTGTATCCGTTGCGATTGGTGGCGTTCCCGACGATCACCCACGGCGTCCACGCTGTTAAAAAAATAAAAACGCAAATTAAGTTAACAAAAATCGACGCTGGAATATAAATCAAGTTTTGAAAGGAAAAAATATGTTTTGATATTTACCAGAAAATTTTTTGCTCTCCGGGCAAGGTTGAATGTTGCACGTTTCATATTCTAAATGACTTCCTGAACAATCCTGCCCGCCGTCTGGATTATCGCATTTACGACTTCTCATTCTAAAACCTGAAATATTTATAATGCGATTAATTTTATTTACATTGCAAAAATCGTGTTTATGTAATTATACTTGCTAGACAAAGTGATATAAAGTAATGGAGGACGATAGAGTGTGATTTTATATTGCAAAGAAAAAAGTGGTTTTTAAAAAGAATTAAATCTTGAGACTTGAATGAGCGCAAGAACAAGAACACAACTCTTTAATAATTTGTTAAAAAAATCCTCCCTAAAGTCTTCTGTCGAGAGCTCATTATTTTAAAAATTTACCAAGTTCCCCCAAAAAATTCTTTGAAACTTTTTTGAAAATTCTTAAAAAATTCACCACTCTAAAAATTCTCTTGGAGAAACCCTTTGAAAATATTTCTGAAAAAGTCCCTTGAGGAACATTTAAAAAAAGTTCAAAAAATTCCTTTGAAAAATTCACTTCAAAGATTTTGAACGCCATGACAGGTCGCAATATTGGGAATTGAAAGAAAAATTGGAGAAAATCATGCGTTCCAATGTACAAATATTCAATTTCCCTTCCAAAAAAGGCCCTCAAAAACGCTGTCCTCTGCTGATAGCAGAAGCTAATTCTTCAACAACTAGAACAGCAGACGAATTAAAATGGCGTTTAATTTCTTAATGGCTGCGAGTTCGCCAGTCTTTTTCTATATATGGTCTCTAATTTTAGCTTCTGGCATTTCCCTCTGTTAGAGGACTCATTCTGAACGTTGTCCAAGATTTCTTTCCCACTTACGCTTCGAATATTATTAACGCTTTGCCAAATCTTGACTATCACCCAACAAAGTTCAATTCATAAAATAATGTTCTTACCTCCTCCACATGGCGCTGAACATTCTCCCCAGTTCGACCACTCAGACCATTGGCCATCTCTCGGGGGTGGCGTCTGCTGGGGACAAGGCGGATTCGTTGTGCAGTAAATTTCATTCCTATCCGGTCCTACACAAACTCTACCACCATGCGCCGGTGCTGGATTCCCGCAAGTTCGATACCTCGTCTTAATAGCAATACCGCAAGTCTGCGAACACTGAGACCAAGGAGACCATGACGTCCATGCTCCATGAACCTAAAATCACCGATAAAAAAAAACAAATTAATTAATATTTAAAACCCATTTAATTGTTTCACATCCAATTATAAAAAAAACCAACCGTGCAATTAGTAACAGATATAGATATTCCAGAACAAGGTGCGCCTCCATTTTGCGGAGCTGGATTATTACACTGTCTAGTTCTACATTTACACTTATCAACGGTCTCATCAGACGTCGGGATTTCTCCAACATGAGAACACGTAAACCAACTTGACCAGCTACTCCATCCACCGTCGACTGTAAATTATTTCGGGAAAAAAAAATTACCATTACAAATCATCAAAAAGATTGCATGATAAATACGGAAAAAATGTTGATTTGCGAACCTGGAACGTGAAGAAGCGGACATTCCGTGACTGACTGTAACCAGTGCATGCTTAATGTATTGCGATCAGGAGCGGTCGTGCATTGAAGGAGCAATTCGTTCCAACCACAATGAGGATCCATGGCGTTGTGACATGCGGCTTTCGTTTTGTGTCTTTGACAATGATTGGTGGAAATTCTTAGCACTCCGGTGTCGAGTCCAACGTAGACGGAATCGGTTTCTCGTAAGTATTTTAAGGTTCTGATGGGGACGAAATTTCCTTTGGGAGATGGGTTCCACACTTCAACGACGCATGTTTCCTTTGTTCGAGGAAGGACGGAGATTTTCTTGATTCGCCCATCGGCGGTAGCAACGTAGAGTAGATGAACACGCCTGCGCAGTAATTAAATATACAGTAAATGTGCGAATTATGGCTATGGAAAATATTTAAATCAGTATAGCACACTTTATTTGCTGGAATTAGGAAACCTAATGGGGAGTGGGAACTTCAGATGAGACATACGGCATCTAGAAACCCTGAATCAAGAGACTGGCAAACGGTCAGCAATTACGAAAGTGGAACGCAGTAGTAGGTCACGTGTGCTGTACCATTTAAAAAATCAAATTTCCACTTACGTGTGAAGCTTAGTTGGTAAAGCATCAACCGCGATATGCGTCAAAGTTTCCAAATTAGCATTGTACAACGGCTTCGGAGTAACAGGTTGTACGGCAGCATCCATCAATTGATACCTGCTCGAATCCAACCATTGCCTCGTATGCGAAGCTGCTTCGCATTCGAAATGATTTCTATTCTGTGAATGATCTCTTTCCCAAGCAGCACCGGGATGAGACTGATGTTTAAACGGCCCCGAAAACGCTTCTTCGATAGCGCTCATGTTAAACGAGCAGATGGCCGATCCTGGTATGCTGTTCCTATAATAAAAAATAAAAGAAATTAAAATGGAATATAGCCAGCCGCTTTTAACCTTAACCTAAAGATTAGTCGTCAAGACGACGAGTTTATGTAGGATTAAAAATGTTATTGTCGTTGTTTCAGTTACGTGCAATAATTATTATTCTAAGCTGCTCAAGTTTTATATTCAGAGAAATCTTTCTTTTTTTTTTACTTCGCGGAGGTGTCATGGGCGTCTTATGTTCTTCTTATTCAAAACGGTATTGTTTTGCAAAGGAAATCTACTTAATTCATTTTAAGTAATAAAAGAAAAGAAACAGATGTACTTACTTTGGAGTTGTGAAGGTGGCGTAAATGACTTTTTCCTCTTCGTTGTATGCCATGCCTTGGATTTCGTCGAAGTAAAACGGATAATCCCCTGGTAATGAACAATTTAACCGGGCTTTTAGGTATGTAGTCCAGTTATCTTTCAAAACCAACTGGCCACCTTCGTCGCTTTTGCAGACTCGAGCGATTCTTGAGTATACGATCTGAGGAAAATTAAAAAGTAAGTTTAATAACAGCTAAAATGAGAAGAGGAAAAAAAAAATTGTAATTGAAAGGTAAATGGCGAATATGTAAGTCCCAAGATGGCGTCTATATAATGTTTTTCAATAAGATCCGGTAATTTTTTCAAAGGGCTTTAAGGTTCAGAAATGACGTTAAGACACATGAACCGAACTAGCTGACAATGTCACAAACAAAGATTCTGAGAACAAACATAAACGAATTCGATTTGGTTTCATGTATACACTTCAATGAGTCATCTGCTACTTAGGAGAACGCTATTTGCAATATTAGAAGCTTCCATGTTCTCGAATTGGGGAGCTGCCATGCTCTCTTAAAACGGGAGCCGCAATGATGGCTAATTCTTAGCTTATGAAGCAAACATGGCGACTCCTTTTCAAGATCATGGTAGCCCCCCAGTTAGAGAACATGGCAGCTTCCGGAATTGCAATTGGCGAAGTCTGTATGTAGCAGACGACTCATTGAAGTGTCTCCTTTTAGGCTCCCTAGCTTCATGATTAGAAAATAGAATCTAAAGAGACCAAAATCCCTCTTAGGGGTTGTTTAAACATAAAGCAGACGACCCTTCCAAAGAAGCCGACACAAGTCTGTCTTCTGCTGATAGCAGCAGCTAATTCTTCAAAAATGAGAACAGCAGACGAAGTAAAATGGCGTTCATTTCTTAATGGCTGCGAGTTCGCCAGTCCCTTTCTATATGGGGTCTCCACCGGAAATATTAGAGAACATCCGAACTCAAATAACTCTCTCTCAATAAATTCTACCCTCTAAGGCTTATGATATTTACAATTACAAAAGGAAAAATGGCGGCCAACATGGCGTCTGACTAATCTGCATAGAGCTAAATTGTGGAATTTCGTTATGAATTTTAAAACATTTTCGCTTAAATCCCAGCATTTTTTACTTTTAGCCACGTCTTAATTTTTTAAAAAAAAAGTTTTACCTTGCCACAGTTAATGTACTCCACAGCCGCCTCTCGAAACAAGAAGAAAACAAACTTATCAGTCTCGAAACTCCCGACGAACTGCGGTTCGTTCAACCATTTTGAATTATACTGATTCGTCCTTAAAGGCTGAGCTCCGGAATTTCCGTTCGTTCTCGTGATAGCCGAATCAGCTCCGCTAAAATCCGTCGGTGAGCCCACGAAATAATGACCTTGAGCGGTCATGAGCGCCGTGATATTCGCATGTGGGCTGTAAGGTGACTTGGCCACGCCGGGAACCCATTCGATTACATTTTTGATATTCTCTATCTGCAAGTAAGCAATCATCCTCGCAAAATTAGTTACACCTGTCGAAAAAATTTGCAGAGTAATATCCCGTTTGATTCAATTTTTTTTTGCCTACCTCTCTCCAAGAACAAAGAGGTGAAAACGCATTCGTCCCACAAGTGAATAAACGTTTTCCGTTTGGCAGTAACACTTTTATGAAATTATGGCAATCATCATCGGATTGTCCTTTGTCTTGGCACAGTCGAATTTTTTCTTCGGGTGCTTCCCATGGTGCTTTTTCTAATGTTTGAAGATCCGTTAGGGATAACCTGTATAGCGAATCTCTGAAAAGAAAAAAAAAATGATAATAATCATTTAGCAAACTGCATATTAAATGGAAGTCGTATATTTTAAATCCGAAGATAAGATATTTTTTTCAGGTATCGAGACTTTAGTTATTGAGCAGTCAATGTCGTTTTAATATGATTATTCACTAGGAATGGGTGGTAACTCTTCGAATAAGAAAATCAGCTCTAGACAACGCCTGAATAATAATTTCACAGATTTCGTGGCCGTAAAACAATAACATCCTCTCAAACTATTATTTTTATTTTTCAGGTGATTTATGTCTTTGAATAGAACCCCTTTGCCAGTTATATAGCTAAGATTTAATTTTTGATTTAAATTATGGGGCTTTATACGACTAATTTTGTCATTGTTTAAAGCATATGACAGGCACAGAGACGACAATACACAAAATAAAATCAATTTCTGGTACTGTTTTTAAGGATTCATTTTATGAACACGATTGTGCTGCTCTCTTTTGCTTTCCTCTATTAGTTTTCTTGGACCTAAAACCTTTTTCCAGCTCTACCAAAGTCTTTCAAAAAACAGAATTTTTTTCTTTTGGAGTTTTCTAACGGGTTTTTTTTGGAGGGTTTTTCGAAAATTATTTAAAAAAATTTTAGGAAATTTTTTGATTTTTTGAGAATTTTTTTTGGGGGATTTTTTAAAAATTTTTTTGGGGAATTTTTTAAAGATTTTTTTAAAGAATTTCTTTGAAGAATTTTTTAAAGAATTTTTTTGGGAAGTTTTTTTAAGAATTTTTTTGGAAAATTTTTTTAAGAATTTTTTTGGAAAATTTTTTTAAGAATATTTTGGAAAATCTTTTTAAGAATATTTTGGAAAATTTTTTTAAGAATATTTTGAAAAATTTTTTTAAGAATTTTTTTGGAAATTTTTTTTTGGGAATTGTTTTAAGGATTTTTTTGGGGAATTTTTTTAAGAATTTTTTTGGGAAATTTTTTTAAGAATTTTTTTGGGGAATTTTTTAAAGAGTTTTTTTGAGAATTTCTTTGAAGAATTTTTTAAAGAATTTTTTTGGAAAGTTTTTTTAAGATTTTTTTTGGAAAATTTTTTTAAGAATTTTTTTGGAAATTTTTTTTTGGGAATTGTTTTAAGGATTTTTTTGGCGAATTTTTTTAAGAATTTTTTTGGGAAATTTTTTTAAGAATTTTTTGGGGAATTTTTTGGGGGTTTTTGAGAATTTTTTGGGAAATTAGAGAATTAGAGAATTATTTGGGGAAATTTTGCGGGGGAGTTTTCACAAAGAATTTTTCAAAATTATTTTTTTTTTAAATTTTAAGAGTTTGTTTCAATGAGAAATTTTTGGTGTTTTTCAAAGGATTTTTTTTTTAACTTTTTGGAAAATTTATTTAAAAATTTTTAGAAAATTTTTTGAAGAGTTTTTTGGAGTTTTTCTGGATATTTTTTTGGAGATTTTAGAAATTTAAATGAACGACTTATTTTGTCTTTGTTTGAAACACTTGACAGGCACAGGCAAGACAGGACAATACACAAAACAATATTTTGTGGTACAATTTTAAGGATTCATTTTCGGGCCTCCATTGTGCTGCTTTTACATTTCTATTGCTTTCCTAGGTCTACTATCTTAATAAAAACTTAAAAACTTGAAATAATCTCGAGAATCCCAAGCAGGATTTTACAATACTGGTAAAACGACATCCCACAGATCAAACTCTATAACATGTTCATCATTTTTAACTAGCACGTGTTTATTCATCATTATTCTCTTCCAGTCAAAAATTAGCAAACTTAAAATCTTCGAGAATTCGAAGCCGCAAGGAAACGAGATAGATCTACGAAAAATCGCAAGTCATAAAATCATCATCGATTTCTCGATCCGATAACAAGACTTTTAAAAAAATCGATTCCAGCACGTACTTTTAATACGGTTTAATTTTAAAAACACGATCCAATCTTTTGCCTTTGACCATAATAAAACAAGTTAAACGTATCGCTTCTGTAAAAACTCGGATGCTTTTTCCAACAACAACAAAAAAAATGCACATGGATCACCGAAACAATCGCGCCTTTAAAATTCTGATCAGAAAAATCGAGTTCGTGATTAGGATGAAAAATGAAGTCCGATTTTATAAAAAAAAAAAGGGGGGGGGGATTTCTTGATCCTAAAGTTGCTGAAATGGTTAAAAAGAATGCAGGATTTAGAGAGGATCTATGATGCAACTAACACAATAGTGAAGCACAAAAGATGATGGATGTCCGAAGCATACTCTGGTTATCCCGTCGATCAATGCCCTAGGGCTCCCTTGTCAAATATCTTCGATACTTGTGACAGCATCTCGTATAAGAAACCAGTACTGCTTCCAGTATTAAAACTTCTTTTTTTTTTACAAAAGTCTTTAACCAATAATAATAATCATTATCATATCCAGTTGAATATGAAGTTTGTGCTTTAAAGCGCTGGTTACTTATTTTTAAAGTTGATTTTACGATTCATCAAACCTAAAATTATTATCTATTCAATTATATTAATTATTTTCACGTTAATGATATGTATGGGAGGCTGACAAGACGAGCATGTGAGAGTTGGATTCAGCGAGTATATAATGCCCCGCTTTACATGACCAAGAAACATGCGGAGTAAAGGGTTAGGTTATGTATTAGATTGTAGCAAGACGAAGCCCCAGGATTCTCGCCAGAGGTGCTGAACAATTAATAAGCAATCGTTACTGAGGTCAGTTTATTATACTCATATGCAATAATTTCAATGGAAGATGTTTTGCTGCAAGTTGCAAAGCACTTAACGAAGTAAAACAACGAACTGAAACTATTTCTTGTTGCTCCAACCGTGCTTCTCTTATCGATAATCATTGCAAAGCGTGCAAACTGATTGACCAGCTATTTGCCACTGGCGCTGATATCAGACAAATCTGTGAATACTGCATTGTGTCAAACCGAAACACTAAACAATTACTTATAAATAAAAAAGCTGCTTGATATAATCAAGATACGGGAGATCTAAGAGAACGCTGTGAATTTGGTATCTTTCCAAATCCAATACATCAACGGGTTTGCTGGATATTAATAACCGAAAAAAATCAATTATTCTTATTTTTAAAAACAGAAATGATCCCGCAAAGCTCTTTTCCAACTGTTCCAACCGCTTAATAACATAAATTATCCTTAGACCCACTAAAAATCGACCTCTGGCCTAAATTAAAAATTTGCTTAATTTCGTGCGACATTACGTGACATTTCTCAGTAAACAATTTCACTTGCAGTGATCTTTTCTTATCATCTGTTGATTACAAAGATCGGTAACCTCAATACTTTCAGCAAAATTTATTTCCTAAAAAAATTCCGCAAGATTTTTTTTTTCCGACAAATGTTTATTGAAAATAAAAAATTCTTTTGCCCAATTAAGGTGCATTCGAAATTTTTTTTCCCTCGGCTTTTGTACATTTTCATATTCTCATAACCTCGAAACATTGTATGGCGTTCACGAGACTCCAGGAATGTGCGTGTGCGTTTTAGCTTCAAGGTAAGACTATGATTCGAAACCGCAAGTTTAAAAAAAAAATTGTTTCGTTCAGCGTAGGTTTACCTCTCGATTAACTATTTTAATTGATGTCTAAGATTTCCATGACTTAAAAAGCCTAACGATTGCTCTACTTGCTTTAAGGGTTCAGGGACTGAATAACCAATATCGTTCACCAAATTAAAAAAAATAAAATGAATTTTTTTTAAACCGCGGTTGTATAGGCCTACGCTTTGGTCGAAATATTGCCACACAGGTTGTTGACACAGGTTCCGATTACATTCAGATAAACTTCCAGTAGCTACTTAGTCAGAATTTTTGCAATTTTAAACTTCAAAATTTCACATTTTAAAAATTGCTACCGCGGAAGCTTGCAAAGTAAAATATTTAAGTTTATTTCCTCCCAAACAGCGTGAATGCTAAAAACAGGCTTAGTCTTTTTTAAATCCGTATCAAGTTTTCAACCTTAACGGTTTGTTTCAAGGGCAATTACATCCGAATATTTTATGTGCTTTAAAGATTTTAATCATTTTGGCGTGAAGCCATGTTAGGACATTTCAATTCGGTAGTATTTTCAAATCCGTTATTATATTGTTTAATCTGGAGAACCTGAAAAGACTTTTCATGATTTAGAGCGAGGATCTTGAGATAAATAACGACGCCATTACGTATAGCAGAGACAAAGAGATCGGATTGCACATTCGAACTAAGCACGATTGAATTTCCCCGTGTTAAAAAATAAAAATGCATAGCGATAAAACGTTGGAAAAAATTGAGAAACGGTTTTGTCTTTCAGTTTTTGGAATCAGTTTTTGGAATCTTTCAGTTTTTGGAACATGTTTATGAACATTTTTTATCACTAAACATGTTTATGAACATTTTTATCACTAAACATGTTTATGAACATTTTTTATCACTAAACATGTTTATGAACATTTTTTATCACTAAACATGCTTATGAACATTTTTATCACTAAACATGTTTATGAACATTTTTATCACTAAACATGTTTATGAACATTTTTTATCACTAAACATGTTTATGAACATTTTTTATCACTAAACACGTTTATGAACATTTTTATCACTAAACATGTTTATGCACATTTTTTATCACTACATATGTTTATGAACATTTTTATCATTAAACATGTTTATGAACGAACATGTTTATGAACATGTTAGAGAAAATTTGAACATGCTTAATTCGAGTTTTTAGTGGTAGAAAATTATGTTCGGAAAAATGTTCGAAACTGGTACATGAAAACACTCGAACACTCTAATATAGTGTATCCTGAAACTTCATGAAGAACATGTTCATGAACAAGTTTCAACTATTCAAGCAACTATTCAGTCTATTCAGCAACTATTCATTTCAACTATTGAGCAACTATTCTCTATCACTAAAAACTCGAATTGCACATGTTTAATTTTCTTGAACACATGTTGATAAACACATTCATGAACATGCAAGCAAGTGCAATAACATTAATTTGCCTTTTTAATGGAAGTTAAATATGTTCGAAAAAATGTTCAAGCGTGTTTGCGTGTTCATGAACATGTTCTGTTTTGGATAAAGAGATTTTTCTATCGCCTATTTTTATTCTACAAATCGCTTCAATCGGAAATTTTATCTCTGTCCCTTGACATGTTGTTGGAACTGACCATCAGTTTGTTGTAAACGTTCACCCCCTTAAATTCATTTCTTTCATTCAGATTTTTATAATCCATAAGAAAATAAATTTTACACTGCAATATTTTATTGTAATTTTCATTAGCCATTAAACATTCGAAACAATTTTACTTTGATCAATCGAAATAAAATAAAAAACTGCCACCCTGGTGGCATTTCCTACGCTCCAATAGCAAAACGAAAATCATAAAATTTTTATAAGTGGATTCCAATAAGGGAAAATTAAATAAACCGACATGAAATGGTGTCTCAATAAACATTTTGCACTGTCAATTTGATTTCGTTTTTTTTTTGTAAAATCATAAAATATAAATTTTAGCAGGAAATCGCAATTTTAGTGTTTTAAACAACTTAAGACAAGAGCATAACCATTACAATTTGTTTTTATTAAATGTAGTTGTCAATTTAATGTCAAACTCCCTTGTCGATATAATCACGTTCAACATAAAAAAATATTTTTTAAATCGTTTTCCAAAATATTTTTTATGAAATAAATTATTTAGCCATGATTTATTAAATGAAATGTAAATTAGATATCAAACTCACTTAACACCGGCCCCAACTTTGCAAAACTCTCACAAAACGTTTTTATTTACGAGGTTGAAATTCTTTAATGCAAATTATTTACATAATTTAATTAGTTTTCGGTCATTTGTCTTGTCTTGTCGTGTCTTCTTAATAAAAATCGAACCCAAGGGAAAGAAGGGAAAATTGATCCGAGTTTGAATTATGTCGCGGGAGGTTTCGAAAGAACAAAAAAAAAACGATTTTAATTGGGAATATCGAACGTCGCGAAATGAGTTAATTCTAAAATTTTAATGCAATTGATAATGAAGTTTCATCAAAGATATTTGTCTGGAAAGTTTTGAAATCGAATCAAACAGTTTTCAAATTTAATTTCGAGTTTTCCATCGGGTTTAAAATCGGATGCGTTCCCAGAAATTTATCTCTCATTGTGAGATGTAAGATGACTTAGCAAGGTAAAAAGCATCGAGGTTAGGTTAGGTAGGGCCGGGCCAAATTAGGTTTTGGTATTTTTAAACAGATACAAACGATCGAAATGGTTTTATATTTGCGTAATCGGGCCTGCCACAACTGAGAACTCCCCCACCGCGTTCGCGTATATAGAATTTCGCGACAATGCGTGTGATCTTTGAAATTATAATTCTGGCCGTGTTGTGGTTATTAAATTACTCAACGATTTTTTTCTTTAAAAAAAAATTCAGAGGGGATTAGGGTCGAATTAAAAACGTAACCTTAATCCAAGTTTGGATGATTGTTGATGAAACAGCTCAATGAAAAGTTTTCTGCGTGCAATATTTTATTCGTGTAGCCTAAAAAATTAATTTCAATGATTTTTTGATTGATTTGTAGCCCGATTAGAGTGATATCGTTTCTCGATCGATGTGAATATAACTCACTGCAGACCATCTGGTCATTGAAAAGAAAATTGTTAAATCGTTAATTGACACCTTTCAGTCGTGTTAATTGTGAAGGATATGATCAAGTCAAGCGTGATGTTTAATATATTCTCCGGTATAAATTGATTTCAACAAAATAGAAAGCCATCATTGATGATTTCATAAAATATGGAGCTAATGAGGTCGGCAAGTTAGACGGTACAAGCCCATTGCTCCATTCTAAACGGACTCGTTTTTCTAAATCACTTACGAAAAGTTTTATGTTTATTATGCTTATCCCATTCTAGGCGTAGTTTTCAGTTTTATTTGTTTTAGCGAGTTTGGGTGATCGGAGCTAAAGAGTAATTAAAAGTTAGAACTAGGCTTGAGTTTGTTCTTTTTTTTTGCTGGTTTTGGCTTAATGAACATTTATCCGAGTGGATGAGCTGAGTAGACGATAGCTGCGACTAATTTGAGGTCCCTACACTTACAAGGGAATTACTCAACCTCGAAAATTCTGATTTTAAAAATACTTTGCAGGTTTAAAGAAAACAGTAGTCTGATACTCGGAAAAATATATTTAGCGGCCCATTTTGCTTGTGAGGCTACTAAAAAATTAGTTGAAAATCGCAGATTTTAACCTTATCTGGTCCAAAAATTTACTGTTTTTGATTTTTTATTGTATAAAATCAATTTTATGGAATATATATAAGTTAAAAGGGGCTCAAGATCATGAATAGGATCAGTTTCTTTTAAAAATTTCAATTTTATTAACATTTTTTGACCAGATAAGGTTAAAATTCGCGATATTCAACTGGTTTTTTGGTAGACTTAAAAGCAAAATGGGCCGCTAAAAATATTTTTCCGAGTATCAGACTAATGTTTTCTTTAAACCTGCGAAGTATTTTTGAAATCAGAATTTTCGAGTTTGAGTACTTCCCTTGTTAGTTCCAAATAATTTTTTAATGCGCATGCAACTCTGATTGCATTCCGTCAGGATCAATCATAATCGGTGTTTGCGAAAAACAAGAACTCCGCTTAACTTCATAAAAATCTGTCAAGCCATCAACCTCACTTCTTTAACTTCAAATGAAAATTCTACTTAACATGAATATCAGACAAGCTAAACACAAACATCAAATCTTTTTTAAAGAAATCAGCCTCAAGAAAATAAAACCAGACGACTTGTCCCATTTTTAATTAAAGCCAAATTAATAATAACCGATAATATCTGCTGATTGCAATTATTGCCTCTATTGTTTACACATTGCCCATTAAAAATCGATACTCGTATTTGCTACGTGAAGACATACATCTTGTAAATCATGCATTAATCTCGAACAATGAATGCCTATCTAATAAATTATTAGGTCTTATAAAAGTGATTATAACGACGACAGCCAGCCAGCCAGACAGACAGACTAGAAAATGATAATTAACGGTTTTATAAACTCATGCATTTTTGCCATTTCCAACCCTATGAAAAAAAATCGAAATTAATCATCCATCAATGGCAGACGAAGACTGGCCATAAAACCGATAATTAAAATCGAACACATCGGGAAAAAATTCTTTTATGAATAATAAAAAATCCGACTACACCTCAGATTTTTAAAGCGTTCCAAACTTTTCATAATAGAATTTTTCATTGCTTCTGACACTTTTTACGAGCTTCGAGATGAAATGTCTAATCGGAGATTTTGATTTTAGATAAACAGTCGGGGCGGTTCTTAAAACCGTTCGATGTCTTTTTTTTTGCGTAGACAGACACGGACCGGCTCTTCCAGAGGGCGAAAGTAAAAATACCAGAAGCGGCTTTGAGGTGACTACAGGATTCCAGTAAAAAAAAAAATTGACCACAGTCTAAGAAGACGGGGTTCATTATCGACTAGTCCATAAGTGCCCTGTTTTCTTATAATTCCGGTGAAAATTTTTTTATTTAAAAAATTGAAATTTCGGAAAGTTTTTGCATTTTTTTGTGAAAGATGCGCCCAGTCCCGGCTGTGTTTTAATTCTTAAAAAAAATTCACAAAAATGTTGGAGAAAAAAATTATTTGTGAAGTCAAATATTTGTCGTGTTTTTAAAACTGCAAGGCCGTTTTTATTCTAAGGGCGCTCCGAGATTTTTCCCAGTAGTCCGATGGGCCAATCCATGACTGAGTCCAGCCATCTGACCGCATTCTGGAATCCGCAAATCAACGACGCCGATTTTTTCCGGCCGGTGCGCGCTTTTGCAATAATCACCGAGTTAACAATATTCAATGGTAACGTTTCTTCAATAAACCAATTGATTTATTGGCCGATAAATAATGCGCTATCGCATTCGTGTAATATCATTTTTTTTTTCTATGCTACTTGATGTGATGCCTCTAGCTCACGTCCTTTTGGACATGTGTTTTCGCAATTAGGTTATCGTAAATCACTGTTGGGCGATGATTTTTTTTTATTTTTGGTAAAAACGAAAACAATGTGGATATGCAAGTATGAGGCAACACAACGAGGGTTTGTTGCTTATTTGCACGAGATAAAAATCTTCGTAATTTTTTTTTTAATAAAAACACAATGAAAGTATTTCCCTTAGGGAAATTTTAATAGGCATGAATGGTAATTAATTTGGCACAGATCCATAAACAAAATGGCCTTTTATTAAGGAGCCAAAGGGCGATACTAATCTAAAATAAATAAGTCATTTGTTGAAGATCTAAGGTAATTTATATAAATTGGTTACAAATGGTTTCGGTTTCGCAGGGTTTAAATGGTTTATACGCCAGATGACACGCGGATTAGCTTTAACAACATTAAATTATAATTACACTTCCTCCCATCAACTTGTATCGTTATTTTATACCTTTTTCCCGATGAAAGCTGCAGTACGACTTGTTAAAAATTCCAATTAAATTTAAATCTATACGAGTAAAATCGTAAATCAATGATCATGTAGATAATAATTCACAGAGCGCGTCACAGAGAGTAACGCGTCGCGTTGCAGAAGTGACGCTCTTTCCAGCGTCACAACAGGATAGAGCTTGTTTGTCGCACGTGCCGCGTCATGGTGAACACTATTATTGCTTCTGTGCGCGTCACAATGAGTAGAGCGAACGCTGGAACGCTGCGCGTTTTAAAAAATTACTTTGCCAATTTTTTAGATGCGGCCGAAAGCCCGAATTTTTTCATGAGAGGAAAATCGCCCTCCTCAAAATGAATTGCAGTTATTAAAGCTTCCGGACTTATGACAAAAAAATACAGGGAAATTTAAAATATATTAATCTTGTACGAATTATTTTTTATATAAAATTGATCGATCAATTAAATATTTGAGAATTTTAAAATTTATTGCCTGTAAATTAAATTTAAACATTTACAAAATGAAATCGTACTAATCTGTTCGACCGAAAAATGATTTACTCTTTATTAATTTATTAGGCTTGTAACACTAAAAAGAATTAAGCGTTTTGATCTGTATTAAAATGGTTATCCATGTGAATGCTGGATATGAATTATGACTCGTTACACAAACCGCACAATTAATCAGAAAAATCTTTAGCGAGACTGGTTTTTATATATATTCACACATGTTGGCTATCACATTTTAAAAGCCATAATACGATTTCGACGCGTCTCTTTGAAATTGATCGCTTCTTCGTCGGTCTGAGCTGCAGGATTCAGCTTTCGATTTCCATAAGAGTAGAAGGATGATAATGAATTCATCATTGTAGGAAAATAGGGCAAGGGACCGATTATAAATTTAAAAGATGTTTATTGGAACAGAGCACCGGGTGAGAGCCACTCGGTTTGACAGCAACCGATTGTTGTACCGAGTGAGGCGAAGAAAACAATAGTACTTTGGTGCAAGGTGAACCGGTGCTTTCAGCCGCGCCCCTGCTTATATCAGATAGGTACCCACGCAATACACACTCACATCTCTTCATAAAATAAAAAAATTTAAATCATAAAACGTTAAGAAAAAAATTGACGATTGAAAATGACTATAAATATGGAAATGGAAGGTATTCGTGTCTTTTATGGTTTAGTGCCAGAAAATATCTTATTGAATTTTATTTGGTTGTAAATGATGAATGATGGAGATATGTGGATTTTTTTTGTTGAGGAGATTTAAATTCCAAGATAATTTAGGCGAGTATGCGGATTTTTGAGTGGAGGCGGCCGATTATCATGGAGATTTGGAACTTAAATGCCGCCGAGTAATGATGGACGAGAATGTATCTCGTCTTGTCTTCTCTTGACTAGCAAAAGCAAGAATACAAAAGAATTGATTTTTTCATTAAAAGAAGAGACCAGATTAATTTTTTCGCGAATTTAAGCTATATGCCGTGCTCCTTCCTCCGGCTGGATAGGCAAAATCAATTCTTACATACTCTTAGCTTATGCAGAAGCGAATTAGGGCGTAGGTTATGCAAAATCAACTGTGAGGCTCGAGTAAACAAGTTAAACATTGGTTTGACATTCGTGACGTCACGGGCACTTTGCCTATAGCTTTTGAAGCAAGATAATGCGAGATGAGTGCAAGTCGAGACAAGATCAAAAACCTTGCTTTTCTCGAGTTAATCATACGAACGAAATGCGCCAAATTCTTGAAACACGAGGGAAAGATGGAGGGGACCGAAATCCATACAGAAACCTTAGCTCTACAACCAAACAAAAGTAATATTTCAAGACTTGCCATCCCAGTTTAATGCTGCAAAAGGATAGAATTAAAAACGTTCATTTTTGTTTCTCTATTTGTCTGCCCGCTGACAATCCTCAACATTTATTTATTAAAATCAAAATTGTTGATCTTTATACCTCCGAATTCATTAAATACCTTAAATCCCGTTAAGTCATTCAAACATTTCAACATCCTCCTCATAAATCTCCCAAAAAGATATACGGCGACTCGTATGAATCTTACTCTGAGTGAATGATTATCAGATAAAAAAAAATAGTAACCTTAATGCACTGTAGTAAAAGAAAGGTAAGTGATAAACCATCAAAAAAAAAGAGAGAAAAAAGCATTTTCGGATTTCATTACAAAACATAAAGATTGAACACAAAAACAAACGATAACAACGTAACGACTTTCTAAGAATGTGAAAATTAAAAAGAAAAAAAAACCGATTTGATTAAAAGATATTTGTTAAAAGAATGAAATGAAAGCAAAGATGAAATCAAACCCAACGAAATGATTGAATATTTCCTGCCGTTGATTTTGCCTATTAACTTATTACCATAATTAAATAACTTTCCAAGATTCAAATGGATTAGCTCCGTCTAAAAAGCCATCGCCAATAAATCACGAGATTAACAAAACGGTTAGCACATCGATTATCCGTTTACTCGTGACAAACGCCTACCATACGGAATCGATTTAGAAGGAAAAAAAAACCATCGTTAAACGCGAATGAGACCTCCCTGGAACGGATGTCACACGCTTCCATAAAAAAAAACTCGTTTACGAAATATTATTAAGATATCATAAAAGCAAAAAGGTGAATCGATTAAACCTATAAGTTTCCAAAAAGTCAATTATAAACAATTTAAAAACACTTTACCAAAACTAGAGTTTATCAGCCGATAATTGGTGAAGGAGAAAAATGGAAACGATATTGCATTAGGTGGTCTTCAGGTAGGAGTGGTTTGAAAGAAACATTTTTTCACTGTAAAACAAACGAAAGGTGACGATAACGGCAACCGGTACTCGTATTAATAAAAGGTAAATAATAAACACGAACTCGATATCACTCGGGAAACGGATTTCTTTTTTTATGTAGGACGAACTGTTTTGATGCCGTCATTTTTTAAATTTCAACTCTTGAAAGTCAATTAATGATATGATCTTATGCCAGAACCATATTTCATTTTTTGGTTCCCTTTAAAATCCCCCCGAGGGGCAATCATAAAAATATCCACACAGTATTAGAATTAGTCAAAAATCTAATCTATCTCATTTGTTTTTTTTTTGAAAATAATCGTTTATCGAATCTTAGGATTTTTGGTAGTTAAATTTGATAGTTTCCTTGCCAGTAGCAGGGCCGCTGCAATATGTAACTACAGTTTGCAAGCGAGAGCTTAAATTGTCTGACAATTCGAGCACTTTATCTTTTTTATCTTGACAATTTCATAATTTCAACAATTTGAAATTGTGACAATTTAACAGTTGAATGTTTTTGAAATTTTGAAAATTTCACTGCTGCGTGTTTTTGAAATTGTTGTAGTTTGTGTTTCAAACGTGACAGTCTCAAGTGTGTTTTTAAGATTGTGACGATTTCACAACTGTTTTTGAAATTCTTTTTGAAATTAAACATTTTGAAATTGTGAAATGAAATTCATTTTGAAATTTTCACAATTAAACGTCCTTGAATTTTTGACGATTTTACAATTTGTGTTTTTGACATTGCGACAACATCACGACCGCGTTTTTCAAATTGTTGGAAATTCTTTTTGAAATTGTGACGATTTCATATGCTCTGTCTCCACTGGGTCGATTAACCATCAAAACTTGGAAATATTTTCGTTCTCGAACGAGTAAAGTTTCGATGATTAATCATCAAGTGGAGACAGCAATAATTTGTGTTTCTGAAATTGTGACAGTTTCACGACTGTGTTTTTGAAATTGGTGTTTGAAATTCTTTTTTGAAATTAAATGTTTATGAAATTAAGACCATTTCACCATTTTCACAATTGTGCTTTTAATATTTGGCAATTTCACATTTTGTGCTTTTGAAATTGAGATAATTTCACAATTGTGTTTTCAATATTGTGACAAATTCACAACAAATCCACGAAAATTGCGTTCAATCTTGGATTCCTCTTGCTTTTAACTTATCGAGACAACAGTCAACATTTTTGTATTGCCAGCCATCCCTAGCACAGATACAAAACTCCTATTGCAATTAGCAATAGGGTGTGTCGTCGTTTTGCAAAAATTTTTGAACAAAATCAAATAAATTTCAAATGCGACCTCGCCGAGAACACAGTCCCAAATTATTATCCAACTTGAAAAAATTTAAAACTTTCAAAGGAATTTCACCCTACATAGAATTGACTTTTCATCACAGGCTGAAAAATCGTAATTCTGAGGCCTTCACTAGCTCCGGTCTTCGCCACAAGATCTGAAAATCTTCCTAACTAGGTTCATTCTAATTAATAGTCATTTAAAGTCCAATTGCCCGATAAACTACACGTTTAAAGATGTAATTAGGGATGAAAATTATTATGGGTCAAGTATATTAACCGTAAGAACTGTCCAATCTTTCGACACTTAAGCGAAAAGCATGTAACCATACGCGATAAACATTAAATTACACTTGATTCCAAATTAATTCTTTTATAATTATACTTAATATTCATAGTTTTGAATTCAGTACTGTCAAATATTTCGTATACGGGCTCCTTGCGGAGTCGGTCGGTCATAACTTCTCATTCGCTGGCAGCCGGAGACAGTAAGGATAACCTGCCTAATATTGATATTTTAACAAAACGGCCTTAAGAAAACATAAGACCAAATTTAATAAATAATAATGTTTCGATATATTAATTCATCTAAATAATATTTATATCTCTTTTCATTTTCTTTTAGGCAACATGATAAAAAATTTATATAATTCGCGACTACCGTGTTTATCTTATGTGATGATTTAATTTTTTTGAGAGGCAACGCTTTTTAACCGCAGGCCAAATTTTGCATCGCGCCTCGTCGCTATGTAATTTAAAACCTTAAAAAAATGTATAAAGAAGTTCGTGGTCGCGGCCCACAATCCACAATCGCTTCGAGCCGGAGAGGAAGACGATTGTCATCTACAGTTTTCGATAAAAGTGGTCATTTATTTCAGTCCGAAAACCTATCCTTAGTAAATAAAAAAGCCGGGTCACGGCCTGTTCGGAATGACTCGGTACTTATGAATCCTATTACAAATTTTAATTTTACATTAAACAGTAGGGGAGTCGATAATGACCTGTAACCTACGAAACCGTAACTGTTAAAGTTCCATCTCCGATTGGATTTCTCGTCATGAGACTTTATTAAAATTAAAAATGCGGCGAGGATCATTCGATACGAGTATTTCATTTAAATTTTAGCACTTCAACTATTTTAATAGGTATTTATGCATGTATATTAATTAAAATAATGAATTCCTAAGATGCAGTCAATAAATCTTATTATTTTTTTTTTTTTGCGCGACTCTAGTATTTGTAAAAGCAACGATTACACGCCATGTTTGCAAGCGTTGGTAATTATTAAATACACAAAGTTGCATTATAACGTCTCAAATCGCCTAATTTCACTAATTTATGGCCTCATTTTAAAAAAAAATAGATATGGAGCGAACTTGATTTTTTTTCACAAAAAACATTTTTTTTTTTGCTTTGAACTTTGATTTTAAAAAAAAAATTGAAGAAATAACAGCTGTGTTTTTCATGCTAATCGGATTGATTTGACGTCAAAGTGATTAGAAGGAATGATTTCAACCAGAAATTAATAAGAACGAATTCGACAGAAACGATGTTCTTCGTGACCCCAACGAAAAAAAAAAAATTATTATCATTATCATGGCCGGAAAATTTCTTTGTTGAGATATCTGCAAGAGTGGTTCTCTTTTTTGGCACGTTGACAGTTACTTTCTCAAACAAACATTCCATGTAAGGAATCGATGCTCGCTTGAAAATTTGCATAACGATAAATTTGACAGAATTAAAAACGATTGGTACAGAGAGGTCGTTGTGCAATAGAGTAATAAATGCATAAGAGACCATATGGAGCTCACCGGCACACCCTCTCTCTCTCTCTTGTGAGAACAGCCGTAACTGAACAGATTCGGCCGAGCCTAAATATCTGTCCTTAGTAATTATTAAAATCCACGCTCACGTGCGACGCTTCTCGTCATTTCAGGGGCGCCGACATTAGAAATTTTGAAATGGAAAACGTTTGAAGTTTGAAATTTTTGAGAATGTGTCAATGTTGCAACAGCTCGTTTCTTCGCATTGCATTTTTTCTTCAACCTGTATTTTCATTGCCAGTGGTTAATATTTTCCACCAGCTGTAACCCTCATTCATCGGTCCTAAAATTTTTTAAAAACAACGCTCAAGTCACAACATGTTCATCATGATGCCGAAGAAACAAATGCTAAAGTCGACCAGATGAACGCTCAAGCCAAAGAGATGGACGCTTATGTTCAAGAAATGGACGCTCAAGTCAAAGGTGGACGCTTAAGCTAAAGAGATGGACACTACAGTCGACCAGATAGACGCCCAAGTAAAAGAAATGGACATTAGAGTTGACCAGATGGACGCCCAAGTCAGAGATGGACGCTTAAGTCCGAAGTGGGCGCTTAAGGTAAAGAGGTGGACGCTAGAGTCAACCAGATGGACGCTCAAGTCAGAGGTGGGCGCTTAAAGTAAAGTGATGGACGCTGAAATCGTCAAAAAAGGACGCTAAAGCCAAAAAATTGACATTGACATTAGTTTAAAATCACTCAAGAGTGGTTCTTAAACAAATCGGTTGTTTAGGGCGATTCTTGGTAGTAATTTTTCTAAGGTGGGAGTGCCAACCTAGTCTCTCTGGGAATATCGCTCGAATTTTGGCGCCAGCTAAACAGCTGTGGAAAAAAATTTCATCTGCTTTCTTTAATATAGTCTTCCTTTCAAACTGATTCCTCATTCTGTTGAAAGAAATTAAATCCTAATTCGGATTAATATTTGTTGAATAAACATTGGAATCAATACATTTTTAAGAGATTACAGAACTCAAAATTAATGCAACCAAACTAGGAAAAGGGATTATTGGACCAAGTTGGAATATATTACATTGGTGCAATTAATAGAGTAACACGTTTTTTTCTAATGAGATGGACATATATTTTTTGAGTTTTGTGGTTTACGTCCAAATTATTGGTAATGTGAATTCTGACTATGCCGCATTACACGCCTCATTAATACTAATTCTAATCGCATGACAAATGGTCCCAGGACAGGTTTTTTTCCCGCATTAAAAAACGGAATCGTTTCTTTAACTTTTATTACAGTTGTATTTCAACTTAAAGAAAATATTTTGATGTGAGCAAGATTCCCTTAAAATTTTGAATTCTGAAAAGAAAAAGAATCGTCGTTTTCTCTGGGACCGCACTTCTTGTTCTTTCTATTGGCGAAATGACAGGTTTCCGCGAGAGTGATGTCTGTATTTCGAATGAGTTGTTTAAAGGTCAGATTTTTTTTCGGGACGTGAAAGTCATGACTTGACAAGTTCTTTTGTGCACTTCCAAACACTTTTCATAAATATCATATCATATCATGTTTTGTCCTTTTTCGTTAAGGTGTTTTGGAATGTCTTTAAATCGAATCTAAAGTTTCGGAGATTTTTATCAGTGCTTACTATTTTTAGCTGTCACGCACGAATTTCAGTTACGCAGACTTAAAACGAGCCGACATAAAGAAATGGCACGAACCAATTTTTTTTTTTATTAAAATTAAAATGATTGCAGACTTAAAGGATGCCACCCAAGAAAAAATTCTGAAGAAACTCGCAGTATGATTCCCGTGCAACTGCTGCGAATTTTAATGATTACAAAGCAGGGAGAGTTTTTTAAATTGGACTTTTTTAAGGAGGTAAACAAGATGGCGGGTAGGGGGCAACAGGTGGGGACAGGCACAGATTGACCCAAAGAGAAAATTCTAGTGCGTCCCTTGAATTAAATGCTCTATTGCTCTTGCAGTTTTTAAAAATAGGACTGAAATATTTGTTTTTTGCACAAAATTTTTGTGAATTATTTTGAATAAAAAAAATTAAAACAAAGCAGGATTGGGAGTATTTTTTTACAGAAGAATGAGAAAACTTTCTAGAATTTCAGTTTTTAAATAAAAAAAATTTCACCCGAATTCTAAAAAGACAGGGCACTTATGGAACAGTCAATAGTTCACCCCATTTTCTTAGAGTGCGAGATAATTTTTTTTTAAATAATGGAAACATCTTTGCTGGAATTCTGCAGTCGCCTTAGAGCGTTGCTTCTGTTACTTTTACCAGCGTTCTCTGTAAAATTTAACCTGGTCATGAGTGGAAATGTGGGTTTGCCGATCAATTTCTCCCCAAAAATAGTATTTGATGAACCACGACAAAAATTTTCACGAAAAAAATAGGAAACAGTTTTCACGACATTTCAAGAACATTTTGCCCAACCGACAATTTTCTTTGCTTTCCAACAAACGCGTCTTATTGGCTTTAGCGGAAATTGTGCTACAAACCTTGCAGTGGAAAGTTTTTGTATGAAAATTAATATTCACATAAACCCAATTCCAAATTTTTCACTTCTATCGTTTTTCAATCGAAACAAATTCTATACCAGTTTAAATATGACCAGATACTCAAACATAAAAGCGGATTTTACGCTACCTTACAATGTTAGCAAGAACAATGAAACTTCCAGCCCGAATCAAAAAACTAGTGTGGCGTATGCGCAATAATTCAATGTTGCCAGCCATTTGACATGTGATATATTTTAAAATCTCATTAAAGGTGCTGAAAAACACGTTTTAAAAAATTAAGTAATATTCATTCATATGTCTATCCTGCCCTACCGTTCAAATATCTTATTAAAAAATTTATTAGCGTTTGATATTTCTTGTTTAAATATTTACATTACCTCATTACAATAGCATTTCCTTGAAAATCATAATATTTGCTCTTTTAAAGTTTAAGAGCCACACATTTGCGATTATCAATGCCTTAAAATTAATCATTTTTATACATTCAAAATATAGAACTTCGGTACCGCCTTATTTCGTAAACGACTTACGACCTTTGACTTCTTCAAAACCGACGATGTAAAAAAAAAAACTATTCGAAAAAAATCAGTGGGTTGATTGTGTCTTTCTTGGCAGCCTTGAATAACGCATAAAAAATTACTGGTACATTTTTCATGGTTTCTGGAGTTACAAAAATTTAGTAAACATTAGTGAAAGAAACAAAAAGCGATTATATTTCAGGAATTCGAGTATCAAAAAAAACATTTTAATAAACGAACTACCGGAATTATTATTAAATTAAAGTTTAATGCGCCTTTCGCGTTATTTAAATGAATTTTTATTACTTATATTTAAGAAGTAACAAGGGCTTTAGTCCTTCCACTCGTTATTAATAAGAATTCAAGGACGTCTGTATATTCTTTAATTCTCGTCCATATTTGGACAAGACCTATTATTACGATCGATGGGTTGAGGTTTATAAACGGAATGCACCAGTCTTCTAATGAATAACAGAGTCATTATGTTTAAAAGTCATGCAATGATCCATTAAAATAAAAAAACCCTCGCTGACAAATAAACTATTTAAAATACCTTTCCTTATCGGATTTTTATTTATTAATCAAGTTTCATAAAAGAAAATTTTAATGTAGATTTTTTTTTGGGCGAAACTTTAAAAAATTTTTCGTAATGACACCTCAAGCAGATAATTAACACGAGGAGAAAAATTTTCTTGGGTTTTGATGACCGACCCGTAATTACTGAATAATTAATCATGTTCTTTGTGTAATCGCGACTTGATGCCTCATTCTGCCTACTTAATTTTTCGGTCCGGTGAAAAAAAAAAAAATAAAACGAAAAAGTTTTTTTATATAACGAGCCAGACGAGAAGTCTAGGATGAAGAATTCACACGAGTGTGTTAAAATGTTTTGACGCTTGCACATCACGTTTACGGATTATTTAAAAAGTTAGCGCCTTAACAGCGCAACATGTATGTAAATTGTCATGTAAAAGAAAAACATTATTGTCGCAGTAACGGGCTTATACACGTCTTAGAAAGTATTGCGAGAGATGACTTTGCAAGGATGGATAACGACCGTTCTACTTTAACGCTGGCGCCACGCGACAATACGATTTTCGCAAAAGGTGTCCTTAACAAGGACCGGTTTACATGTTTTTTTTCTTGAACATTAAAAAAAAAATAGAAATAAAAAAAGTATATAAGCAACATCGAACCAGCTACAAAAATGATTAATGCCGACAGTTCCACGAGGAATTACACTTTTAATAGTAAAAAAAAAATTTAACGAGGTTTCGCAATCAGGACCACCGGTTTATTAAACAAGACAATGCGAACCGCTTTTACTCGAAAAATAATATTTTGAAAAAAACGAGAAATGTGGCAATGAGTTTCGGTTGTTTTTTTTAATTGGTTAATGTGGCAAACTTAAGATGTGCACCGGCATTTGCTACACAGTGGGAGGCCGCCTTACAAGTAACAAGTGTGTAGTATCAAATAATAATAAAAAACACTAATCGCGTGATTCATTTTGCACATTGAACGATGAATCACATCGAGGATTTCCTTTCTACTCTTGTTTTTATTTTTTGCACTTTCGAGCGAACAGCGAAGAAAGTGCAAAAAACGAAGTTTGTCAGTCAAAAGAAGTTTGTCAGTCTGTCCGTGCATTTGTCTTTAACCTTTTGACTACAAATTTTCTTACTTGAGCCATTGCTCTGATTTCCCAGATTTTATTTTGAACGACCAACAAACTTTGAGTAAAGTGCTAAAACCAATAATTTTGCAAGAATTATGAAAAAGCTTAAATCATGAATATGCAACACGTCACACATGAATGCATGTACTTTGCCGACTTCTCATGTAAAATTATTGAAATTTGTTTTTTAAAGGTTTCCAGGGCAAGTAAATTCAAATCCGAGTATTCAATTTCAAAATCTTAAACAGTAGATTCAATACCGGTATGGCAGCCTAGATTTAAAACTTTTCAATAAGAGGCAAGCTACTTAAATATTAAAATTGAGAATTTAATGTCATTGTTAATTCTTCGACCAATAACTACTATTAAGCATAGAAAAATTTTTAGTTAGAGGAAACTTCGCTTTAAAATTCAAATTCTAAAAAGCCCGCCAAAAACGATCATGCAATTATGACGTCACAACTGAGCCGTATCCTTTGTTCCTATTGGTGGAATTTCCGTGCCAAAAAAATTAGACAATGAAATAAATGATTTAAACTCAGTTATGGCGTCATTTCCCCAAACATGACGTTCGATTGTTTTTGGCGGGCTTTTTAGAATTTGAGTTTCAAATTAAATTTTTCTCTCTGTAAAAACATTTTTTGATGAATTTTTCTTACTAAGGCTTAGAATCTTTTAATACCCGAGAAAAAAAAAGCCTACCTATTTTTTACATAATTATGTAGCTAAATTGGCGGAATAGAATTATGTAATTTTATGTTTTTTTAATAATCTTTCAAGTATTTATTTATATTAAAAAAATTTCACCCGAGAAAAAAAAAGCCTACCTATTTTATACATAATTATGTGGCTAAATTGGCGGAATGGAATCATGTATTTTTATGCTTTTTTAGTAAGTTTTTAAGTATTTATTTATAAAAAAAAAAAATTAACGACCCGAAATTTAATATTTTTTTATTAAATTATCAGCAAAAATAGATAAAACTCATTTAAAAATACATAATTCCATTCCGCCAATTTAGATACATAATTATGTATTTCCTTTTTTTCACGGGATGTATTTTTATGCTTTTTTAGTAAGTTTTTAAGTATTTATTTATAAAAAAAAAAAATTAACGACCCAAAATTTAATATTTTTTTATTAAATTATCAGCAAAAATAGATAAAACTCATTTAAAAATACATAATTCCATTCCGCCAATTTAGATACATAATTATGTATTTCCTTTTTTTCACGGGCATAGGTCGATTTTGGATTTTAAATTTAATATTTTTTTATTAAATTATCAGCAAAATTACATAAAACTCATTTAAAAAGACGAAAACTCATGCTGATACTTTAGGTACATAATTATGTATTTGCTTTTTTTCACGGGTAATGTTTTTAACACTCATGCAAGTAGCCTATTATGCAAAGTGTAAACTTTAATGTCATGCGGGTAGCATAAACCCATTCTGGCAGAGACATTTTTCAAAAAGCCCAATAAAAGTGGTGCTTATCTTTATGTATGTATTAATCTGTGACGAACTTTAATGCAAAGAGGCGCAGAAAATAAATTGTGAACAAATGTTAGGATGTCGAAAAATAGCCTTCCGCCATCTTGGATTTTACAATTTTTGAAGTTTGGGAGACATGAGGTTGACAAATGACGTCATTTTTAAGAAATTGCTGTTTGATGATGACGTGTGGATAACATGGCCACCATCTTGTTAATTTGGCACAAATACTCTTGATCCAAGCATTGGAGAAAAGTATCGTCAAGGCGGATAACCAATTCTCTTTCCGGGTGAGAAAGATTTTCTGACCAATTTTCAATCCGTCAAATTTCCACTTGTTTTTTTGTAAAGTCGGCAAATTCACATCAAAAGAGTGATTTAAACCACGTTAAACATCAACACAACGCTTCAAGCTGCCTACATCGTTCTCAAAAATATATTTAAGAATATTCGTAAAATCCTCGACACAATATAGCACCACAACGTTTTTTACGTCTGCCTCCTAGGGCGAAATCAAATAAAAATAGACCACTAATACCAACGCCGATGTAGTTTCCACGGACCGCATACTAAAATCATCTTATGTTAGAAGGTGTTGTAAATAAATCTTCCTGCTTGTTTAGCCCGATTTCCTTTCACGATATATAGATGACAACAGCTGGAGGAAACAAACATTTTTATCATCGTTTCTTCGGTGCATTGAAATATAATTTTTAAAAATTTATGCTCCGGACTTGAAAAAGAAGCCTCTTTTTTTTTTTAAAGACAAACAAATCTTTTGTTATTGTTATTAATCCCAGTCACGTTTGAGAAAGAAAAAACAAAATCGTATTGACGAATGGAAATTCGGCGTTTTTCTCAAAAACAAAGAACTCGCGGAATCCTTTTTTATTTTTATAATTTCCGCTGCACGACCTAGACAATCTTTGAATTTTAACATCTCACGCTTTGTAATTCACCGAATTTCGGGACTATTGATTTCGAAGCGAAATTTTGCCACCGGTTTGGGCGTTTTACCAAATCAAGTATCCGAAATAATGAAACAACTATTACCAAATAAGGAAGGGATTATTAGTCCTCTGGGAAACGAAAATAAATCATTAGGAGAGATTTGCCTGGAGAAAAGACAAAATATTTCCCTCGTGAGATCCCTGGCCTGTCATTCGAAAATTTTGACGTTTACCTAATTTTTTTTAAAAGGCCTAGTTATGAAATTAGGTAAAAATTACAACGCCTAAAAAAAAAATCTTCCGAGTTTAATTCATTTCCTAATTAGAACCAAAAGTTCATTTACATTTCGAAATGCTTAATGATAAAAATGCAAATCTTTTAAAAAAAATTATTTTGATTCTAATGTAATAAATGAATAATTTTCGCCCTGGGCCATGTAAATTTATTTTTATTAATATTTGATAGGGAGAGAAAAAACAAACTATTTTGGGATATTAGACGTTTTTGTCTGTTAGGGTGTTAATCTTGATGGGAAGCACAAGACGTCAAATGTCGGCCTTACTTCAAAGGTGACCCGATGTTTCCAGGTCAAAGAAACGCCTTTTCGCCGTTTTGTTTTAATTACGAATAGATGATCGCCAATGTGTCCGAACATGGCAAGTTGAGAAATCGGTTCGTCGCGCATCTTCATGACCCTATAGTAATTTGTTTGAATAACAAAATGTACAAAATAAACGTTCTTACCTTCCACCCACGATGAGTTGGTTTCTGGATACGTCAAAAAGAAGTTGAGAGTAGAAGGTAACGCCAGGATCTGTGAATTGACTAGAACTTTGAAGAATATCTAAAAAAAAAAAAAAAAAAAAAATAGTTTATGAAAATGATGTAAGTTTTATAGTGTTTATCGCTAGTGAGCATGGTTAAATTTTTTGTTTTGATAGGATCTCGTGCATAAAAGTGCATTTAGTTAATGAGCTTTTTACTGCTTCATAGAAAATAAATGCTGATTAATTGATTTAAAATGGTTAGGATGCGTGCAAGGAAGGAATTAATTACATGTGATTAAGTAAAATGGTAATGATAATATTGAACAGCACCCCTACGTTGCGGTTGGCTACCGAGTTGTAGGTAGAGTCGGATTAAGTAGATAAATACATGGTACTCGTCTAGCGTTTAGCGAATACAGGCATTATAAATGAGTTTTGGTTATGCGAGAAATAATACTGAAATCGAATTGTTGTCGAAAACATTTTAGAAATTTTTGAATAGGAGTGATTCTCGAATTCGACTAGTGTGCTAAAAGATTTATGAAGTCGATCAACAAATGTTGTAAAATGGAAGCGATTAGCCTTCTTTCCTTTGATAATAGAATGTATAGAGAGTGCATTTCACTTCGGGTGTTCTCGGTTGCTTCCGCAGGTTGTATAATTAAGAAGGATGGGTCTACTTTTGTCGTCTGCTTCGTGTTTCACAACAAACAACCCGCAGAGAAGTTTTGCTCATTTAACGAATTGTATTCTCAGAGTTTCTCTTAATGAAAATCTGACAACACTTATTATTATGGGCATTTTTACACTACGACGACAAAATGGTGTCTACTCAATCAGTCAGTCAGAGGTCATACCGTCGGTCGCTATTATCCCCATATAAAATACTCTAACTAGAGGTTCCAACAACAGGTCGGTTGATGAAAAATTGGTCCTCTGGAGTCACTAGTGTCTAGCACTCACAATTGTTGTCTTTTAATTTGATTGAATTACAACAAAGCAGCAGCTCGCAGCTGTAGCAGACGACGCTGGCGAGCATGGCCACTGGCCAGCGGCTCCTAGAGGATTCGATTTCCACCAGAGGTGAAATTTTGAACATCACGGTTTTCAGATTAAGTAACTGTAGATAGGGATGGCAATACCGGTTTCGGTAATACCGGTATCCCGGTACTACCGCCAAAAATCACACATCGGTAGTACCGGTATTAAGGACCTGTAATACCGGTTTTCTAAGCAACCCTAATTTCAACTAAAAAACTTGAAAAACTTCATTAAAAACTTATTTTTTTAAATTTAATTTTTTCGCCGACTGTTTTTCTTATTTTTTTAATGCGGTGGAGAATACTATATCCTTTATTTTTCTTAGGGGGCAGGAATTGTTGCATATTCCTACTTAATTTTGTTTGATTATAGGTAAAGATTCATATTCATATTCTATTTAGCGTTGGAATAATTAAATTTAGTAATTTTATATTTTAGCCATCAATAAATTTTAGATTTTAAAGTTCAAATTTTTAAACCTTTGAAGATGGAACAGGCTAATAGCCTGTGTGGTTTGGTGAAAAAGAAGAAGATTCATATTCTGACAGGCTAAGGAATCCGTACCAAAACAAATTAATTTTTACTTATTCACAGTTCAAAATAATTTTCTCATTTGAGAAAAAAAGTTTCAGCCTAAAAGTTTCAATTTAAAGTCAAAAAAGTTTAAAATTGAAACTTTTTGTGTAAATAGTTTCAGGAAAGTATCATTTGAAACGGGAGTTATGAAAAGGGCCGAAAGAAATTTTCGACCTTTTTCTCGTCGGTCCATTTCAGTGTCGACCCTTTTACAAAAATCTTGATCAAAAATGGAAGAGAGTCGAACGTCGGTCCTTTTCCATGAGAGAGGATAAATAATGGAAAAGAGTCGAATTTCGCTCCCTTTCCAAAGCCAAGATAAAAAAATGAAAGAGGTAAACTGTACCTGTACAGTCTGCGAAGTGTACATACAGCAATTTTTGTACCAAGCCAGGCATATGAGACTAGCAAATTTTGGAGTCTGCCAAAATAAGGGTAATATACTGTACCTTAATTAGAAAAATTTGGGAAAAAATGCAAAAAAAAAAATGTGAAAATTATTTTTTTGGTAAAAAAATTGACGATACCGGTACTACCGGTATTACCGGTATCGGGGATTTCGATACCGTTCAATACCGGTATTCCAAAATCCGGTATTTTTGCCATCCCTAACTGTAGATGGATGGATGGTATATACTTCGGGCAAAGCAGTCGGATTTTCGGGTATCTTCGGCATTTCTCGTTAACAGTGTGTGCAGGTTTCATCTATACCTAGCTTTCCGAGGTCAGCCATCTTGTATGTGAAATTTCAAAATTTTAGAAAGTCTTGCACAAAGTTTTAAGTTAAAGTTCCATGTATAGTTACTTAATCTTAGTCACGGGCTGGTTTGTACCTCGGAAGACTTCATCGAACTTGAAAAACTTCGTGTTGTTGTCATTGGTTATTCGAATGAAGACTAAATACTTTTAATACTAGTAGAATCCCAAGATTGGTAAAAGCCAAATGGAGTTGGGCCGGCCATGTTGCGAGGGAGGACGATGAAAGATGGGCGAAGAGGGCTTTAACGTGGAGGCCAAGAACAACCAGGCGGAGCTTCGGAAAACCACAAAAACGTTGGGCGGATGACATAAGGTAAACAGCCGAAAATATACGGATTCACCGAGATCAAGACAAATCGGGATGAAAATCATCGGGAGAGACCTATGCTCAGGAGTGAGCTGAAAGAGGTTGAAAGACGAAAGATATTCCAAAATCATCCATTTTAATTCTACCAATTAAAAATACAAACCACTACTGCCTAAAAACGAATACGAGCACGATCTTGTTTAAATATGACAAATATTTATCTAACCTAAAGACCGGCGCCGTTATGAACATACAAACAAAATCATCTATCAAACTTGATCGGTTTATTAATTAATGATTACCATAAAACGTTTCTTTTTTTCAATTCCCAAAACCAGCAACTTTTTAATTAATTCGTAAGTAATTGATATCCTACACACAACCCTCAATCTTTTGAACAAAAAGGGATGATGAAACCCAATATCCGAATATTCAACAACAACATTCGTTGTTTTTCACTTTTCTAAGTCATGGTTATTATTTCCCGAAAGGATTCCGTAATTTGAAATGCTTCGACTTTGCCCATATAAGTATTGAACCGTAACCGCAATGCAAATTATATCGTTTTTCAAAAATTGAAATAAGACACTTTGCTTCTGTACACACTTGCATACGGAATGATAGTGCAACGAATACTTTCAAAGACATTTAATGCTACAAAAAGGAAATAACAGCTCGTACCGCGTGTTAATATGAAATGGCAATATTTATCCGTGCATGATGTCTGAAATCACGTTTAAAAGAGAATTACAGTTTTTTTCAGAATTCCTAGCTGAAAAAAATAGAGGTATACTTATCGGGGATATCTCTGTCATTTCACGGCAATTATCAACCTTGCGTGCTTGCTTGCTCTCGAGAAAGCATATGTGAAATTATTTATACATCTCACCTTTTTTCGATAATATAACCTAAAACCGCGAAAATGACTTAAAAAAAAAAAAAAAATCGTATGATGAATGAAACTGCACTCCTCAACATTCTGCACATCCTGTGGCATATCATGTACAATTTCTACACGAAATAATTCACGGTCATCAGCGTTTTAGTACGTGATGCTGATTCTTTCAGATCCGATTTCGCAAGCCATTTATATTTGGTCAGTGGCGACTCGTATGTCGCCATAACACTCGAAAATTATGTTTATTTAGGTGAATCACGAGGGGGCAGTGGTCTGGGAGCTTTGTGTAAAGTCAAACAAATGACAACGATGGAGGTCGAGTGACAACTTGAAAAGTATGCACTATGTACACATTAGAATTTTTTTTGTAGACATTTCTTTTTTAAAAAAATGCTAATCAAAATTTAAAAAATCAAATAAGGAAAGATAATAACCGAACGGATTTTTTTTTTTTTAAATGTTTATGGCTTGTCTAATGTCTTAACAGTTCGTTTTCTTAAACGTTTAAGGGCGTTATAAATATAATATTATGTAGGAAAATATGAAAGATTAATAAATAATCTCCAGATCTTGAAGCCGTGATTTACCATGTTTAAGATGGCATCTGTTCATTGTTAAAAAAGTGATGAAACCGAAATTATGTTTTTTTAATGCCCCGCCACAGGGATCGGGGATTAGTTTTAAAAAAATTAACTGCCAGACGAACACGTGGACAAAATCTATTTGTCGACAGATTTACGCGGGATGAAAAAAATCAGCGGAAATATTGAATCGGAATTCTGTTTTTATGTAAAACAACTAAGTCAGGATACTTTCATCTCTTATCTCAGTAACGGTAGTTACCTTTTTTTTTTTTTATCGTTAACGGGTTGAAAATCCATTTCCTTTAACACACGTATAATGTTAGAATTTTTTAATTTAAAAATTCATTTAAAGGTTAACAATCCTGTAAAACAATAAGAGCGAGTCTGCATTTGTTGAAGCATTCAAAATTGAAATTACAATTGCAATTTAGTTGCTTGTTTCCGGATTTTTTGCGTTTTTTCAAACAGGGAAAACTGCAGAAAGTAGTTTGCATAGTTTGCAGCGTACGTGAGATTTTCGAGTTATTTGTGTATTTATAATTTGTTTAGTTGAAGCGTGTTTGTTTACAATTTTTAAAGCTGCAGACGTCTCTAGTCATAATATTTAAAAAAGAGAAATGTAAGATATGATTTTTTTTTAAAAACTAATAAAGATGTCCCATTTCCCACAAGTTCCACTTTCTTTAGTAACGTTGAAAATTAGCAAGAAAGATTTTGTTATAAGCACGAAAATGTCGAAATCATTCTTTCTCTATAATTGCAGCTAAATTTTTTAGAGTTTTCGAGTCAAAATTTAGATTCTTAAAATGAGAGCGCCGCGTTAGCTTATTTAGCTTATGAACCATAGATCTTTTTTGCACTGAAAGCCTTAATTCTAATTTGCATGAATTAAGGAAAAATCATTTCAAAAGCATCGGGACAAAGTGAGTTCTCGCAAATGAGTAAAGAGAGCGCCATATTCTGCATAAGCTATATTAGGAGTGTGGCGCCATCTTTGCGGTCAAATTAGGAAACAGCCCTCCACTGTAAATTAAGTTTCTGTCCTGTTGGTTCTGCAATCACAAAAAACTGCAGGTTTTTGTTAAAAATTGTGATTTCAAGCCGGAACACGATTTTTTTCTTAACATTCCAAACCTAACCTAACCTAATTTTGCTTTTCGTTTTTCCCGGGCCTGCCCGTCCCGTTAAAGTACTCAAGATTTCGCTAGTAAACTTTTGACAAAAAATTATAAAAAACGATCGGCAAAACTACTGAGGAATCAAATTCTGCTTTGTAAAAACATACGAGCAAACAGGAAAAACTCACGATTTTCACAACAAGTCCCCGACCTCTAAACCTGATTCCATTCAACATATTTCGTTCATTATGTATTTTCCTGTTTTTTTAATTACGTTATCATATAAGGGCCACTTTTCCATCCTTATCTCGATCGCGACTACGTACAAATAACTTCGCGCAAAAAAGCAATCCCGCGAACGAGCTAGACAATGTGAAGCCATTTGTATCATCAACTACATCACACGAGAAAGCTCATTATCACAGGGAGTTCTACATTTGTAAACACATTACAGTTCAAGGCAGATGGCCCCGTGATAAAACAGTATCTGTCTCGTGACCTCTAATTTAAAAGAAAAAAAAAATAAATAAATAAGCCAAACTCGAATCATTTTCATTTTTAATCCGTTTTTTTTTCTTCCGAAAAATGATTTTAATTTTCAAGACGTGGACATGTCATGTCATTTTCTGTCTGATGAATATTACATCATAATTACGTTACAACCGAATCTTGTTTAAACAAGGCATTTAGATTTTATAATCGATCAATTATATTTAAAAAACATCTTAATCGAACTATCAGCACATAAATTGCTAAACGAGTATTCAAGGGGTCGGCGTAAATTTATTTTTTATGGAAGAAAGTTGAAACTTTGCAATACGAATGGGGTTAATTAAAAATTTATGTTTGTTTTTATTTATCGCCAAAACAAGATAATATACGAGGCATACATCCAATTATTTAACGGTTGTTTTAAGTGTCATTAATAATTAAAACCGAAATCTTGTAAAATAATAAATTTTGAATATGATTATTGTTCAGCTTCTGTTTTTCTATTTATAAAGAAATCCATTTTATACAAAACTCGTATCTCATCCATAAAAACGAAAAGAAAATTATAAATATCATTTACAAGGCAAAAGACTATTCTTAAATCATAAAATTCCCATCTGCTTACAAATTACAAGAAAATTAAAGAGAAAAATCCGATAGATTAGTTTAATGCCATGAAACCGTCTTCATCAATGCGCCAATCACGAGATTAATTTTTCTTAAGATTATAGTGATCGAAAAGGGATCGGGGACGTGACTACGACTGCGGTAACTGTGACTGTCGTTAATATTTCAACCTAATAATTACCTATTGTACTTAAGGATATACAAGTAGCATTAAAAAGCGGTGTTAAAATAATGCTCAAGCAAGGTCGCTCATTTTGGCGATAATTGATTAGCACTCGTTAAAATTTGCTTTTATAATAAAAATTTTCAAAAACGAAGGTTAATAAGTATAAGATGACTAAACGGTTTTCCAGCTTTTCGCAATGACTCATTTTTATTTGTTTTCTGGATTGGTTTGAGTCTTTTTCTGGGAAGTGATTAATCCTTGTTACGCCAACTTGAAAACATTCAACAATACAGAAACTTCTTTTTAAGAAAAGAGGAACTCTGTCGAAGTTTGTTATCAAACTGCCTGTCAAGTACCTAATTCTCGTAGTGTGCCTAGCCATTCACTTCACATCCTGTTCCTTAAATAATTACACACTTATGCAATCGTATTATAAATATTTCTTTATTTCCATTCAATTATCCTTATATTCTTCTTTCATCGAAAAAAAGAACGAATTTACAGTCGTTAACGATTTGATATGTTTCCTTGAAATAAAAGGCTGTAAAAAAAAAGTCTTTGAGGATCGTGGTAAAAATTCTTAAGAAAAAATATTAAACCTGGGTGATAATTAACGCTGCGTAATGTGAAAAGAGTGAATGAAAAGTAAAAATGAAAAAGAAATATATTATGGTATTTACTTTTTGTTTAGAACTCATTGTCCTTTAGTCAGTAACCTTAAACGAAATGGTATCCTAGTTCTTATTTATATGAATTGATTGAATATTTTTCTTTTTGAAAGGAGTAAAGTTCACATAATAAGTGTTAAGTGTTTGGATGTGGATTTTGTTGATGTTGGGATTTGTTTACGATAAGCATGTGGCTTCAATTTCGTAAAATTAACTTTTTTTAACTAAAAATTGAGATTTCTTATATTAATTTACCCTTCACTGCGATTTAAAGATCAATTTTATATGGTAATTGGCAATTTATTTGCATGCGTGTGCGACATGCTGCATATCCATGATTTTGGCTTTCCCGTTTTTCCAGTACTCGGCTTTATCATTAAGAGATTGTTGGTCATTCAAAATAAAATCTAGAAAATTAGAGCAATATCTCAAGTGGGAAAATTGGTAGTCAAAGGATTAAGCCATTAAGCCATTAGGCCAATGATCGGCCATTAGGGCAACACCTCATTAGCGGTCACTAAGCCTCGCAAGCTTTTAAATATTTCCAGTGCTAAATTCTTCCCTCCACTGTTAATTTTCATTTCAAATAGTCAACTTGCATAAATTTTAAATTGTCAGTAATTTACTAAGATTAGGCAAAAAAAAATTCGCTTTGAAATTGAAATTCTAGAAAGCCCGCCAAAAACGAATCATGCGATTGTAAAGTCAGAACTGAGTCGGAGCTTGTGTTTCTATAGGCGGAATTTTCGCGCCAAAAAAAATTGCCAATGAAATAATAAAGTTTAACCCATGACGTCATTAGCCCAAACATGGCGTATGGATGTTTTTGGCGGGCTTTTTAGAATTTCAATTTCAAACTGAATTTTTCGATGAGTTTTTTCTTGCTAAGCATTGGTTAAGAATTTTCAAATCTGTTTTCAAGATTCATGCATGTACCCTATTGCCCAATCCTTGCAAAACCTCCAAATCATACCCGAAACCTTCGATACATTAGCCCTAGAAAGCTAACCAACCAAAAGCTTAACGAATTTGACGCAATCAATCTCTACATTCTTTATCATTTATAATTTACATACCACAAGAATGACCTTCGAGTTCACATTAAAAATGACAGTAAAATGTCAAGAATTAATTAAGAAAAAAAAAATTAGGCCTAGAACCTCGAACTACCGTCCGATTGTATTGTTACCACCCATCGAGCAAATAACATTGAGAAAGCTTACCTTCATAAGGAACCTCCCGAAAATCCGATGTAGTTCTTTTAACGAAACAACAGAAAAGAAACCAAAGAGAGCAACGTAATCCAGTCATTGTGACCTAAGTCGTTAACTGCTATTCTCGATCATGCATCTGAAACAAAACAAAAAACCGAAATCAAAATGTCATTCCAGTCAGCATCATAATTGCAACAAAAAATAGTGTAAACGAAACAGTGAATCTTTCTTTTTTTTTTTTTCATTCCTTTGAAGGCGTGATTTATGTCCTTATGAAAAACTTTAGCCTATTAACTCGTTATCTTCTATGAAATATGAAAGTCCAAATGTGTTGTTACAATAAAAGATATAATTAAGATATTAGGAAGGAAATGAAAGAGACGGATGATGGTGATACCGATTTCAGTGCCTGATGACGGTGCCTAATAATACCCGTATCACGAACCTGCATCTCTGATAAATCACGGGTCATTCCCTTCAAGGCAAAATGTTTAAATTTCGGACGTCAAATAAGTTTCACGGGTATTTTGTTATTTTCGCTCTTTAGAAGGAAATGGGGGATTTATTTTATGTCCGGGCGTGAGGAAGTAGAAACAGGCTCCTCACCGGCAAGAATATGGTAATGTTTGGGATTGGCCATCGAGGAAGATGGATGCAGAGGTGCTGGATCCTGTTTTAGGGGTTGTAGATCATATTGCCTAACCTAACCTAACCCAACCCAGACTGTGCCAAGCGAATGTAAGCCACGGACAGGGACTAGGAAGGGTGATTGATAATCGTCAGCATGAGCAACAGGAAGGAGTTGGTACTGTACCTAGTTGATCAAGGTGGGTTGATCTAGGTATAAGGTGTAGTGGTTACCAAAATCTAAAAGTTTCCACAAATCTGAGAAAAATTTTCAGTCATTTCTCACTGCCTAGTGTGCCTCAGTTCACTAAGCACAATAAAACCCGACTTTTCCAAGGGTCATCCAGTGCTATTTTTTCACCACTACTGATTACTCCATATAAAGTAAGATATTAGATGTAGGAAATGAAGAAGTCGTTTTGTCAATGTGGTCACGCTTGTAATATCACGGCTGTTCAAAGGAGACACAAAAAAAAGGAGGAGCGATGGATTGTTTTGATAATTTTCAGTGTGACATTTCTTTAGCATTCCCGCGTTGTTATTTCCTGCATGCAATACGTCACAACACAGCACGTGGTGCCATCATTGCATGGGTCTCATTATTCAAATCTGTCATGATTTTCGTTTTCTTTTTCTGGACCGTTGAATGCTAACGACTCTGTGCGAATAGCACATGTTTTTTCTCGTTAGGGTATCTACGGTTTTCTATCTTGAAAATTATACACATCGCGCGATTTTCACTTTCTGGCCAAATGAATGCGGCGGCCTTGCTACGGGCGTTAGCGCCGCATTTTCAATAATCGCGTAGGCGATTATTATTGCAAATAATCGTGCGGAATCATTTTTTAAAAATTAAGAAAATATCTTTATAACTTATACTTTCAATAAATAAATTACGAGGCTTGATTACATAATGCATTTTTATAATCTGTAAAGAAGATTCGGATTTTTTTTTCCGTTCTTAATTTATGCATTTAATGTATTCCGACGTGAAGTCGAAGAGACTGTAGGACCTTAACAAGGTTATCTCGTCTTCGACTCCCACGCAAAACGATCTTAGGCAATATACCTTTTTCTAAGAAGAGAAAAAAAAAAGAAGAATATACTATCGGCTTACATTAAATATTTTATTTTACTTAAAGGCACCTGTTTATAGCGTTATTATCTACCTTCGCTCTCGAATTCGAAGGTCGCCGTCTGCCTACATTATTATTTTCGAAAAAATTTTTAGTCCTTTTAAAAATGATGGATTTATGTGTTCGAGAGTCAGGGATAGATCTTCCAATATTTGGTAACCGAAAAGATAAGGAAATTGTTATCAGTCATTGGATGCGATCGTGTATGTCAATGTTGACATGTGTCAACGGTTTTAAACTTTTGAACCTCAAATAAAATCGGTTCGAGGCTTTTTATAAAAGACACAAGAAGCTCGACTTCCGAATACATGAATGAACTTTTGCTTTGTGGTTTCTTCTTGAAGATTTTGTAAGTTTCAAAGGATTTAAGTATTGCAGGTTGCCAGACTTGGTTTAGGCAGGAGTCACAATCTGCCTTTTTTAAAATTTGTCTTTGGGAACAAATACACTCATTTGATTAATTTTTTGATGAAGATTACTCTTCGAACTTTACTTAAGCTGTAAATTTGATTTTCCGATGCAACAATCGCAGTGAACACTCGTATTGGCTTGAAATCAGAAATCGGACCGAAAACTTAAAATCTCCTTAATTGTATTTAGTCGAAATCGAGTCCCACATCAGCGTTGTCCGAAAACTTCAAAATTTTCGGGCTTTCCGGATTTTTCGGGGACGACAAATTTTAACGAAAAATTGCCAAAGGAAAAAGTTGTTCCTAATAGTGTCAGGTATCTTGACACAAAAAATAAGAAAAATCGTTTGAGCCGTTTTTGAGAAAATCTTTGAAAACTCATTATTAGACCCTTTTTGGTCCTGCCAGAGCTGCAACTTGGCAGAGTGGTCTTCAAATCACAAAATGGACCGAAAATTTGGAATCCCCGACCATTTGAAAGCCGAAGTCGAGTCCCATATCGACACAGTCGGTAAAACTTAAAAATTTTCGGGTTTTTCAAATTTTCCGGGGAGGGCGATTTTTCACGAAAAAATACCAAAGGTAAAAGTTGTTTCTAATAGGGTCAGGTGTATCCACACAAAAAATGAAAAGAATAGTTAGAGCTGTTTATGAAGAAATTCTCGAAAACTCTAAATTTGGCTTTATTTGGCCTTGCTAAAGCCGTAAATTTGGCCGGGTTGTCTTGCCTATGAAATAGCAGTTATCCCTCTGCCTAAGGAAGGAGTTTGCGGCAATTTTCGTTGCTCTTTGCTTGTCCGGTTGCAAAAATACAGTCGAAAAACGAACGGACGGACGTCAGCCCAAAAACCATTTAAACGGTTATTTCTAGCCATTTCGCGGCAAAATGCGCAGTTTAGAAAAAAATTTGATTTTTGAGGCGACCGCAATACTTCCTCACTCTTTGAAAGTAAAAATGTAGCAGTACAAAGAATCGCAAACTCTATTCAAGACACATAATCGCTGAAACCGGATCCTAATGCACAACAAAAAATGCTTACTAATCTTAAGTCTGCAAAAAAGTTTACAGTAACAATAAATTGGCTTAATATTGCTATAATCTGAGATGGCATTTCTTTGAAATGATAAACATTTTGCTTACGGCAAAACGAAAACTGCAACTGCGGTGGAAAAAAAAATCACGAATTCAACGATTCGATTGTGCCAAAGCTGAAACATCCACAAAATCCTCCCACTTTTTAAGCCACCTGTGTCTTTACGAAGCCATTTCGAATTTTCGTACCCCTGGAAAAATGTTAAATTTAAGACTGCCCCAAGGCAATAAATATTGTAAGCAATTCCTCGCCAAAAAAAAGAGCTTATTCATCCATTCTTCGATTATAAGAAGAATCGAATAGCTTCGAACCAGACGTATTGCTTTTTTTTAAAAAAAACTAAGGATCACGATTAATATAAAATAAATGCACGTAATTGAAAAAGGCATCAAGTGCATTAAAGTCAAACGGATTTTAAACCGATTTCTCGTGAACACAATCATGGCTTCTGGTTGTTTTAATAAAACCGATTTAGTTTCAAAAGGGTCTATAAAATTCGTAAAAGCATTCGAGTTAAGATTGTTAATGACCTTTAGGTTTACAGCCTTGCTGGAAGGCAATCTGGCGTATTTTTTTAATGGATATCTCCAATCCCCATGAACAAGTGCAACGTTTCAAGCCACGTGTTTTAAATCAAAGATCCGTTGTTTTCTTTTTTTTTTTTTAAAGAAAAATAATCTGCCACACTAAAAATTTTTTTCTCCAGATTTCTCTGAAATTATAAAGTTACCCAATTCTAAATCACGCTTCGTTACTGATTTTCCCTTCTTTTGTGTGGTCGCACAATCAAAATAGAAAAATCTGGGTTATTGTGACCCGTCACGTGATGAATGCATCGATAACATACCTGCCGAATGATACCTATTTAGTAAAATAGTAAAGAATGACCTTGCCTCGGGGTCTTGCATTATACCCGATCAATATTAGACACCTACCAAGCTGGATATATAAGGGGAGCCGCATCGTCCCGGCAGGGGTTCCTGCGACCATAATTTTCATTGTAATATTCATCACATATACCCGAGTGATATTTCTGAATTTTGTCCGACGCAAAAGGAACATAAATTTGACCACCTTCCTACCGAGACAGATGGATTTTTATTACGATGTTTTTATCTACGACGTTTCTTTTAAAGACTTATGTTTTTTTTTTAGAGGTGGAGAAGAGAAAAAAAGAGTGGAAAAGTTTGAGAGGGGGGGATTCAAATGAAGATTGGATCATCCGATCGCATCAGCAGATGGAATGATTTGTCCTCGTGGAATTGCCAAATTTATTTCTGATGAATTAGGTCAATCCAATTTGTCAACTCACTTAAAATAGTCATAGTCGAGATGATTGTTAAAGAATCCTCCAATCAAATTTTAAGCTCAATCAAATCACAATGGATAATTATTTTGTGCCCCGGCAATGAATGATTAATGGTAAATGCGTTTCCTGAGGAACATTGTCTTATTTTTAGAAGAAAGGAAGAAGGGATCAAAAAAGGTCAAGAATCACTTACGCAAGATCATCCGCCGATTGGAAAGACTGAATCATGGTTTAATAAAGATTGCAGATGTTCAAAAAAGTTGACTGTATTGAGAAGGTTCAAGAAGAGAAGTTTTATAAGATGAGGATGATGTCTTCATTACAGCAAATCAGGGCAGAGCGATTAAACAAATTCGCTAAAATTATTCATGTTGAAATCTCTCAAGATTCTCACTGTCCGTTTTAAGAATAAAAGTCTGGATTTAGTCAACCCAAGAGTCCAAATGAAAAACTGGAGAAAGGCCGTGAGATCAAGGCTCCTTTAAAAATACTCAGGAGAAATTTGCAGGAGGTCGTGGATCAAATATTTAACCCCAAAGCATAAACAATAAACATTCACTTATCACTGTACAAGACACTGCTGTTCGTGGCAAAGGTTTGACTTCTGCAATGAGTGATCCAAGACAACTATTGCGAATACATTAAGAACATTGATGGCGACAGTCAGGTCATGCATAAAGCAGGTTTTTGTCTTTTTTTTATTTTCTTAATTTTCTTCATTAACGTCAAACGATATGATCATCATTATCAGTTGCCGTCGTCGTCTTCATCATCTTTGTCGTCTTCTTTACGATAATCGTCTTTGACATAATCGTTGCGATCATCATCGTCGTTGGTCTTTTTCATTTTCATCATCCTTATCCATTCTTTTTCTTTATAACTTTGTCGAAGTCACTGCAGTCGACGCTGTAGTCATCATCATCGCTATTGTGTTCATCATCCTTGTCGCCTTAGCCGCCTTTCGCACAAACGTCTCTTGTTTGTTTGATCGCTGCCATCATCGTCACTTTCGGCTCTCTTTAGTCTTCTACATTGTTTGTCCTTTGGATTGGCCATGAATGTGGATTAGGGAGCCTAATAGGGAGTAGACATTTTGGTGAGTCGTCTGCTACATGAAGGCACGCCATTTTGAAAACTAGAAACTGCCATGATATCGAACCTAGCGGCCGCCAATCTTGGATCGAAAAATCTGCCATGATATTATTCACTTTCAGTCAAAATCGAGATCATAGCGGCTTCCAGTTTTCAAAATGGCGTCTCCTATGAATTGAAAAGCGAAACTTGCGATTGTCCGATGGTAGATTTTTAACTTCGAGAATGGCGGCCGCCGAATTCGAGACCATGGCAGCTTCTAGGTTTCAAAATGGCGTGCCCTATGTAGCAGACGACTCAACGAAGTGTTCACTCCCAAATCCATAGATTTGGATTAACTAACAAAAATTCAAATGCGAAGTTCGTAAGAATTTCCGTTACGTGCTCGACACAACAAATTTCCATTTAGCAATGACTTCAGCTTTAGCTTCTTCTTTCAATTTTTCATATGCGGTTTATTTTTCCGTGCGAAAATCAAGTTTCGACATCCGTTTATTTGACCACACACTCAAATTACAGTAAAATTTAATTAAAATGAAATTTCCAATCCGTAACCACAATTTTTTTATTTCGAACTGCAAAAACTATAAATACGAAATGCTCAATAATGAAAAATATGATTGAATAAATAGCCAGCTAATAGCTACCTATGCGGTTTTCGAATGGAAGTAAAAAAAAAACAAACGACAAAAATGGTAAAAGTGAAAGAAAAAAAAATAAAATTTCACGCTGCACATCTTTTCACAAGAAAAAAAAACGAATAAATTATTCTGTTTAATGTTGTTTATAGCAAACCGAACACCTTTCGATTAGATTTTTTGTCGTAACGTCAAGCCTACATCACCCGAGAAAAAAAAAGCCTACCTATTTTATACATAATTATGTGGCTAAATTGGCGGAATGGAATCATGTATTTTTATGCTTTTTTAGTAAGTTTTTAAGTATTTATTTATAAAAAAAAAAAATTAACGACCCAAAATTTAATATTTTTTTATTAAATTATCAGCAAAAATAGATAAAACTCATTTAAAAATACATAATTCCATTCCGCCAATTTAGATACATAATTATGTATTTCCTTTTTTTCACGGGCATCGATAAATTTTCATTAAAAAATGCATTATTACAAACAATATTTCATCTTTTCTCTTTACACAAAAAATGGAGAACCGTCAATGTGTCTCCACATTGCCAAGAAATTTTAAATAAATGCATTTTTCTTCGGAGGAGAACATGAAAAAAAAATTCCTCGATTGCGGATTTTCAAAATGACCTTGACTGATCTCAAACCTTATAAATATTTAATTTCAGCGGAACGCCTTATTAGGGTACCGTGAAAAATCAAACAAATCCTTTCTTTTTTCAACGTAACAAAAGTTAATGTCGACGACTTTTGTAGATGCGGTAGAAAAATCGAATGTTACTGTCATGGTCGAATCGACCTTGAATCGCTTTTTTTTGCAGGTCAAGAGCCAAGGTCATACATTCCAGATGTTCCAAGATATGCTTTATTTGTTTTCTGCAATATTACGGAGAAAAAAAAATCGCATCATTTTTTATTCCTTTCTTCTCTAAAGATGCTAATCATGGATATGCAAGGTCAAGCACTCGTAATTTTTATTTTTTATTTAAAACAAAACAAAACAATCACGAACGTAATGCTACGTTACCTGTGCAAATAAAGCTAATTCGAGTTCGAAAACAGTTTTTAACGAGAAACAAAAAGTTGTAAAGTTGTTTATATAATGTGAATTTTTGAATTTTTTTTTTTTTGAAATTATAATTGGGAAATGTCGTGATTAAGGTTGCATAGCAAATAGGCCGACTTTGCCTAAAACCATGATTATTTAAAAGTAATTTAAGTGCATCTGTTGATATATGGTTCCAGGTAAACGTTCGAGACTTTAAATTTTGAAGGTCGAAATGTACATGAACTGCATGGAAAACACGACAAATGAAGCGCATCCAGCCGTAACATGCCATAACAGCATTTATCTCACCTTTATAATATTCATCATCGATTTATGAGAAATCGATAGAAACCAGACGGAACATCCTCAAAAAAAAAAGTGATTTTGATTTTTTGTTTTAACCGACAAAAATAGACTAAAAAATTAAATCGTGATTTTGACAGGAAAAAAGACCTTGCTTTCATAAAATTAGGGACGAAGTACCTGCTCCAGCAGATCGATTAAAATTTGGTCTAAATAGTTACAGTTAGTCTGAAGGAAAATGACTTGAGAATCTTAGGCCTTGTCAGCAAATCACTATTTTGCAAAAACCACGAATTAAAGACTGAGGCTGAAATGGGCAAATCGGAACGATAAGAAAATAAATCAGAGATGGATTATGGATCGTTTCATTTCGAGAGGAAGTTTCTATTTTAAATTCGAATTCAATTTTGGGAATTCTTCATTTGGATTGCACACTTGATTCGTCACTCACTAAAGTATAGTCCGAATATTGCCGTGACCTTACGATTACGAAAAACGAAAAACATGTTCGTTAGCTTATCTCACCATAAATCGTAGCGCAATAACAATTAAAAAATACGCATTAATTTTTCCAATGCCATCCATTTTTTGTGTGCAAAAAAATTGAAATATAAAACATGTCATGCAGACTCGCTTAAAACTTTAAAAATGGGCTAGGCCTATGTTTTATTGTTTATTTACACAACGATAGACTGTTCCAAGCAAACTACACTCGAAATGAGAACACTGATTCTAGGCCCAGTTGGGTTGGGATTTCTCTACTCAATATGAGTAGTTTTCAGGCACAACAACAAGATGGTTACGTGCAACAGACCAGACTGAACTGTGCTTCTTGAGGGAGTGGACACTTCAATGAGTCGTCTGCTACATAATATATCACCATTCTCGAACTGGAAGTCGCCATGATGGTCAGTACTTAGCTTTTGAAGCAAAAATGGCGACTCGCTTTTCGAAAACAATATGATTCCCCAGCACGGTCTTATAAACAGGTCAGGAATCTCTTGTTGATTACCATGGTTACTGTGTCCTCACAAAATACGCAACTTTTTTAGTTTTTGAATTGAGTGTGATGGGGTAGTGGGATTGGGAGACTCTTTTTCATTGGTTCTTTTTTCTAGACAGTGGCATTAGTGGAAACAATTGAAAATCGATGAAATCAGTTGTTTATGGACAAAAAGTCTCTCTCAAAGATAGCAGCGCCCTCACCGACCGAATTAAGAAATAAAAGTTGGCAATTTAGTGAGGACGCTTTTGGGGGACGAGTTTCCTGACCTGTTTATAAGACCGTTCTCCCCAGTTTGAGAACATATTGCAGCTTTCACGATTCCAAATGGCGATTCTGCATGCCTAGGGAATATAGTCCCCGCTAGCGCTACTGTAAGGAACAGGATCACAGATTAAGCGATCGATCGAAAGGAAGGAACAATAAATGGGACCATAGATTAGATTATGTCATAGACTAAAGAGGTTGCACTATCTCCATTCTGGCCCAAAAATTGCGTTTGTTTCACATTTCATTACGAAAGCGGCCTAATCACAGCCAAGATGGTAAAATTCCATTTTCATGACAAATTCTAGTAATCTCTAAGCCTTTCTAAGCAATCAAACTCAAGAAAAATGGTTTGGATCAAGTTTCTTCTTCTTCAGCTTTTCTGCATTCACTCGTGAATATAGGTCCCTCCCAAATTTTTCAGTAGCCTGCTGTTCTCCTTTCTTCGGAACTAATCTTTTAAGGTCTTTTCCTATTTCTCAATGTTAAACACGGTCTCCATTGGGTTCCCATTTATTTTACTGGGGCTGAGTTTCTGCCATGTTTATTCTTAATCAACCGAGCTAGATTCCTTAAAATTAACCCCACGCAAAGCTCAACTGCCAGACACCATCAAAAAACCTCTACTATTTTAATTTCTTTAATACAGACGAAAAAAACTCGGCCATTAGCAAAGCAAACATCAAATCCTTCACATAAATAATTACGAAACAGCTTCATTTTCAAAGAGCTTAACATTAATCTTTACTTGAACACTTTCAATAAATTTTATAGGAGAAGATTTTAAAAATAGATGTCTCAACGACCTCAACTTGCTATTAATGCAAGGATTAGTAGCAAGCCATTTCCATAATGAAGCAAGACATAGGAAAAATCGCCAACGGTCAGGTACTTCCAAGACCCTAAGAAAGGATCCTTTACAATAATGGTTTTAATCCTTTGCGGAAATCCCCAGACTCATTTTGAATGAAATTTATCATTTTTGTGGTTGGCCGTTGACCCGGCGGTTTAGAAGGCAATGACTTTCAAATTTCAGGCATGTCATTCATAAATTAAACGATTACTCTACATTTCAAGCCTCATTGTGAATTTTTATATTAATCCAGTAAATCGTATTAACCATTCGCGAGACTGATTAAATTGTCACAGGTCTTTGAACTGCGAACCCCATATCACACGAAACTAATGAAAATTTCATTCATTACAGTTAAAAAATTTTTGGAAATCGTAAAATGCGGTAGAAAGAAATACGCGTCTGCAATGTTTTGACAAATACCATAGAAGAAAAAAAAAATTTTTTTTTCAGTGAATTATTCGAGAGGTCAAAACTCGTTCTAGCGAATATAACACGACTAGTATTCAATCAACGAAGGCCTTGTATCTCCTTTTTTGAACGATGCACCCAAGTGGGTCATTTAACTCTGAAACTTTCTTTCTCTTCTTTCTGTTGTATGCGATTATTGTTTGATAAATTCGATTCGGTTATGAATCATGTGCGCAATTCGAAGTGGCATAAAGCATGTTTTTACTCGAGGAAATGCAATTCATGAAATGACGCAAATGTTCAACAGGCGTTTCATTTTTTTAACACCCTTTTAATGTAAAGGGTTGTGATTACGAAAGTAATCGGACACTGTTTAACTGTTCCGAAGATCCTAGAACGGATGTAGGCGTATGTAGCGTAGCTTACCCCTATTCATATCAATGAGCAGATTGTTAACCCTTTAAAGGCCGACTTTTGACCGAGGCCGGATTTATCCGGCCTCCGAAAAAGTTCCGTTAACGGCCGACTTTTGCAAAAGGCCGGATATATCCGGCCTCTGATGTTTTAGTGAAAATCTTATTCCAGGCAGCTAGACTGAGGGATATGACCATGTATTAGTGCAATACAGCTTTAGACTTTTCAAAGAAAAAATTTACGACTTGAAATTTCGCCCATGCTTAGCTTATGGGAGGAAAATCATATTATAGACTTAATGTAAATTTAAGCTAAATTGACCAAAATTTAAATACTGTTTGTTTTGTTTCAACTTTAACATTTCCCTAGAAAGATATTCTCTTTATGTTAAGCTTATGGAAGTATAATCTTCATATGCTTAGCTTATGGATAAAAATAATTCTGAGCAACTAGAGCTTTTTATCAAATTCATTTGTACCGGGAAAACTACTAGCAATCAAAAAATTGTCTCAAATTTTTGGGGATTAAAAATAACGAAGTTAAATGGCAAACGTACAATAGGTGAAGACGGTATCCTAAAAAGATCTCTTTCCAATACTGGTAGTATGAATAAAAAGGTCCTTCTATTGTTCGGGCGACATTTGTATTTCAGGTATTTTTTTTTCATCCTTTGAATTCTTTGTAAGAACTCCCTATTTGCGCGTTCTATTAGAATGAATTACCAGGGCATCTTAAGGATAACTTAGCATGAATTGGGAAGTGTAGAGCCAAGTGCAGAATTAAATTTAAAAAAAAATCGGTTCTAACAGAAATTTTTAAGCTATATTTGTAAAAAAGTCGTACCCCTGCAAACTTTTGAATATGCATTCAGCAATACAACTAACTTGGGACCTTTATAAACCTAATACAATAGATCCCTTGAGTCTTTAGCTGTAAAAAGGGAGTAAAACTGCTTATAATGACATTTTTGGTCAATTGTGTATTGCGGTATGCCTACACTAGAAACTTTAGGAGTGCGGATTTTTTTCGGTTTTCGGGCTTCATTTGCTTCAAGTTTAGACATATTAACATATTAGGAAAAGTCGGCCTTGCTGGGTGTCCAATAATTACCTTTTCGGAAATTAATTAGGCCTTTAAAGGGTTAAATCGTTCAACCTTCCCTGGGAATGAGGATAAATTTACGAAACCTTTGCATTATATAAGGTATTTTTCCCAAGGAACGGTTCAAACAAGAATAAAGCTATAAAAATTACTGAGATTTTTTTTGGCGAAATAATTATGCAAAAATGGAAATAAAAAAAAAATAATTTGAATTTTTATCTCCGAGATATTAGACTCGTTACTTTATAAGAGATCAACGGTCGAAGATTGTATCATAAGCGGTTTTTGACGAAAGCACTCTGTGACCACTAAAATCATCAGGTGCAATTAAATGATGCGGAACGGATTACAACGACATTAATGTCTTGGGATTATCATCGTTTTTATATTATTTATATCAGTTCTTGGGAAATGTTCAAACATATGATTTTATGCTTCAACTTTCAATCATTATCTATATATTCAAAGTGAAAATTTTAGTAATGGATTTAGCCAAATGAGTGATTATGCTTACGCCAGCGCGTAAGATTCAAGTAAAGGATTATGATTATAACCGCGACTTCCGCTCAAGCTTTCCCGCCTTTTGATGTGAACTTGGGAATTAGAGGAAGGAAGATTCCGCCTTTTGACGTGAAGCCCTAAGGCTAATTAGCTGAAAAAATAGTGAAGTTACTACAGATGGAAATAGTCATTGTGTATGAAAATTAATGTCTTGATCCTAAACTTCACATGTTAACCCTTTGCCTTTCTTGTTTTTTCGCTCCTAAGTAGCTAAAATGCCCCAACTTACATTACAAATATCATTATAGTGAACTGGCGTAGCAAGTCCGCCGGAAATACTGAGACTTCTGAATCAGGGGTATGCAACATGTCTTACGTCACTGCATGCATTGCCAGTAACTACATAAAATCATTAAAATTGGATTTTTCTTCGCTCCAGGGAGTTTCGGGGGTCGATACTTTCAAATCTGAGCGTGGGATTCCGAAATCTTAAAGAATAGGCCAATTTTTAACCCTTTAATAGCCAATTTTCCCATTTGAGCTAGTACCGCCCTTCCCCAGATTATATTTTGAATGACTAACAACTTTACAGAAGTCAGGTCGAGTAATTTTGCCGGAAATAATGGAAAAGCCTGAATCATGGATATGCAACATGTCGCACATGCGTGCATATACATTGCCAATTATCATGTAAAATTTTTGGAATCTGTTTTTAGATCACAATAAGTGGCTCTTAGGGCCAGTAAAAAATTCATATCCAAGCAAAAAATTTGCAAATTTTTTTGGCGCGAAAATTTTACCAATAAGAATAAAGGATCCGACTCAGTTGTGATGTCATAATCCCATGATCGTTTTTGGCGGGCTTTCTAGAATTTGAATTTCAAAGCAAATTTTTCGCAACATAAATATTTTTTTGCGATTTTAATGTTTATGGAAGTTGCTTGTTTTTGCTGGAAACCGAAATCTCGCAATTTTTAATACATTCGTACGATCTGCTCAGATATCAACCTCAGATCGTCTTCTGCAGAAAATTGAAGACCCGAGGGCACGAAGGGGACTATTCGCATAAGTTAAACATTCGATCAACCTCCTTCATCCACTCAGGACTTTTATTATAAAAGCTTTGAAAAACTCGAATCTATTTCACTTTTGACAGACGTTTATTAGACGTCTGGATAATGCAAGTAAAGAGTACTTCAAACATCAAACAACCGTCTAATATATACAACTTCTTATCACATAATTGCATTAAATGAAAAAAAAATGCTAATTGCCCAGAAACAATAACCAATTAGTGATGAATCAAAGCATACAATCAAAGTTAGGCAACATCCATAAAAAAACAATCTCAAAGATTTCTTATTAGGCCTGCCCTGTTGTTTTCGAACCCGAATCAAGGTTTTCACTCAAAAATCTTTTTGAAACAAAAAAAAAAAATGACCTACTTTCCCAAAACAAAAATGAATACGTTTTACCTTCCGATGCGCGTGATGGAAATTTTCAATTACATTTCAAACATATCCAAGTGAACTATTTTTTATAAATACACATTTTACTCGACACCAGCATACATACACATAATAATAATAAACGACTCGTGTGGGAGATTTCTTAGGTGTCAAGAAATCTCGGACTAATGGGAACTATTATCCGTTATTACTATTGCAAATAATTTAATCAAATTTTCAAAGTCTAACATATGTTTACAGCCTTAATAACAGTCATTTACTAAGCGTTTTAAAGTGGTTTATGGCATAACTTGAGTATTAACATAATACAGGGATATCAAGGCCTTCTTTCATATTTTTTTTCCCTTCCTGCGTATCATTATGTTCGTTAGTCTAGACGTGCGAAACAATCAAGCACGAGGCGAATAAATTAAAGAAAGTAAAGGGTGAAAGGTAACGAGTAATAACTAACGCAAATAAAGCCACAATTCCGATGTTACTCAATTTCAAAGTTCATAAAAGTTTTAAGAAAGACGGGCTGATGACTTTTTTTTTTTATAAATAAAAGCGTCTAACTCATCAATCAACATCTGTTTTATGAAGGTTATCGAAAAAGTATAATGATAAATTGAGTAATAAAATTGGAAGTTTGATTACGATTATATGTATAAAGGATTCGGTTTGAATTTATTTTTAATTGGGAAATTAGTAACAAAGTTGCCCGGGAAAAAAAAAAGGGTAGAGCAGTTACTTTTCCTCGGGATATGGTTTAGGTCAGGTCTACTAGCGAATTCATTTATCTTCATAATACGTATCAGCTTCAGGAATTTTCAGTTGAAGCCAATAATTAGCCATATTGGATGCATCACTCGTGAAGTAGAATAATAGCCGGTAGCGTTTGTGGAATTTTAACTTGGTCAAAATGTCAGTTGAGATGTGTTTGAATTAAATTATTTTTTTGGGGGTTTTGAATACGTTTCGAGTCGGATGAACTTTAATTAAGAATATGAGTTTGATGGTGTCGAAATTTAAATAAAAATGTTAATGGGGAAATGATTGGCGATTTCAGCAAATTATGGATTTTAGAAAGGACCAAGCTAAAAATTTGAGGATTGAAGGATTCAGAAGCAAAAATTTGCAGCTACAAAATCGTTTTTTTTTTTTAGAAGTCTAGAAAAGCATTTTGTTTTTAAAAGTAAAGACAATGCAAAGAGATTTGCTCTTGTATGAAGAAAATATTTAAAGAAAAATTTTTATTCCAAGGTTGAGGTAATATTAATTTTATTGTAGTAGTGGACTCAGGGAGGGGATGATTTATTTCAAAACAAACCAGGATGGTGATGATCCTAATATTTTTTGGACTCAAACACGTGTTCTAGTTAGGGGTCGGGTTTCCACGAAATCTCCGATTTCTCCCAAGTTGGAATTGTTTGTCAAGTGTATTGACCTCATAAAAAAATTAACCAAAGATAGATTTAACAAATATCCAAAAAAATTCTCCAATTTCTTGCGATTGTCGGATTGTGGAATTTCCCTCAAGTTATGCAAAACATGACTGCATATCTCAAAGGAAAGTAGAAAAATTCACCCACCCCAAAATTCTTTAAAGGCAGTTTTTTTTTTTCAAAAAATAGAAAGTAGTATCCTTTTATTTTTTATTCAGCTCTAAAAATAACTCCCAGGTTTGTATAACATTTTTCCTATTTCCAAAGCACTTCCGTTCACAGTTTCTCCAGTAAAATATTGACAAAATTTGGACGTTTATACAAGAGGACTGAAATCCCTAAAGAACGGCTAACAGGCAGCTAAATGTTAGCTTTGTAAATTTAAACAAAATCTCCATTTCCCAATACTCAAGGGTCAGCTACCTTTCCCAAGCAAATCGAATGTTTACATTCAGAACAGGCTACTTCCGATATCCTCAATTCATATTTTTGCAACTCAAGGATTTTGTCGAGCTTAGGCTAATTAGGTAATCGGCACGGGAACTGCTCCACGCTTAAAAAGGTAAGGATTTTTAATAAACAAAAAAAAATTGGCCACTAGCGCCTGCGCTGACAATCCGAGTTCAATCAGGCCGCGATTCGCGACACCTGCCTGCCTAATTAATATGCCTCGTGCTTGAATTCAATGTTCTCACGTATTGTCAAAAATTTTACAACAACCACCTTATAGCATTAATGGTCAGCTAATCGATACTTCTTCAAGTACTGTTGTTATTATTTTTCTTTCAATGGTGCAGCAATAAAAATTTTCGAGAGATCTTTTTAAATTGGCTAAACAACATAATTTGAAGCTTGCCTGCCATAAAAAGAAAAAAACCCAAAGCAAACAAATTAATTTTTCGCAGGTAATTCTTTAAAAAAATCGTTATTCAGACACCTTTTTATAGCGCCCCTGTTGTAAATCAAAGATTTTATAAAAGAAAAAGTTGAAGGTCGTTGATAAAAAACTACTCGATCAAGAAAACACATTTTTCCTCTCAAAATTACCCCTGAAAATAAAAAACATAATTCTAGGAAAAATTCATAAAAACACATTTTTTCAAAAAAAATAAAATCTTTGATTCCAGATCACTTACTCCCAACATACATTCATATGGGAACCCCCTTTTTTCACGCCAGACTTTTTAAAAAAAAATCGAACAATACCTTTATTGTATTAAATATCCGTAAACGACAGCCAGAAAGAGGAGAAAAACAGTATCCACAAAGTGTTTTTCTTTTTTCTCCGATCACACACAACATATGCACAAATAAAACCTTGAAAACAAATCACTCATCACATAAAAATTGTTTATCATGAAAAAAATTATTTAAAAACCGGAAAATCACGTCATTTTCCCGAAAGAAAAACCGTTAAATACTCTATCTTCCGATAAGAAAACTAAAGCAACATTATGAAAACGTAAGCACACGGTTTGAGGCAAGAGCACGACTGGTTGTAGAAGCTTACAATACAACACCCTGTTCCAAACAAAGTACACTCGACACCAAAACACGTTTACTATTCCCACTTGGTTTTTTCAAGCTTCGGATTTTCAGCATTATCGCTTCCTGTTGTGTTTTTTTGATATTTACGGAATTTTTCAGTGAGTAAATAAAATGCTCGCGCGGACAACATCCTCAATTAACAATAATTACTGATATCAATTTATGACTAAATTGATCTGATTTTTCTTCATTCGTCATGCAATCAAAACAAATACGCAGATGGTCCTTTTAAAAATTGTATAATCCCAATAAACTATTCGGAAAATATCAATGTTGTTAATTTTTTCTCTACCCCAACCGGTTGCATTCCCAACAAATGCACAACTGGTAAATTTTTCAACGATCAAGTGTACGCAATGGTCTTCCAATCCAGTTCCATAAGTTAAACATAAGAAACCATAATCTCCTTAGATGTCGTTTTAAAAAAAAGGCTAGGTACATCTCGAGTAGACGAAACATTGAACCTCGTTGTATACCTGCAGAGCCCGTCTATAAGTTAAACACTTGCTGGAAGATATTTACACTCCTCAAAAGTTAAGCATAGGTACGGAGCCTGTTACAAACAAGACGACCTCCAATTACAATCACCTTGTTGTAGAGCGTTCTTTTCAACGATGCCATTCTTTTTTCTTTCCAACCATCTGAGATTTTATTTTATGAGTGAAAACGGTTTGAATGTACCATATTTAGAATTTAAATCTATAATACTTCTGGAGCCACCCTCTTTCTTTATATACGATGTTTGGTTTTTGAAAAGATGAAGAGAAAAAAAAGTTATGGGCCATATTTTCAGAGTAAACAAAAAGGTTTCCCTCCAAAAAAAACCGTTGCACATGTCCTCGTATGGCAAGAAATCACAGCATCCCTCTTGTTCAAGACGTTTATATTTGCTCGCAATAAAATTCGGTGATATAATTTTATTTTTATTTTTTTAGGGGGGGATAAACGCCGAATTATTTTTTACGAGGTGCACTGAAAACAAGACGAGTTCGACTTTTGAACTTCTATACGGCTGGTTTATGTCATAATTATCACCCGCCTTCATTACTACTATTTAACCGTGTAATTAATGTACAAATTACATTTCGTAAATTAGCAAAAACCAGAATAATTAAATATGAATTAATAAGTTTTTGGAGAGGAATGATTTGTTAGTTGTTGAGAAAGTTGGTAATCTAAACACCGGTCAAATGGATTTGGAATAGTAATGATATGAAATGGATTATCTTCATTATCTTGAGTGGAAGAGGAAAAGAGGTGCGTAGCATCTGGTCTAAAAAAAGTTGAATAATCGAGATTGATTTAAGTTTTGACGAAAATTGATTTATTTGGGGATGTGCCGGATTTTTGAAGTTGCTTTATTCAAGGTGGAACACGTAGAAAGGAAGAAAAGAAATAAAGTACAAGTAGAATTATGTGCAGTAGCTGAAAAGAATTTACAATGTTATCTGGTTGATTTCTTCATGCTCAAGAAATAGGCAGGAAAAGGGGCTTTGGCCATTAAAACAAATTGCAGTGGCTAAAATCGTTTCATAATATTTTTTGGGAAAAATCGTTGAGGAAGAAGGTGGATGTAAGTTCAGGTGGTTCGGCAGAACTCTGGAGAGGTTTAGCCCCACCAGATGACCTCACCTTCTCATGCTCATATGCCCTCTCTTCCAGTATGGGATCCAAACCTAACTTGGCAGCCTTAACCAGCGTCAATTGACGCTGGTTAAGGCTGCCAAGTTATACTGGAACCTGAATACCGACAAACTGCGGATTGTCGTGGACTCTAAAAAACTGGAGGAGCAGTTCGCCAGTGATGAACCCGCGACTAAGAGAAAAATCCTGAAGTTGGTCATGTCAATTTTCGACCCCCTTGGTATGGCTTTACCAGCAACCGTGAAAGCAAAATGCCTCCTCCAGGACGCGTGGCGAACGGGAAGCGGCTGGGACGACGAAGTATCAGAAGAGAAAGCGTCCGAACTGCTAGGATGGTTGGAAGATTGGAAGAAGGAAAAGTCGTCTATACCTCGTTGCATCCTTCCGCAAGGAGAAAGCGAAACTCAGCCTGTGAATTTTATTTAGGTCGTAAGCAGCAAGGAATTTGAAGTTAATAAAAAATGGACTACTACTGTCAAGAAGTGCAAAAAAATATTGCTTTGCAGAAAAAACTATATAAACTTTATACAGAATGTTACAACACAGCTAAAAAACATAGAATTCTCCCTCCAAGTCCAATAATATATCCAGACGTTAAGAATCCTGAGGTACCAGCTGATGAATCTGATTCTGGTAGGAATTTATTGCTCCGAAACAACATTATAGAGCATTTGCACAAGCAAGAACCGATACTTATAGAAAAGATAAAGGAATATGAGGAGTTTTTGGCTGCCCACCGGAGATAAGCACAGCTGTAAAGTCTGTACTGCAGAGTTCGTGTTAAAAATGTTTTTTTTTTAACATGTCAAATATTTTGTTTTAAAACGTCAGAAATGTTAAAAATGTTTTAAAACGTTTTTTTTTCCTTCCTAATTTTTGACGTTTTAAAACGTTAAAAAACCGTTATAAAACCCGGCAATTTTAAATTAAATTACGGTATTAAAATGTGAAAGCTGCACGTATTCGTGGGCGCAAGCGAGAAGGCATACGCAGCCGTGTGCTATTTTAGATCGGTGCATTGCGAGGAAGTCCAAGTATCGTTCGTTATGGGACGATCCCGCGTCGCTCCTTTCAGGCTCTCAAGAGAGCCTGAAGGGAAGCAGTCGCCACTAAATTCCTGCTTTTTAATTCGCTGTGACCGAACGTTAGTTGGAACTGAGCAGCAGAAGACGTATGACGTCCCTACCAATCAACAGAAGTCGTATGAAACGATTTTGGTCACAGCCAATGAGAAGCCAGGATTTCGATAACAGACTTGGCGACTCTCTCCTTTCAGGCTCTCTATCAGCGTCCAATCGACCCTACTGATGGTCGTTTTCTGCCAATCTCCTACCTTTAGGCGCTGGGCATTCTCACTCACGTTGTCTCACCGCCGTTTCCTTGGCCGCCACATCGGTCGCGCAGCATTACAGCTGTCCAACCGAAGCCGCCAAGATTTCACGAAGGCGGCAGTAACTGCTGCAGTTTAACTTCAATTCCTGTACAGCCACAAAAGTAAGTAAGAGATCAAATGACCCGGCTTCAACTAAATTTCTTTAACACGTGGGAAAAATTTTGGAAATATAGAGCACAGTGCCCTTATAATAGATTCCCCTCACTCATTAGACACACTACTCCGAACCCCATCGAACAGGTTTTTATGTTCTTCTACTCGATGACCTCTTTTCCTGAACGATGAATTCCAAGATGTTATCTCAAAGATACGGATCACACCCAAAGTGTAAAATATATAAAAATAATAGTATATTACAACATTGGATTCGTAAGAAAGTTATACGGACCCTCGAGGTTTTAAATCCAGCTCGAGGGCCGTTAGGCCCGAGAGCTGGATTTAAACCTCGAGGGGACGTATAACTTTCTTTCGAATCCAATGTTGTAACATACTTTACATCACGAATCAAACCGAATTTTCATTAAAAGCCGAAAATATCGGCAAAAATTAAGAAAAAAAAGCTGTTGTTGATTTTACGTGACTTTAACTGATAACTTTTGTTTACTTTTTCTATGATTTTTATTATGGGTTTCGTTCTTGTAAGATGATTTGTTCTTCATAAGTTAAGCAGAGTGTGGTAAACCTTTTAGCGTTGATTTTGATGGGGCGGAGCATAAAGCAGTGGTACCAAACTAATAAGATGTTTCTTAAATATCGGGATATATATCCGTCTTTCAATGATATTTATCCGTTTTTTTTTAATATTTATCTGAAAAGATACACCCATTACACACTTCGTGATGTAATGAAAATTCATTACATCACCATAGAGTGTTCAAACTATATTTCATGAAATAAAAATCGGTTGGTAATGATTCGTTTACGATGCAAAACGATATGCATAGTAAACGACTGATTACTCAATGAGTGATGTAAAAATAATTACCTAATGATATCTTTGTTAATACAAACAAAACGCCTTAGCTCAAACAGTGGATCATCCAATCCTTCCTTACACTCCTCCGAGATAAGATAAATAAGATATAATCTCGCTTTGACTCTTTTTTAAACGGTAGTCAAAGAGCCATTTATACGTTTTAATTCTGTTGAATCGCGGTAGAATTACATGCGGTCGCATTGAAACAATACAGCAGCTTAAACTTTCTCCTATGTGTAATCTATCCAGACTGAAATTTATTTCTATACTGATCTAGATCATCTCACGTGACATTTTTTGAAAGAGACTGACTCGAACATTTCGGGGATTCGAATGCCCACTATCGATTTTAAACATTGGACGTTATCGATCGATAAATCGTTTTCTACACGGCGCCACATCACTTGATTGCTATTACCTCGGCCCTATTTGCTTCGACACCCGCAACCCGTACGAATATGGTAAAGGAACATTAATAACCATTTGTTAAAAAATGATCGGTACAAGGGTAAGCCGGGGCATTAATACCGATATACTCCTAATGAGAAATAAGATAACCCAAATCCTGTTTCTCCCGATTAGTGCTTCGAGACATTTTATTAATTAAAGGGTTGCGTTCGAGATTACTAGAAAATTGTTTTACCCGCACAAACAAAAACTAGAAAATAGAGGAAAGGAAAAAAAAAACAGGTTAGGAATTTCATTTACGCGGACCGCATTCAGCCTGATTAATTTATTCATAGTAAAATGTAACGTCGTCTTCATTAGGATGTTGGGAGGCGACCGTCCGTTGTCAAGAATTGTTAGAGATAAAAATCCGTGACGACTTAAGCCAACTTCGCAGCGGGAAATTCTGAACTTATTTTACATATGGTAAACTGTCACATGCCGAATATAATAATTTGAATCTTTTGAAAAAAGCATTTATGTAAAGATTGGTGAGTGTAACGAGGTTAGCGGCAATGAAATGAAGAATTATGGAATTCAGAATCCAATGGGGAGAGTCATCCTGAGCACTAGTCTACTAGAGGAAGCCTAATAGAAAGTGGACAATTCGATGAATTTTCTGTTAGAGGCAAGCCATTTTCAAACTAGAAGTTGCAATGAACTAGAATTTGAAATCAGCCTCGCAATGCGCGATTTAATTCGAGAATGGCGGGCGTCAAATTAGAGATCAAGGCTTGGAAGTGAAACTTCTTTTGTCCCGTTTGGGAGGTAAAAAGCTGATGAGAGTTAAGCGTAACTGGTTTGAAAAAAAAAATTTAAAACATGGAAAATTAAAAATTTTAAAAACGAGAGGAGCAGACTGAGGTGTAAGATCCCGAGAGTTAAGTGTGATTGAAAAAATAAAAATTTTAAAAGGGCCGAAAAAAAAATTAAAAAATTGGAAAGAGCCGAAAATGAAAAGGGCCAAAATGAAAAGGGTCGAAAATGAAAAGGGTCGAAAATAAAAAGGGCCGAAAATGAAAAGGGCCGAAAATGAAAAGGGTCGAAAATGAAAAGGGCCGAAAATGAAAAGGGCCGAAAATGAAAAGGGCCGAAAATGAAAAGGGCCGAAAATGAAAAGGGCCGAAAATGAAAAGGGTCGAAAATGAAAAAGGCCGAAAATGAAAAGGGTCGAAAATGAAAAGGGCCGAAAATGAAAAGTTTGGCCCTTTTGATAATGAGTGAGGCTCGATAATTTTTTTTTCTCGTGCAGTGAGAATGTGGAAAATTCACGAGTAACATGTCCCTTGCCCTTAGTTTTGCTCGATTAATTTGTTTACTCAAAACCAAAACATCAATCTTTCAAAAAAAATGAAGATTTCCTTGAAAAAAATCCGAAGGACGATTATCGATTTGGTGGCAAGTAAATCTTAAAAATAATATATAAAGGATTGGCAGCTGAAAGTCACATAAGGTAACGTGGGTGAACTAGAAATATTTTTAATGAAGATCATATTTCGTGATACTAATCAAAATTGAAAAACAAATGCGCATATATTGAATTCGACAATAAATATTCAAATCCACATTTTTCAAAATTTGAAACTTATACAATGGTAATTCGATTTCCGAGTTTGATTCGACTGAAACAATCATACATGAAAGAGAATAAAAATTGGTTTATATGAGGTATAATGATAGCAATTTCATCCTAAATCAAAACCTTTTTTCAAAGTTATAATTTCTTACGTTTCAAATTAATTTTCTTTTTAATTTTTACGTATTCAGAAGCAACCGCTTGTGAGGTTGGTCATTAAATAAAAACGAACACCCCTATTAAAGTCGGCTTTCATAATCGTGATTTATCTCGAAATGCTTTACAGATATGTAGAAAACTTCGATTTGAACTTGGAATTCGTTATCGCGACCGTGAATAGCGACCTAAACCCTCTAAATCAAGTTTTAACCTCTTATTATACCTAAAAAAAATTTTTTTCAGGGGATGAATAAACAAAGGAGTCATACACGCCTTTTGTTTTATTTTAATTTCTTTTAAAAGTCTGTCCCGGATATATTTCCAAAGGTGATTTTTTAACCATCTGGAGGAGTTGATATTTCCTCTGCACGTGCCCTATTGTCAGACGTGGCGGATTGGGCTTTTTGAAGTTTTTTAAAGGAATGATGAAAGCACAAAAGAATTTTTTTTGGATAAAAACTTAAAATGAGAAAACGCGCACGTCATCTCGTCTAAGGTTTTTAGTTTAGAATAGTTCAATTTACTTGGGAGACGTGAGAGACGGATAAACAATCCTTGGACTTATCACAGTTTCCGTGCTCAATCAAATCCCAGACTTGGGTCGTAATGATATGTAGGACGTAGTCGAGCTTGGAATTGCGAAACTAAAAATATTTATTTTTGCTTATTACTGGCGATCAGGTCTGTCTTCTGGTGGAGCCATTGGATTTATGCGAGTGCCTCTGGCTATTGGCTAGTTTTTTTATACGAATTTTTTTTCTAGCACTATTATTGCGAATTAGCGCATGGTAAATAATGAAATAATAGTCAGGTTTTTTTTATTTCGAATTTTCACAGTCAATTATTATGAATTTGCAGTTTTTACACGGGAGCACGGGGTAAAAGTTTTGGGAATGACCGATGGATGTCGATCGATGGGGAATAAAAGCTGACGTCTCCCTTAAAGGCAGCAGCTGTGACGAGCGAAAAAAATGCTAAATTATGATAGTAGCCCTTTGGAAAAGATTAATTAAATTGCAACAATGACGCCGTCATACTGAAATCTTGGGGGGCAAACATTCTTCTTTGGAAAAAGATCATGCAACGTTTAGCAGATAGAAGCAAGCATTCTTTGGAGGAAACCTCGCTTTTAACCTCCTAAATGGCAAAAATTTTTAAATTTAAGAGCTCGAAAATTAATGTTTGGTTTGCCAATTTCCACCTAACAAAAAAAAACTTTCCTTATGCATAATCGGTCCCAACTAGCCAACATCGATCAACTTTCCTTGAAATTAAAATATTTACTTTCCTTAATCCAGGTTCATTGCTGCCACTTACAAGTTTTATAGGTCAACTTCGAGTACCTCCTTCTTAACCCCTTCTGAACTTTGCTTCTTACTCTCTACAAATTAATAAATCACAATTCTAAAACTTAATGCTTAACCGATGTTTGTAAAAGCGCCCACACATTCCCTTTGACGAATCCAAATTAAATGTCATTATACTCTTGAGTTCGTGCTATTGCTAAATCTTCAACTTTAAGGACTTTCATCCGCGTGGACAAACGAAATCCTATTTTAATCAGCTCGACGGGTGCGCTTATCATAAATACCGTTTTTTTTTCCATTTTGAAAAGTTGCTTGAATCCCGTGGATTCATATTACACATTTAGAAAGCTGGAACGAGACAATATTAGATGGAAAATCATGAATTTCGTGATTTATGATTGTTGGTAAGGACCATGTGTGGCCAGAGTCCAATACGGATCGCCCCACTAAACAATAATGGATCTATTGAAGCCTGGTCGTAAAAAACTAGGCAGAAGTTGTAAGTAACCCTTCCGTGACATCCAGTTTTAAATAATGTTTGTCTGGTACATAACATAAATCACTAAAGACCAAGAGGTGTTTTAAATAGTTAATGACCTCGACCAAGTCTGAGATCAAGGACAAACACACTTTAATCTAGGATCATAATAAAATAATAAAATTCGAGCTTTTTTCGGGATCAATATAAAAAACGTCAATAACTTTTTCTTTTAAATAAAAAAAAAAACATCGGTAAAGATTCTTGTTAAATAATTAATTCATCTTAGTAAAATTAATTAGAGATAAATAATTAATCAAATGTTTGATTTACATTTTAAAACGAGTCTTTTCTGTATTTCAATTCCGGGAAGTGGCCGGTTTTCATTGACGGATCGAACCGAAAAAAAAAAAAAAAACTAAAACGTCTCGTCGAAGTGTTTTGTCGAAAAATGATTTATTATGTGTTGTATCAAGTAAAGGAATAAGCCACCATTAATTATTAAATTCATAATAAATAATGGGGGGAAAAAATCAGAATCGTGGGTTGTTGTCTTGTCGGTCTAGTGACCGGCGCCATTGCACTTGATGCCTTTGTTTTTTTTTTTAATGACGAGGAAAAAAAAATTTTCCGGCAGCAGTTTCCAAGGCCTATAAATGTTTTTTTTTTTTTTAATTTTAATCGGTTTGATCAGGCTGGCTTAGTCGCAGGCCTTCAATTCAGGTTTGAAGATTGCGAAGTTGTAGGCTTAAGCTGGTGACAGTTTGACTGAGTTTTTTAGTTATAATTGAATCTTTTGTCTCGAAGAATAAAGAATGTTTCATAAAGCTCAAGCTAGCATGGTGTTAGTAAAGCCAGTTTGAGTGAGATCCAAGCTAAGCTATTTCAATTTTGACTGCGTCAGAACAAAAGGCTGGTGGGCTAGAAGTAAAGAGGTTGTGGTCTGAAAAGTTACCACTTTCTAGCTTGCCATATTTTCGTAACGGAAAATATTGCCTTCTGCAGCTGGTGATGGAGGGGAAGATTGAAGGCAGGCGTAGACCGGGTCGGAGGAAAACATCCTGGCTCAAGAATCTGAAAAAAAGAGAAAAGACGATGCCATGTTGAATTAAAACATCGCGACGGCTACTAAATGGATATCTTGCCCACTCAGCGTGAGGCGATTGTCATCTAATGTATCCCACCATATTTTTTTTTTTTGAAGTTACACAATAAACTTTTATCCAAAAAATATAAAATGAAAAATCTAAACAAAAATGAAAACGAGGAATGAATCCGGCAAGTCATCAAGTAAAATGGATTTCCACCTGTTTTTTAAGAGTTACTTGGCGTCTTACTGATCTACAACAAGATAAACATTCACCAGTCAAGTTGACGACGACCCTTTTCAAGATGAGGTTAGGGGGTGCCAAGCCTTCCATATTTATTTAACGATCACTTTTGATTTCAAATTAAGTAAACCACATCATGTGTTAACTCATGTTTACGTCACCTAAATAATTTTCGTGTTATCGTTCGTTTGGAAAAATAATTGCTACCTACCCTTAAAAAATATTTTAATGGTGCGTGATAAGAATTTTTTTGAAAGGATGACTTTCTAAAATTTTCTTGAGGGTTAATCGGAATGACTTTAATCCACTGACCTACTTTCCTTATTTGTAAATTACGGTGCGAAAAGAAAACTTTTTCGGGTTGAAAGTTTTCGAAAGTCGTTTCCGAAGCGAATGAAAACCCGAAACGAATATTCGAAAAAAAACGATATAATCTTATGGGAAAAAATTTCTGTTGTTTGAAAGAAAAATTTCATAGGATGAGATGGGAGTCAAAGGTCACTTCTCACGAAAACAGCAAAACAAACTAATTGATACTTAAAATATTGATTATACAGTAAGTCGGAATGGATTTATGTCAACCCTTTTTCCACGTCTTAAAAAAAAAATAGTATTGATTTAGAAATATCTCAGCCCGATGAGTAAATAACTTGATTTACAATTTTCATTATCGACCCTTTCATAACTTTATCGATTCTTGCCTTCTTTTAAAAAGGGGTTTTTAAAGAAGCTTTGTTACCTGGGATTCATTCATTAATATCTTTGGCTACTACAAATTGACTTTTTGTTTTAGTTCATTACAGGTTCATCCTATTAGCGCTAGAGTTGTTTTAGTTCAAGAAATGATCGTCCTTGTCCTAAGAGAGCTAGAGTCGTTTTAGTTCATAAAGAGACCGTCTAATGGCGTTAAAGTTGTTTTAGTTCATAAAATGTTCGTCCTAAGAGCACTTCAGTCGTTTTAGTTCAAGAAATGATTTATCTAAGAGCGCTAAAATCGTCTTAGCTTATGAAGAGATCGTCTGATGGCGTTTGAGTGGCTTTAATTTATGAAAAAATGGACGTTTCAGTGGCTTTAATTCATGAAACAACTTCAGCTCCACGCACAGTGTCGCTGAGGTCGTCAAACAATCGTACTACTGCTGCTCTTTTCAAAGCTAAAGCTACTACCGCCTTTGGCTGCGCTCTAATTGGCAAATCCCTTAATGCATACGCACAAAAGAAATAATGTATCATGATTCCCCCTGGACTTGCTAATAAACGAAGTATCTCATAGTGTCGACATAACATTCTATTAAATTTGCCATTTATTAAATACGTTATTATTATCATCGTCTTAAAGCATTTGGGATCGTAAAACTGTCAATGGTAATTAAACATAAAAAGATATTCGTTACGTATGTATTAAATATAGATATTTCGTTTATATATTCTTGTCGATAATTATAAAAAGAGTATAAAAATCGTTCAAGGCATTCTTTACTTTGGTTAAATGTAAATTTGAAATGTAAATGTGGGTTAGTTAAAGAGAGTTTTAGTCTCGAGTATATAGCGGTAAGCTCGAGTGGACAATACTTAATATGGTTAAGACAACCTTATATCTAACTCTAGTTGATGATAGGTTGCCGAGATTTTTTTTATTTATCATTTAATAAATAAAGTATTTTATTTTGCAAATGTTATTGACTGACTATTATTGGATCGAAGAAAGTGCGAGGAGTGGGATTTTTTTTTTTCTTCAAAACGTCAAAGTCATTGTGATTTTGCTGGAGTTTACTGTATATGGAATATTTTGAAAAGTTATTTTAAATAATTTTTAGGTCTCAATTCTCGTAGGTTTAAATCTAATTTTTGGGTAAATGGAGAAATTTCTCTTGTGATGATTCCTCACATCCTCCCTGCCGGTTCGCAACAATTCTTAGCGCCTGTAGAATTCAGTAAACAGGCCAACTACCAGAAAATGTTCCACACGCCATATTTTCAAACTAGTAGTTGCTGCTGCCGTCCACTAACTCATGATCCTGAATAGTGACTTGTCAAATGGCAAGGTCGCCTCATCCTGAGTGAAACCTCAACCCTATAATTTCTTGCCGGAAAACCCTTTGCCAGGAAAGAGCCGCCTGAATAGCATCAATGGCGGATTTACTTCCTTCTGCCCCCTAACAAAATCATGGATGAAACTCTTTGTTTCCCAAACTAGCTGCATTTTCTATAGCCAATGACAAAATTGGCAAACGGTGGTCCAGAAAACTTTATTCTCAAATAAAAACAACATTCAAGACAACAACTGTACGCACTATAGCGATTAGGCAATCTGAAATACATTAATGCATGTAAAATAATATAATAGATTTTACGAAGGCGTTCTCATAAAAGTAATGAATTTTTTTTTTTTTTCAAACACTCCTTATTTAAAAAGAAATACGCATCAACTTGGTTTAAGCCTATTGAGAATCGGAAACTTGGTGACGTGTACAACAACAGAACCCAAAGCCGCCATTAAAAAAATAAATAAACAATAAAATATCTATCGATTGAATTTCATATTTTTCTTCTTTCAAGTTGTTGGAAACCCTCTATTTTCCAAAAGCTCGAGTGTTTATCGTGTCGTGTTTGAGACTGACTCTCGTCACCACTCGATTCCATTCAATGTTCCTGAAACCAGGAAAAGATGACGATGATACGACAGATGCGTTGAGTGATAAATATTTTCTGCAACTGATTCAAATGAATGGGCTTTGATGTCGCAAATCCTCAAAGCATATTACAGACGAGGAAAACTAAATGCACTCTTTTCATTTATTACGCAGCAGATTTTTTACCCGTATCCCCAAGCCATCCATAATATCGCTTGAAATTTATCAGGATCGCCAGTGGATACCGTCTGCTTTAGACCACACTTTTTCACCGCGTCAATATCATAAGGTTCCATCTCCACTGTAAAGGTTGTAAATAACTTCATGCAGTAGTTCAGAATTGGAGTTTTTCACAAAAGAATGCGACAACTTTTCAAAATTTCAGTTTTTAAACAAAATTTTTTTACTCGCATCCTAAGAAGACAGGGCACTTATGGACCAGTCAATAGTTCACCCCGTCTTCTTAGAGTGTAAATTAATTTTTTTAAGATACGACAGCTCTGCTGGAATTTTGCAGTCACCTTAAGAGCGCTGCTTCTGGTATTTTTACCCGCACCCTCTGTAAGAGCCAGTCATTGCCATTTTACCAACAAGTTTTGCTAAAAATGTCTGGATACTCCAAAACTCCTTCTTCATAATATTTCTCACTTTACGACAAAATCAGAAACAAATTTCAAACTTATTTCCAATATGTTTCATGACAGATGATATAGAGAAAGACGACCGATATTTGTATTTTCGAGATTGAAATCCGAATGAAGAAGACGTGCAAAGAGCAAATTACGAATGCACGTGACCCAAATCTACCTTTTTTACTCAAACTTCGACATTTGACGTACCATCAAGTCGGACAATCCAACGGCGCCTAAAAGATTGTCTCGCCACCTCAACTTAAAAAAAAATAACTAAAATTTTTTTTATTAAAAATAAATGGCAACAATACTATCTATCGCACTTATTTCCCTTAAAAAAAAAATCCTTCCCTTTTTTCAAAAAGATTATAATTTATAGTTGTAATTTCAACGTGCGATATCAGACATTCGATAAGAAACGAGATAAAGATCTCGATACCGCGATAATAACAACAGACATTTTTAGCCATTGAAAAGCGTCCTGTCCTTTCCTTTGAATGAAAATTGTGCACGGACTTCTTCCTTTTACCTGAAGGAAATCTCGTGGGAGGTGGAAAACAAAGGTACCACGTGAATCGCAAGTTAATTAGCAAAAGGGAATCTCTCTAAGAATAGAGCAGAAAGAATTAAGCAAGCGAGAAATTGGGAAAAAAAAAAAAACTCAAGAAAAAACCGCGTGGATGTTGCGGTGCCGCGTCTAACATCTTTATTTTTTACAACCGCGGAATTTTTCCCTATGCGAAAAACAGCGAAAGAGGATACAATTTAAAAAAAAAAACCCATAATATGATTCACGAAGGTCCGACATGCGGGAGGAAACTTAAAAAAATCTCGATCTTCAGTGCTTTTTCAATGAGATGTAATCTTCAGCTAAGATTAACCGTTCAAGTACGCAAGTCGTTGGGACGCTGTAGCGTTCTGTCTTATCACTACTTTAATTTCAGTTCTTTTCGCGTCGCGAACGGCGATAAAGCGCATTAAAAATTGATGCTTTTTATCGGTTTTACATTTACGATTATGTCGCGATTTTTCGTTCGTAATTTTTTTATTTTATTTGCCGTAAACGCGGAGTCGTTATTTATGTAATGCGTGATCGACCGGAAATAATAACAATAAAGTTTCCGGTTTTGTTTGTGCCGGGAAAAAAATTCGGGCTCGCTACATTTTGATAGATTGGAAGCGAGGTTATGACGCTAATAAAAAAAAATGGAAATTTGTTAGTTTTGTGATGATATGAAAATCCAATTTATTAATGAGAACGGGAAAAGTGAACGGAAACTTCCCTCAGGAGTTAATTTCTTCGGAGCTATAAATTCGATTCTTTGGAAAAAAAAAGTTTTTTTTCCAGAAGCGATTTTGTTTTAATAACTTTAAAACGAGTTTTTCGGTGTTTGATTTATTGAGAAATATTTTCGAGAGGAGGAAACTCCGGGAAAAGGCAATGATGACACGGATGAAACCTTTAAAGCCCATTAACGTGTTTCAAACCCGAAATCGATAAGGTTCTTTTAAGAGTGATAGGAAAATTTTAAAATTAAATAAATAGAGATAAAAGGGATAACGTAATTGTTGGTGACTAGAGTAGAAAGGCAGTTGGAGAAAGTTTTTAAGGTTATCGCAGGAGGGTTTACATGATTACAACCGTAAAAAGGTGTCGGATACCAATTCCAACGTAAATTTTGCTTTCCTATCTCGTTGTCGTACCATTCATCATCTAAAGTTATACGGAGTAAGTGGGCGGAAAAGATAAAAGGCAAGAAAACCGTTGAGGAAACTCTGAAATTTAGTGCGACATGTAAAATGTTAGGTAAAATTAAAACTGAAGATGTAAGCGAATTTTTCCCTGTATCTTTTTTTTTTTTTTTTTAAATAATGACAAGAGAGGGAGGAGAAAAAAAACAACGAAAATATCGGATTTTAAATTCTCTTTGAAATAAAAAAAAATGATGATGCAATGGACGATAAATTTACCCTTAAATTTCTTTTATATATTTGCATTTTTTTTAAAAAGAGTGGTAAAGTTTTTATATTTGAATGAGTTGTTGTTACGGCTGGAAAGTTTAGTTGCGCAATCTATGTTTTTCCTCCTTCGGGAATCATTTTCTTTTAAATGTACAAGATTTATGCTGAAAATTAATTCTCAGGTCGATCGTAAAAACATTTTTCTTGAAAAAGAATGAAATTTTTCCGGGGGTAAAGTCTTATCTGTGTATGTATGAAATAAAATCGACAAGCACGATGTAATGTAATAAGGAGAAGAGATACATCCCCATAAAAGGATAAGGAAACAGTCGGGAAAAGTTTATAACAAAATGTCGTTTGTTGTTTCAACATTACTTGGTTTCATAAGTTTTGCAAGGAATAATATCGTGCAAAGTAAACTTTTTGATTCTTGAGTCAGGCGAATATTCGTTTTTAATGAAACTTATTTTATTAATTTTGTCAGTTTTTGCGAACAAGATTTCAAATGCGACGCACTAAGAGAACAAAATGAGTTGAAGTTTGGGAGCGTAATAGAAATAGAGAAATTATTAATGCCTAGTTTTAAAAAAATCTGTCTTTAGGGTTAAGGAAGTTAATCGCTCCGTTTTTGGTGATCGTCTGGTTCGATAATATCCCAAGCCAAAGGTTATTAAAGTCAGTTTCAGAGTTAGCTATCAGGTTTGGAAATGTAGGCGTGCAAAGGATCAAAGTGAATATACTTTGGTTTCACGATATTTACATTTTACATTATTCAGTAGTGATTGCAAGGATGAGCTAACGATGAAAAAAGGATGTTTAAAATGTATTTAAGGAAGCTACTGAATGAAGTAGAAATAACTGCACTCACCCCGCATCTTTCTTTCGCGAGAGAGAGGGGGCCGCAAAATCTGAACTCGTCCTGAAAAATTGCGAGATTCACCTTGTTTGGCTTCAATTTTCGATATTTTCTCTATGTTAAACCGTTGAAAACCTAAATTTTATTCTTTTTTAAAAGTTTTCACTTTTATTTACTTCTTTTCTTTTGAGTAAATAGACAGCTCCCTCTGAGAATACGTCCAATCCAGTTTGCATTTTTATACAAAATCGTTTTCACTATTGCCCCTTCTTCTTCAACTGTTGTCAAATCTTGTTTCTTAGTAAGTCTTTTGAACCTTTCCTTTCTTGCCTGACAGCACGATTTATTATAAACGATCATGCGTTTTAATTTTTCAGCGCCCACATCTCCTTCGAAAATCTAAATTTCGCTCTTCTATGGAAATAAACATGCGCTTTAGAAATCGGATTACTCTTCGTTCATTCCTGCAATAGTTTTAATGGACCTACGCACTATTTCGAAGTAAAATTGAAATTGAAACTCAAAGACTGTGACCAAGCAACAAAATAATTTAATGGCTTTCCATGGAATTTTCAAATCCTCGAATCAATTTCACAAGACGCTGATGACATCGGACTGAGTTAAAATATACATTCAGAAAAAATCCGAGCTATAAAATGTATTCGACTTGACTTTTAAGTGTAGCCAGGCACTTTACCCACTGAGCCTTATCATTCTTAATCTTCCGAAATATTTCACAAGTAAATTCAATCATCTTCGTCGACAAAAATTCAACCCCTTCCCTTTATCCCTTCTTTTCTTTCAATTTTTATTATTACTTCGCATCTTTTTTGCCTGACTGCCGATAATTTCTTCATCTTTTAGCCAAGCATGTTGATATATGATTACGTCAAACTTTCCTTTTAAATTTCTAAGTCTTCTAGGTTCTCTAAGGATTTCCTTGTTAACTACGTCTCCGTACAAATTAAAAAGACTTGTTGATAGACAGAATCCTTGTCATAATAATCTTCCTAATTCCACCAATTTTATAATTTTAACACGATTAACTCCGATTGTCTTAAATTCGAAATACATTCACCCATCCATCATCAATTAAGAATCCATGTAAGTGATGAGTTCTTGTAGAAAATTTGCGAAAATTATTTGTCAACTTATTCATTTTATTAACATTTAATTAATTACCATTAATTTATTAGCAAAATACCTAAATATTTCAAGTTCCTCACTCGTTTCCTTTCCTCGAATCCGAATTAATTATGAAAATGGTTTTTGTAATTTCTCTTTCATTAACAAACTTTCCGGCAACTAAAAATACTGAACTATCTGACACGAACAGCAGTTTTTGATTCCTCGATCTGATTGACACTGAAATTTCCCAAAATTTTTGATCATCAAAAAATGAGAATTAGGGCCACTTTATTCTTTTCTTCTTCTTCGTCCAGCATCGCGATTGATGTGCAATGCTTCCTTCTTAAAGACCCATTGATCGGTCACATTTTGACGATTTTCCGACCTTCCCATTTTCAAACATCATAGTGATCGAATAATATTTGAGAACTTAAGAACATACCCTACTATTTTCTGGCAAACTATAATTTCAAGCTATAACTTCCTCCACTTCATATTTTCCTTTGAAGAAAATTTATTTGAAACTCGAATGGTAAGTGAAGCAAAATATAACCTTGCTTTAAACGTGACATGAAACATTTTAAAATAAATTTTTATTAGGCATCTAAGCTCATGAGATGACGTAAGAAAATATTTTCACTGCCCCAAATTTTTTAACCGAAAAAAAAACTTCATTAAAAAATTTATTAACCGTTACTGAATATTTTCCACTAGAGCTGTCATCATAAAAACTAAAACTGAAACCTGATAGCACACTTCTTCGACAAGCACAAAATTTTTCCCTTTTGTCTTGATTTTTCCATTTTCTCAAACTGACGAATAAAATATATTTTTTGTTTCTTACGCGTCATTTGATAATCTGGAAATCGTATTTTCTAAATTCGACGAAAAAAATTTCTATTATTGACGCAAGTCGACGGGAGTACCTCATATTCCTTAGTTTTTAGCACCTTAATTTTCTTTCCTCCAAGACGGAAAAACGTTTCGATTTTATATAAGGCGCACGTTTCGACTTCCCTTTATAGAGTTAGTATAAATGCTAATGCCATTATGAAATAACTTCCCCTTCCTATGGTCATTGTCTTTTCCTTATCTTCTTTCCTCCCATCGTAGACACTTCCGCCCGCCTTGCCGATCCAATTTTCCAAATAACTTTTCAGCTACATATCACAGTTTCAGCATGGGCGTCAATAATCGTTTTTCTTCGCCGAAATCCTTTATTTGTTTTTCTTTACAATTATCGGGGAAGTCGCTTCCGATATCGAAAGCTCGGTTGTAAAAATTCAACTAAATTACTTAGCGCTAATCGATGTATTTACTTGTAAGATTTTTATTGATAAGCTATATTTCTAATTCCGTAATTGCGAGTCATCGTCAATCTATATTTTAGGCTCCCAGCTGATAATTTTAGAACATTTTAAAGGTGTTTGATTATCTATCAAGTGCGTTTCCTCGTGAAGGATTGCTTTTAGTCAAATCGCAATACTCTTAAGCCTGAGGGCAGAGTTGCAGTTTGATAGATGTGGATTAGGAGAGCAGAGCCAGAGCCGGAAAACTTTTCTTAGCCTCGTGTATTAAATTGGCTGTCCTCTATTAAAAAGTCTTGTCTTAGATCTCCTAGTCTTTGGCTTTGATTGGCATGCTCTTTTCGCCGATTGATAGTCATCCACGTGCTGGTGCCGTTCTTTCCTTCTCGATCTCACAAGGGTGTTAATGTCCTCGATTCCTGCTGTTCTTCGAAGCTCGTCATTTGGGAAGAATTTTCTTCTGTATCGTTCTTGTTCTGCTGTTCTCAAACCTGCAACGTCTGCTACTTGGACAATAAGATTACTAAATACCAGAAAAGGGGAAGTATTAAAAAACATATCCTATCTACTTAACTTAACCTAACCTTTAAAAACTTTGCCCTATCCTCATTTGCAAAAATACTTCCTCCTGACCTTTCCTTCTTCCTAAATCTCCCACACAAGCAAAGCAATCCTTCTCGCGACCTACACCACATTAAAACTTTTATAACGCTTGAGGCGCCAAAACAAAAATATCCTCCGAAAAATTTACATTAATTCCTTTACGTATGAATATTCAAGATTTTCCATTAGCATAAATACAGCAATTACATCAACTTTTCCAGCAGTAGAATGTCAATATAAAAAAAGAAATAATTTCTAACACACGTGCCGGAGTTTTGATTTATTCATCGCGCTCCTTGATGAGATTGTTGAAAAAAAACCCTTCACAATATTTATCACTTTCTTCTTTTCTCATTTTATTCTAAGTATATTTTCCCCCCCAAGTCGCGTTTTAAAATGATTGCTTATACGGAAAATTTCCTATAACGCCATTCTATTTATAAAAATTTTCGTAAATAAATTCATCAACTTCCCTCTATATAATTTACTTCATTAAAGAAAAAGTTAGTCAAACCTCATTATGATTAATTACATTTTTCTTTTAAAGAAACATTAAAAACTTACAAGAAAATAATGGTTTTTCCTTTTCCTGTTATACCTCTTCCTCTTAAAGGCAACACCTCGTCAATTTACATAAAATTACCCTAATAAATTCATCGAGGCAAATGGGAGGAATTCTTTGAATAGAATCTTTTATCTTATTATTATGACGATTACAAAATATACAAGTTTTAAATAAATGAACGACAAACCCCTCAATTCCAATTAAACCAGATAAAATCGAGCTCCGGATTTCGATTTTCGGTTTCTTCTTCATATTTTATCATAATCTTCTTTTATTGTCTCTCAATCGATTCTAAGAAGCTCTCACCCCTCTGCCAAAGAAAGAATTATTGGAAAAGAAAAAATACATTTTGAAAAAATAAAGAAAAGCGGGAATCGAGTTTCAATAACTGAAAACACTCGACCTCTTCCTGATACTTTGACCTAATATCCCGTGAATGATTTTTCTTTTTTTAAAAAGAAATATAAAAGAAGTATTTAAACGATTTAAAAGACGCACTTATGATTGCCGATTCGTAATTGAATTCTCTTGCAGATTTTTTTTTATTGATTAATGTAATAACAGTCAAATATTCTGGAAAAAGGCGCTCTCCCTCATTTTTTGTATCCAAAGTTTTGATTATTGGATAATGTGTCAATCGTTATCATTGAATTTAATTCTTTGAGTAAGAAAAAATATAATCAGTTCTTGCTTTAATTTTTTTTTGATTTGAAGGAAATATCGACTTTAGGGGCGGGTTTCATCAAATTTAATCAAAGCACGAGTTCTTGTTATGATTGAGCTAAGAGAAACATTAAGGTTGTTTTCACTATTCCGCGTATAAAATAAAAGCATGAAATTTAAATTATCTTTCTATGAGGATTTGAATTTATACCGTGAAATAGCTTTCAAAGGTTTTCATTCAAGGCTGTGCTTCTTTGAAGCAAGATTTTTGTCAGACGTTTCAAGGTATGGTAGTATCTTGCAAGAATGGCAAGCTTTAGAAAGATATTTTGGCTTCTCATGGGTTAATTTCATTAGGAAAAAAATTGAGCATCGAAAAAAATTTTTACAAATAAATGAATTGGAAATCGGTTTTGGAAAATCGTACGTGCATCTTTTAGATATTTTATCAAAATTAAAGAAAGCCATTTAAATTCTTATTATTTTTTCGAGCCTACATTTTCATAGAAATCTCTTGATTTTTTTTATTTATGGGTCGTTCCATACCAAGTGGGCCAGGATTTGACCTTCAGGTGGAGAATTTTGTTCAAAATTTTTTTATGGGAACACCTCAAAGGGACAAACACCCATGCCCAATATTAGGCCCCAAAAAAATTTCTTACGGTAGTTATGGCCTAAATTAATTTTTTGAATTTTCGAAAAATGGTTTTTTTAAATAATTTATTCTGGAATAACGGGTTGAGATAGAGATGCGTACGAGGTCTTGTTTTGTTTGTATTTAGACAGGCTTTCGACCAGAAAACCTCATTTGGTCATAACAATTTTGCCGCAAAATTTCGATTTGGCCAAAAATTAAATTTTGTTTTTTCTCTCGATATGTATTTTTTGATTTATCTGAAAAAATTCCTCACAACACTTCTAGGGACCCTCTAAAAGTACCACTAAAAACTGGAGTGGTTGAATTTTTTTTGGAAGGAAGAACAATTTTTTTTCGTTTGTTTCTTTTATTTCTTAATTTCGGTTGGGCGAGCGGAATGTCTCTTATTGATTTGAATTCAATGGTAAAAACCGATCTAGCAAAAGGAACGTCCGAACTCTCCCATAAATGTCGGTTTTTTAATAAGGGTAGACACATTACGCAATTTGAAATCGATATCGCAAACTTTTTTTTTTTTATCAAGAAACATACATGGAGACGTGGCTGCTTTTTCGAATCGGAAAACAGCTACAGGCTTGAAGTAAATTCACTTTTGTTTGAATTTAAAATCTGTAAACTAAAAGATACCAAAAAAAATTGAAGTGACAAGTTGGAAAAAAATCCGAGCTTTTAAAAAAAAGACAGGGAGATATTTTTTAAATGAAGAATATTGTACATTGATACTGCTTCCGACTTAGTGCTTTTTCCAGGAAGCTGACAAAATTTAAAAAGTTATTTCTCAGGAAAAGATTTTGAAATGAAAAATCATCATTTTTCATAAAGCAGGCTCAAACATAAACGAAGATTTTATAATCTTCAAACAAACGTAGTTTATGAGTAAAGTCAAAAGTGTACTGACCTAGAATCCCATATACGAAGAGAACAGCGACAGACTGTCATGGCACCTTCCATTGCATTCAATGGGGACTACAAAATGGCGTCAATCATAACCATCTTCAATGCGATCATAGCCTCCGTTTATTATGAATGTGGCAAAATTTTCAACCGTAAATCTGACAAAGCTGCTTTAATTCATTATTTAACTTATGGGAGTTTTTACATAAGAACTACAAAATGGCGACTTCGAGAAAAACCCATGTCGTCAGTCGCTCTGACCATGAAATTTGAAAACTTCTCTCAAAATTTTCCTGAGAACTCAATGCAAGGCCGCTCCCTCCCATGCTTTACATCGATGGTTTAGAATACTTTGGCAGCCTTGCGTAGCCTCAAGAGACCTAGCTTAATCCCTCAAATTTTACACTGGCGCGGGCCCTGAACAACCAAACCTTGCTCACACAAAACTTTCTTATTTCCATTCCAGGTTCTTGTCACGTTTTGAAGAAAACGCAACAAACCTCGGGGTACTTGCAGCCCTCAACTGCAAAACACCAAAAAGCTTCGGCGATATTTCAAAAAACGGTTACCAATTGACATTATTCATATTCGCTTGGATTTGCATAAATTGTCAACTACTCCGATAAAAAATTAGTAATTCTTTACTTCGACAAAATATTCAAGAACGTCATGCAAATGGATAACTTAAAAGCAAGCTTACCTTCCTGAACCACCATCCCAAAGGCACAAAGTCCATTCGAGAAGAAAATTTTTAATTCCGCCATCTTTAAAAAGCTACTTAGCATTTATTAGTTTGTTTACATTTTCATCCCTCCAAGCGAGAAAATCTGCTTTTTAATTTCTTTCCGGTTCCATCTTTCCCATTTTATTCGATCTCTGTAAAGAAAACAAGAATTTCAATTTGAGTTTTTATTATTTTTGAGGTGAGCCCTTTCAATCTTTCAACTTCTCACAATCATTTTTTTTTTTTTTTTGAAAAATAAACCTGAATACGAATTTGGAATTTTTTGGATCCTTGAACAATGCAATAAAGAGGGAAATCGAAAATAAAAATGCAACGTTTTTTTTTTTTTTGATTTACTGACGCTTAAGAAAGGCGAAATGTTGATGTTTTTTCCTCTTTGAAGAAGGGGGTTAAAAAAAGAGAAAGCACAATAGTGATGAAAGACAGAAAACACAACATCGTTTTATTCGCTTCTTATTTTAAGTTTACAAAAAGCCGCAGTCCTCTCAAAATGTAAAGTGCTTTTCCTTGTGTTAAGCTTCCTTTTGATAACCATAAAATCGTAGCATACGTTCGTTTTAATCAGCTTACATTGCCCGGCTAGATGATGAAAAAAAAAAAAAGTTAAAAATAAATGATGTATTTATTAACGTCCATCATATGTTTCACATTGTTTACTAAGTCTACTTTTGAGATCGATCTTCTGGAACAGCAATTTTCAACTTCGTTATTTACATTTCCAGTTGGAGATATTATTATTTTTCAAAACGAAAACAAAATAATAAATAAAAAAAACAAAATCGGGGCGCTTGATACATATCCTTTGAATAATTATAACGGAAAAAATGATTAGGATTGATGATCTTTGCTGTTGTTTTGTACGTTTAATCATTTTTAAATGATCTGGCATGAAACCAAAAACACGAGAATTCTTTGAAATATGATTTTAATGGGTAGTATTACTCCATATACCTTCCAAATCCTAAAAAAATAAAAAATAAGGCAATTATCAAGGAATATGCAACAAGGATTGCTCACATCTTAATCTTTCTTTGTGCAGATGTCGTGACATCATTGAAGTCACCGAATTTTTTACTTCTAGGGATGCGAAATTTATAAGAGACAGGGCTTGGACGAAAAAAGGGCGAATTTATAGGAGAAAAGGGGACACAGTCCCTGAAAAAAATCGTAGCTAAAATTCTTCTGCTGTGACTGGAAATGGATTTTTACAGCTATAAAGTCAATTGATTTGGCAGATTTGAGGGGTGGACATTGACCCAGGAACTAGAGGGTAAATTGGCGGCATTTAAGACGTGGCTCTAAGGCCGCATTCTCCGCATTCCGTGGAGCGGGTAGAAAGAGAAATACTGAGGTGCTAACTGCTAACTCGATCGGGCAAGGAGATGGAGGTGCTCTTCGAGGTGAAGCGACGGAAGCTCCAATATTTCGGCCATGTGTTGCGCAATGAAAAATACTGGCTTCCTGCACCTAATTATGGAAGTCCCTATTACATCCACGTCCCAATTTCGGGCAGCACCATTTAAAGTTCGAAAAACGATACTGATCGCCAATTTCTGACGCGGAGACTGCACGTGAAGAAGAAGAAACTTAGCATAATTTTAGGGGTACTAACAATGAATCATGAAACTGGAGGAGGCACGTCATCTAATTTTATTACTCGTCTACACAAGAAACTTTATCTTGGATGGTCAGGGACCGATTTGGATAGGTGGAAATCGGGGCCTCAGGTTTGGGTTGGGTGCTGGCCAAAATTTAAGCCCGAACTAATGCTAAAATCCTTAACCCTGGATCAAATATTTTCTTTTTAAAAAACAAGTCACTTAAAAAACAAAATCGAATCGATATTTCTGATTGAAGTAAACTCCAAATAATTTTCCGAATGACCCTTTCTCTCGAAAAACGTAGACGGTTTACCTTTTTCTAACTCGAAAATCAAATAAAATGAATTTGACCAGATCATTGATATAATGTAGTAATAAAATAAAAATCTCGAGTTTCTGATATAAAGTAATATAAAAATATATAAATTTTTATTTGCTGCGAAAAACGATCGACTTTGAGCGATTTCCGAGGGAGCTCCATGCACTCGAAAAGTCTGTCAATAATACTCGACTTAATTCTTGATCTATTTTATAAATGTATATCGTCGAGGAAGTTCTTATGGCATCGAATTTGAACTTTAAAAAGGATGAATTTTGAAATTATAGAAGCATTGTTAATATTTTCTTGAGAAATTATAATTAAATTCTTCAGAAGGAAATAGTTTAAATTTTGTTAATGAAAATATATGAAATAAGCGATGATATTAAATTTAAAATTCGTTATTTTTTGTTTACTGTTTCGAAAATTATTAGTTTGGAAATGAATAAGCGGTCCTACATGTATCGCAAAATCTTTCAAATAAATCTATTTCCAACAAGTATTAAACACATGCAAAGCACATACACGTACTTTGAAATTCTATTAACAGAATCTACATATCGTTGTGATTACTGTCTTTTGTCGTTATTCTCAATACTAAAAGGCAATTGTCGCTTCAATGAAACAATTGGTTTGGTATGATTTGATATTATTATAACAGGGTTGTAGGGAATCAAGGATTTTACTACTAAAGTAGGCTATTTTCTCTGTACAGTTGTCGCATAACGTTACTAGGAGTCCCAGCTAAGGAAGAGCGGTAATGTCGGATTGTAATCTTATGGCACCTCCAGTCTACATCACAAAACGGAAAAAAAAACTCTGCTAAAAGTAAACGGACGGGCTTTAATCCGCAAAACCCACTTTTTCGAACTATCCAACGTCCAGATTTTCGTCGAGACTCGCGATAACTCTGTTGTCTAAAATGCAAATCATTTACAACTTTGCCGTCTGTTAAAAACCTCTTTCCATATGTGTTTCCACTTGCCCGTTTCCATGCAGTTTCTTACTTCTGGTGTAACATCATTCCTCAAAACGCTACAAGCAAGCTTTGGAGTGATTGTTAACATCGCTTTTATCTGGATCTCTTTGCTCTTTCCTTCTGTCTGTTGCATCCTTGCTTGATAAAACCGACATTAGTATTCATTGAAATTGAATCGAATCCGTTTCATTCAGTCGAAACTCTTCAAATTTTTTGTAATTCTGTATCTCAGAGCTAGAACGTCGAATTTGAAAACCATAAAATGGCTGATTTTTACTTAGCGTGGTTCTTTGCGCGATTGAAATAAGTCTCTTTGAGATAGCTTGCTAGGCTATCCTCTAGACAATTATCGTTTCTTCTGGCTTCTCCCCTTTGACCTTTCCGGCATGGGTGGCCCTACCAGGAGGTTAAGCTCCAGCCAGTATCGCTCTCCGGATCGTCAAAGCAGTCAAGCCCCTTTACCACGAAAAAGGCGATAACCATCAGAGGTGCTGAAGACCCAAAATTAAAAGATACTGGCAAACTGTGAGTCATCACGAAAATTGGACTCCGTATTAAGTATCCTGTGATCTCCACAAGAAGAATTGGCAGCCATGATATACATACCGCTTTCTAATTTATACGGTTCTTGGACAAAGCCTCCGTGATCGCTGTGAAAGTGTGTGATTACGAAAATTGCCGAAGATAGACGAAAATCCGATCGCTTTACCCGAAGTGGATTACGCTCCAGCTGCATCTAGTTAATCTCAACAAGCTCACCATCATGGCTTGCATTCTTCTTGTGGCAGTTGCCATGATACTTAACATGCCGTTCAATTTTTGTAACGGCTAACAGTTTGCCAGAGGATCTCTCATTTTTATAAGGCAAACAGCCATTTTGAATCAGCCATAAAAATATATCAACTGCGATTTTAAATCCGTCGCGACCTCAAAACAAATTTCCTCAGCTTCCTTTATCGAAGCACGAAAACGGAAAATAAATTGACGTTAAATCATCAATGAACAAAATCCTAAATAACATGTTATTAGGACTCAACATAATCTCAGCGCTTTCTCCTTATTCTTTTAAGTCTTTTTGACAATAACTTCATTTTCTTCCCGCTCGTCAAGAAAATGAAGGGAAAAAAATTCAACAAGTGATTGGGAAAAAGAAAATTCGGTTACGAAATTCAGAAAAAATACCGAAGGTAAAAAACAAAATTCGTCGATAAAGTTCAACTTACCGGGTTAACATTTTCTGCTCGAATTGTCAACCATATTTTTTTTTTCTTTTCTTGAACTTTTACTGTATTTTTTCGGGAAGTTTTGGGGAAAAAGCAATAAATTGAAGCCCTACTGCTTTTCGCTTCTAATGGCCAAAGGGATAAGAAAACGATTTTATGGAACTTATTGCGACAAAACCAAACAACACTCGACGATTTTGAAATAATTTCTAACAAAAACTTGATATACTGATTGAATTTCTCTTTTCTAGACTTGAGGGCGTGACTTACAAGAGACTTTATAAAGAAAATAATGAATCATCAAAAGTCGAATAACTTTTTATATCGTACTTAAATTTAACCGACATCTCAGAAGCCTAAACTTGTATTCGTCACGGAAAGTCTTTTCGTTTTTCTTTTCCCGACGACTTTTTTTTTTCATCCCATCTAATCGAACACTTCGATAATCACATCGATTAAAACTCGAGACCCGGAAAGAACCTTTTTTTTTTCCTTTTTGTCAGTAGCAATTTTGACGGTTCGCCACTTTCTTTTGTTATTTTCCTTTTAATACATCTATTAAGAATCTTGAGGGCGATCGTGTGGTAAAGAGTGTCACGTTTGATGATGATTCTATCTGTAAAGATAACTTTCAATTAATCGATTCGACGGTTTCCACGTGTCTTCCATCCGCGGCTTTTCGTAAAAGGTTTTCTCCTCTCGTGTGTATTTTAGCTCGGTGAATTTTACTGACGATATTTTTAATAATGTTGATAAAGGCAATTACATATGTCAGAAACACTGTTACATACTAAAACTGAGCTGCGAGTGCGAATAAATATTCGAAAATGAAAAAAAGAAGAGGAAATTAATTTAACGGAGTGAGTGGATGTGAAAGAGACAAAAGAGATTCACAGAAGAAGAAACAAAAAAAAATATTAATGAAGAGGATCACCGGGTGATGGAAATTGTAAAAACGGTCATCCAAGCATTTTTGATTTTAATAGTAGTTATTTTATTTTTTGATTTTATAGAATCGAAAGTGAGGAATTTGTCGTGTAACTGTCTTTATAAAAATTATTCAAGGGAAGAATCGAGCCCGCATTATTGTCCCATCAGTACTACTATCTCAAACCTGGATGCTAATTGGTTTGAATATTGCAAAGGGAATAATAAATCATGTGAAATTAGAGCGGTTGTTATTCTTCCAAAAAATGCGAGGTAAGTTCCTTAAAAATATTTTTTTAAAAACGGTGTGTTTTTGAATATGATTTTTTTACCTTGAGAGCTTAAGTTGATTATAGAAAAATTGATTTTATAATTGGGATGTAAAAAGTTTGGTTGAAGTGATTTCGTCAGATGGGGCTGGGCAAAAAATTTAATTAGAATGAAGTCCGTTTGGTAAATGTCAGCCTTAAAGTTGATCGTGCTGCGTATGCCTCTCCTTTTCCCCTCCTGAATATTTAAAAATGTTTTTGTGTTTGGGGAAAAGGTTTTCATTTTTTTTATGAAAACCCTAGTGATGGACAGCGGTTACATTTCACGTGTTCCGTACACCAGCTAACCTAAACTTACTGCATTATTTCTCCTCAAAGCAGTACAGGACTTGGTTGAGGCAAAAGTGTTTTTTATCGGTCAGGAAACTTACATACTTATCCGGCGTTACAAGGCTTGAAGCCTTATTGCCGCAACACAGAGTTTCCGCGATTCAGACCTATCCTCGGCCGCCCCCACACTACCTGCATCCCGTGCGACTGTATCCTTCCACCTCCCAGCCGCGGCCTTCCCAATGGCCTAGGACTCGTTGGACGACCATCCAGCACCTTCCTGATAGTCCTCGTCGACGGCGCGCGTGCTACATGTCCCGCCCACCGCAGCCTTTTTGACTTTACCTCGCTTGTAATAAAAAGCTGGTCGGTGAGCCTCCGGATCTCCTCATTAGTCTTAACACGGACGCGTCAGGTAATAGGATCTACATTGGGTCCTAGAATCCTCCTCTCCACCATGTTCTCGAAGGACCGCAGCCGCTCCTGGGTTCGGACCTTTAAAGTCTAGATCTCGCAACCGTACAGGACAGCGGGGCGTAGGTGGGAGTTCCTGTGGGGCCTGGGTCCATTCCTAGACACAGGCCTCCATGCTGTGCGGTCCTCTGCTTTTCGGAGCCGATCTCTCCCTCTAATCTTGATGACGTCCTCTTATCACCTCTTCTGCGGTCGCTCCCTGATTCTTGCCGATTACTTTGGTCTCCATTGCGTTAATTTTTTGGTCTTCCTTTCCTGATCTTGTCTCGCAACTTGTTTAGCCCACCCTAACTTCACCTCATCGATGCGGTCTACAGCTTGTTGACCAATTAATCAGAACATTTTAAGTAATCAGGCTCGAAAAGCATACGTGCAACAATGCAACATGTCCACCTCATCAAGCTTTCGTGATTTAACCGCATTCGTAATTAACGATTCGAACTCTCGAATCTCTAACGACTTCAATTTAAACTTTTGTAAATACTCAAAAACTCTCCATATGCAATGTAGCTTTCCTCCAAAAAAATGTGAAAAGCTCTCGCTGTTGTTTTATTTACAAGTATCCTTCTTGCACTTCAAATTAAGCGAGGAAAAAATGAAGGTCAGCACAGCGTTTGCAATCCTGCTCCAGTGTCTGTCACACGTGCATTTAAAAAATTGTTTTTATTTTGTAAAATTCAGTGTGAAGTTCGGTTTACCCCAGTTTAATCCACATTCGAGGAACCGTTTCGCTGACTAAAGGAAAAATTCATTAAATGAAAACCTGCGTCCGGTTTAATCAGTCTCTTTCACTCTCGGTGGAATCGGCTGACCGTTCACTAATGGATGCAAAACAAACTGCATTGCGGATGTTCATTAGCCAAATATCGTCAAAAGTATTACATTTACCTTTAATTATTTTAAGTGAATTGTCTTTTGGAGTTACTGACTTAAATACACTATTCCTCAGTGATTCACTTCGATAGTTGTCGACCCGAACCGTGTCTCAATTTCAAGTTTTCTTCTTTTTTTGCAAAATTTCCAACGCTGAAAAAATCAAGAACGAATAAGTTTCACTTTTAACTAACTTGCAATCGCGACTTCTCGGAAAAATCTCATATCTAAAACCATTTACAATGTCCCTATAACCATAACCACACCGAAAAGATTACCAATTGAGAAACTATCGATGTTCGTTATCGAGGTCTATTTTCATGATTTGTTGTTTTAACTTTCGACTGTTTATTAAACGAGCTTTAAAAGCTTGGCAAACCTCGATAATGGAATATCTCCACAACAACAAAAATCCGAGTTTTTTGTGCGATTTTAAATAGAAACGATTTATCATTTTTCCAGCTACGAGCCTGCACTGCCAAAAGTTCTTCCAGTACTCGAACTCGGAGTCGAAGAAGCAAAGGACAGAGGCATACTACCCCGAGAGCTTCGCTTTTCCTTCACGGACTACGACGATGAATGTAATAACGTTTACGGACAAATCAGCGCATTGGACGCATACGTGTCCGTCAAACCTCACGTCATATTCGGGCCTTCCTGCGAATACAGCGTCGGTGAGTATAATAAATAAATCTCCGAAAAAAAAAGTAATCAAAACCAAAAGTCAAGGATTTGTTGACAATCACAACAATTCGATACGACATCCTGACGAGTCTTAAATTTCATTCCCCAGCGGCTTCTTTATTTTTCGATATAAATTAAATCTAACAAATTCAATCGAAATATATATACGGTAGATTTTATCAGTGGCGTAAGAATATTTTCAGGAGTCGGGTCTGTAGTTTTTCAAAAGTATAGTCCAACCAAACTAGAGAGCCTGAAAGGGGAGAGTTGCCGACTAAATTCCTGCTTTTTGATTGGCTGTGACCAAATTTAAGTTAAGCACCGAGCAGCAGAGGACGTATAACGTCATTACCAATCAACGGAACTGAACTTCGAAGGAATGAACTTCCCCTATTAGTCTAGTCTAATAGTCTAATAGACCTAGTCACATCGCAACACATGTAATTGAGGCTCTGCCTTGTTTGTGTTTGTATCGATAAATAAATAAATAAATAAATAAATAAATAAATAGTCCCAAGCATCATTTAACCAGCATCCAAGGTGCGACCCACCCGACATCGTCGCCGGCTACTATCAGCTGATCATCACCTTTTCACATGCTAACGATCATGAACTTCGTTTAATGAATGTTCAACCGGAGGCCAAACAGATTGCTGACCATGTTAACATGATTCAACAATTCTTGCAAATCGCCGGCACTTGGCCGTATCGTCTGCGTACCGTAGGTTACCATTGACGATTATTCTGAGGTCGAATTCCTTCAGAGCTTCCGACAGGATCATCTCCGAATACAGATTGAAGAGAATAGAAGACAGCACGCACCCTTGCCAAACACCACGCCTAATATACTGTATATATACGGTATATATATACCGGTCTCTCCTTTCAGGCTGTGTAAACCAAGCTATTAGTGGTGTCGACAGAAGAACTAGCTAAAAGACTATTTGCTGCCCTCGCTTCGCTCGGGCATCAAATTCGTCTCAATTTGATATACCTCGCTTTCCACCCTTGCCATGTAAATAACTATAGCCAATCAGTTGAAGATTAATTGGTCTCAGATTAATCACAAACCAGCTTTGAAACGAATCGCAACCTCAATATTATAAGGTTTCATCTCCACTGCGGTGGTTCACACCGAGTTCGTATGTTTAGCTTATGGCGAGCAGGGGTCAACTTTGCAGTGTAGATGGAACCTCATAATACTGAGGTCGCTTTTTTGAGGTGGCTACTCTCTTCCACTAGGTACACTCTATGGGCTACTTAAAATGGACTAAAAAAGCGCAGAATATTATTCAGGAACCTTCCCAATTTTAATTTCTACCTATCCTAAGGCATTCATTTTTTTTTTTAAATCTAATAAAATTATTAAAATTCGAAGAATCCCTCTTAAAAACGGTTTTAATGATAAATCTACTTTCATCTGAAAAGTATTTGCATTTGGCATCATTAAAATATTTTTGTACCAACAATCCTGTTAGCATCAGTACAAAAAAATGAAACATCGACCGCAAGAAAAGTTAATAAGGAAAAAGGTCAACAAAGAAGCGTTCCCAGCATTTATTTATAGACGTTATCTTTTAAAACGTATGAGGTGATAAAAAACGTTTTTCTGATGCCGATTAGATAGTTGATATCAGGTAATGGTGCTCTTATCAATGAATCTTGTATGCTTAGCGAAATGCTTCTTCCAGCTTTCCGGTTTGCGTACCTATGGCGTGGCAGGTAGTGACTAATGCGAATAAAAGACATTCACAGGAAATTGATTTACGGCATTGTTGTCTTTTATCCCGTTACACAAAAAAAAAGTAGTAAAGGGCTCGCGGTTGGGTATTTCCAAAAGGGTATTTCACGCGGCTTCAATTAATACAGCCGACTAGGGTTGAAATATTGTTTTTTGACCTTGCCCGAGCCGTATTTATACTTTTTGTTCATCACGTCATTAAGCACGAGTAAAATTAGTCCGCCCTCAAGGATTCTTCGTATATCTGATAAACACCATAGGAAAATACTTGGCGATTTTGTAACTTCCTAATGCACGTCGGAGTTCATTTGTGTTACAGGGAATAATTAGGTTAAAAAGCCGAAGAATCCTTAATTGTTGAAGAACGAAATTCGATATTTCTAGATTTAACATGGGATTAGTATTTTCCAAATTAGCTCATCTCAATTTTCCCACGTTTATCGTGGAAATCCCGTACAATTTTAGGGGATTATAACGGATACTGACGTTTGGTCGGGTGCATCATGTAAAGTAAAACGAGATTGTTTTCAGCTTTAAACGTTAAATCGAATAGACGTTAGAGTGTAAATTACATTTTTTTTTCATGAAGCACAATGGCGCAATAACTTTCCCAGCAGCGTTGTCAGGAAAATAATTATAACGGCGGCGTTGGCGTCGGCATTTGACAAAAAATATTGACACGTTTACTTTTCCTCTTTGGTTTTTCTTCTTTTTCTCTATATCTGTCTCTACCAGCGGCAATTCCCTACAGCTCCTCGAAATTTAAATGAATGACATTAATTAAAATAAAATAAAAAACATAAAAAAACAATAAAAAAAATAAAAACAATAAATAAAAATAAAAAATAAAAACAATAAATAAAAATAAAAAATAAAAAAAATAAAAAAAAACAATAAATAAAAAAAAACAATAAATAAAAATAAAAAATAAAAAAAATAAAATATATAAAAAAAATAAAAAAAAATATATAATCTTCCATGATATTTTCACTCAGAAAAAAACCGGCTAACACATCGAACCAGACGACTCTAAACACGAAAGTCCTCTAGAACGTAACCCTGCTGGCGAATAAATTGATGAAGATAGCTTCACGCACTTAGCTGTCTTCTTAATTCTCATTTTGTTAATGAATTTGGCGAAACAAGTGATCCATCATTGAAAACTGATAAACACTTTGCGAGATATCAAAATAGATTTATTTTCGAGTGATGGGTATTCTATCAAGGTCGAATAAGATATCAGGAATCACGGATTTATTTCACCGTTTATTCCTTGTAGCTTATAAAATTCTTTCAATAAAAAAAAAATCGCTTTCGCTATAAAGAAAAAATTTCTGGGGGGAAAAAAAAGGAAAAGAAGAAAAACCTTCCACGTATAATTTCTTTCCTACATACCTTTCCGCATTTGAACAAGGACGTTCTTTTATTTTTTTTTTATATCGTCTTTACATCCGTCCCATTTTCATTCCGTTCGCGTTTCCGGTTTACAAGAACAGCAAATAAGTCAAATGAATTTGTAAAAGGGAATATCAAAAAAAAAAAAAACGTGAGACTGCCATTATGAAAAGCTTCCCTGATGAAAACTTTTCCAACCGCTGTTGAGGTTTTTATTTTCTTTCACAGACAGAAAAAAAATTAACAACGAATTACTTGCTTGTTTGAAAATTCTATTTCCCGATCTCTGTATGTTTACTTCCTTTTTCAAAACGTCGAAGCGAATATCCAACCGTCACTTCCAGATTTTTTTTGGGTGACGAATATTAATTCTTTTATATGTCTTGAAAGTTTTACGAAAAAAAAAATATTAGTACGATTATATATCTGTGCCTCAGAGCTAGAACGTCGAATTTGAAAATCTCAAAATGGCGATTTTTCGTGTTTACCTTATGAAAATCGGCCATCTTGGGGTTTTCGAATTCGACGTTCTAACTCTGAGGTACAGATATGCAAATGGAATTTGTTTGACGTCAAAATGGACAATATATTATATAGAAGATTTTTATGCACATTAATTTTTTTCCCAATATACCGTAGCCGAGGTTTTTGTTTGCAGACAGCAAAAAGGATTGGGTTTCGCTTCCTTTATTTTTAGGGCGGTCGTTACACAAGGATAACGCTTTTTTAATGATACTTATTCTCTTAAAAAGTTGGAATGGTTTTTTATGAACCAGAACCGTATTAGGGGTCTTTCCCAAAAAGAATTTTATACTTATTTTCTACTAGATCGAAATTATTGTTCAAAATTTTAATGCTCCACAACAAGTTAACACGTATGATTGTGGAGCACATGTTCTCTGTAACCTATTTCAAAGAATTGGTCATTTCAGAATATTTCAATCACTAAATACTTTTTCTATCGAGTCTAACAACCCTATGAAAATTCGTAATCTGATTCTTGATTTCATAGTTAGAAATAATAGACTAAACTGATTTAATAGCGAAGCTAGGAATTTTTTCTGGAGGATTATGCCAAGAGGAGATAGGTAGAGCCCTGACAAAACAGGATTCACGTTTGCTTGAAAAGAGAAAACCATATGGCGGTCGATAAAAAGATCGGGAAACCTGATTACAGAGAAAACGATGAGCTTTAAACTTGCTAAGTTTTCCGAAGTCAAAGAGAATTTACCGACCAAAAATATCATCTAACAAAAAAGTATAGATAAGTTCTATTGACTCAATAAGAATATTAAGTCTCGCCTGCGGTTTTCGAAGAATCGATTTAATTTTTTTTATAATCAATATCAAGGCTGCTAATCTGATTAAATTTTAGTCGGAATCAGCTACAAGCTGCTGAAAAAAAATCGGAATTAATGCAATCGGACGCCCAACATAATTGGGCCAAACAGCCCAAAATAATTGAAACAGACAACGATATTTAATAAATTGCAACCCATCCTGATGATCGTCGATGTCAAAATTCACAAACCTTCAAACAAACTATTGACGGAAATTATTAATAATGATTACATCCGGAACCAACATTATGGTTTTAGGATTCTTGAAACTGTAGTTAATCATTAAAGATTTTCCCAGAGGTCTACAGCCTGGAAAGAAAATTTTCTAAGAAACAAAAATGATTCATAATGAATGGCATTTTCAAAGTGTATCACTCAAAGCCTAAAGAATTCTAAAAACAAAAATTAATAATCGAATCTTTAAGAGCGGAAAATTTTTATCTGAAAGCAACCGTACTGAGAATCTTTATGTTTCTTTTTGAAAAAAAAAAATCTTTTAATCTTTTACAAATATTTTGTTTCGTTTTTAATTCAAAATTCAATATTAAATATTGTATTAGCTCGTCAAAATTATACTTCGCCAAAGGGCATTAAAAGCTAGTACCGTTTAAAACTACTCCCCGACTTATTTACATAAGAAAAGTAAAGCTTTGCGAAATCGTAATTGATCAACTTTTCATCAAACTAATATCAGAAATTATTACTCGAGAGGTCATGTAAAAGCGCCCGCGGAGAAGGGAAAAGAGTAGAATATTATCGAAGGGTGTGTTCGAAATGAATGAAGTGGGAAGCGGGAAACCCATTAGCGAATTGTCTTTTGATATTTATTTTTATTTTCTTTTTTTTTTCAGCTGCGGTAGCCAGGATGGTTAAATTTTGGAATACTCCCCTTCTCACGATCGGAGCGTTGACTTTCGACTTCCTCAAAGATAAAACAAAATGCAAAAATGAATTTTATTTACTTGTCAGGACGTCCGTTCTTGATTTCAAAGGCATGAGCGAATTCATTTTGAAAATATTAAACAGGTAAGAGGATTTCAATATTTGAATGAGGATTAAACATTTGCGGTTTTCCCAAAGGGACGAAAACGTCAAATGTCTTTTGGGGGGGGAAAGAGTCGAAGAGACGAAGAAAAGGATCATTTTCCTATGACAGACGTCGTTTGAGGTTAGGTATCCATTAATCATGAAAGACAAACTGATTAAACAAGACGAGAATGGTAATTTATCATTTTTTTGATGACGCCTGCAGCGTCACCGACATCATCACATCTTCACTTCTTCCGTTTTTAATGTTAATTTTAACGCAATTCATCAAGCATAATAGTTTTAGTATTATTTTTGTAAGGAATGGAAAAAACGGAAATTTCAGAGACGGTTTCACAGTTATAAGGAGATAAAGAAAGAATAATGAAAGATTTCTTTTCTCGCTGGAGAAATAACAGAATAAATTTCGAGGAACATGTCTGAAAAATAATGGCGGGGTAGTAAGTAATATTGCCGCAACGTTGGCATTATCGCGGTAACATTGCGCAAACATTGTAGGAGTACAGGACCAGGCCACAGCTCATCTTTTTTTATGCTATTGAGTTGTCTATTTTTTTCTCATTTTCGAAAATTTTGGGTCGCCATCTTTTGAAAATCTTTAAAAAATCTTTCGAATATCCTGGACCCAACATATGACCAACGAGGAGGTCTTGCGTAGGTTGCACAAAGATGGTGAACTACTTGTGACCATAAAGCGCAGGAAGTTGGAGTATCTTGGGCATATGTTGCGGGGACCAAAGTACAGGCTGCTGCGGATCATCATGCAGAGCAAGGTCGAGGGTAAAAGAAGACTTAGTTGTAAGAATCTCTCCTGCTTGCGGAATATCCGGAATCGGACTGGATTAACCGTAGAGGCAGTGGCGTAACAATATTTTCGGGGCCCCCGCAGACTCAATAAGTGGGGCCCCCGTTAAAGATTTAAAAAATTTCCTGGGGGTCCCCATGAAGAATGAATTATGCCGGGGGCCCCCCCACAAGAGGGAACTAGCGGGCCCGGTTGTTACGCCACTGCGTAGAGGAGCCGTGGCATGGCCGCCGATAGTAAAAGATTTAAGGAGCTCGTCTGATCGATCGCCTAAGCTCGTGTGCGAGCAGGGCACCCAAAGAAGAAGAAGATATCTTTTGAAAAAAATATGAACTAATTCTTTGAAAGTCCTCCATTCAAGACAGGTCCTTAGGAAAACTTCCCCACCAGACAAGTTCGAGTGCCTTCCTTCCCCCTTCCAACACTTTTTCAAAAAAACTTAAAACGCTAAAATTTAAAAAAAAAATAAGTAAAAAACAGGAGATAGTATCTTCTCTTCTTCTTCAGCCTTTCTGTATCCATTCTTGGCCACAGGCTTCCCTTAACCTTTTCCTCCGCTCATCGAAAGCAACCTTTCTCTGGCATTTGAATCATGTCCGTAAGCCACGTTTTTGGTCTTCATTGCTAGTAATCGCGGCCTCCATTGTGTTAAGTGCCACCGCCCCCCGATTTTTGTGTTGCGTGGACTCATTGGCACCCATTGCCAGTTCAGCTCATCAGCACATCCTTACGGAAGCTTGGAAGCGCCACCTTTGGGGGGAAAAAAAGAGGAAAAAAATTTTCCATGTAACGGTATTTATACGATAAACTGCGATTTCTTTCAAACCACACACAAAAAATTCTGGGGGGTGAACGGATTTTTTTTTTTTTTTTTTTTTTAATCTTAAATTAAAGAATAATAAAAATGAAAAATTTCTTTACCCACAAACTCCGGACGTGGGAGAAATCTTATATTTTTACTATTCCAACCCACAAAAAAGTCTGGGGGAAGAATTAAAATTTTAACTTGTCTTATTATACGAACCGTAATGGCGTAATGGATGAAGTACTCCGGAGCGCCGTTAGATGGCAGTAAGTTCGAGTCTATCGCTTTTGTCATATAGCAAGAAATTTGTCGCGACTTAGCAAAATGAATGATAGCAAATAGAATGAAAATGGCCGCGCCGAAAACCCGAGTGCATGGTCGTAAAGGTCGCGAAACTTGATTCTATATCGCGGTAAAATGGCGATCTCATTTTGAAGCATAAACTTTAGTTCCAATTCCTACCACTAAAGCGTAATCGCATGATGACCAGCCAATGAGAGGCGTTCGATAATTTCAAATTCAGAGCCATTAATATGGCCGTTCAATCTCCAAACTCTCATTGGTGGGTCGTCATGCACTTACGCTCCTAGGTGAGTCCATGCACTAAACAATCTGCTTCAAAATCGTGTTTCCCTCTTCGACCCGAGTTTCGCGACCTTTACGACCATGCCCGAGTGGATGTGTCGGATTGTTTTGTGTTAAATTAATGGTTTAAAGTACGCAGGATTACTGCGTACTTTAAACCATTAATTTAACACAAAACAATCCGACACATCCACTCGGGTTTTCGGCGCGGCCATTTTCATTCTATTTGCTATCATTCATTTTGCTAAGTCGCGACAAATTTCTTGCTATATGACAAAAGCGATAGACTCGAACTTACTGCCATCTAACGGCGCTCCGGAGTACTTCATCCATTACGCCATTACGGTTCGTATAATAAGACAAGTTAAAATTTTAATTCTTCCCCCAGACTTTTTTGTGGGTTGGAATAGTAAAAATATAAGATTTCTCCCACGTCCGGAGTTTGTGGGTAAAGAAATTTTTCATTTTTATTATTCTTTAATTTAAGATTAAAAAAAAAAAAAAAAAAAAAATCCGTTCACCCCCCAGACTTTTTTGTGGGTTGGAATAGTAAAAATATAAGATTTCTCCCACGTCCGGAGTTTGTGGGTAAAGAAATTTTTCATTTTTATTATTCTTTAATTTAAGATTAAAAAAAAAAAAAAAAAAAAAAAATCCGTTCACCCCCCAGAATTTTTTGTGTGTGGTTTGAAAGAAATCGCAGTTTATCGTATAAATACCGTTACATGGAAAATTTTTTTCCTCTTTTTTTCCCCCAAAGGTGGCGCTTCCAAGCTTCCGTACATCCTACTCCGCTCGCATCTGCCCACAAATTTTTTAATTTCTGATCCGATCTTGCAGGCCTAAGTCCACAATCGATCTTTCCCTTGCTGTGAGCTGTTAGCGCTCACATTCTCCAGGAGGATTTAAAATCACATTTCAAAGTTTCTGGATTAATTTTAGAATCCAGAACTAAACTGGAAAATCATTCCGTTCCATTTCCTGTGCTCAAAAAGATGCTAGATTTTAACTTTGCAGTGAATGGATAGTGCAAACCTCCATAGAGGAATAGAACAAACAAAAAATGCGTGGTGTCTTATTAAAGGTCACCAGTAATAACAAGAGCATGTCTCTCTTTTTTTTACTTCAACCGATCCCATAAATATTATAAGGAAAAAAATAAAAATAAAGCGCAGAATATTGTGCCTCTTAAAAAACTCGTTTCATTAAAACTTTTCCGGGAACTTCCTCTCAATATAAAAAGATTCCTCTTTTTGAAAAAAAAAATCTTAAAAGCTGCTGAAAAGGCTCATTTTTCTCTGCTTATTGCCAGGTGGGAAAACAAGTGCCATTAACAACAGAGTGAAATTAAGAACCTTGAAAGTCAATATTTTTCATTTTCTTATAGATACGGATGGCGGAAAGCTTTACTCGTTTACGAGAAAGATGGTTACACAAAATTATCCGGTATGAAAACTTGCAAACTCATGATGGAAACACTAGTGGAAACGTTTAAGAATTCAAGCATTAATTACGGAGCGCTCGACCTGGAAAACGTTAAAGAAGGGGAGCTCAAAGAGGATTTGGCCAAAGACTTGCAGTCAGAATATAGCAGTAAGTTTTTTTTAAATTTAATATTAATTTATAAAAAAGCGAGGAAAAACCAAAACTGTTTCGAAATTATCATTTCCCGCGTAAACGGCACGTGTATTTAGCGAGAGCGCTCTAGCGGACGCGTCCAGTAACTAACTAAGTTCATGGACTATCGCACAGATGGCATCTCCGTTTCGTTTCTCATTCGTATTATTTCACTTCGATATTTTTTTAACAAACTTCATTTTATTTTTCCGCCGATCTTTTGAAAAGTCGATTTTCAGCTCTCCGATTTTCGAAATTGATTCTAAAGTTTCAAACTCCGTCACAAAATTCTATAGGTGAAAGGAGCCAAGTCATCATGAGTACAAAGAAAAGCGAACGGATCGCTTAAATTGAAATCCTAATTCCATTGAGTCAAGAATGCTAATGAAATAGATTCTGGATTTCGAGGGAAAAAGGGGGGAATTCAAGTACCGGCCATTATTTGTCTGACAAACAATAGCAAAATGTGTCGAGCCTTTATCTTATTTCTAACCTTTTCCCTTCTTCATTCTGAGCTGTTTAACCTCGACATACACTCTTCTAAATTAAAAAGACCGATACTACCGACCCCAAAGGGTTTCCTAACTAAAACGTTTCCTTTTCCACATCCTTTTTTTTTTTTGTCTTACTAAAACGAAGAGGTTTCGAAGTAGTGTCAAGTTCGAAGGTTGAGAACTTTAAACGTTCACTTTGACCTTATCTTTTTTTTTTTTAAACTGGGATCCGTTAAATCCGCCTCTGCCCTCGTTTTCTTTATTTTCTCTCTCACCGGTTTTTTTTCCTCTCATTCTCGCATCTGATTATTTAATGATACGGGTTCGAAAATGTTGGCATCAATTTTCATCCAAAAAAAAAGAACAATGAAATACCGGTAAAAGTATCCTGCCCTGTTCAGTGAGTTTTAATTAACTTTTTATAACGAGTCAAATAGTTTCTGTAGTTAGAGTCGCTTTAGTACGAGGAAATCACTGCTGGAAATTTTTTTTATAACTATAAAGAAAGGGCGATATATTTGATTTTACCTTTACGGTGAAAACTATAAAACTACAATGTTTTTTATTTATTGTGTCAGACGTATACTTTCTTTTATAAGACACATTCAGTTTGAATTTTTATTTTGCGGAAACATAAATGAGAAAACTAGGGTTTCTTAGTCTGGCTTTGCTAGTTTCATTTGGGATGCTTCGAATTTTATGCTCGCATCAGTGGCGTAGCAATGTTAGGAGAGGCCCCCCCGCAAAAGGTTTACTTGAGGGCCCTTCCTCAATTTTTTACAGTTTTTTATCTAGTATAAAATTATTTTCCTGCTGAACGACCGGGGGCCCCCTTGACCACGGGGCCCCCCCGCGACTGCGGGGGTTGCGGGTGTGGTTGCTACGCCACTGGCTCGCATGATGCAGGTGATCGATATACGCGACATTCGTTTGTCAAAAATTACACTCACTTACTCGCGGCTCTACAGGGTACAAAAGCCCCATTCTGGCAGGTGTCCCAATCAGGGATCTCGAGACTATCCTCACATGGTCCTCCCAGCAAAGACGCGATCTTCAAAGAGTTCTAGAGCTAGTCAGGCGTTAATTCAGAACCTGCCGAATCCTCCTCATCGCGGGTGCCTAAGCTACATGTCCCGCCCACTGAAGTCTGCGAGCCTTGATCACGACTGCTAACGGCCTATTCATTAGATCGTATTTTGGGCGTCTTAAAATTCACTTCAATGAGGAGATCCAAAGGCTCACTGAACAGCTGTTGATTACTAATGTGATTAAAAATGTTTTGGTTCATTTTAAGGAAATCTAAATAATTGTTTGCCACTACACAAGAAAAATATCCTCAGGCACGGGTTGGCCCATAGGGCTCCAGGGGCCCTAGGTGGGTCATTCGAAAACGCCGTTATACTCTTGCAGTTTTTATAAAATCGGACTAAAAAATTTGATTTAGCAGATTTAATTTTTTTGTCCATAATTTTTGTGGATTTTTTTCTGAATAAAAATTAAAAACTAAGCGGGACCGGCGTATTTTTCACAAAAGAATGCAAGAACTTTTCAAAATTTCAGTTTTACGATAAAAAAAATTTACGATAAAAAAGAGGCCAGGAAGCCTCTTGGTCTCTTTTTGTTGGCTTTTTTTGCGAGCCGGTCATTTGGCATCCTCTCGACGTGCTTATTCTATTCCTTACGTTTTGTTCGAACGAAGCGACGGACCTCTTCTATCTTTACGGAGTCCCGAAGATCTACGTTCCTTATTCTATCCCGAAGCGTCTTATTCTGCATCAGTAGAAATGAAAGTTGTTCGGATGATGCAGAAATATTTTCTGTGAATAATTAAAAACAGCTCTAATCATGGTTCTGTAATCTAAAGTTCGTCCTGAAACTCGCCTTCTTCTTCTTGTAGATTTTTTGATTTCAGCTGTGTTGCCACTTGCCATTAGCCACGCATTAGTTTAGTAGTCACCTTAGAGCGCCGCCTCTGTTATTTTTAACCTTGCACTCTATCCAGTCCGTGCCTTGACATCCCCGTGCTTTTAAGTAAAAAGAATTACTCAAAAAAAACTCCAGACAAGGTATGTTTAAATTTCACTAAAGAAATTATGAACGCGAAAAAATTTTATTATTCTATTTTAAAGCCTTAGAGCTATTTTATCGATCGCAACCAAAATCGCTATTCGGCGGAGTCGGTTGCACAACTATTAATTTAAAACTTAATCAAGGTTTTAAATAATTATATAGTTTCCAACACTGCATAACTAATATTCAAAATAAATAAATCTGGTTCTTAAACGATGAAAGGTGGAACCTCGTCGATTGAGTTATACGTACCTCGGCCCAATCAATCGATATCGGAGAAAATTATTATTATTATTACCATAAAAAATTAACGCACGTGCCTGGGTTAACTATTTTTTATTTTTAGCCGTTTTCATCGACTCGAAAACGCCTACCCATATCGTACACGCATCCTTCATTACAATGATGAAATTCAACGATGTCATTGTTTCTTACGTTAATTAGCCTAAACTAGACGAGACTGCTTTTAAAATAAAAAAAAAAATCCGACCGTAAAAATAGTTTCTACTTTTGAATTGAAATTCTCCGCCTCTTGCATACCCGTAATTAAACTTTCAAGATGGCGAATTAAGCGATTTTTAGATGGACCACACATAACTAACAACCTCGGGCATTTTCACTAAGCTCCTTACACTATTACTTTTAATATACGTTTTATACATGTTATCATTACCGAGCGATTTCGGAGGTTGGGATTTTGACCTTTTCGAGAGATAGGGAATATCTGCTTAACGTCAGATCAAGAAAGTTTATTTTCAAAGTCGGAAGCGGGCTAAAAGGTCCGCTTACCTCGTTCCCACTCGACGCCTAAAGGGTTTTTCCAAGAATGAAATCGACGAGTGCTACGGTGGGAAAACTGAAGCTGAAGTTCGAAAGCGAAGCCGCAGCTTCCGGTCACGGTTTTTTTTTTCCGTGCTATTTTCTCCCGGATGAATAAACGGTTTTTGTTTGCTGGTAATATAAATAAGGGGGGACGCAGTCGTTCATAATAAATTTGATTGCAGTCGGTCGGTTTACAATTTTGAATATGAAGTCAAAATCCCGAAAAAGTTGAAATCCAAGATGGTGGAAAGGAATTTTTCCAAGACACCCTAAATTTTTTGCGCCTCTCTACACTTCAGTTTATAATAAATTAATGAAAATTCATAAAGATACATCAATTTTGTTGAGTTTTTCGAAAGATTGGCTCTCCAAAATGCAGTTGTGCTACCCGCAGTACATAAAAATTGGTACACTGCATAATTATTTAAAAATTTTGAAATTATATGCTCGAACTTAAATTCATCAGCCCTAAAAAGCTCTTACCTTGATCTAAAAATAAATTATTTCAATAATCATTTTACATGATAATCGGCAAAGTATATGCACATATGTATTGCATGTTGCATATACATGATTCAGGTTTTTCCATATTTCCGCAAACTAACTTGACCTAGCGCTTCACTGTAAGGTTGTTGGTCATTTAAAATAAAATCTGAGCATAATATAAAAATTATTAGTTAGAGACCTTAAGTTTTGTCTTTTGATCCGCCGACTCAGATCCTTAAGAGCAAGACCTCCTGGGTCTCATTAGACTCAAATTTCCTTTTTATCACCTTTTAGTGATGAAAGGTCAGATAAAATCTCAAGACCACAGAAAGGTAAGTTTAAAAAAAAAAATTCACAGCGGAATCTATCCCCGTTTTAATTGATTTTCAATCCCTCCGATGTGGTCGATCATCTCGACTTTAATCAAGGAAAGTCGATATGAAAAGTTTTTAATTTTCGAAGATCGAAGGATTTATGTTGAAAATGAAAAGGGCCTTCGGGCATTAAAAATAATTTTTATTAGGCCGAACGATTTTACAATGGGGTGAAAGTTGACCTTAATAACCTTTCGGCGATTTAATTATCTACCGGATATTAAATATTGCAGGAGATATAACTAATTCTAATATGATACCCGAGCTGATTTTAAGGCTTTATAAAGTGATCAAAAATTTTTCAAAAAAATGATCTTGTCCTTAAATAGATAAAAAAAAAGTAGGCGGTTGAACTTTGAGGATGAAATATACAAAATATCATTTAAAAACATGAAGGAGAAATGTAAAACTCACAAATAATTTTCCAAGGACGGCGCCAAGGGGGGGGGGGGGGGGGAGTTGGAAAAAAGTAGGTCCACCTTGGCCCCATTATTTTCTGGCGCCGTCACTGTGATTTTAAGAAGCAAAAACAAAAAATGAAAAATTTGAAAATGGAAAATGAAAAATTTGAAAACGAAAAATGAAAAATTTGAAAATGAAAAATGAAAATTTGAAAACAAAAACTAGATTTGGTAAAACCGAATTTTCTACCTGTTAAAAACTTCGACCATCTTTGAAAACTAAGTAGTCATAGTAACAGAATTTCTTAGAATAAATAATCATGGCTACAAGAAGTTCTTTAGCAACCGTTGCTTTGAAGGCAACAATAATAAGAAAATAAAACTAAAATATAGCAGATATATTTTTTTTAAAGAATAAAAATTGAAAATAAAAACGAATCAGCTCATTTTTCACAAAAAAATGCGACAAATTTTTGAAATTTTAGTTTTTGAGTACAAAAATTTTTTACTCGCACTCTAAGAAGACGGGGTTCTTCTGGAGTAGTTAATACTTCACTCTGTCTTCTTAGAATGTAATCCAAATTTTGTTCTATAAAAACAGCTTTAAGTTTTATTGTCACCTTAGAGCGCCGCTTCTGATATTTTTACCCGCGCCCCTCGAGTGCCAGTCCGCGCCTTAAAAAAATAATAATTTTGAAAAATAAAAATAAGAAAAAAGCCCTTAAGACATTCTTCGTCAAGGTAATACCTCCTTGACAGGTAAAGAATCAAAGAAAAACTTCATCCGAAATTGAAACCATTTTTCATTTTATGTTATTGATCTTTCAAACATTACTTTTTCAAAGCGCGTTAAAAAACGCTTTTAAACACACCACTAAAATCCAAACGACCCCGAGAGATGAATTCCCCCCCATTTGCAACTAAAAAAGACGTTATCACTGTTGCATAGATGATAAAAAATGATAAGAATGAAAGAATGAACAGCTGGAACCAGAGAGATGGTAGTTCATTGATAATTAAAGATCGCGCATGCGCTATTTAAGATCTCGGGCGTCTGCTTCTTGCCGTGTGGAATCGCGGTCCACGCTTTTTAGTTGCCAAACGGGTCTCGAACGCGAAAATCCTCGTCGACGATTCTCTTTTCGTATTAGCGTCCGAGCGTGTTTTTCCCCGCGAACTTCTCAAAATTTTTCCCCCCTTGTGAATTTTCTTTAGTGATTTATTTATTAAACAATCATTAAATACTAAAAAGGTAAAAAATTCGAAAAATGATTCGTTTGGAACCGGAAAAATATGAGAGTTTCAATTTTTTCTTTTCTGTATTTTTTACCCCCGGAGACGATAAGTCAAGCAATCTAAAAAGTTAATACACGGTGGTCGTAAAAAGCAGATTTCATTTGAGGCAAGGAAAAAAAAATAAAAGCGCGAAAAGAAGAAAAGAAATGAGGTGAATAAAAACTCGGCTCACATACACTTTATACCAAGTTTTAAATCCAATTTATTGATCAAAAAATAAAAAAAAATGCTATGAAATTAACGGACCGTTACGTTCACATCATGCGCATTTTATAGATAAACCGTTTTTTGTGCTTTTTTTTAAAAAATTGTTGTAAAATTGCAACCCATCTCGATTAAACATGTTTCGACCGGTCGAAAAATAACGATCAACAGTTTGAAAAAAAAATAAAAGAGAGTTTTTTAGTTTGGATTTTCTCATCCATTTAATGTCACTTGTCATGCTTTAATACCCGCATGATTCCTAGGTAAATAAAGATATCTTTCAAAAAAAAAAAAAACCAATGAGATATTGAAAGATAATAAGTAAAGGATTTTTGTCTTTGACATAATCTCTCAAGGTCTAAGAGATGATCTCGCAGTTTTAACTTGCAAATTTTTTATTTTCGACAAGTGTGAAATTTTTGTTTTTTACCAAACTAACATATGCTAAATAATTTTTAAAGTCAAATAAGGAAATTCCATAAAAAAATTCGAAGCAATTTTCAAGTCGCTAATTTTTTGTCATTCTCTCCCTTTGAAACTTTTTTTTTTTTAAAGAAAAGAACGGGTTTTCCAATTTAAATCAACGCTCATATATTTCATTATTATCCTCTTTTTTCTGCTTTGTGGAGCGATCTTAATCTAAAATTTTTATTGTACAAGGTTTTGAATAAAAAAAAAAGATACAAATCGGAAAAAAAGTTGGGATGGAAAAAGGGGACAAAAATCTTGCAGCCAGGTTTCGTTTAAATCAAATATAATTTCTTTTCTTTCGAACAAACGGTCCCTTACCCAAGTAGGGCCCCAAAAATTTTCGAATCCCATTGCGAGTATTTTATCTCCTAATTAGCCAATTCAAATTTTAGCTATCCGCATCCGAAAAAAAAACCAGGTAAAAATTCTAAACCTTGCCAATTCTTCAACACCTTTCATTTTAAAAGTCTTTCATTTCCAAAAATTTTAAAAAGATACTTCACTCCTATCTTACTTAAACATTTTCAAGAGGATAAAAATTTAGACTTTTAAGCTGAGGATTATCAGTTGTAAAAAAATAAAATCGATATAGATATGTCGATTGCTTCGTAAAATTTTATAGCGATAAACAATTTCGCAAATTTTTAATTTCTTTTTTTTTTTTTTTTTTTTACTTGTGCTGAATAATTAAGTGAAAAAATTTGAATGCGTGCGTCTGTGTGTGCATGTGCATATTGAGTGTCGACCATTACATTACAAAATTGTTTTCTCTTGAGGATTAATTTTACTCATTTGGCGATATGCCTATCTTTTAGCATATATTAAGGGTCTTGATGAAATAAAGATGCCATAATATTTAGATGACTATAAGGTCGTCATCCTCAGCATCTTTTTTTTTTTTTTTAAATAATGCAAAAGTTTTTTCATAAAACTTTTTCCAGAAAAGTATAATGGATATACGATACCTATACAAAGTTGTATTTTCGAAATTTGAAAACGTCGATATTTATTTTATTTTTGTTGGGAGGGGCCCAAATAAGGTTATGGTAAGTTTATAAACATCAAATTTTTGAGAAAAGTTTGGTTTCTATAAATGACGTTAAGCAGGATTTTAGGGGGGAAAAAAATTGCAAGAGAAAAAAAACTTTTCCAATGTTTGTTCAAACTTGAAAACTTAATATTCTTTTATAGAGGATGTGATTTTAAAAGAGAGCAAGTCCGGAGCTAGTGAATTTTTCCTTTTGAATTTTTGGTTCAGGCAAAAATACGGCTCTTTTAAAAGCTTTTGTGATCAGATCATTATTATGTCCGGTAGGAATTCGTCGGTTTATGATTTCGCTACATTCATATCCCTGTAAGAAAGAAGCTTCTGAGAGTGTAAAAAGTTGGTTTTTGATTTTTTCATGCGAAACAAAAAAATGAAGCATTTTTTAATGTTTATAAAGTGATGCAAAAAAATTTGGAGAAAAATAGTAAATAGTTTGATATTCTAGTGAACTTTATTTTTCTGGGAAAAACAACACGTTTTATAGTTTTCCAAACAAAAACTTTTTGAAAATTCCTCAAGAAGTTTTGGTGAAGTGCTGGACATTGAGATCACCACGAAGTTTCATCTAATCGCGAAGTTTTACCTTGCCAAGGATGAAACATAAAAAAAATCCAGGATTTGATATTGTCCAAAGTAACTTTCTCCTTTTTGATCTAATTCAGCTACTGAGATTCAGGCATTGTAACTGCTGTAAGTCCCGCTACTGTAAATAAAGACTTAAGTGCAAGAAGGGCACTTTTTAATGTTTAGCTTATGGCGAATGTGCCCTTCTTGCATCTAACTCCACATAATGTTACTTATCGATTTGAAATCTACTGCCAAACTATTTCAGCCTTTTCGTGATTCTACTACATCAGACATTAAAACTCAAGGAGAAAAAAAAACAGAACAAAGGCAATCGGGGAGTGGCAACCGAAGCTTCGAGTTAGGTTATTTATTTGCAGAATTTCGCCAAGGGTTCCAACTAAACTAAATTCTCCCACTCGAAATATTCAAATCTTCCAAATATTTATTACAAATATATTGAGTGGAATTGATGAATAGACGTAAGCTTCTTCAACCAGCACACAGTTGTGTTGAAACGTAGAAGAATCGATTTCCGACTGTCGAATTCAGTTGACTAACAGGAACATTGACGGATTTATGAGAAAGCAAATTCCTATTATCGATACAATTATTCAGAAGTTTGAGGGTAAATTTCAACCCCGCGCTTTTCAAGTCTTAACATTTCAAAAGGTTTTAGGATAGTAATTCCGCGAGGCAGTTCCATATAGCCAAAAATTTTTCATTTTTCAAAAACTGTAAACATTTTTTATACCTTTCCTTTTGATTTACTTCCATCCCCAGATGCTTTCCCTATAAATAATAATAAAGTATCCCAATTTTACTTTTGACGTTGACGAATTTTCATAAATGACCTCCTGACCGCCTTTTTTTTGGAAATAATAAAATTCAAATCGAAAAAACGTAGCCGTGGCAATCAGAGTTCTTTGTTTTTCTTTTCGTTGAAAATAAATCGCCAAACTTTCTTTCAAAATCATTAGTAAGAGAAAAAAATTAAAAAGTGAATAGACAAAAGTGTCACAAACGCGTTACAATAAACAAAGCTGAATGTAATTGATTTGATTTATAGCAGTAACTATAACCCCGCATTTATACGGTTTTTCGTATCATTACTGACAGAGGCTTTTCAAAGAGTGCTTACACACAAAAGTCGAAAAGTGTCACGTTCACGTTTCCATAAAAAAAAAAAAAAAGGTAAATTTTCCCTCAAATATATTTTTATGGGGTTAAATTGTCGGAAACCAAAAATTAATGTCGCGAAAAAATTCCCAGAACATTTTTATTTTCAGGGACGGCGCTACAGCAAAAAACGATTTTGCCAAAAAAACCTCCCCCCCCCCCGTTTGCGGTAGTTAAAAAAATTCGGCTCTTCCACTTTTCCGATGATTCCTGCTTATTTCTAAAACTGCGCACCAACCACTAAAATTTGAATATTTAAAAAAATCGTTTTAAAATGTAAAAAACTCCTGCATTATTAGCTGAAACCTGATGCACGAAGAAAAAGCAACGACTGAAGCATTCCTGACAGAGTAAATATTTGATTGCGGTTTTGTTGCTCGTCAGATTTGAAATTAGTTGAAATTTTTAAGCAAACACATCGGTGACTTCCCCGACAAAGCGAAACATTAAACAGATGTCACGATTTTTCTCCTCTCGCTTTTTTATTTTTTTGAGGAAAAAAAAGCGAAATGCCCATGTGGGATTTCGAAATTTAAACGCGCAATGAGGACAAAGTCAGTAAAGATTCCGAGAAAATCTATTACCTGACAGTTAATGGATGTCGTGTCCGAATAAATCGCGATCGAGGGAAACTCGTCTCCGGTTCTTTGTTCACCCGACTCCGCAAATTTCAAATAATGATGATCCGATGGGATCCTCTTTTTCGATCCTTCTATTTCCCTCGAAACTCGAAATCAGATTTTCGTAAATAGAAAGAAAGGGAAATTTTAAGTATAAATGCGACGAGATTCATGAAAAATCACACAAAAATAGTACAAAAAGTTTCCGACGCGAAGACGAGACCGCGAGGGAGTTTTTTCCCCTTAAAAAAAATTCCGGTTCCGGCGTTGCTTTTTCTTTTATTCCCAGGTTCTGTCACCTTTTTTTTTTTTTGAAAAAAAAAGGGTGAAATGGCCAAAGGCGGTCCCAGAGTGTCAAGCATGTCGTGAACCGCCATTTTTGAACCTTATTTTTTATTTTTTCCCCGCAATATATTTCTTTGTTTTTCTTATCAAACAAAAAAGGTCAGGAGCGGGTTCAGGCGACCGAGTTGGAAAATCAACGAAAAACAAATTTAAAATTTTAGATTCAGCAGAAAAACTAACAGCAAAACAAAGAAAATCGACCCAATTTCAATTTAGCATCCCTTTGTGTGGACGATAATAAACGAGCCCGTCTCATATTGTCCATCACTCGATTGATGCGCAAATTCTAATTCGATCATGTAGATTTATCCCGAAAATGAACTTGAGGAATAATTTGTGCAAGACCCAAGTATCGATGCAAGATGAAACTTGTTTCTTGAAAAACACAGCGCATTTTAAATTTTGGTAAAATCGAAACTTTCGAAAATGCTGAAACGAATCGAGAACGCACCCGTTACTTAACAATAAAATAAATTCGAAGTCAAGTTTCCCCAGTTAAGGTCCCTCAATTTCGGAGTTTCCAAAATCGCGGTTTCTTCCAAGACAGGCCATCCTTGCACAGATGGTCTTCAAGATTTTCAAAGAACTCCCTCTCTTTTTTTTATTTTTCTCTTCTTGCCTTATAAAATTGAATTTTATTCATACGTATCTTGAATCAAAATTAAATTTCTTGCACTAGTAAAAAAGGAAAAAAAAAAATAAGATTCCCTCTTATTATCCTTGGAGAATATTTTTGCGACGAAGGAACAGAATTGACTCGACCGGAAAACCGCCGCGCGGGATGAAAAAAAAAAAGAAGTCTCAAAAACTTTCGCAAAGGAAAATAAAAACGCACATTATATATAAAACTCTCTAATCGATTTGTCTTTATTTACACGGCGAAAAAAGATTTACAAACGTGTGAAAAGATGTAGTAGTGCTATCTTTAAAAATTTTATTATTCACCCGCAGTTGAAAAATTAAATAAATTGCCGCGGAATAAATCAAATAAAAAATTTAATTTTTCCTTTTTCGATCCCCGTTCGTTTTTTTTTCTTTTCCTTTTTTCTCTCAACATTTTGTTTTTATCATATTTAAATTTATAAAACATCAATCAGATTATTTGCATTCGAAGTGAAAAAAATCGTTTAACATTTTATTCCAAGGGACGCGTCTGGAATACACAAAGAGGAATAATAATAAAAAAAATCTTTCATTAAAAATTTTCTCCTTATAAATATTAATACAATTAACAAATGCTAAGCGGGGTTTCATTAAAAAAAAAAAGAGACAAAGATTGACTTTCTTAATTTTCACATTTCCCCAGATTTCGATTTTTTATAAATATGAAAATCTCTTTTCTGAGCTCGTCGCATAAACTCCTCATCTGGACGGAAGGGAGAAAGACAACAGGAACAAAAAAAAAACCAAAAAAGGTTGAGATACCCGTGGAAATGCAAAAAATATGTCGGTTAATGAGAATCACTCGAGAAGACCCGAGCCGGAGTAGAGACAAATGAAAATTCGTCACACCGAGAGAGAATATATTTCACTCCAGTTAAATTTCTCGTTTTCTCCATTGAAATCCTTGAAGGAAAAAAAAAACACACAAACTGGCGATATTCTCACGCATAAAGTTCGTCTAGCACTTTCGTCTCGTCGCGTAGTACACGTATGTTAACGGGGACCGAATTTTTATTGAATGCATCCAATTAATGAAAGCCAATAAATAAATCATTTGATGGTATCTGTTTATAGTGAATTCTGATCTCATCCTAACGATTATATCGAGTCACTCGCGTTAAAATTCAAAGGAAAAAGAAAGATTTCCGTCCTATTCAGAAAACATTACGTGACCCGATTCGATAATCTTGAAAATTGTTGTTGTTGCATCACAAAGGACGGACGGCATATCGCACATGTCACTTTTTGGGTCTTACATCTTTTGTTTTGCGGTGGCGGATCCTTTCAAGTTCATTTCATTATCTCCTCACGCAGTTTTTTTTTATTCTTATTCCCCGGCCGATGTTCATCCGGAATTGAGGGAAAAACCGTTGAGTTTTACGGAAGTTTGATCAAACTGTTTAGTGCTAAAAACATTTTCAGGAGATTCCTTCGAGATTTTGGTGTTTTGGAAATCTGATTTGGAAAATTTTTTAGGTGAGGAAATGGTGGGAGGGCAGTAGGAAAAAATTGCAAGGAGCGCCCCATCTCATTTTCAATCGGGGATAACAAGAAGTTCCCAGTGCAAACACTGAAATTGGCAAATTAAATGCCACCGCTACATTTGTCGTGGGCAGCAACCAACGTTTTCTTTTTCAACAACTAAATTTTGTACAATTCTATTTGGTCACTATTCGTTTTGCATATTTCCATGCAACTTATTGGGTCATTTCATCACCGATAGATCATTATTGCGGTAACAGCGGTCTGGCATCAGCGTCATGTCCTTTTTCTTCTTCAGCCTATTTGCATCTACTCCTGGATATAGACCTCTCTCTTAATCTTCTCCATGCCGTTTGGTTTCGACTCTTCGGAATAAGTCCCTTCCTGCTGTTTGCATTATGTCGCCAAGCCTCCGATTTTAAGATCTTACTCTGCTTCTCGCTGTTAATCGCGGTCTAACGCTGGTTGACGTCACCACCCACCTCTCCTCATGCACTACCCATTGACACTTCAGCTCTGAACAGGCACGGACTGATTTACCGGACTGCCGAAAAAAATCCCGGTGCGCCCTTCGAATAAAAGTGTCCCAGTTTTTATAAGCAAGACTAACATATTTGATTCAGCAGATGCAATTCTTCTGCCCAACATTTTTGTGATTTTTCTTTCTTGGAATAAAAAAATGAAAAAAAAGTCGATGAATTTTTACAGAAGAATGCAACAACTTTCTGAAATTTCAGTTTTTAAATAAGAATTTTTTATCAGCCTTCTAAGAAGACAGGGCACTTATGGACTAGTCAGTAGTTCACCCCATCTTCTTAGAATGCGAACCAATTTTTTAAATAAGTGAAACCAGCTCTTCTAGATTACTGTCGTCGCCTTAGAGCGCCACTTCTGAATTTTTACCTGCGCCCTCTGAAAGAGGCCTTACTACATCCCGCAAATCGTTTCATTTCTAATCCGATCTCTCAAAGGTAAAAGTGTCTTTACATAAGCAAAACTACAACCAAACCGACAGTACGTTCATTTATCAAATAATCAACATCGGCAACATGACGATGGCTGACAACAATCCGTATTAATGTTTCCAAAAATTGTTTTTTTCAGCGAAGCGACATAATTGCGCGTCACGTATTTGAATAAACAACTCTAATTATTGTCTCGTCGTATGAATTCGATTATCATTGCAATGATGCTATTTCCGCACTCTTAATCGGCGCCAAATAAGTATCTCCGACTTCATAAGCCAAGAAATTTTCCCACGTCCTGTCCTCCCTGTTCATTGATTTACCCTGCTTTATAGCTGCAGGAAATGCTATTTACGTTTTCCATTATGCGTGGGCGATTCACTGGAGCTTTTACAGCTCAGTATTATATAGAAAATCTTCAGTGCCCAGACAATCAATTATTTATTATGCATCTTGCGCTCGAGATGAAATCTAATAGCGTCTTGCTTAGGTCAGAATTATTTCATCGGGTTCGAGTTTTAATTGTCCAGCGAAAAATGACTAAGGTTTAATATCTTTGAATTGAGCCATGTGATTTCGGTCAAAAAATTCTTGAACTTTTCACATATGATCCAGGCTTGGATATTTTGAAAATAAAAACATTTCAAATAAAAAAATAGTATTTTCTATTTTTATTTCAAATAGCAAAATCTAAAAACTATTTTCTATTTCTATTTTGACTTCATCATCCAAGTATTTTTATTTTGAAAATAGCTTTTTCTCAAAATAGTTTATTTACAGTATTTACTAAAAATGTTATTTTATTTTGCTTAGGAGACTTTTTTTTTATTTTTTAAATCAAGTTTTTTCACTTAATTTTGATTGTTTTAAGATAAGAAATTTTAAGAAAAATACTTTTAGATGTTTTTTGTTTCATTTTACGAATACAATTTTTTTCTGTGATAAAAACTATTTTAAAAATCTATTTTAAAAAAACTACTTGTGAAATACTCTTTTCTATTTAAAGTAGTAAGTCAAGAAACTATTTTCTATTTTATTTCAAATAGTCAAAAACTGAACTATTTTCTATTTCTATTTTAAAAAGTAATCTCAACTATTTTACACAACTTTTATATGGTCACAATCCATACATCTTTTTTTTCAGCAAAAAAAATCAATTCCCACTTGTTGGGCAATGACTAACCACAGAAAGGTAACATGCTCAGATTTAGCTATTTAAAATTGAGGATAAACTATAACCGCCTTACACTGCCAATGAATATAATTACCATGGCGACTCAGAGATCCCTAAAGCTCGATAAACAATACATAACACGCAAAAAAAGTCATTAATTTCCGATTTTCTGCTTATCTTATCAATAGTAAAAATTTCTACGACCATAGCCCAGTATTCAAAAAGAGCTATAAAAGAAAATTTATTTCCTTTTGGTCCTCCTCTTTCAAACCTTTATCCAAGCTTTTACCATTTTTTTTCCAACGAGGTCAAAAATTTGTCCAAGAAATCTGGATTCTTTTTAATTACGCTAATGAGTTCCCCTTTTTGCGAGGGTGTCTCACGTAAAATAATAACTCATCTCATATTTCCCTGTCAACCTTTCTCTTTTCTCCATCTCAAAAAGAGAAACCTAAAATTATACACCCCTGTGTGTATATTAATAGAATAGTTTAACTTTTTATACTTTCACAATTTAATTTTCAACAAAACCAATATCCCGAAGGGCTTTCATTTTTCCCAACGTTTTCCCCAAGATTTCTAACAATTTTCCGCTTTTTAAATTTCCTCATTGTGAAAAGAATGAAATTCTCGCAACGTGTTTCTCTAAAAGGTTGTTTAATTTAATGATTAATATAACAAACTATGGTCAGGTGTTGTTGACATAAAAGCATAACGAATAAGGGGGAGGGCTAAAACTTAAAAAACTTTTCTTTCTCCCGTGTGTTTTTCTTATTTTCCTTACAACTCCGCAACATTCTGCGATATGTTCAACTCTCAAAACAAAATAATATTCTCAGCGAATATGAGCCATCTCTCATCCGAGTCAAAAGCAGAAGTCCGAATTTTTCAAGACGAAGGAGAAATTTAAATCTGTCAACTCTGAGAATCTTCAAGAAGGAAAATCCTTCTTGTCAGCACCACGCAAAAGCGAGTCCCAAGCTTTTGACGAATAAATGCTTTTAACAACAACAAAAAAAGTTTCTATTGTTGAAACGGTCATTCTATATGCAGCCTATTAAAATTCTAACATGCGGGATTTTTTTTTAAAAAGGGAAAAAGGAAAGCCTACTTCCGGAGGAAGAAGCAAAACGAGTTTTAATGATGAAAAAAACGTCGGGTTAAAACTTTTTCCAAATCTCAGCTCTGGAAAATGATGGGTTCATTTAAAGTCGGATGAAGAAGAGTTAAAGTTCTTCAAAGCTGAACGTTTCACCGGGAACATCTGATAACCGAAAAATATTTCATTCCGGTGCTAATCTTGAATCGTTCACGTCTTGCCTTTTTTCTAATTTCCTGTTAAATTTTTCTTCCCGAAAAATTAAATAGTGAGAGATCTTTCGTCTGAAGATACTTTATCGTTTGGACTTCCTCTTATTTCGCATAAAAGAGACGTTTTTTTTTCTTGTTAACGCGGCCGGAGGATCGTTTATATTCCGAATCGGTGAGCAGTAAACATGTTATAGCGATTTCCGAGTTGAAACCGAAACCTAGAAACGAAACGGGAGAAAAGGAAATGATAAACATCGAGTTTTACTTAGTTCGCGAATTCCTTTTTGAAAACGGCGAAAGCCGATAAATAATATTTCCACTTCATTCGTATACAATATGTCATATTCTTGGCCCTTTGCCATTTTCTGATAAAATAAGATTATGAAGTCTATTTTTGAAAATGACAACGAGAGGGTATTTACTATTAACGTATTTAAAATACAAGAAATTCTTTTTTCCATAATCACGGGCGTTGAGGGCAATCTCAAGCTTCGGGGAAAAGTAAAGGCCGAAAAAGTGAATAAATTGTATAATAAGATATTGCAATGGGAAATTAAAAATTTTTAAGTGACCCAGGCTAAAGCAATTAAAACCGTTGAATCCTTGAGCTTACTCCCAAAGCCGGTTCTTAGCAAAAATCGAGGTTAGGTTAGGTAATGCTATTTTGGGCTAAAAAATCTCTGCGGCTTGACCTATTTTTTAAAGATGTTTCTGGGTCATAAATCTTAAAACTAATTCAACTTTTTTCGGTTTCTCAGTTAGAGGCCCGGACTGAACCAACAAGCTACCCGGCAAATCCCAATCCGCCCCTCAAACCAACGCTCCTTCCTTCGTTCTCAAATTTCGGAAAAAAATTATATGCTAAGAAAACAGGGTGCTTGCGGATAAATCAATAGTTACCCCGGTCTTTTTCATTTTAGAGTGAAAACGAATTTTTTTCTTCTATGAAAATAAAAACTAAAAAAGAAGCCCTAGGTCGACATTTTGGTTTTTTTTTGCTCAAGATCTCCAGAACAGCTAGTTCATGCTTGAACAAAAAAAAATGGGATCAAGAGTAGAGATTGCAAATTCTCGAGATATTTGCATTTTTAAAATCTCAAGAATTAAAAAAATTTGATTCTTGGGATTTGAGAATTCGGATTTTCTCGATTTTTTTTATTCGGGAGAACTAAAATCCTGATGACTAGTTACAAAAATTTTCGAGGCAGGATTTTAGACGAAATTTTTCGAAAATTTCGGGACGGGAATTCTTGAGAGCAATTACAAATTACAACATTAAAGTCAAAATTACATTCTTAATGTAGAAATTAAGTTTTTTTTAAATTTTCTTTTTGGTTTTTCATAATTAAAGGAAGTAAAATCGAAGAATTAAATTTCTTGAGATTTCCAATAAAATTTCTGGAATTTCGAGAATTCTGATTTCCTCGATTTTTTTGATTCTCGAGAATTGGAATCCTGATTTCTTCTTCTTGAGCAATCACTAGGTTGAATAGGTTAGGTTTTGCTCTTGATTCAAGACCGAAAATTGTGTAATTTTTGCAAAAACGATAATAAAAATATTATGAGAATTATAAGAAGACCGGGCGCTTACGAACTTATCAATAGTTCACCCCGTCTTCTTAGAAAGCAGGAAAATTTTTCTTTTAATAAAATTAGAACCTATACAAGAACGTCTTGCTTGCTACCTTAAAAAACCCAGTCTGGGCTTGTTCAGTAAGCTAATTTTTTCAGCTCAGAAAATTTCCGCTTTAAGCTGCAGTCAAAAACTTTATTTTTTGCAATTTTTCCCATTGATGTAAAAAAAATCCTCGTTAATACAAATATTTATGATGCTTTAACGAAAGAAAATCCGTAAACAATTTTTCTTCCCGTTTTCCCTGTTGCGTGAACTTAATAAGCAACCAAAATGAAAAATTGTTTCATTGTACCAAATAAAGAGAATCTAAAAAAACACATTGAAATATAAATCATTAAAAAATATACATTTAAAAGTATGTAGTAAAATGAGCTTAATACGCTATAAAAATGTCTCGTTGACCGGCTTTATTTATTACAAACCGCTTCTGGTCTAAGCTAGAGACATAATAAGTTTAAACATGATTATTAGATCGAGTATGTCTGCACATGAACATTCACCCATTTTAATGGAAGAAGACAATACGCGTTCGTTAATAGGGATATCGATACTTCGACAATGGCTTTTCTAATATTTTAACAGCGATCAAGTTGATTCGTATATCTAATAGAAATTCTAATGATTATTTAAAAGGCTGTTGAATATTAATTATGAGTAATGATTCTTTTTTAATTAAAAATTAATTCCGTGTCTGTGCCAAAAATTTAGTGCAGCGAAATTTTTTCGAACATTAACTCGCGTTTTATTTGACTGCTTTGCATGAAAATTCTAATCGATCGGAAGCTGGAAACTTTGAAACTTTTGAGTCGTTAATACCCGTTTTAAATGGCCTTGAAAACTTTCTTGTTTTTCCAAAAAAACTATGCATAAATGTTCAAGATAAATTTTCAGTTAATGGGATAAGCATGTTTGTATCTAACCTAAATTTTATACGTGATACGGGTTTTCGCTAGTATTCGGGAAATAATAAAAAAAAGAGATTATTGAAGGAGCAAAATTTTCAGCAAAAATTAAAATATTTTGTTGCAAGATTTATTTTCAAAAACATTTTTTTTTTTTTTTTTTGGAAAAGAATACTTGTTATGGCGAAAATTTGTAGAAATAATTCTTTTGCTAAAACATTTTTCAAAAAAATACTGTATATTTATTGAAAATTTAACTTTTCTAAGCTTCGCTTTGTTTTTTAAAAGTCACTAAAAAAGATGGCTTGCTCTGTTGGGAAAAATAGATCACATGAAACTTACCAAGAACTACCTCTGTGTTCTAACTTATTTATTGAATTCGTCTGAAATATGCGTTGACTGCTTTCACACCGAATAACTTTAAAAAAGGAAAGAATTTTCAACAAAGAAACAAAACGAAAAATAAATATTCAATAGCGCAAGCAACAAGTCACTTTACTTCATCAACAGCAAAAAAGAAATTGACAATGTGAGAAAATTATTTTTCTCAGCCCAGGTATAAAAAAAAATTTTATTTTCCCTTATTTTTTTCCCCCGCAGCAACAGGAAATATGAATAAACAGGAAAGGTTTTAATTTATGCCTAAAAGGGTAATATTTCAATTCGAGGTGAAAAAAGGATAGGGAAAGATCCCATTGTCGGACTGTCGGTGTGTTAGTCTATTTGTCACTTTTTCCACTTAAAAAAAAAATATTATTTTCTCTTTCACCTCTTTCATTTTCCGGTTGTTTCCCTTTCGAAAAAAATTCTTCCCTCATCTATATTCAAGCGTTAAACTTTCATATTGTTTAAAAATCATTTAAAAGGAAGCATTCATCGATTAAGTGTTTTAACAAGATTTTCCACATCTCTCTTTCATTAAAACTTGTATAATATCTTTTGTAAAAGAATTAAGCCGAGGGTCGAATCACGTTTCACCGTTTTCTAATTTTATTTAATATTTAGAAAACTTTTCTAAGCGAAAATTAAACCCAAAATAAAAGGTTGGCGATTTCCTGGGGAAAAAAATTCTTCAACACGGTCCCTTTACGGAATTTAAACGAGGGCGAGAGGAAAGAAAATACGGAACAAAGCCTTTTTGATACATAACACTTGCCCGCGCTTGAAAACTATATACATGTTTTTCTTAGTAGAATGACAAAGAGGGATAATCGATCCAATCCGGCACTATATTCTCGTAAAAGCTATGATTAATTAAAATCTGGCAACTTGATCCGCCACAAAGACAAAGATTCTAATTAGTTCGGTTGAAAAACTTATTTAAAAGGAAAAGGAATTTTGGGTAAACATGTCATCTGCTCTTTTCAGATATTGTCAAGAATAATCTTATTACCGTTAAAAGTTTATATTTTCTTTCGCTGATTTTTTTCCTTATTTTCAGGGATTCCTTTCTTCAGTAAAAACCCCTCCCCCTTTTTGGGATCGAGTCCCTGAAAGTCCATTATAAGCCCTTTAAAATAATTGTTTTTGATTTAAGCGTTAAATTCAATTTTTCAAAAAACCTGTCATCTTTTTTCTTACAAAACATTTCTATATTTCTTGCAGGGAATTTTTCATCTTTTCTTTTCTTGCCAAACATTTTTTTTCTTGCAAAAATTTTTTCATTTTCTTGCAAAACATTTTTCATTTTCTTGTAAAACATTTTTCATTTTTTGCAAAAAAAGTTTTTTCTTGTAAAACATTTTTCATTTTTGCAAAAAAAGTTTTTTTCTTGAAAAACATTTTTCATTTTTGCAAAAAAAGTTTTTTTCTTGAAAAACATTTTTCATTTTTGCAAAAAAGTTTTTTCTTGCAAAACATTTTTCAATCTCTTGTAAAACATTTTTTTTCTTGTAAAACATTTTTCATTTTTTGCAAAAAAAGTTTTTCTTGTAAAACGTTTTTTCATTTTTGCAAAAAAAGTTTTTTTCTTGAAAAACATTTTTCATTTTTGCAAAAAAAGTTTTTTTTCTTGAAAAACATTTTTCATTTTTGCAAAAAAAGTTTTTTTCTTGCAAAACATTTTTCAATCTCTTGTAAAACATTTTTATTTTCTTGTAAAACATTTTTCATTTTTTGCAAAACACTTCATCACATTTTCTTGCAAAAAATGTTTTCTTGCAAGAAATTCGTTTTTTTTGCTAAAAATTTTTTCAATTTATAATTTGAGAAAAAAATTTACAAATTTTTGGTGGCAAAAAAATTTGATTCGAGATTTGCGAAAAAAAACATAAACAAAGGCAAGATCAACCAAAAAATATTATACAGTATACGTTCAAATCAAAAAGTTTCTGAAAATTTTCTGTAGCTTTGGAAACTCCCTAATGATCCTAAAATTTTGGGAAATGTTCTTTTAGTTGAATCATTTTTCCATTAAGTGAAAACTCTTTTGTTTTTTCTTGCGATTTCCAAAACAACATCCCTTTTCCTTTTGAGTAAAAATAATAACGGAGGAAGCGAATAATAATAGGAAAATGTTGTCGATAACGAGCGATCGAGTATCGAACACACACACAAAAAAAAACGAAGGAGATGACGGATTCGTTAAAACGTGAAATAAATCAAAGCAGCGTTAAATGTCCCTGCGGCTTATATTTTTTTATAAGCTACTCCGTCACGGTTTTCGAACGGAGGTTTTATCCTAGATTGCTGCCAAATCGTTTGGATGAGTGTACGATTTAACATCCTTGCGATGTTAAAGGTTTCGTTATCGATAACAAAAGGCGGAGGGGGGGAAAAAATGGGCAGCTTTCCCAAAACGCATGAATGTTATCATTATTATTAGGTATGGCATTATGATGAAGGACGAATAGATGCGGCCTGTCTTTATCTCGTTTAGGAAAAAAGACCCCTTTTCTTCATAAAAGGGATTCGAATTGAATTTAATCGAGAGTTTTGTGGTTAAAAGCATTCGATTTGAAAACTGGATTTATGTAATAAAATTTTAAAAGGGAAAAAATATTTTTTTTTTTATTTGTCAAAAGATCAAAAACTCGATTTAAACAGAAACAGTTAAAGGTTCAAGAAGGGAAGTTATTTTTAGTCGGATTGAGATACTTAGCGCTTAATATTTTTCTTTTTAACAAAAAAAGGAAATAATGTTCTCTCGGTAAATTTAATATGAAAAATATTTATCATTTTTTTATGTGCTTTGATAAGATTTATTTTGTTCGATCTGGTATTTTTTTAGGTAAAAGGCCAAAATGATTTTTTGTATTGACAGAATAAAAGACGTTGAATCGTAAAAATTATTTACGGCTTTTTTTAAATATTTGGCCAATAAGCAAAATCTATTTTTTTTGGCGATTATTCGCAGGTTTTTGTTCGATATTCAGGTTTGTGTCAGACGAATACTAAAAAGTATTTCTTTGATTCTAGTTTTGATTTTCGACAATTTTTGATGAATTACAATTTTTTCACGATGGCAAAATTTTTATCGCTTTCATTGCACTGCAAACCCAAAAACTAAGGGGGGCTTGATTAAATAATGAAAATGACTTACCCCGTTTCCTGAGGATTTTTGAAATTTTTACAACAGTCCTTTTAAGAGGTCTCTTGTTTCCTACTTTTGTTGGCAATCTTTCATCGACGCTGCACTTTCCCTCAGATCTCTCCTTTTCCATTTTCCTTTCCTCGTCTAAAAAAAAAAAAAAAACAAAAGATATATTTGACACATTACACGAAAAATATCGAAGATTTAAAAGACAAAAAATGTAGCGCGTAATTCAGACCCATCAAAGGTAACGGAAAATCCATGATTTAAACGATAAGTCGAGAAAAAATAAATAAAAAGATAAGAAGAAATGGGAAAGCGTTTTCGGGGATCGTTTTTTTTCCCCTTTCTATTTCACGATATCGGAATTTCCCTTTGTTTATATGAATTACTTCAGTGTTTTCCCGTATTTTATTACACCGAGTTGCTGGGAAAAAATAAATAAATAAATAAATAAATGGCAGCTCCGAAAATTTTTATTTGATTTTGACATGAAGATTATTATTTTCCCCACAAAACAAAAAAACCACTTTTAATTAATCATTGATTTGTTTGAAAAGCACTTTTGCGTTGAACAACCCAACTATCAAACAATAGCGATATATATTAATTTACCGAAAAGAGAAAACCCCGAAAACCGAATTTATTTATCCGTAGTTTTCTCGTGGATTTAGGTAAAAGGAAAGATATTTAATGAACGATGACAATTAGAGCGTGATATCGGATGTAAAATGAGATTTACCTGTCTTTTGATTGCTTGAGGAAAGAGAAGTAAAACGTTTTCGGATGATATTGTTTTCCCCGATTCGAATATCAATTACCGAACGTATAAGGGAAAGGGAAAGCTTTTTTAACTTTCGAAGCATCGAAAAGGAAACATTAGTTTTATTTTCAGATAAGATATCATAAAAAGTTTTCGTCGCGAAAAAATTGCAAATAAAAAATTATGCATAATTTTTGGGCCAGAATACTGTTCCCCGATTGGTCGAAAATCCTGGCCTCTGGTTTGGCAAAAATCCTAGTTCCTGATTGGCTGAAAATCCTGATTTCTGATTGGTAGAAAATTCTGCTTCTTGAATAGCCAAAAATCCTGGACTCCGACAGGTCAAAAATCCTTTTCTGACTGGGCGAAAATCCAGGTCTCTGTCTGGCCAAAAATCCTAGGCTTTAATTGATGGAAAATCCTACACTCTGATTGGGCGAAAATAGAGGTCTCTGATTGGTCCGAAATCCTGGTTCTTGATTGGTTCAAAATCCTGGTCACTGATTGGTCAAAAATCTAGGTTTTTAATTGTGACTGTGGCCATAATTTTATCTTTTTTCAAATAAATGATCCACTTTGTTCAATTCTCTTTATGCATGTGACGCAATATGACGCTAATGGTCTAAAAGATTCGCTTAAAAAGTTTCCGAAAGCCATAATTTACTAATGAACTAACTTTTCCCCAGTTCTCTTTTTAAATCTTCCGGCTTTACACCCATATGTAATTTAATCAAAAAATAATCTGGCCCCGGAGCCTTTCCTCTCAGAAACCCAACTAACTCCCACGCTAGAAAAACCGTCTAATTAATCACATTAAAACCCCAAAAATTAATACAATTCAAACAATCCCGATTATTTCTCCGGATATAAAATCTCTCGAATAACGACGAACTGTGAAAACTGAAAAGAGCTCGAAGCCACCGCGCTATGAAATTGCATTCATTGTTTACATTTATTTCAATTAAAACGTAGATTTTGCTAGGGTCAACCGTCGTTATTATCCGAGGTTAAGTTCACAGATTTCGTACAATAAAATCATCAGTTCAATTTCGTTACAGCTCGACACTCATCGCACGTTTTAGAGAAAAAAAAAAAGCAAAAATTTTTTTAAAACGGAATGCATTTAAATGAATTTGCCCGGGAGACGTAATTTGGTCCATTACACGAGAGTGCGTCGAACGAATGGGACACACGCGAATGCAAGCAACGCACATCCATTAAACTCGATTTACTCTTCGAAAACCATCATTTCTTAACGTGACATTTTCATCGAGCATCGCGATTGATGCGGATTTCCCCGGTGAAAAAATTTTCCCCCCACATAAAGCGAGCGAAGTGATGATAATTCGTTATTGATTGTATTCACGTCGTCGGAATCCTGATTACCTCATTGGCTTTGAATCAATTAATAATCATTTGATTCTCGTATCAACAAAATGTTAATGACCATTCTCATGGTTTTTTTTTATTGGCTTTTTCTCATCGGGGCATCTTTCCAAATTTTCCTTTCCTTATTTATTTTGAAAAAAAGTTCGAGGAAATGCAGCGAAACATCATTGCACCATTTTGTTTAACTGCAAACCATTCGTCTTTTAAATAAGCAATGAAAGCGGAACATTTAGTCGTAAGTGCTTTTTCAAACCCTTTCCTTTTCATTTATAAAACCCATAAAAAAATTTTTTTTAAAAAGAAAAAGGAAGAAGCGCTATTCGGTCGCGCTTTTTTGCTTCACGCTCTAAATCAGTTTAATGATTTTAAAGACGATTAAGCTGAAAAGTGCTTCGAGTCATTAAAAATGAAAAGAACACGGCAAGAAATTCAGATAAAAAGTGTTTTACATATTCATGCAAGTCTATTTTCTTATAATTATTTTATGTTAATTTGTCCTCCCTTAAAACTTTGATTTTATTGACGTCGCAGAGATCAGACACCGGGATTTTCGAGTTCGACCAATCAAAGACCAGGATTTTAGGCCGATCAGAGTCTAGGATTTTTGACTGGTCAGAGACTTGGATTTGCGGCCATTCATAAAGCAGAATTTTTCACCAATGAGAGACCAGTATTTTTGGCTAGACAGAAACCTGGATTTTCGCCCAATCAGAGTCGAGGATTTTCGACCAATCAGAGACCAAGATTTTCGCCCAATCAGAGTGTAGAGCTTTCGACAAATCAGAGACCTGGATTTTCGATTAATCAGATACCACGATTTTGGACCAATCAGAGATGAAGATTTTAACTAATCAGAGACCAGGATTTTGGACCAATCAAATATCAGGATTTTGAACCAATCAGAAACCAGGATTTCGGACCAATCGGGTGCTTTCCATCTTATCAGCATATGCCGGCATATGCCATGATACTGCGCATGCGCTACTTTTTTCGACAAGTGACAAGCTAGCTTAGGTTTTTCTTAGATTTTCTAGCAAGGTTTTCAACTGATCAGAAATCAGGAATTGGGGCCAATCAGCGATTTGAATTTTCGTCCCATAAGAAACCATTTCTTTTTACAAATGAAAGAGAACTCAAAAAAAACTTGAACAATTAATCTTACCATTCAAAATTAAATAATTGTGTACGCGTCTTACGATCACCTGCGAATTAGTTTACAATGTGATAATAAAACGCGAGAGCTATATAGAAAAGATGAATAATCGGACTCTTCAATGCAAACTTTTTCTTAATCTCTCCCCCTAATGAATTTTTATTTTAAAAAGTTTAATTGCGGCTAAAATGATTTAGAAGTTTGAAGAGTCATAAAAGAAAGATTTTAATGATTCGATAAGAAAATTAAAAAAACTGAAGAATCTTGAAAACGTCTAAAAATAGACTTAATTTTCATTTTCGGGTTTTCATATACGTGAGGGCAACTTCTGAGATCCATCTCGAGATATCATCATCAATGAAAAAGATCCCATCTCATCATTTTTTTTATTCCTACAGTATAAATCAACTGTATAATACGTTTTCCTTTTAAGATTCTTTGCTTTTTCGAAAAGAAAATGGAAAATTTATAACACTGTAATCACAAAAGAAATAACGTACAGGCGCGCGGGTACGAAAAATTAAAAAAAAAAAAAAAGAATATTATCCATGACATGCTTCTGACATGAAATGAATATTTTAATGATCGGCGAGAGCTCAGCCTTGCATTATTCCCAGCTACTCGTATTTTTAAAAAAAATAAAAATTCAGGGTAGCTTTTAATTAAATTTGTAAAAATCTCGTCCTTTTTTTTTTTTTCAATACCATCTGGTGCCGAGATTCATGAAAGGATGACATTATTATTGGCTCGCTAATTATTTCGACGTGATTTTCACTCTTCGAAAAATTTTCACGTCAGTAGTCACATTAAAAAAAAATAATCTAAACGACGACCGAGAAATAAAACATACGATGCAGAAAAAAAAAGAATCATTCCGATTAAAATGTCAACGTACTTGAGCCATGTGACATTTCATTCAATTTCTTTTCCCGTTTTTTTTTTTTTTTTTCACTTAACTGCGGGAATGTTTTACATTTCAATTTTTTTTAAGCAAATCTCGATTGCTCTCCTCGTATATTTTTATCTGATCTTGTTAAGTCATAAACAAAAAATTTTATGGGTTTACCGCTTTTTACTCATATTTAGATAAAAGCAAAGGGGAAAAAATTCATTAGCACCATCGTAAATACCGGTACGTCCAACTCCAGTTCCGTCAGATTTTTTTTTTTTATTTAACCTAATCGCGATAAATGCAAAAAGTCATATTATGCTTTAAATTAAATGTATGGAATGACTCGGTCATTTCTACTTAATTGCATCTTCAATCTCTTTTTAAGATATCCCGTTTTTTTCTTTCTTTCTCTCTTCCGAAAAAAAAAAAAAATATTTTTTATAAGCGATTCGAAGTTTATGAATGAGTCAAAGATGAGCAAGTCTCAAGGACGATATGTTTAGTTTTACGGCTTTTAAGAAGCAATAACTTCACGAATTAGAATCCAAAAATAGAGGTTTCGTATGTTCATGTTAACTTGTTACGGATCAACCGAATAACTCTAAACTAAACAATTTTAAATGTCAGTCAAAATCTCTTTGCACATCTTTTAGTTTATGATTCTTTGAAAAAGTAAGATCGATCAAATGTGGCCACTTTAATTCGTTTTATATCAATGCAGATGGTAAATCTTGAGATCTTTTATTTTTTTTTTTGAAAAAAAAAATTGCAACACATGATTTATAAATGTTTGAGTCGTAGGTTGTTGTCTGTCTTGAATGAATGATTAGTTGTTATAAAAATTTCACAGTGTAACTTTTTGTAAAACGTATATAGTTAATGATTTTAAAGGATCATTCGACAATGCTATTGGATTTATAGGATCTGAGCCTTTTTTTAGGCATGAGTTGGGCGACTCATTCTCTGCTTTTTCTTAACTAAAGAAAATATTAAATTTTGGCCCTTCACTAAATTTACGTGGATAAGTTAGAGAGGAAGTAAAAGTATTTTTCCAGAAGATAATTGGGTTTAGCTCGTTCGCGTTAATTTCCTCAAAAAGACTCAAGCGGATTTCGAATAAATCAAAAGCTATGAAAAAATCGACATCATCATCATTACCCTTCTGTTTAAACCGAGATTCAGTCCTGCTAGATAAAGACCTGTACGGGCCGAAATATAACGGCCCGAACCCGACCCGAATTAAAATTTCAAAACCCGAACCCGACCCGAACCCGACTCCAAATTTTCTCCTCAACCCGAACCCGACCGGAACCCGAACCCGACTTCAAATTTTTTCCTCAACCCGAACCCGACCCGAACCCGACCCTAGCCCGAAACCCGAACCCGAGCCCGAAACCCGAACCCGAGCCCGGCCCGTGCAGACCTTTACTGGTAGAGTTCAACGCCGCGGTGGAAACAGACAACCTTTCACCTCCTTAGGAGGAAGCTGGTGCTTCGTCACCAATCGTGGCTAATCGTAGTTTTGTTAAAATGCGAGAAAATCAATTCGGCAATCATCTCAGCTGGCTAAAGACGCCTAAAGGAAATAAAGTAGATAAACGTCCATTTTCGAGTGAAGGCAACTCAAAGGGAAAAAATAGATTTACATGTAGAGTATAACTTGCCCCAAATTCCAAAACTTATTCCAAATTAAAAGAAGCGAAAGTGTAAGATAAAAAAGTAAAAGTAACCTGAAAAGCTCTCATTTTTATCAAAGGGTGGAAATATTCCATGAATATAGAATCGGGCCACCGCTATTTTGCGTCTGGATTCAATTTTAAAAAGGAGGCTAATGCGTCTCGATAGAATGAACATGACTTCATATTGTAATGCGAAAAGTATAAAAGCATAATTTTTAAAATGTTAATCCGATTTTTTTTCCATAAAAAATTTTCCTGCTTTTTTTTTATACGTTCGCCCCAAACAAAATTTTCCTTTTCTTGACCGATTTTTTCTAATGCTCCAATATCAGTCCGACCACAAGGGAACTTTCTCTAGAAAGGATCGGTGCAAACCAAAGCTCAGCTAGTTCTCCAAATCAAACCCTCGGTTAAAACCAATTTGGAAATTTTCAGCCTAAAATTCACTCACAGTTCAAAATAATTATCTGACTTTGAGAACAACCTGAGAAAAAAGACTTTCACTTCTGAAATATTTTTAATCTCATTTGAAAATCTTTTAAACTTTTTAGTCTTTTTTGGGCCGCTGGGCCTAAAGCCCGGCGGCGCCTACATGGTAAATGCCAACTCAAAGTTCATCTTCACTTAAGCCTAACCTTCCCTTTTATCATCCTGATCTCCCCTTAGTTCCCCCTCCCCCCCCAAAAAAAAATTGGCATGTGTACAACACTGCATACATCCATTCGCATTCTTTCCTACTCATTAAACCTCTTTTCCCCCCAAAATTTCAAAATACCCTTGCAGCAAAAATTTTTCCTTGCGTCAGTTTTCACACATAACTACTTAACTATCTCGCCTTTTATGTTTAATTCCCGCCCGAAGAACTAGTAGAGTAATATTTAGTAAGTTAAAAATACAAGTGACTTTACTCCCCCCCAATTCAACTTTTAACCGGAAAAACAAAAACAAAAAAGAACAAACGTGATTAATGATATCGTTGTTATTCTGGAAGAAGTTTCACTAGGTGATTTTGTATTAAATTTCCGTCTCGAGCCAAGCGTCGAAATCTCATACGTATAAATGCCTCCGCCACAAATATGCAAATAATTTCTCGTGATTTACATGTGGAATTTTAACCGCACAAGTTTAATCTTGCGTTGTTACGCCGGGTATTTTGCACTTTACTTCCGTTAATTAAATGTTGGGCGATTTTGAAAATTGTTATACGGACCCGTGGATCCGGGATCATGTCTTCCCCCTCGATTTTATCGTTAAGTGACCGTCGAATGATAAATTTTCTTTTTTCTTCCTCCCCCCCTTTCTTTCCTATACGTCCTGTAAATGTTTTCTTATGTCATTCACTTTATCCGCGAGCGAACTCGGCGTGATATTTGACGAGACCATCTTTCGCAACTGACGGTTTTCTCACAGAAAACATCCAGTACGTCAACATATCTTTCTTTCCTTAAACTTCGACACATTTGCTTCGCGGCGTTTACACTTTCTCAATTTTTTGTTCTTTTCTTTTCGCTGACCTTATAGCTCGGTTCGAATAAAATCGTCCTTCTGTCTGATCGTTATGGATTTTCATCGTTTGTACGAGTTCGTTGCTGGTTTCAAGCTTGCGGGAATTCTTAAAATGGGCAACTTAAGGCTATTTTTTATTTGATTAGAGAAGTATTATGAAATTGAAAAATAATCTCTACGACTTATACGAACAAATATTTGACAGCAAATATTTCTGTCATAAAAGCTTATCAACGTGACTTTTTGTGAATTGTAAACAGCAGAGTGTTAAAAAAAAAATCATCGTTATTCTTGATAGTTATTTCAAAAAATAAAAAGAATTTGAATAACTTGACATATTTAGGGACAAAACCTTTCGGGGAAAATTTTGTCATTCTTCAAGTGTCATGTCAGCTATCAATTTCTGATGACCTCTCTGCGTCCACTTCACTTGTCTGTAATTGCACTTATAGAGAGACAAAACGGGTTGATAGTCAGATTTATTCAAGTTTCGAAGAATTGTAATGACGAAATTCGCATTCCCAAGTTTAGCAAGACAGAATCTTTCACTATAGGCTCACACTAAAATTTATCAATTTCGTCAGAGAAAGATAGTTGTAGTCAAGCAGGTATGCTTTAAAAAAAACAAGATTATAAAAATCCCTCAAAACTATTAACTAAAATTGAAAATGTTTTGCAGTTTTTAAGGAAAATTGGGGAAAGTCCCTCCCAGTGATAAGTGATCGCGTTAGAGCAATATACCGAGTGGTTCGTTTTTTGTGGTGTTTACATGCAATGTTTATCTTATCGGTGGCCATGGCAACGCCAAGGACAAGATTTGGACCATTCGGTATATGTCGAGAACAAGGAAATTAAATTTGTAGAAAACGTTTCCGAGATACATAAGAATTCTTAAATGTTTCTTGGAAGAAAACAAGGAAACATTTTACGATTGAAATGAAATGGAAAATGAACCGGCTAAGCCGGATTACCTTGTCTTGACGAAGGATAATAAGGACGAAAATCCAAAGTGCAAAATAATAAATTGCTAAAGGATATACAGTAAAAGTGCGAAAGCTTGAAAGACTTTTTTCCGTTCCGAGTTTCTTCTTCTTCTTTAAATGCCCGCTCCTCGTCGGAGATTGGCGATCATCATGGCCAACCATTGATGATTTTACTAGGAATATCAAATAATGTGGTGACTTTCCATAATCTTCCACATCGCAGTACGAGAGCCATACCATTGATCCAACTCTGCCTCCCGGTATCTGAGCCTAGGCCTTGCCAATTACTACCATCTTCAGCCCTAGGTCAGTATTAGCGAAGCTGCTGCCCTCCACTAACTCATAAATCTGAGAAGGGAGCTCACCACAGGGCAAGGACGCCATTCCTTGAGCAACCCCAACAACAAGCCCGCATATTATACGTATATTATACGTAGAAATTAAGACTTTTTATACCAAAAGTCTTAATTTCTACGTATAATATACGTATAATATGCGGCGGCTTGTTGTTGGGGAAGACAAAACATGCCTCACCGGTTACCCAGTTACGGTTCCGAGTTTATGAACCAGCAAAGGCGCAAGAAAAAAGAGGCAAGATGAATTGGATGGAATCCTTCTCATCTCAACCTGTCTTCCCAAAAGTCTCAGGTTTGCTAAAAAAAAACCACAACGTCAACAAATAACAAACCCAAAACTTCAAATTATTCACAGCGGAAAAAATCGATGAAAATTTGAATGGAAAAAACATTCTCCCCGTTAAAATTATTATTCTCCCGATCCCAACAATCGAATGACTTTAGTAATTGTTCTTTATTACACCGATTCAACCCTCAAACTGTCGAGATTTTTCCTTTTATATTATATCAAAAAGCGAAAACACGAAACGTAAACTATATATAATTCAAACTTTTAATCTCTTATTACGGTCCTTTAATTTCCACGCAAAAGCTTATTTTCATAGAACAATAAAACGATATTGCTTTTAAACATCGATCCCCGATTCCTCTACTAAAAAAGATGAAACAAAAGCTTTAAAATCATTGAAACGGTTTAACTCAAGTTGAAACTTGCGTTTTTCGAGTCGAGTTCCAAACGAATCATAAAAGTCCCTATTATCTCATTTGAAATAAATTTCCAGGTGATTTAACGGATTTTCAACCGAGATTTGATATTTCTCAGAAAAATGAACTCCTAAAAACCCGGAGGATACTACACGAAGGAAAAAAACGAAAAATGCAAAAATGTATTTATTATTTACTCGAAGGATCGATCGTGAAAATGAGAAATTCATCCGGAACGACATGTGCGGGAAATCGTGAGTGAAAAGAATTTGTGCTTGTGAAAAGTTGAAGTGGTTAAAACGTGAAGCTAAAATTTCGTTAAAATAAAAAGGAAAAAAAAAAATGATCGAGCCGAAGAAAAAAAACTTTTCACTTTGGCGATCGACGAAAAGAATCGAGTATTACGTAAAGCGATGAAAATATTCGATCTTGAGGATCGAGTCTCGGGTATAAAAGCCTCTCTCAAGCATGAGAGTTCCATTACAAAAAAATCGGGCGGAATTTCGGATTTCCCTTTCCGAGAACGGGGTGTTCGTTTCGTCGATAGATACCGACTCGGATCGAGAAGAGGCGTTGTTCGTCCTTCGGTTAAAAGTTTCCTGAATTCGACGTTTATGTTTTTTACCAACGATAAATCGCCTCGGAACGATCAAGGGCTCGGTCTCATGCTGACCTGTTTCGCGATCCTCTATCTCGTACCTTTCTCGTCGGCCATCACCAATGATGATCACTTAAACTCTCATATAAATCAGATAAACACGTCCCCGTCCCCCGCCGCTCTCGCTCTTCAAAAATCCGACGGGTTTTCCCTTGATAAAAAAATCAAAATAGAAAAATCAGAAGAGTTGCATTTTAAATCGGAAGGCGGAGCTAAGTATATTCATTTTTATAACGGAAGCGCTCCGACGATCAAACACGGATCGGTTCGCTTAGCGGTTATAGCCCCTTCCGATCCCAAACATGATCAATCATTGGTGAAGATTCTTCCGTCCATTCTGCTCGCGGTCCGGGCCGTGAAGGATGACGCGACTGGAACTCTCCGGGGATGGGATATCCAAGTCGACTACAGGGATTCTAATTGTTCTTCGGTTTACGGACCTTTAGCAGCGTTCGAATTTTACATCAATAAATCCGCAGGTGAATATTATTTTAAGCTTGTACGTTGGTGGTCGAAAATGCACGACGGGGTCTCTCCCTTCCTCCTACGATTAAAAATTAAATGCCAACGCAATCGAAATGGCTTAGTTAGTTTTATAACTGCAATAATATTCTGCAAACACTTCATAGTGAAGGGCTTAGACAAACTTGGGAAACGGTTATCTTTTAAAGTTAAGACAGTTTCAGGAGAGGCATTTGAGTCTTCGCGAAAGTTTGATGAGTTTATCGTTTAACCGCCTTTTCTTTGACTGTTTTCGATTTTTAGTCGCGTTATCAAAAACTCGTCAAAGTATTTAAGATTTTTATATTAGGAAATAGGCAACTTGCATAAATATGGGAATAAAAGTCGGATTTTAGGAATAGCTTCATTTGATCAAGGCGTCATTGGGGACTTGGGAAGTGGGGGTTGAGTTGAAGTCAGAAAATGGACCGAAAATTTAAATCCCCGACTATTAATTAGTCGAAATCGAGTACCATATCAGCGCTATCCGTAAAACTTCAAAATTTTCGGTTTTTTCCGGATTTTTCAAGAAGGGCGAATATTAACGAAAAATTGCCAAAGGGAAAAGTTGTTCCTAATAGGGTCAGGTATTTCCGCACAAAAAATGGAAAACAAAATCGTTCTAAATTTGGCCTTGTTTAGCCCTTCCAAAGCCGTAAATTTTGGCCGGATGATCTTGACTGTTGAATATCATTTTTCCCCCTGGCCAAGGAAAGCGGTTGCCCATTTTCGTTGCGCTGGCTTGTTCGCTTTCGAAAATACAGTCGAAAAACGAAAGTGCACGAACGAATGGAAGGACGTCAGTAGTCCAAAAACCATTTTTATGGTTGTTTCTCACCATTTTATGGCAAAATCTCATTTTCGAGCCGACCACAATACTTCCTCACTCTAGGGAGCTCGAAAGTAAAAAAATTACAAATTTATCGTGGATATGAATTCTTCGATCAACATCTATAAAATTAAGGAAAAAAATTTCTTTTAAAAAAATTATTTAGCTTTGAAATTCAAATTCTAGAAAACCCGCCAAAAACGAACGATGCATTGTCACAACTGAGTCGGTCGGATCCTTTGTTCTTTTTGGTGGCATTTTCACGCCAAAAAAAAATTAGCCAATGATATAAGACTCAGTTTTGGCGTGCTTTTTTTAGAATTTAAATTTCGAATTGAGTGTTTCGCTTTTATAAAAACATTTTTTGATGACTTTTTTCTTGCTAAGCCTTAGTTAATTTTAGGATCTGTTAATGTTTTCTAAATTCATGCAAGTAGCCTATTCAATCTTATGATCGGAAATCCGCTGCGATTTTTTTCCCTTTCCTTCGGTGGTAATGTCCGGATGATATAAAATTATTTAATTAATTGCGGGAAATTGAAAAATAGTAAAACATAACGATGAAGGGGGGGAAAAAACAAACTGCCATAAATTTGCCGTTCCTGACTTCTGTGCTTAAGTAGCGTAAACGAACTCTTTTATCTCTAATAAAGATTTAAAGCTTATCCGTAAAGTACTTGTATTATTTCCTGAGGGAGGATTTTCCAAGCTATTAATTCTTTAACCTTAATAGAACACAGGACAGATAAGCATTAAGGCTTTTTTTTGCAGCCTCTCGGCTGTATCTTTGGAAAATTAAACCGTGAAAAATGTTCGAACACAAAAGCCACATTTTTAAAAAAAATTGGTTTTCTATGGCTCTCAGTAGCTAAATCGAAAACTTTGCAGGCAACGGATTTTCAGTAAGACAGCCAAAGATATCTAAAATTTGCCGGTGCAACAAGAATTTACAAGCCTCGTGGAACCATGGCCAAATCGGGAATGGGAGTCAATTCTAGTTGGCTGAAAATTGGGTTTCCTGAATTTCGGCCTAAACTTTCGAATACGGGTTTCTTTGGGTCACTAATTCTAAATCTAAAATCTGTTTTTAGAAGTCAAAAGAAAATTCAAAATGGTGGATCCAAGATACGGGTCGCCATCTTCAAAATTTAGGCTTGTCTTCTTCAAAGATTTTATACATCGAAAACACGCAGGCCTGAAAATGTTTGTAGCCAAAAATGATTAAAAGAAACTGACGAGTCTCAGAATAGTGAACGAGCCTTTTTCTAGCAACAGAACTATTTTTTTTTTCTTAAAACGGATTTCCTTGAACTTCGTTAAAATTAAAAAATTTTAACTTTGATATTTTCATTTAAATAATTACTAAGTGAATGTTTACACACTTAACAGAAAAAAATTTGAAAAGTTTAATCGAAAATGCACGAACTACAGCAATAGAAGAAAGTACGCGTGCCAAATACAACAAAAACATTCCTAGTATGTAAACAGCATATAATTGAGTCAGAGAATGAACGATTCCGCATTACAACACTCAGCGGGCATTTCTTTGCCATTTTGTCATAACTCTAAACAGACAAAAAGTAGTTAAAAGTTTTGCGTGGACAAAAAATAAAAAAAAGCATTATTAAAAGTCTCATCAAAATTAAAATGAATCGCGTTATTTTACTATTCTTTTTATGTTTTTCTTTTTCACAAAATATTTCTTTCGATTTCAAAATATTAAAGTCAGTTTTAATCAACATTTGATGCTGGTCATCAGTTAGTCAACGATTTGTGCTTTTTTTGTCTAAGAAAAAAAAAATTGAACGAGATTTCCGACAATAAAGATTAAGCCAGGTTTAGGATGTTCTGGTGACGTCGCACAGTCTATACTTCTCTCATCGCAATGTTACTTTTTAAACTTGTTCGAATTATACAATAGTTCCAGTAAGTTAACTAGTTTGTTTAATAATTCACGTGTTTGCAAACAAGTAAATAAGGGAGGTGTTTGAATTTTCACTTTCAAGTGTTAAAGTAGATAATTTGTTATTTTCATGTTTGTTTTTCATCATTGAACGATCAATTTTCATAATTAATTCATAATATTCAAGAGTTAATTAAGCATTAATTTCCGGATTAAAGCACGTCGAGAATAAATAATTAACAAGTAAATAATTTTAAAAAAATTAAGTTCGGTTTAAAATTTTGAAAAATTAACAGGAGGTTGTACTTGATGACGTCACGCGTGATAGCGGAATGGCTGTTTTTCGTAAATCGTTGATAGTTTGGGTCTAATGCAAAAAATTAAAATTCTGTTACTTAAAAGCACTAGATAATCAATTTCTCTTTCGTTTGATACTAAATTTGCATTCATTGCAGTTAACACGACATCAGAAAACAATTTGAAAAATTTTCATCGACATTTTTTTTTCAAAATTGTTTTCTGATGTCCCTCAACAACAAGCCGCGCATATTATACGTATATTATACGTAGAAATTAATACTTTTTATACCAAAAGTAATTTATACGTATATTATACGTAGAAATTAAGACTTTTTATACCAAAAGTCTTAATTTCTACGTATAATATACGTATAATATGCGCGGCTTGTTGTTGGGGTCGTGTTAACTGCAATAAATGCAAATTTAGTATCCAACGAAAGAAAAATTGAATATCTAGGGCTTTTTATTAACAGAATTTTAATTTTTTTTTGTTAGAAGTAAATTATTTCGAATATTACGAAAAACAGCCATTCCTTTATCGCGCTTAGTAAAACAAAGACATATGTGAATGCACCCTCCTCTTAACGATTTCTGTAATAATTTCTGTTAGGTTAGGCAATTCCCCTTACTCTTATTTAAAATTAATACATTCACAGATTTACAATTTCTACTGGTTTTTGCAAGTAACGATTAAACCGAAAACTCTAATACGCTTTAAAATAATCTCATGAATCAATATAACACAGAAAAGCTACTTCGTCAAGTTTCTCATCATTTCTCGATGGCGGTTTTATCCCCTGCAAGATTAATGTTATGTAAAGTATAAAAAGCACGATGGATCTTTAATAAAAAAAAAAAAACGTCTTCCTTTGTCAGGCATATTGATGTTGATGAAAACCTATGATAATTTTTTTTTTCTTTTTAAAAAAGCAAAAAAATTTTGTGATCCAGATACTGAGGAAAAGCTGACATATTTGCTAAACCATATCGACAGACGTCTAAGCTTGGCAAGATATTTAAATTTCACCCTTTTAAAAAAACGTTCCGTTGTATGAAATACGTCAAAAACTAAAGTTTTATTGTATTTCTTTTTTTTCCGTGTCTGTTGTAAGTGAAAACTTCGACGTATTTTTTTTTCTCTATCGAAAAGAAGCAAACCTCATTCACCGCCTGTCTCTTTTGTTAATCGTTTCTTGGAAATAATCTCACGTAGACAATTCGATCCCCGTTTCGGGATCGGCTCACAACGCTTTTAAGGTCCCTCGGTATAGACGGAACAATCTTAGAAAAGACTCATTATATGGAGATTCCCAACGGGATTTCAAAATGGCAACCGACTTATCTACATATATTCGCAATAACCGGTTGAGTCAGCGATACGCAAATCATTCTCATGGAGAGAGAGAAACTTGAATCTTTCTATACAGAAAAAAAAAGTAAAGGGTCACTTTGGAGATGTATAAGCTTAAGTAATTCGTTTGGGATCGTGCTTCATCGACTGTGGTATAGAATATATATCGACCCGATTTTATAAAGGAAAGGATACGTCGATGTATCGAGAACCTTTTTTATTGAAAAATGTTCAGCGGTATAGCGGTTTTTGTGCTAGGAAAATATTTCGGTGAATAGATTTCTCGTAAAGCGTCGATTGTTGGAAAGAAGACAGTCGTGCATAAAATATGACGCTTTATCTCGGATCAGAGGGAACCTAAAGTGCTTTTCATGGAATATAAGTACGGTGGCTCTTGGCAGAAGTAAGCGGTTGCGGGAGTTTTACTTGGTAGAAGGCAGTTTCACGGAGGAAATCCTTTTGATATCAGCTATATTTTAAAAGACTTAAAGTGGCCTCTTGAAGAGTAGGAAACCATGTCTGTTTAAGCGTTTAAAGTTATTTGTTATGGAACCAGTCCTAATTTCGGATAGAAAGGTCAGCTATTAAAGTTAAAGAGAAGCATCAATTTAAAATAGGAAAGAACTTTGTAGCAGGAAAGCTTGTGAAATAAACTTGCGCTTTTATTGTATATGTACTGGATTCTGACCTAAAGAAGACGCATGAGATGCAACTGGGGATTCAAAAACAAAGAAGAGACCTCAAAGAACAAGATAGCTTTTCTCATTGTAAATGCTGTCGTTGGTGAACATACCTCATTTTAAAAAATAATTCCACAGGAGAATTTACTTCTGAAGTTTGAGAATGGGATATGAATTATTTCCAGTTTTTTAAATGGTCCATTGCTGAACATACGAAACCATCCGAAGGTTGATCAAAAGTGTCGATGTTATTGATCGATTGTATTTCTTGCGAGGGTAAAGGGTGGCATGTAGAATAAAAAAACCCTACAATGGATACCATGGTATGACTGCGGGGTTACATTGAGTGACAGATCGAGACAGATGGCATGAATAGAAGGAGGACAATGTCCAGCAATGACCGCAGAGGTTAACAAATAATTGCTGGAAAGAGGCTTCTCTCATCCTGCACCATCATCCTCTGTACTCGACATTCTTCTGAATTTTCTTCTCCTGTCAACCTGTATCCGGTTACTCCTGTACAAGGGTCTACTTCAACCTTTAACATATGTTCTGTTCTATATAAATAAATTGAACAATTTTACTTAACAGATTCTCCCATGTTTTTATATTTTTCTATGACTTTTTCACAATAAAACAAAACAATAGTAAAAACATCTTCTGCTATAAGGTGTCGAACACCGAACAACATATATGTACTTCCTTGCTCTTTGCATCCGCTTGTCTTCACTTGTCCTCGGCACTCTTTCTCTTACTTCAGCCCATCCCACTCCAGCTGTTCTTTCAAGATCTTCGCCCATCTGGTTATTGGCTTGCTTCGGTTTCGATGGTCTCCACTGCAGGATTTTCTTCATTTAATCTACAGTCCTGGTACTCGCGCTAGAACTCTATCTTAGTCCCGCTTACTCGCCAGCAATGCCATTGATTACATCAATGATTTCGGTTATCCATCAGATTTTCATTGCTTGCTCCATAGCTCTTTGGTCTACCTGCAGCTTCGTTATCGTTCGCCTAGTGAAGGTCCATATTTGAGCCCCAAATGTTACTCCCCAAGGATAAAACATTTCTGCATTTTCTTCTGCTGTCAACCTATATGATCCGGCTACTCCTAGACAAAGGTCTCCTTCAAAAACTTTCGTTCTTTTGTGTAAAAGCATTCTCTTGTTTTCTAAAATCTTTGCCAGCTTTCCAAATGCGGGAAGTGCGGAATTTCAAATTTTTGTTCTTCTTCATTTCAAACTTTAGGCTTGAAAGAGCATTCTACTTCTTCTTCGAATGACCGATGACCCCTTACCTCTCTCTTCATGAAAAAAAGGCGTATTTAGTCAATTATTTTTTGTGCTCCTTGCTTCAATAGCAGAGCAGAAGCACTACGATTTTCACCTTTAAAGCTACCTCAAAAAATCATTAATTCTCATAAAAAAAAAATCCCTACAAAGAAATAAAGCGAAGAAATGGAAGAAGTGAAAGGATTGCAAAAAAGCTGCGACACTTACAAGAACCACAATATAAATGATTCATAGCTCCTCCGTAAAATAAAACATCCTTTTCGAGAGGAATCAATTTAATTAATGAGGGAGGTTCTTGAAAGCGGAACTGTCAATTATCTAAGTTACTGACCTTTTCCGCAAACTTGAGCCGAGAATTTCAGCGCTGTCGACCCTTTCATTTCCTTTTGACGCAGACGGATGGCCCGAAAAAAAATTAACCAAGGCCGCTGATCGTGCATTACAAAAGCCTTCCCGTCTCCTGAAATAAAAAAAAAAATTGTAAAATTAAAAGAAAACAAACATGCGATGATTTGAAAAGGAAAAAAGAAAAGGAACATGAACACCATTTAAAAATTTCCCCCAGAAGAAGATAAACAAATGAAATATCTCTTTATATAAATCTCGTTTGGGAATATAAAAAAAATTTCCCGCAATTTTTCTCGGAAACCGCTTTGGAATTCCATCTATCTCATCGAGCTCTTACTTAGGATAAATTCAATTTTTGATCTGGAGAAATAAAATCATAAGGATTGAAGAATCTTGCCGTTTTGTGGTTTCGTGCACGAATTTTAAAGCCACCCGCTATTCAAGCTTCGTCAAACCACGTGAATGTCAAAGAGTATATAAGCTGTCCTCTTTCCCAGGTTAACGTGTTTACCTCGAATACATGTAACACTCTCTTTTCTTTTCGAGAACGCCTTTTAACACGTTTCTCTGTTCCATCAAAAGGGTTTTAAAACGTATATTCTATTTTGAAGGAAAACAAACCGTGAGGGTTTTGGAATAAATTCTTCCTTCTTGTTCTCCGGTTAAAAAACAAAAATGAAAATTTTGCGAGGGTTTTCCCTTTTTCCAAAAGATTTAATTTGGAATGACATTACAACGTACGAGAAATTTTTTTTACCATTTCTACATTTGGGATGAAATTTTACTTTGATCAGACTCGCGGTCGCATCCACATCTAATTTAAACTTTTTTTTTTGCTGAAGAAAAAAAACTTTATTCCCCGATTTCCTCCGGAAATCCCATTCCTCCATTTTTAAAATGTCAAAAAGTCTTTAGCATCTCATCGTGGAAAAACGGTAAAATCTCAAGGGAAGTTTTTTAAGTGTTTCATTTTAAGTAGTCAAGGGGTCGCAAACGTCAAAAAGAAAAAGTCTTTTTTTTTCCCCCGCGCCATTCAAGAAGTTTCATGCCGTTTAAACGAAGATAGGAAAGAACCGCAATTGAAAGGCCAGTCGTGCCTAAAAAACCTTCCTCTCTTCTCTACTAAATTCATTTTACCATGAATGAAAGAACGGAGAGGGAGAGAAGTAGAAAAAAGAAGCAAAATCTTAAATGCAATCGAAAGAGCCACTTGTTGCGAATAAATTCGCATTTCGAAATTTTCCTCCCTTTTTTCTCTATTCTTCTTTCTAATAAATGTGGACTTCGTAAAAAAAAGCGGGGATAGTTTTTCCCACCGATAAGTCCTTTTTTTAGAATTCTGTGGGTTAAAAATTTTCTTTAGAAAACTTCTTTCCGGTGAGCTTTTTATGGCTTCTAATGAAATTTTAAGTAAGTGGTATTTTTGTATGGGTTTTGCGGCAGCTTTACATTTTACGATTTGCGGATATCCGCAAACATGAAGGACATATAATGCTCTAGATTACAGAATGAGCTAATATGCTCCTAGCGCCATAAAAAAATTTGTTTGAATCATCAGAAAAACTGGACCCTCGAAAGCCGAAGAGGCTATATTTAAGCATAAGCTATTAACCCATTGACCCATAAGCTTAACACATAGAAGAGAACAAAAATTGTGGGATTCATTTCATTATACATAGGCGCAACCCATATAATCCTGTTATCCAATCAGAAAACGTTCCAATTTGTTGCTTCTGTTCTTCTTCTAAGAGTGCCTCTCCACGAGGGGTATTGGCGACCATTATGGCGGGAGAGCTTATTGCGCCGTGCAAGAGACCCTAACTGAATCGACTGTCTTGGGACTTGCACACCAAACCCTCGGTCATGATGGCTATACTAGGAAAATTAATGAGGTCGGTGGGTTTGCAATACTTTCCGCATCGCAGCACAGAAGCCACTGTCAGTATTCGACTCTGCCTCCTACTTTCTGGATTTCTTCTTCTTTGAGTGCCCTGCTCGCACACGAGCTTAGGCGATCGATCCGACAAGCTCCTTGAATCTTTCACCATCGGCGGCCATGAGGAACAACTCCTCTATGGTTAACCCGGTCCAATTCCGGATATTCCGCAACCAGAAGAGATTCTTACGGCCAAGTCTTCTTTTACCCTCGACCTTGCTCTGCATGATCCCATTTACTACCCTTCTATTCTATTAAACATAACCTAAGTTCCTCAACCTCAGAGCTAGGGAGAGGTGCTAAACTGTTCTACCCTATGATCAAATTTTAGGTTTCTATTCAACAAATTCAAAACTTTGCTTGTTTATTTCCCCAATCTTGTTTGTTCTTCCACAATAACAAAAAACTTGAAAAATTCAATAGTACTAATTAACAAAATCCGATTGTTAAATTTGGGCAAAACATTCCCGGAAACAGGATTCACAGAAAGATGATTCGCTTCTCTTTTAGAAAATGAAATAGTCGCTGGAAGGTTTTCAAACTTTTTCTCCAAGAATAAACACAGACAAATCTCTGTTACGCAAAACATGACAGGAGAGATTCTACATCATGCACTTGAAATAAATCAAATTAATCTGCGATTCGAGACTCGAGAAAGCATCATCATTTTCCCGCTTTTCGAATCTGTAAACTTGTTAAAACTCCTCCGGTATTTATAACGAAAAATGATTCACGGTTTCCGTTTTTTTTTTTTTTGTTTTTTTATTATTACTTTACTTTATTGTTATCCGCCCTTCGGTTCGGTTTCGAGATCCACGCTCCGTACACATGCCACAGATCACATTTCACATTGAGGTTTATATTTCTATAGAGCTTTTTTTGAAATTTTTAAATCCTTACTCGCTCTGCAAACAGGAAATTCACTCGTAACATTTCCTTTATTAAAAAAAATTTCAAACAGATGAAATTGAACCCGTACTACCGAGTTTATCGGTCAGACATATTTACAAAAGAAAAAGTCAGATAAACTGTATTAAAAAGTCTCGAAGGAAACTTGAGAACCGGATTCCCAGCCCTGAAGGATCGGCTATAGCTCAATTAATCAAATCGTGGCCGGATGCTAATTGCAGCACACGAACTCACTAGGACTATCAATCCAGGCTTGATTCCCATTTATGCTTTGCATCTACATATTAATTCGTTTGTCTTACGCTATAAAACTTGCTCCAATTATTCCGCCTTTATCTTTAATCTTGTTTTATCGCCTTCTCTTTTTTTTTGTTGCTGTTAGTTCCGATCCTCCTCCGTTCCACGACCTGCGAATAAGAGAAATATTCCGTCGACTGTCGTGACTGCGAAAATTGAACATCGCGCCAGAGTACATTACACCGCAAATGGGAGAAATAATTAAAACTAATGGTCACCTGTTGCAGACGTTTCGTAAAACTGATAACTTAACCTCCCGATTTTTTTTTCCGATTCGGGACGTTTCCCCGACAAATGCGGTTTACCCTGATATATTTACACTAATTGGATATCATTCCCATTCCGGAACAGAAATCGAAATGCAAACGGTACAAGATAAAGATCCTTTTATCGGGAGGTTGTTATCTGAAATTATGGAGACGATTCGGGTTAGAATTATCTCCAACGGGATTTTGCAATAAAACGAAAATTGACGAAAACAAGCAATTACTCTCTTGCTTTCTTCCCCGTAGTTTTCTCATGTTTCTACTGATATATAGATCATTGTAATCGGATTCAATTTAATCAGATATACTTTTGTCTTATTGTCAGTATATATTTTCAATTTTATTTTCCCGGAAAAGGAAAATAAATTCGAAGTTGAACTACTTGATATGAACAGTCATGTTTACATTTTTTTCACTGATAATTGACCTAAATAAGAACGATAATCTAGAAAAGATAATCAACTACCTACGCCAATATTTTACTTATTTCTCCTGATCAAGTGTATGACGTCATGTAATCGTTTGTTTATATATTCTTCCTGTCCTTTCCACGTGTCATCTTTATTAGGCTCATTACGAATTTGACACGTTATTTACATGGCTCTTTGTTTTGTATCGCGTACAAGTCCCCGGGCTTTTCTTATTTTCTAGGTTCGTAGTCAAAGCTTTGTGCTTCGTCTAAAAAGCGGGAAGACGATACTAAAAACAACCTGAATTAAAAAGAAATTTTCCGCTTGGATCTTTTATAATGGAAACGGGATCTGCTATTTATTGTCGATATAGAGAAATGATATGCTCATTGCAGTGGCTGCAAGTTTGCCAATGCTTTGCCCAGGAAAAAAATCTAGGGCTTGAATGATGGTCGTCAAGTTCAGACTTGTCAATGCTAAGTTGGAACTTAAGTCTAATGTCAGGTGCCACGTATGAACTTGGATCAGTGTAGCTCCTGACATCGAAGCCAAGTTCAAATATGGCACCTGACATCGATCTTAGTTCCAACAAGGCCAACCTTTGTAACAAGCATTAGGTCCGACCTTTAGACTTCTGTAAATGCCTGAACGTTAACGTTCCGATGTCAAGACGCCACTGATTGAAGCCGACCGGGAAGTTGCAGGCTTCGTTAATTTATGTACCTCTTCTTCGTTTGTTTATCCCTCGAACTTCCCGTTTTCTCTGACGCCAAACTGTCCGTTTTCCTCAGCATGACGTGAATCATCGCAGGTCGCAAGTAATTCACTGTCCTTGTCGCCCTCCTCAGTATGACATATGAATCATCTTTAAAGTAGGACAATTGCTGGTTTCTTAACTGAACAGACAAGAGATTGTTCAAACATCTTGATTTTCAACAAACAAAGCATCGCTTCTAGGGCGCAATGTTCCTTCACACAGACGTCAAATCCAAACTCCATGCGCAACTTCAGGGCAGGACTCCTTTTGCAAACCTCTCAGTTTTAGCTTAAATGTTGCGAGACTATCTGCTCTCTTCAGTCGGAAAGATATGACAGTATCGACTTGACAGCATTGACCGTGTTTTTCTCTTCGGCTTAACTTCTACTGGCTGCTTGCTTAAACCGACTAAAAAAAATTATAATTTCAGCGATTAAAAAATCGTTTCTTGTACAAAAAAAAAAAAAAAATGAGCAGCTCATAAAAAATTAATCATGTGAAGGTATTAGAGCATGTTTCACACTTGCTTTGAGGTAAATAACATTATTTTCTTCTTTGGCGGCTATCGGGGGAACTTGAAAGCGATTAATCCAACGGTTTTTACTATCTAATCATCAAAAGGATCGAAAGCTATTAAAATAATTGCTTCCTTTTTTTTTTAAATTCATTTCGCAATCATAACGCCATCGGATATTTTTAACAAAAAAAAAAAAAAGAAGCAGCCTTATTTTAAATGGTTAATTTTTCTAAACAAAAATATGAGGCATTAATTACGTGTGAATACCTTGTCGATGAACATTTGAGTTTAAAGGAAATTTATTCCGCGTTCGGGAAATGCCCAAAGCTAAGATGCCAGGAAATTAAATGAAAAGTTATAAGTGTGCTTGCGAATAACGAAGTATTAGGGAATTTCCTTGAGACGTAAAGTGGAAATGTATTACATTGTTGTTCGATAAATATGATGTTAACAATGGCGTAATCTGTTTTGTATTGTTAAGCTAATATTATGTCAAGATTTTGTGCAGATTTTAGAAATTATCCTGTTTTAGTTATTAGTGCGTACTTGTCGCAAAGCCGACTTATATTTCAGCTCTGCAGCTCGCCTCTTAACATCCACCTTAAGATCCTCCGACCAGAACGAAATTAATTTTTTTTACAGAGAATTCTAGGAATCGGAAAATCGTGCGCATAAATCGATTTTGTTCAGCAAATAAATTGCAAGACTATAAATTGATGCATATGAAGCAGGCGCCACTGGAAACATATGAACAAGCAAAAAGGCCATCAGAAATTCGAAATTATGATCTTTTTCTACTGGAGCGAGACCGAAATTTCAAAACTTAAATTTCAAGTCATCCGTAAAACAATTTTTCTAGACTTTGACTGAACTTACTAGAATGAGCCGTCTAAAAGCGTATAAAACTGCCCTGGGGGTTTCCAGAATAGAAACAGTGCATAAAGGAGGGAAAAAAAAGTGTGAAAATTTTTTTTTTCTTTCGTCCCACTTGAAAACACATGAGAAATAGGATTTCGTATTCTTTTGAGGGCTTAACATCTTTTACACATGTTTACACCGTGCATTGATTCGTTTATTTTCCGATTTCCGGGAAAGCTTCTCAAAGTCTGCCTTCTTTCTTTACTCTTGTTTATGAGGGAGAAAAAAAAACGGAAGCTCTGGTGAGGGGGTGAAGTAGCTACACACAAAAAAAAACCCATTCGCATTTTATCCCGATTTTTTTTTGTTGTTGTTAAGGATAAATTCGGATTTATGGAGCGTAAATTTACGGGACAATCATTGTTAAAAGATGCATGAAATAAGTATGCTTTTATATAAAATTCCATTTCGTAAATAATCTTTTCCCTTAATTGTTATTAAAATTTACTTTTAGAAAAAAAATTAATATGAAAAATTACTCCATTTATCAAGTTTTATTATATGAGGACATAATTGTTTGCTATCTAATTATTACGTCATCTTCAATACAATCAAACATAGCGCAGTCACTCACACAACAGAGGAATGACTCAGCCTGTCAAATTTCATTGCTACTACAAGATCTTTATTTGTAAATTGCCTCCTCTCTCTCTCTCTCTCACTCGCTCTTTTTTCTTGTTACCACCTTAAGTCGAAATATGGTGCTGATATCATATTTCTTTAAAGACGCTTTGTTGGATGACTTTGCGTTTTACTTCCCTCAAGCATCAAATTATTCAAGATATAATTATAATAGCAAATATCTTTATTTCTTTAAATTGTCGATTCGATTGCCAAGTTTTAAGAGAATAATAATTTAGCGGATGTTTATTGTGTGGCAAATAATTCATCTCTGGAGAATGGATTTTGTAGAGAGAAAAAATGTTTACAACTCTCTGGGATTTCGTGCAAGGAGGTGATTTCGTGGGGTTTCTGATTTCAGAGACAATCATCGTTTTGTGAGTTTGCCGAGTCGGCAGCATATCATAGAGTTATCGCTTTTCAAAGGAAATATTTCGCTTGGCAGATAAGAAAAGTTTGAGCCAAGAACTTCCTTCAGTTTGGTTTCGATTTTAAATGGCACATTTTGCATATGTTTTTCCAAACTTTTTCTCAATAAATGCGGAGGCGGAGGTTAAAACCTTTTTCGATTCGATTAAGCTACTAGAGCGCACCATTACCACTACACCACCGGGATATTTCAGCTACATTTACGAAATTAGATAAAAAACGATGGGCATATTTTTATTAATGTTATAAATTATCAAAGGAAGGAAAACAAGGAAGAGGAAAAAAAAAGGAAAATTCGTTTTTTAGGCATTAATCATCCGGCATAGTTCCAGCGAATGATTAAGCATCGCGACAACTAAATTTGGAAATACGATACGTCTTCTCTTACAACGTAAACAAAAAACAAAAAAAATAACAGGATGAGGAAAAATGTTGGCTTATTCCTAAATTAAATTGAGATTTTATGAAGATTCTTTCCGAGGTTTCATTGTCCTTTTATGGAGTTCAAGATTTTTTTTTTTTCGCTATACGGTGAATGTCGTTAAAATTAATCAGTCAAAGCTTGATTGGTAGGAAATGCGGTTTTTCGAGAAGTTGAAAGGGAGCGAGTTAAAATATTGTTGTGGTTTTCGAGGTTTGAGCTTCGGCACAAACGAACGAACATTTTGTCTGTTTAATAAAGAACCAGGAATGAAAGTTCCCCCTAAGGATTTTTTATTTTCATTTTCTTTCTTTTTATTTCTTTATGGTCTAATCCATTATCCTTTTTTTTTTCTCCCGTAGAGTCTGGATTTATTTTTAGAAATTAAAAGATAAAATAAGGATCGATGTCAGAGAGTGTCAGATTTTTTTGCAAGGAAGCGAGTTGTAGAAAAAAAATTTTGTATGGGGAACAAAAAACCTCAAATTATTCGCTCTTTAAAAGTAACTCTGTGGTGACAAGGTTGTAATAATTGACGGCAACGAACTCCAAATTAAGTAGTCTGACTTTGTCGAGGATAGCCAATCAAAAATGGTGTTAGTCGTACTGACTCCAAAATAGAGGTTTCTAAAAATGGAACAGTAAAGACTTCAGTACTTTAGTAGCCTGGTTCAAAACAAAAAAAAATTAGCTCTGCTAATTGATAATGCAATTAAATTGAGCGTTGCGTCTAAAGAGCCCTCCGGAGGAGCGTTGCTCCTACTACACTTCCGATTTTACTATGGCAATCAAACCAAAATTTTCTTTCCCGCCCAAAAAATTTTCTTCCCCCCTTTTTTTTATTATCCTCTTTTCCATTCTATAAGCTCTTGCTCTAAAGCACATTACGCAGAATGTAATCATGACATTTTATGTTATCTCTTGCTTCGTCTACTATTCCAATTCATTCAAAGATCATGATGGATATGTTATTTTTCAATAAGCGAAGAGCGGCGAGTCCCCTCCAAAAAAAGGGGAAAAGTCAACCAATTTAGGGGAAAACGATTTTCGACTTTAATTTCAATATAAATTCAGCACAAAATAAAATATTTTCCAAATGAATTACGGAAGTGAAGATGTTTGTTCAAGTGTGAGATGAGAGAATTATCAGCTTGGTACTGAATAAATTTTTCTATTCCTTTTCTCTTTTTATTTTCCCGCTCGTGTTCCCTGCCCGATGATATTTACTCTCCATTTACGTCGATAATTTTTTTCAAAACGTATTTTTAGCAGGAAATTCACAAGCCCTTTTGATAAATAGATCTCCCATTTGCATATTTTCAAGAGGTTTGAATGAGATTTTTTTTTTGATTCTTCGAATCCTTTATCTTCTTTTCGGGGTCGCATATCCGGTTCCAGGCTACTTTTCTGCATTCAGCTGGACCCAAACAATCGATGGCTTGACAGAATTCGAAGAATTCTCTACCTCTGTGTCCCAATTGACTGAGCCTCGCTAATTTGTCAGACACTTTGTAAGTCGAATGAATCGAGAGCCAACAAACTCTAATTGCTATTTACAAAATTTTCCAATTCCCAAATTCAGTTCCTGCGGCACATAGTTTTTGTAATGGGAAAACACTGTGAAGTAAATTCTACCTCTAAACTCCAGAGCGTGAGTCGGCCACTTTATCCAATAAGCCAGGAGCCTGGACTTACTTCATTTAAAATGTTTTAAAACCGGCTTTTTTTTTTCTTTATCCTGACTAAATGATTGAGGATTTTAATATTCTTTTTCCTGAGCTTGATATCGTAATAATGGAAGGTTTACTCCACTAACCATGATTAAGTGCTTTTACACTATTTTTCCGTTTTCTTTTTTTTAACAACTTAATACAGGAAAATAAAGCTCAACATTTTATTATCAATTTAAAGTTAAAGAATTCATGAACGGTTCCATTGCTTAAAAATATAAACATAGCCGTGTCTGTGGTAAAAATATGTTTATCTTTCCTTTGGTTTACTGTATGATGTTTTTGATATTCACGTCACGTATTGACACATCTCAATTCCGCTATCTTAGCAATTTTTTAAAAATATTTTTCAAAAAGCGATTCTTACGCTTTTTTTTTAAAAAAAAGGGAAAAATCATTTGCAAGTCAACTTTCTCCGACCTCGAGTCAAGCTGTGGACAATGGGCGATATACTTCGGAGAACTCGACCTTTCCATTGTTTTACTCTGTATTTTTTTAATATATTTTTTGAATAAAAAGGAAACCGTCCCCTTTTCTCTTATGGAATTTTAAATTAACGCATGTGTTTCATCTAAAACTTTTTTTTAAAAAAAAAATCATCTGAAGTCGCAGGTTGCAGCAGGCAACTATTGAACATTTTAACAAAAAAGTTGGATTACCACTTTGGCTTTAATGGCGAAATCGCTAAACTAACTAACCCTCCAGTTATATGGATCGGCAGGATAAAGAATCTGCAGAAGGCTCTCGAATTGTTGCGCTGCAATTTAAATTGAGTTCGAAAAAATTATTCTACAAAGTCTTCCCTTCTACCTTCAACCTGGATATTTTCCAAAAAATAGTAAAAGTACGCAGAGCTTTAAAAAAAATTGTTTTCACCACGTTTGCCAAAAACCTCGAAATACTATTTACCTTGGAAAAACATTTATGCTCATGACATTTATTTACTCATAAACGAAGACGCAAAGATGTTTTCCTTCTCTCTTTACCATACATTCCACGGGCGAGATTTCTTCGCCTTTAACAAAGAAAAAGGAAAACTCAAATAATGAGAAAATATCCGAAAAAAAAGGGAGGAAGTCGATTGTGCTGAGGAAAAACGGTTTTACGTCCCGTTTAAAGTTATCAGAGCGAGAATCGCTACCAGAAAATGTTAAATTAAAATACTAAAAACCGCGTCTACTTTAAAAATCTAAAACGAATCTCATGATCCTGGATGCCATTAACTCTCTGCTAAAAGGATCATTCGACACTTTTGAATTAAAAAGCAGCCACTCATTTTTATATGAGAAAAAAATTAACATCTCCTTTCAACTCTTCGCCTTCTTCTCTACAGCTTTCTTTTTCTTTTTTTTTTTAAAAAGAAGCGTTTTTAATTTTTTTTTTTTTTTGCTTCTTCTTTCTTCGGAGACGATGTAAGTAAGAAGCCTCGGGAAAATAACCGCAGAGATTCTAACCGCAACGATCCCTCTTTAACCTTTTTTGCAAGAATTAAAATGACAGAGGGAGGGAAAAAAACACTGGGGAATTAATTAAGAGAAAAGATTTATTTTCCGAAAGTAAAATATCGAAATTTCGGAGAGATTCGTCTTTTCGCGGGGTGACGCATCGAATCACTTTTTGGGAAAAAAAGCTCGACTTTAACTGTATTAAAAGAAATCCTTCTTCTGCTGTTCTATTCATTTTATTTTACACGATTCTTGAATCTCTATCTCTCTCTCTTCCGGGCTTTCTTTAATTATTTTATTTTAAGCTTTCATGTTGGAAAAGGAAGCAGAATGACTTTTTCCTCCAGAATGGAAAATTCTCTCATGTTACAATAAATCCTTTTATTTTTGTCCTTTTTTAAAGGAATTTGAGATAAAAACTGCCAAGGCATTTATCTTATAGTACTATTGTTGTCATTTGCAATACTTCTTGCAAAAAGAAGACAATTAAGATGGCGAAAGGCGTCGGAGTGACAACCCTAAAGTAATCGGTCGAAGAGGACAAGAAAAATCTTAATTTTCCTAGTGGTCGAATGAAGCAAAAAGATGCGTGATGGAGATTGTGCGGGGGCTAATTATAAAGCTCATCACAAGAATTTGGGGATGAAGTTGACGGAAAAGGGAAAGCTAAGAGTCAAAAATCAAAAGTATTGTAGTATAAATATATTATACAAGCCACTCCATGACTTGATTTCCGCCCTCGCGCGCTTCGCGCGCTCGGGGAGTCCGTCTGTCACGTATCCACAAATCTACCCTACCCAATGGCAGTGTACATTTAAGTTTAAATTTTAAGTTGTTCACATGCGGACTCCCCTAGCGCGCTACGCGCGGGAGGGCGGAAATCAAGTCATGGAGCGGTCGCGAAGCGACCGCGTAGTGGCTTGTTGGTTGTAAGATAATTAAATTAAAATGTATTGCTGTAATTTACTGGAAATTGTGTATTTAATATCTGAAAGACAAACCTAATTTCGGTTCGCGCTTCTATTTTCGAATGGACCGTGTCATTAGAAATTGTTATTTTCATTTATCGTTGCGAAATAAACTTTACGAACGCGTGAAATAATTTTGTTTCAACCTGTCGGGAAATCTTAACGGGATGTGTTTTTCACTCGATCTCGGTGTTCATTTGGTTGTTGTGCATTGTTCAGGTTTTGTCTGCAATGAGCAACGTTTTGTGGGTGGAGACTATTTCTGGAGCTCCGAGGTAAAGGGTGACTACTATCTTTTGTTTACATAAGGTAAACACTGAAGGAAAAGGGTACTACAGTCATACAAAAAGAAACTATAATAGGCGCGGCCATGTTTTTATAACCTCAATTTTTTTGACTTTTATTTCACTACTACAAAACTTTTGATTTTTGAATCTTAGCTTTTTCTTTTCCGTCAACTTCATTCCCAAATTCTTGTGATGAGCTTTAAAATTATTCCGTTCTTTTTAAAAAATATCTCAAAGTTTTTAAGAAGGGATATAAAAAATTGGACACCCAAAGAATTCCCGAGAAAAGCCCGAAGTCTGGATTATTTCAAGCATTTTAAGGCCATCGAGTTCGGGCAAATCCTTCTCTATACGGGGCCGGTGATTTGAAAGATTTTTTAGACAGAAGAGTATATGTAAATTGTTTAAAACTGCATTTAGCTTTAAGAAGATCATGTACACCAGGAGTGGAGAAGAGGAAAGAATCTTTTAAAAAAAGCGAAAAAACTTTAAAAAAAATTTTGCAAGACCTATGAAAAGTTATATGGTAAGCACCAAGTAACGCATAATATTCACAGCTTGCTGCACTTAGCGGATCAGGTTAGGGAAAAGGGGAACTTAGACGACAGCTCAATGTTCAAATTTGAAAATGCCTTGGGAAAACTTTTAAAACTTGTACATATAAAAAAGCCAACCTCTTCAATTGCAAAATGTTCCGGATTACTGTTATGAATAAAAACCTAACCGATTTGCAGTGTCCCCCATCCTGAACACGATGCGCTATGTCCGTAAATAAGGTAATTTTTCCTTTGCCTTACATTTACCATGTTTTCCGTAGTTATATAGTCTTGTGTTTCAATTTTTTTTTTTTCGATTTTCTATTCCTTAGGGTGGGGTGGGATAAAAATGAGACACCCTTTTTCGGAGTTTCTAAACTGAGGTCTCTTCAAAAATGCTGTTGTCTCATTTTTACCCCTGTCTCATTTTTACCCCACCCTACCCTAAATTTCTTAATCGGATTCAAATTGAATGTTTTAATTTATTTTCATTTTTCGTCCTTTAACTTTTACGACCAGACAAAAATGAGGCGGCAGCAGCATCACTTCATTAGCCGATGGCATCGTCAAAAAAATGATTATAATGATGGCAGCAAAAAAGATCTTGAAAATGTTGAACTGAAAATTTTTGAAGAGCAAGGTTAAAGAAAAAGAAAAGTAATTGCTAAAAAGAGAAAGAGAGGAACTCTCTGTTAATCAAGTCAAATTTACAATCAGACGCGGAAATAATAAGTCTTGGAAACAAACTTTGATGTCAGCAAAGATCACAAACGAAGAAAACAATAATAATGTTTAGGTATGTTTGAGTTGCGGTGTATTTCTGTGTATATTTTCTAAGACATCGTCACGTGCTTTCTCATCCGTGAAACATTTCACTTTCCGTTGCTTACACCTGCTTCTTTCGTCTATTTTCGTTTCTTACAATTTTTCGCTGAGGATATTTTTAATTGGTCTAAAATCTGATGGAGCAAAAAGTAAAAGAAGGAAAAGATTGCCATGTGAAACAAATGATTATTGAATGATTAGATAAATGTAATTGACAAGGGGATTTTCTCCGGATATAAAAATTAATTACGATTTCGTTATACCAGGAAAATAAACAATCATCGATATATAAATAAACATGTTAAATTAATTTAGGAGGGGGCAGGAAAAATTTTTCATGTATGAAAAAGCCAGATATTTTCTCGGGCTGTAGTATTTTTTAAAAGGAGGCTTCGAGTATCGTGAATCAAACATCAGAGGCCAGTAATTAGTGATGGACGCAAGACAAGACAAGACAAGAAATGTATGGATCTTGTTTTTGTTCTTGTCTTGTATTGGAATAGAGAATTGCATTTTCTTGCTTCAAAAACAATGTAAAATTGCAAGACTTTTCTTGCATTTTGCTAAAAATGGTTAGTATCGTCTCTTCTTGCAGTAAAAAATTAAGTCTTATTCTTGTCTCGTTTTTGTAAGACAAGACAAGAATCATTCTTGCAGTCTCGGCCATTACTACCAGTAGCGTAGCAACCACCACTAAGGCCCCCACAGTCACGGGGGACCTTGAGTTCAAAGGGTCATCTGTTCTTTGAATAGGAAAGTAAAAAATTGAGAATAAACATTCGGGGGAAAAGAACCCAAAAATTTTTTAAAGAAATCCTCCCAATAAAAAATTAACAACAAAAAATATTTTTTGAATCACATACGCCAAACACTCCAAACCCCTCATTCAAATCTTTTCATCCGCCTAAAAGCAGAAAATAAAATGAAAATTTACATCACGTATAAGACATCGACGAGAAAGGATTTCCTGTGGAACTAAACATGTTAGATTGGAAGGAAAAGCCGCGACATGTTTAAAATTGCGGGGGTAAAACCTGGAGTTGAGCGAAAGCGCCTAAAGGTTTAATTCACGGGGAAAGAAGATCACACGCACCAAGCCCTGGATTGTGACTCTGTCAGGGCTTGTAACAAGTTTCTTGGAAATAATACGCGGCGGTTTTCGATTTTATCGACAGACGACTCACGGGTTTTCCCCCCCGATAAGCAAAATGTTGAGCGAATTAATTAACATGTGAAATCGGTCGAGGAAGTCCGTTAAGATTCAGCCGCAGAAATCAATAAAATAATCCCAAAGTTTCTCAATTGAATTTAGCTCACCCGTGAAAACCCATTTCGCTTACAGGATGGGATTTTTTATTTTATTTTATTCAAGCGATCCGAGGCAAGGCTTGAGTTGAGTTCCTCGAATTTAAGAATAGATTTATCTCAGAATATTGTTGCAGACTTTATTAGCGTTTGGCAAATTCGAAAAAATGTCTAGAGCAGGGGCGAAAATATGGACCAGGTCATTTTTGTTCAACTACCAGCTCCAGTGCGGCGATTGGAAATAGTCATGGCGATTTAGGCCACTAAACAAAACAGGGAAAGCGTATCCTTGAGCTATAAGGTCTTTCTCCAACCTGGTCCGCTTCTAACTTCAATCTTCACGTCCATTGTCAGTTGCACGAGGTGGTCATCGTAGGAGGAAGCTAGGCTAGATGCCGAAATCGACCTTGACTCAGGCAACAGATATTCTTGCTCGACAAAAGAGGCCCTTGATAACCGCAATAAGCGCCTGAGAGGAAGCCACTAAAGCTAGAAAACGGCAAGACTCTAAAGCCCAGCTCTCCTTCTTCTTTAAATGCCCGCTCCTCGTCGGAGATTGGCGATCATCATGGCCGACCATTGATGGTTTTACTAGGAATATCAAATAATGTGGCGACTTTCCATAATCTTCCACATCGCAGTACGGGAGCCATACCATTGATCCAACTCTGTTTCCCGGTATCTGAGCCTAGGCCTTGCCGATTACTATCATCTTCAGCCCTAGGTCAGTATTAGCGAAGATGCTGCTCTCCACTAACTCATAACCCTGAGAAGGGAGCTCACCACAGGGCAAGGACGCCATTCCTTGAGCAAGACAAAACATGTCTCACCGGTTACCCTAGCCGCCGGTACCCAGCTCTCCATTAGCATCCAAAGCCCAAAGAAAGCCCAATATAATTTTGAGCGAGAAACCCAAACGCAGTCGATTAGGCCATTCACAGTAAAAACATCTTGCGCGAATAAAATGGCAAACCCTAATTAATCGAAACAATGCACAGTGAATATGGAAAGATTTACTACTAGCTGGGCAAGGACCATAATTATATAGGAATTTGATTTATCGAGTCCGTCGACCTTAAAATTAAACACAGATAAAAAAAACGAAAGAAAAAAAAATGAATATTAATGAAGGGTTAGACGATATTGTTTTCATTTCTCATTAAACCTCTGATTAAATCATCATTTTTTACAATTTCCTTTTTCGAATGATTAAATGCCGGTTTGCGTACAATCAAAGTCTCAATTAATTATTTCAAACCCTAAGCTTCCCGGATCATAATTTGCAAAATTTTTAAGCTTTAAATCATGGTAAATTAGAAAAACGGGGAGAGAAATCCTCTTCTTCTCTCTCTCTCTCTTTCATCGCGTAATGAAAATCAAACTAGACAGGATCTCTCTAATGATATGACTTTGATTTCGCGTAGACGTGTCAATTGCAGAAGTTGCCGGATCAATATCATCCTAAAGGCACTAATCGAGGTCGCTGACGTAAAGTCGTGATTAAACTGAAAAAAAATTTTCTTTTAACAAAAAAAAAAAAATGCCGCAGCGGAAACGATGAATGAGTTTTTCGTGAACAACAACTTTGCCCTTTTTTTATTCCTCCTTAACGTACCGTAAATATATTTAAAGAATACAGATACGCCCAAAGCGGTCACGATGTATCCGATATCGTTTTCGATCTACATTGTTAAGCTCGGTGCGAATAAAAAAACCCTTTTTTCATTCGGTCACTTTGCTTCTGCTGAGATTTATGACAATTTTTTTTTCATACGAAAAGATTTTTGGAGCGACATTTAAAAAGTTCTCAAGTTTAAGATACGAAAAAAAAAAAACCGGAAATAACATGGCAAGATTATGTTTGGTATCATTTAAAACAGTGCTCGCAGTATAGTCATTAAGAACTATTCTATTCGTCTGCACTATAATTACGACATTCTATTTATTTCACGCGTTAGGCGGTAAATATGTCAATAGATAAAATGAATTAAGGTTTAGTTGCATTCTAGATTCGTTTTGACCTCGAACAGACTCATTCGAATCTCACCTGCGGATCTTGGGGGGGAATTGTCTATCCATATTCGGTTTCAATTGTCGAGAGTGAAATACCTTTAAAGAAAAGTAATATATCGGATGAATGATATTTTTTCCTTTACGGCGCTCAATCCCCTTTAAGTTTTTTTTTTTTTTCGTTTTAGCATGAGGGGGAAATTTTTTCGCCCGATAAAAATTGAAAGACTTTAAGGCTCGTTTAAAAGAGGGAAAAGTCGATGTTCGAATTGCATTTCGATATTGGATTACTTTAGCGCCATAAATAAATTGTAAATGTCATAAACATAATCTCGGGGACTGCTATGGGTTTTCATTGAAAGCCTTCGTCATACTCATCGTTACGCTTTATTACTATTCATTTTCGACGTGGAATATTCCAGGCTTGTTGTCTAGTTTAGGTAAGAGGTTTTTTTGTCCTAGAGAAGACTAACGTTGTTTACGGCTATTGTTATGTGCAAGGTTTAGGTTGAATGAATATTTTTGATGATATTCTTCATTTTTTTGAGGGGAAAATTCGGAGTAAGGGTAATTCTATGCATGCGTAATAAGTCAACTGCGGAAGGAATTTAAAAAAAAAAATTTTTTTTGAAGATTAAATGCCTGAACCCACCTTTATGTTCGGTATTTTTTACGGCATGAAGATAATAGGTCAAAAAATTGGTGGTTATTTTAGTTTTAACCATTTGACCATCAATTTTCCCAGTTCTTGAATATCTCACATTCCCGACATTTTATTTTGAATGGTCAAAACCCTTACGGTGAAGTGCTGCAAGCCCAAGTTTGCTGCAAATAAGGAAAAGCCTGAATCATGGATATGCAACATGTCGCACATGCGTGTATTTACATTGCCTATTAAAAACCGTTTTCAGATTGCGGAAAGAGGTTTTCAGCATTGGTAAATTCAAACCCAAGCGCATGATTTCAAAATTTGAAGCGGTAGATCCAATATAGCGGCCTAGTTCTTAAATTTTTAAATAATTATGCAGTGTATAATCTCTTATACACTACGGGTAGCATAACTGCAATTTGGTGAGGTAGTTTTTCCAAAAGCTCAATAAAAGTGATGTATGTTGATGAAAGTCCATCAATAATTTTAATACAACAAGAAAATAACTATTAAAAAAAGTTTAGTCTCTCGCTAAAAAAAATGGCCTTCCGCCATATTGGATTTCAATTTCTTAGAAATTTCGACTTCATTTTCAACGATTACATTCAAAAGGATTCCCATATTCCAATTCTTATAAAAATTTGATGACGACTAAGATGGGAATTAAAATACTTGGAAAGAGGTCGTCCTTTTTTTGAAGGAGTCGGGAGGCGATAGGGTTAACAGTATGTGCCCATTTTGACTTTTAAGCCAGCAGAAATCGACCTAAAAATAGAACTTTTGACGGGCGCGAAACCTAAATTGGTTTAATTCTTTCTTGAAGTTTTCTTAAGCACAAGTTAAAGTTGAAATTTAAAACGATTCATTCAATACTGAGTAGCAATCATTATTTGACAAAGACTATCTTAAAAAAATGGTTTTTTAAGCCCATTAGAACTAGTCCAAAAAATGAATATCGGGTCATGATATTTACTAAGAGGAAATCAGCCCGACCCGAAGGACCTAAAAATTCAAATCTCATCAAAATCTGAAACTTACAGTTTGCCCACTTTCCTTTAATTGGGGCAAATGAACCCACGACCTTTAGATGTCTAATCCAAACGTCGTGAAAACATAATTACCCGTGCATTTTCGATTCATCAACGCAAACGCTTAAAATTTCGGGAAACAACTCAACAAAAATACCAAAACTTTCAGATGCATTTTTGGGACCGGTATGCGATTATGTGATAGCTCCGGTAGCTCGATATTCCGGAGTATGGGGTATCCCCGTTCTCACTGCCGGAGCGCAAGCGAACGCGTTCCGGCACAAAACAAGCTATTATCAGACATTAACCCGTATGATGGGTTCGTACAATTTAGTCGGTCTAGCCCTTCGTCAAATTTTGGAATTTTACGGTTGGAAAATCGCTGGACTTTTATATCATAATCATGGGATGACGTCACCTCAAGGAAATTCCATATGTCACTTCACCATGGGAGCCGTTTTCACGGCTTTAAACGAGACTCCTGCCCATCGGAGTTTCAACGAAGACACGGCCACAACTAAAGATTACAAAGACTTACTTGAATTCGTCTCAAAAAGCTCAAGAAGTAAGTATAAATTCCTATTTTTTTTTTTTTTTTGACATATCTGGTTTTGGATGATAAAACTTTCCACGTCGCGAAAAAAAAAGGTTCGAAAAGAACTAAGCCGATTTTAAATTTACGACGTGGAAAACTTTACGCGACTCGTTTTGTACCTTATCGAATTTGGGAAGAGCCTTATCCACGATTGACTACGACGAACGCTTAACTTTCCTCCGCGCAGATGCCTAACCAATTTTTCCATTGTCTCTTAAAAAGAACGAAAAAAGTTTACAAGATTTCGGGATCATAAATCAAAACGGTAAAAGTTCCCGTCAGAAACTTCTCGAATGAGAATTTTTCGATATTCCTTATTATCGACATCAATAATGCGTGTAACAAAAACAACACAAGCGACCAAATTTCCTCACACACACACAAAAAAAAAAATATCATTTTCCGACGGCATTACAGAGATGTTAAATAACTGATTGGATTCAGTTTCATCATCTTAAACAAACTAATTCGCGGTGGTCCCGCATATAACGAGATCAGGATCGATCCCGATTGAAAATGATTTTCGTTCCGTCACGTAAAAACGGACTAAAAAACTTCCCTCGAAGATAAGAAAGTCAAAAAGTATCGGGTAAGAAAAACGAGAAAAGTTTTCGGAACAAAAAGAAAACTGAATTTTTTTTCTCTCTTTTTTTAAATAATGTATATGCACTCCGTAAAAGTGTTTCGACTTATTTTAGCCACTAAAAGGATTTTCACATCCATCTCATGATTAATTAACTTTTCATAAGTTCTTTATTCTCATTGATCAATCTCACTTGCAAATTTAAACTTCAGCGATCATGATTTTTTTCTTTTTCCTATCGGGGTCTGATAATAACGAGAGCTGCTTTGAAAACTAATATCAGAGTCGGTTTAATGGATCTTCGAGTTCATCTCTCATAATCGAGGAATAAGAATAGACGAGAACGGAAATGTTGACTTTTTCCCTGTGAATCGAAGAGATGAAAAAAAAAAGGAAAGGGGAAAGAAAAGAAAACCTCAATTTGTTTCCATTATTAAAATCCCTCGAAAAATATTTAAACAAAAGGAGGAGGTTTGCTTGTATTGTCATACATGATCAGGCTTTCAATCTCTTTCATCAGGATATAATCTGCAAGGAGTTTGAATGAAACTTTGGGATTTCTTTCTTCTTACAATTTTAGCTGAGACTCAAGACTCGTTATGTTTAGTCCAGAAGCTATTTGTTCGTTTTGGCATCAGATAGAAAATGAAATGCTTTGTATACGAATCTTTTTTTTCCACTAAGATTGTTTAGTTTATAGAAACAGTGGCGTAGCATTATTAGGTCAGACCGTGCACCCTGCAAAATGACCCTGCAAAATTTTGAGCGAAAATGCGCACACCAGTAAAGCAGTTGCATATCCACCAAAAAAAACTTCACAAATCGAACACAAATCGAACTCCATCACAGAAAGTACAAAACGAATCTAAGCTTAATTTTTTTCATACACATTTCCTAAAAATTCATTCACGTTTCTGTTCAAGGACATTTCCGATAGTAAAATAGCCACTACAAACTAACTGACGTCAATTTATATATGATGAGTCACTCTAAAATGTAAATTTCTTCAGCTGCACCTGTACCATGCACTCTGACCTTGCTACACTACTTTCTTTCATTTTGCATGACAATAGTTTCCCATCCGACACTTACATCTATATAATTCTCGACTTTGAAATCTTAAGATTATTCCCTGCGTCAAAACCATAAATTAACATCGAAACTTTGTAAAATAAAATAAGAAACCGAGATGAGCCTTTAAAAGGAAACTGGACGGAAGAAATACTTGAAAAACTGGACGAGAGGGAATCAAAACCACTTTTTTAATTAATAATAAAAACAAACGATGGGGAATACTAATCGATCATAACTCCTTATCTATATTCATCATCATCATATACTTTTCACCTAAACTGATCATATAATGTTTATTCACTTTTATTAATCATATCTAAAAACAAATCCTCGGATTATGTCTTTATTTTTTTCCCTCCCGCATGTGTCACATTCTGTATATATTCACGCGCGTGAATGTATTAGGCCCAAACCCCGTGAAAAAAAAATATCTGGTAAAAAAGGCCTCTTCTAGCCCTTTCTTTGATTTACGTGAAAACTCTTCCTTATTTTGCGTCTTAAGGAAAAAAAAAAATATCCGAGCTCGGTGGTCTCGAACGGTTCGATTAAAGCGAACTCCTCTGATATTTAATTGTCACGATAAAATCATTGTTTGACCCGTTCCTATACGCCTTCGAGGCTATTGAACTAATTTTAGAGCATGCCAATCATTATTATATTTTAAAAACTAGTTAACATTTTCATCGTCACAGAACGAAAATAATAATAATGCTTGCTCTGGGCTTGTGTAGAGCTTTATTTTTTCCTTTCCTAGGTGGCGCTTCGAATGGCCAAGCTAATGTCTATGGTGAGTTTTTTTTTAAAAAAACATTCCTGGCTGTTTTTTTGCATGAAGTAGACATTAGAAGTAGCCTAGCATGGGGTTTTCTTTCTTTGATACATTTGCTTTCTTGCCAATAATTTTTAATCAGAACTTGTTAAAAATTTTTTGTAGAATTTTTCTATGGCCAAACATTTTTGTTAGAACTTTTTTTTGACAAAAAACTTTTGAAAATCTTCCTAGAATTTTTTAATAAACAAAAAATATTTTTGCCTTCGACATCTTGTCAAAAGTTATACAGGGTGGAAAAGAGCTTGTCTTGTGGTAACAGGCAACTTGCATAAATTTTAAAATCGCAAATTTATTATTAATATTAATTCTTCGATTAATAATGAAGACTAAGCAAAAAAAAAAATTAATCAAAAAAACAAATTTAAATACCGAAAAATTTGCTTGGAAATTCAAATTCTAGAAAGCTCGCCAAAAACCAACCATGAATTTATGACGTCACAACTGAGTCGGATCCTTTGTTGCCATTGGTAAAATTTTCGCGCGCAAAAAAATCAGCCAATGAAATAAAAGAATTCAACTTAGTTGTGACGTCATTAGCTCAAACGTGGCGTTTAGTGATTTTTGGCGGGCTTTCTAGAATTTGAATTTCAAATGGAATTTTCACCTGTTTAATAAATTTTTTTCACCAATTTTTTCTTGGGAAACCTTAAATAAGAATTTAAGGGCCGGTTAATGACGTTTTGAAAATTCGTGCAAGTAGCCTGTGGTTGCCATGGTTGCCCACAAGACAAACATTACATTTAAACACCGCAAAAAAGTTTCCAACCTGTATAATCAGTTTTCAGCATTCGCAAAATACCTGCTAGCCGCTTTTAACCATCATTTGCATGCCTTTTTCGGGACTTGACTTGCCGATGAACTGCCCAGTAGCGTAGCAACTACCCCCTTTACCCCGCGAGTGGGTTGGGGGAGGCTTGGATCAAAGTGGCCTTAAGTCTTTCAGGAGGAAAGTAATTTTGAATTAAATAAAAAGCGGTAAAAAAATTGAGGAAGGGCCATCGAGTAAACATTCTGCGGAAAGGGGGGGGGGGAGCCTCTCCTAACATTGCCACGCCACTGGAGCTGCCCAAAGAATACTTAAAAAAATCTGATACTACCGCTAACATCTCAGAACTTTAAGTCCACTTACTAGCAGTAGAATTTTTTCTGTACTAATTTTGCACGCCTGATTAAAAGAGCACATACCTAATAAATGTGTGCATGTGATTACATTAGTCATGCACGATTTTACAATTACATACACTTCATTTTTCAGTTGCTCAGGACTGCGTTCTTTCCCCTTTTTTCTACCATCTAAAATATTTTGTTCACCCCTTCAAAATTTTAATAAAAGCTTTTAAAAACCGAAGCCATAATGACTTTTAATTCTCTTCCTTCCTAAATAATATATCCAGCTACAAGCCTGGCCCATTTTGTTTTTATTATTAAAATTTTTAAAAAAAGAAACCAGACTTCATTAACATTAAAACCAAACTTGCCGTAATAAAATTTTTTGTTTCCAAATTTATATTCTGAACACTTTTCTCGAAAAAAAAAAAAAAAAATTAAGAAATTCACATCTTAAAAATAAAACGAATGAATGGAGGGATTTAAAAAATACGTCATCGAAGGCGAAAAAAAAAAGAATGAAAAGACGACTTCGCGAGATAAGAAAGAAAAAAAAATTTGCTGTTAATTCGATGAAAGGTTACGTGCGCGAAAAGAAAGTGGGGAACCCCTCCGTCAGTACACAAATTAAATTTTCAGCATCGAAGTCCTTTGGGTTTTCTTTTCGCCATTTAGCGAGATGAAATGGTTCGCGCGACGGAATCAAATCAAATCCTTTGAAAAGAAATTTCAACGGAATCTTTTTGACTTTATCGGGTCGACACGAGGGTCGACATCAGTTTCATTAAAAATCTCACTTGAGTGCCTTTAAGGAGTGGGCTTTTAATCCGGTATTTTTAATCTCTTTGCTAAATTTTCTTTTTAATCTATATTGCTTTTTCCTGATTATAATTATTGATAAAAGAGAATATTAAAATTTTTAAAAAATTATTTGGACAATGTTTGCGGTGAAAATTATTCAAGCGGTTTTCTATTGATAAATAATTTGAAGCTCTGTTCTAAGGTTCAGGCCTTACAAAAAACGTTTCATCTAGCCTGTTCATTTTTCAGTTTCCACTATGAGTAATTAAACATTGGCCTGCGCTTCTGGCCGCAGTTGTTCAGAAGCATCTTCTACAAAACTCGATCCTCAATCCCTATTTTAATCATAAAAAAATCATTCGGAATATATCATCTCTTCTCTCAAATATACAGACCGTATTATCAGCTTCATGATGTGTCATTACGCTTTTCCTCTTTTTCATATCCTTTATCATTCCTCCTATAAACTTTCTAAATGTCACAAATTTTACATGGTTTATATTTGCGGAAAGTAACACATGAAAAGCGTATCGACTTTCCCTCTTTTATTTCTTCGACGAAGGCACAATGTATAATTTTGACGTACGGTATCGCATGATCCATCATTTCATTTTTTGTTGCTCTCAACCCAAGCATAACTTATTATTTCCATGCGTTCAAAAAACGATTTACATATATAAATCAGGAGCTTTCCCGCTTCATTGAGTTCCTATTCTTTCGAAAATAAATCGTATCCAACGGAGTCCCTTATTCACAAAGAAATGAAAAAAAAAATTGCCACGTATGCGTCGTATCCTCATTATCGTTCTGAAAATCTTTTTACTTTTTTAAAAGAATATTTCCTATTTCTTCTTTCACAATTCCTAATAGCACACATGATTAATCTTCTTCTTCCTCCTCTCTCTTTTTTTTTTATTTTTTAAGCCGTAGCTTCCTTCGTCGCATTTTATTTTTGTAAATAATTTCAAAAAAAAAAAAAAAAAAATATCGAAAGATTTCAAAAATCTTTACTTTCGTTCCGGTTAAAATTTCTGCCACGTTAGTTTTTTTTCTTATTTCAAGTTGGAAAAAAAATGAAGACTTCAGCTTCCATATAATTTTTCCTTATTTCACCGCAGAAAAAAAATCAAAATCATTTAAAATCTAAAAACAAAACTTCAGACGACGTTTCGAAGCTGATCCGCATTTTTTTTGAAATTTCCTTTGCGCCATATTTTCAATGACATTTAAACGCGTCATAAAAGTAATTCAATTTGTCTCCGAATGTCTAGAAATCTGTGAGCAGGTCTACTTATATTTTCAATTTTCATAGATCCATTTTTTAAAAGAAATATTCAAAAATAACGGTTCCCTCTCCGTGGCGCCATTTTTTTCAGCCAGAAGCAGCTTTACCGGTCAAAGATCATGTCCCTTCAATGGCGCCACACTCAAAATTCCTAACCACCCCCACTGAGGAGCAAAAACCAACTGCAACATTTTCCCTGCCTCACTAAATTTCAAATTATTCCATGTGCACCAAGAAAATAAACATTACAGAATAAAAAACAAGTAAGGCCCTCATTTTAAAACAAACGAAACATATTACGATAACGAAAACGTTGCCAAAGATTCATCCATTCCAATTTGTTTATTTTATTTATTAGTAATTTATTTTAGCGCCTCGCGGTCTAATAGCAAAACAAAGATGTTATTGCTTGTTAAAAAACGAAATGACACATATTATCTGCAATTTATCTTTTTTCCCCCTCCCCTCTTCTCCTCCTTTGCCGAATGAAGCTTGTTCTTTAAGGTGTTAAAATTGCCTTTGTTTCGCAACCTCAAAACTGTCACGGTTGATCGATGCCCAAACAAGGCCTTCTGACAAGTTTAAACACGAACCGGGTCAAAATTAAATTTTTCTTTCTGATGTTCGGGAAAAACCAAACCTTTTGAGAAAGCCCTTTGATATTCTTTTTACACAAGCTGGTCCTGCAGCTTTGGAAATTTTAAAAGAAAAATTAAACGTGACTTTAACCTTGCTTTTGTTTTCGCAACACGCAAGCTGTGAAATCTCTGATGAGTAAGAGGTCGCAGGTCACCAAATTTGTTTTCTCATTTGTTAAATTGAAGATTATTTATTTTTGAGTGATTTTAACTTATTTTTAAATCCTTAAAAATGGAGTTCTTGAGTTTTGATTGTAAAAACTGGCACGATCAGGAGCACTATATCTACTGACGTGTTGGTGCAAGAGATCGGCAGGGTCCTCCTCCTCTCTTCCACGACAGAACCATTAGTTAGTGACTTAAGTTTAAAAAATATATACTACTTACTAAATTTCATAAAATAAGTCCTTTTCCTGCGGCTTAAGCACCAAGTCTTAACTGAAACTTTTCACAGAAAGCACCTCTGAAAAAATTAGAACCACCTCATGCAACCGCTGCAGCAAAACTGGGAACACTTAAGAAAAGAACAATGGCGAAGGATCTTTCGAGTAAAGTCAGGTAGAGACCCGTCTTTTCTAGTAAAAAGGTCATCGGATGACAGAAATTCTAAAAAGCAATAAAAATTTGCAAAGAAGAAACAGGCTAACGAATGAGGCATTGCGTGAGCTCGAACCACCTGCCTTAATAAAAAAATTTGTAACCAAAGAAACAAATTGCGGCCCTCCAATAAATTCATTCGAATTAATTTCTTAAAAGTGTCTTTCCCAATATTCAAAGCCAAGTTTTCAGTTCTCCATTTTTCGCCATCAGTTCAGCATTTCTAGGTTTGGTAATCAATCAAAATTAAAGCAATTTTGCAACAGTCAATTCTTTTGAAACGTTATTAGGTTTCGCTTAACCCACATGTGCAAAATTGGAAACTTAAAAACTTTAATAAACAGACCACCTTAACCATGGCAACGCAGTAAAAGTTTCGAGATTTGTTAAACTATGTGCTTAGAACTTAAACTTTTAATAAGGGGCTCCAAAGACAAAAGATGGGAACTGCGAGATCTATACGCCACTGCGATTTTACTTTACTGCAATTTGTCCAACATATCTGTATTGCCAAGTCATCTTTTCCACATTCCCTTTGAAAATATTCGCCTTTTCTTTCTATTTTCTAAATACTTCATCAAATTTTATCACACAACTAAAGTAAAAAAACTCAGTGCGATTATTTCGCCCAAAAAAAATTTGACAGCACACTCTCTTTCATTTTTCAAACTTTACATCCATCACAAATAATTTTTTAACTCTCACTCACACCCAAAACCACATTTTTAAGTTCAACCATTCCGCTAAACTATAGATTTTTACCGTAGACTTCATAGAAAACTTTTAGACGAGATGATTATCTAAGTTTGAAACGTTTTTACCAAGTTTTCATTTTTTTTTTTTTTCGTTTGTAACTGACTTAAAAGCTTGAGGCAGCTTCCCAAAAGCAAAAGTTGTAATCAGATTCCAAACGGGAAATTGTTCGTTTTATAAACTTTAACCTCTTACATAATTAAAACGTTTCTCGGTGCCGTTCATTTTCCTTTCGAGGTGTTAATGTGGTTTTTCCTCGCTTTCGACAAGCAAATAAAAAAGAAAGATTGAAAAGAAATCTTGTTTCTGTTTTTTTCTCCAGTTTTCAAAGAAAATCTTTTTCATGATTTGTTTCAGTTGTCGTCGTATGCGCAAATCCAAACACGGTTAGGGAAATTCTTCTGGCTGCCGAGGAACTCAAAATGGTCGACAGCGGAGAATACGTTTTTTTCAACATTGAACTTTTCAATAGGTAAGATTATTTTTTTTAAAAAACAAGTTATTTATAATTCAGTATAAAATGCAAATTTTTTTTTTGTTATGAATCTCGAGACTAAATTAAAAGGGAAAAAAAATATGAAAATTAATCCTGTAAAATCAAAAACGGCGGAAGTATACTTCACTTACATCCGAAAATTTCTTCCGACGAAAAGGGTCTTTTCTTTTTGAAACAGTGTAATTATAGGGAATGAATTTTTAATGAAATCTTGTAAACACAAAAGCAACTTTCACGGTTTAAAAGTTGAAGATTTTCCTTCGCTTCCATCATAAAAACTTCCCTTTTATTTGTTTTATGTTAATGGCACTAAATTTTTTTTTTTTTTTTCACTTTTAAAAGGAAAAATGATTATTACTGTAATTAAGATTTTGACAAGGCGAGGATAGAATCTCTCTCATGGGGCTGGATGGGTTCGATAAAGGCATCACAGTCACCGGGGCGAAGTCGTTGACAAGTTGAGATACGCAGATTACATTCCTTAATAGCGTGTAGTGCAAAAGCTTAAAAGCTTTCGCAAAAGCGAAAATTTGTCAGAAATGCGAGAACGAGTGAACGAAAAATTTTAAAACGAAAATCAAAGTTGCCACTAGAGAAAACAAAGCAGCCACTCCTGCCCATGAAGTTGCAAGGGGGTCCCTTAGACCAAGATGCCCTTTCAAAAAAAAAAAGTAAAAATAAAATAACAGTGCTAGAGCCAAAAGAAATTATCAAAATCTTTTTAGACTTGGCCTCTGCCGCTTTCTGCTGTAGCCCGACCTGCAGAAGCCAACCAACAAAAATTCTTCTTGGCCTTCCCAGCAGAGATTCAACCTGATTCTCGGGGCAGGTTTTTGAAAAAATCACACAAACGATGGCAAACAACAGAAGCCTCAAGAAAACATCTGGAAGGGAGGAAGTCTCTCTTCACATTGCTAAGCCCCTCAAAACCTCACTCAAATGAACCCCGCTGTATTTTGGATACTCATACGCATATTGTATAACATTGCGTAGGAAGGGATCCCTAGAATCGACAAACTAAGCGCTTAGAGGTTTTTGTAAGCGATCCCAAAACCTAGTTTATAAAATTAAATTAACCCCGGCAAAGTAATTATGAAGTTTAAATTACACTCATTTTAAAACAATCAGAATGAGTGAAAACGAATGATATAAATGTTTTCTTGAGCTTGGGAAAATGGCAAAATCGATTTTTTTCCTAAGCCGATGATGATGTTTTTCTTCACTGTAAACAAGGGAACGTTAACCGATTTCATAATCACCCACGTTTCCGTTTTATAATCGTAGCGAATGTTATGTTAATTTCTCCCTAAAACTTTCGATGTTTTCCTGAGGGGTAAGTTCGAGATGCGATTACCTCGGTTTCTCACGTTTCCTTTTTTACTCTTTTAAGGTCGGATGCACGCTTAAGAGTGAGAACGAATACGATTCTACAATGGCGTTTTTGTAATGTAATCTCCTTTAACGTTCTCGTTTTTTCACTTTTTTCCACGGAGAAAAATCCGAACTGTTTTTGTTGAGTTTCGTAGGGATGCATAGAAATGCGGGGGAAATCCGCGGGGATTAATTTAGACGAAGCGTGTGGTGTTTCACGATGAGGGAATAGTGATAACCAAAGATTAAAATTAAAAATCGGACAATGCGGCCTAAGGAAATCCTGGGATGAAAAGAAAAGGATGACGAAAGACAAAGAACTCCTCCAGTAAATTCTTGATTTCGCAGTCGATTCGTAGACTTTTTTTGTAAACAAGGGTTCATATTGTCGAACAAAATAAAAAGGACGAAACTCGGCTGGGTTCACCCTTAAGGTAATACATCCCCAGAATATCTCCAACGATTTCTTAACGAATCTAAAACCTATATTTAGCTTACACTGTATAATCGAGACCTACAGTTGATTTTGCATAATCGGCGCCTTAATTTGTTTTTGCATAAGCTAAGAAAGGGGCCAGGGTTGATTTTACCTGTTCAGTCGGAGGAAGAAGCACGACATAGCCTTTAAGTATCCGCATTCCTTTAAGCCAATTCTAATTTTTCCCTTTCTTAACGGGACTGCGCGGTTTGCTAATAAATTCCGACCAGTCTCGTTCCATTCAAATTCATGACTGGCGATGCGTCATGTGGTCTAGCCGCCTTCTCTTTGGCGGAACTTTGCTGCGGCTGGTTCTTGGCCTCCAATAATTCATCATCCAATGCGCCCATCTCACCTTACTTTGCTTCACTTCCCTCTGTAAACGTCAAACTAGGCAATCTTTTTCCTTTGAAGATTCTGAGTAATTACATTTATTCCCCGGGCTACCGGCGGCGGTGTGCGGGCTGGCGACGAACGTTGAGATGTCGAAGATGAATGTCGCTGTAATGGCTGACGTCTTTTTAGAGCATCAATTTGTGATGGGTCTCTGTAGAGAATGGGGCTGGTTACGGTTGAGGGGGGAGTAAGGAATTCGAGCGGTGTATTATTTGTTAGTAGGTAAGACGGGCTGCTATCTCAAGGTGGCCCGGCCCACCTGATTCTCTGTATGAGTATTCTCCCCTATAATCGATTTTCTAAGGAGAGCCTACGACCTCATTTAAATTGAAAATAAATATACACCTATAGGTCGTACATAAACGATATATTATGTCGGGAGTTCTTCACAGATGGAAAGAAAGCATAAAGGAACATATGAAGTAGAATCTATTCAAGAAAGAAAAAAAACCGGAAGACCAAGAAAATGCACAAAGCTTGTATATATTTTGGATGGATTGATGGAGATAATTGTAGGTCGTACATAAACGATATATTATGCACGACCTATAGGTGTATATTTATTTCAATTTTTATTCTTCCCTAGCCTTTGGGATCCCCTCCCACACCACAAGGCAGTGGTCGCAGTGCCAAAACCATACAGTTGCCATCAACAACTTTGCCACCTGTTCCCTAGCCTCATGCTAGCACCGGTTGGGCTGCTGCCTCCTTCCAGGGCTTTTTGCAGTCGAATTCCACTGGGCAAAGGTCTTCCAGGTCTTGCAACTTTGGGTTTTTGTTGTGACTCCGATTTTGAATACGAAAATAGTTTATGGTCCACCAGTAGATGGTTCAAATGCCGGCGGCCAGTCAATCACAAGCCGAAAAAATCCCATCTAAGTGCGACATTACTAAAGGGGCTCTAGAGCGGATCAATTTCATTGGTCGGCCGCTGATGCACTAGTGCAATCTACATGAACTAAAATCTTATTCAATTTCGGAGTCAGCGTTGCCATGGAATCAACAAAAGTTTCAAGATCTGAAGGCCGTGCACTGGACAGTGGGGTCGTCACATCCCTACGCCAAAAACTAAACTAAACTAGCCAGTAAAAGCCAAAAAATAAATAATGCAGATAACAAAAGAATTTATACAAGCGCAAACCAATCCGATAAATTACTACTCCAGTAATTAATCGCATGAAATTAGTGTTAGCTCAAATACTGTTAAAAAATCAGATCCTACACTCTTCCCCCAAAAACTTCACGCATGTAATCACTCACCAGTCGATATATTTTAATAACCAGCTGTAATATAATTATCAGCAAAAGCCCTATTCATTTCCATAACAGCGATATCTGCCAATGAACAATGTCAACTTGTTACATTACTCCTAAATAAATTTCACGTTACATCGACTGATCGGTCATTGAATTACATGCAGGATAATTTTTTTAAGTGTAACGGTGATAAAAAATCGTGTAAAGTAGGGTGAGAAGAGAGAGAGAGAGGCCATCGGATTTTTCCCTGGGCGCCGTTCAAAGCTTAACGCAAATCGAGCACTCGTACGTTCCTATAAAATAAAAAAAAATATCGCGGTAATGGCTCGTGCTTTTTTTATGGAAAAATTATTTTCTCGTACTTTAGGACTCGGTTTAATATTTCTCTATAAGACGAAAGAGAAGTAAGGCAGCCAGTAAAAAAGTTTTTCAGCGTCCGCAGCTCTTCTCTTGCGATTTTTTTAAATTCCTATGTTTTTCTAGAGAGAAAAATGATGTGCCGCGCTTTTAAAACCTCATTCATCCTAATAAAAGTTGATGTTTTACGGGCTTTTTCTTTTCCTTCTTAGGTCACAAATACTTTTGTCAACGTTTTTATGATTCTTTGAAATTAATATGGATTATTAGTTAAAGGGCGTATTTCATACAAAAGCCATTACGAGTTTTCAGTAAAGATTCATTTTTTTTCGGATGATTTACTTTGCTCTCTACGCTTAATGTATCAAATCACAAATCCTTTCCTCATCGTTAATATTTCTGGAGTTTTTTTTTTTATAAAAAAATTCAAAACGATCTGCGTTCCATCAAAATCTAATCGATAACACTAATCATCGCCACAGAAATTTATCATCCTTTTCAATTTTTTTTTCCTCCCGAAATGTTTACGAATTTTTTTTTAATAAACCAAACGCTTGATGCTAAATCCGGGAGAAAATTTATGTTTTTATGCCGATTTCGCAGGAGTGCGAGAGATTAAAAAAAATTATTCAAAAAAATTCCAAAAATCCGCTGTATCAAATAACGGCAATATACCATATTTCAAAGAAGGGAACAAGAGCTTATCGTAACAGGTCATCATTCAAAACGATCAGATTTTTGACGGACACCGCGTCACGTCAATTTCCAATCTGACCGTGAAGATAAACGAGGAGTAGACGAACCGACATTATGTATTTTTTTTTATTTATCCGTGATGCAGGGATGACGTTCATGTTTGTACAAACGGCAAATGTTTTCGCTGAGTGTCAGTCGTGTATAACACATACGTAAGCAAAAAATAAAGGGTGAAAAGTTTTCGTGCTGAGAATCCGAAAGCATCGTCATCGTCATCATCATCGCTGCAACGTTTTGACCACGAAATAAAAAACGTAACCAACTGTTGACACGATGCCAGAAATAATATTATCACTTACACGTATTGGTTAATAAATTGAAAATAAAATGTGTATGGTTTAGAGCACATGTACGGTCGCGGAGAGAATTATACGAATGTAAATAAATCAGTAATTTTGTGACTGGAAGATTTTTGCAAAAGATTCGACCCGAAAATACTTTAATAATTAAAATTTTTAATACTTACGTTGTAAAGCTGAGAAAAACGAAAAATTTTTTCGTTTTCTGATGGTGGTAGTGATGACGTTAATGGTTACCATGACAACAGAGCGAAAAAAAGTCATGTTCCCTAAAAAGGGTATATGTGAATAGGAAACGATATGTTTATATGCCCTTTTTGTACTTACTTACTTGCTTACAACATGCAGCTTTACATCCGAAAGACGATCGTGCAGCCAGGGAAGTTTTTTATGAGCGGCTGAAGCTGACACAACCATTCAGGCGTTGACCGTTCAATCTAGAATTCTCTGCAGAACTTTTTAAACAGTCGCCGACGCTCTTTAACTTAAACATTCCAGCTCCATGTCTTGCTGCTGTCGAGAACGATAAATCCAAAGTTGTAGACAAAGTGCGTTGAGTAGCGGAAAGAGATCCTTTACCTGCAAATCAAAAAGCACAATGATTATCTCAGCCCAGTTCTTTTTCTACAGCCTGCGGTCACGACTTCACTTATATATGAAAGAAACAGTCACGTCACGGCATTTCTTCATCATTTAGAAATATGTGTCATCCGCTTTATGACTCCCCAGCCTCCCTCACACTTAGAAAATTTCGTGAGAAACTAAAATTCGATTTGATCTTCGATATCAATACTTATTATAAGAAAATAACTTTGTTTCGCAAAGTTTCCTTCACCTTGACAGACTCAAATTAGTCAAACTTTTCAAAAGTCTGTCATCTGTCATTTATCAAACGTTTCGTCATTTCATAAGCAGCCTGTCAGTTTTATCTCTCCCAACTCCCATGCATTCACTCACCGTCCTCATTTTTTTTCCTCCCGAATTCTTGACGAAATATCACATGATTACTTTTTCGATTCCGATGATGAAAAAAAAAATCGAGTAAAAATATTTGATTGGAAACCTTTTTTCGGAGCGTAAATAATTACAACCACAAAAATTTCCGCAGAGATTCCTTTTTATTAAAATAAAACCATCGCGGGAAAAAAAAAAAATTTGCATTAACGAGATTTCTCGTATCGGTTAATTTACGAACCTAACAATTAGGAGAAAATAAAAATTCATTCCGTCAAGCGAAAAAACATTCGACAAAAGATAAAAAAAAAAAAAAAAGAAAATGAACGAGAGAAGTCGCTTTATTTATATCGGTTCGCTTACACGTCTTGTCATTTCTATTTTTTCCCCCTTTTTCTTTTCCAGCATGAACAATGACAGTTATACGCCATGGCTCAACAAAAACGACACAGACGAGAGAAACGAAAGAGCTAAAAAGGCCTACACAGCGTTGTTGACCGTGACCGCTATGACGCCGGAAAACAAGGAATACAAAAAATTTTCCGAGGAGGTAAGTTCAAAATTTTCATTTCAAAAAAATTTCTAACAGCAACGAATTTAATAAAAAAAAATAAAAACATGGTTTAAAGATAAAATTGCATTTGATAAAAATAATTAGGTCAATTTGATAAACTTATTAAAATGCGGAGTAAATCCGAATGAAGCGCATTGAATTAACAATATGCAGGATTTTGCCTTTTGTAGTTTTTTACTCTCTTTCATCCCCTGATAAAGGAATGAAAAAAAATATAGGCCCAATAGCGATCTTTTGTGAGATGAAAAATAACAAAAGAATCATATTTAAAATCCCAATTCAATCTTCTACTTATCAAAAGGAACTTTTTTTTTCGCTTTTTGTAAATGAAACGAAACAATCATTTTCTAGTTCAACGAAAGTCGAATCGATTTCTTTAACTGCTTACATCATTTTCCTGAGTTTTTTAAATTCATCCCTTATTTTTTTTTGCACAAAATCTAATGAGAATTCTCGATATTTTTTTAAACATTTGACATGAGCTTTGATTTCTGTAAATTTTGATAGACTGTCAGGGTAAAAAGAGATGGCGCATGTGGCGAGTGAAAATTCTTTTGAGAAATGAGGAATGTGTTGCTTTTTAAAACGGATTTCATTTGTATCTTTTGTTTAGAAATTTATTGAAATTTTTTTTTTATCTCTTAAAGGATTTAGAATGACGTTTGCAATATCAGAAAGAGTTGCTAAGATGAGAAGAAAAGCAAACCAGTTTCATACAGAACGTGGAATTTAGCCTTTGAAAGAATCAAGGAATTTAGCATAGCAGCTTGTATTTCAGTCCAGGAATTCCCTGTTTTTATCCAATAAAAAGAATTCACAATATTTATAGCTTACATTTCCTCTTGTTACAAGCTATGAAGATGACCAAGCTAAACTTGTCCGAGCAGGTAAAAGTCGGACTCTAATAGACATTCTCGGTTCAACCGGGCTGCCAATGGTAAAATTTTTTGGCCCATGCGGATATTTCAGGTTTTGTAGTTAAACTCTTTCGCATGAAAATTTGGTTGCAAGGGTAATTTTGTGCGCAGATTTCGAAATTGGAATCAAAATCCCCAAAAAATTTAAATCCAAGATGGCAGAAGGTCATTTTTCCGACTTACCCTAAATTTTTGTTTACAAGTTACTTTCTCATCTCTTCCCTACAACATTCATAAAGATATACCACTTTTGTAGAGCCTTTTCAAAAATTGGCTCATTAAAATGCAGTTATGCTACCTGTAGTACATAACAGTTTGCACATTGCATATAATAGTTTAAAAATTTTAAAACTAGGCCTCCATATTGGATTTCCCATTCAAAATTTCGGGATTATACTCTCAGATTTTAATTTACAAGCCCTGAAAACCCCTTGAAGCGATTTAAAAGTCAATAAAATGATTTTACATAGAATCAGCAATTTATATGCACGCATTTACGGCAAGTTGCATATCCACGATTCGAGCGTTTCCATTAAATTACATTTGGCAAATTGGAGCAATAGCTCAAGTGGAAAAATGGGTAGTCAAAGGATTAAGGTTCGAAACAAATTTACAATTTCCCAACTTTAAGGTATATTTTCTTTTTCAGCGACAACTTCAAGTTTGAGCTAAAGATTTTTAAGCTGTGTCTGTGTTTAGAATTTGGGGGTTTATTCCGAATTCTAATAACCGGTTAGTTCCAAAGTGCCTTTCTCAAAAAAATTTCTATTTAATCAATTCAAGACTATGACTCACATCCTCAGCTAACTAACTTCTCTTTTTCTTTTCTTAAATAAAAATCTCAGTTTAAATGGCAATAAAAAACCGAGTCTACCTTAACGATCTTGGAACCATCTCGGTTAAATTTTCCTTGCGACATTTTCCAACTTGGAACGTCAAATTTAAACGAATTACAACGCCTACAACGAAAGACGTATTTTCATTCCTTTTCATATATTTCTTGGATAAACGTGAGTTTTCTCCAGCATCGATCGAATAAAATCAACTCGACGATTATATTCGTCTTCTTTTCCTCCCGTTTCTCTTTTCTGTTTGCTTTTTTAGGATATAAAAATAAAAACATCTAAATTATGTACAACTTAAGATTATATCCCATTCAACTGCCTCTCAGATGGAGTAAGACATCCTTTTTTCGGGCGAGTTATTGTTAACATTAATAGCGAACACAACATGACACAAGTTATCGTCATATTTCACGGCTTTATAAAGACTTATGCCCCTTTTTATTCGAAATCTTTCTCCGGGATAAACTAATTTCTAATTTTTTTTATGCTTCGTTCGGCATTCATCCGCTTCTCGCACATGGAAATTAATATGAGGAACTGCGGGGGGGCTTTGGTAGATGTAGAGGACGATGACAAGGAGCCGGTTAAAGGCCCCGAGTTTAGGGACTAATGAATCGAGTCTCTGTTTCACGGTAGTTAGACCGATGAAAAGCGGGAAACCACAAGAGGGAAGAAAGGGACACGCAATGGATTATTTTACACAATAGAATTGTCCTCGCGATAAAAGGTCTTCCGTATCGGTTTGGTATCGATATCGTTAACGTTAACCGGAATGACCGTGATATTCCTCGCAAACCTTACCGGCTCATCTTTCTCTCTTGGAATAGTAAATTTTATCCGGATTGAACTTTCGGTATTTAAACTGGGATGGTTAGTTTTAATTTGATCTCGATTTTCCAAGAAACGCGAGATTTAGAGAAAGTCGAATGGGATAGAATTATTATTCACAGAATTGGAAAAGGTCGAGGGGTGATCGAATATATGAGCCGGAGCTTTAACTTATTGTTAGTGTTCTTTGGAAGGGGCTGAGGATGGGCTTAAAAAAATACACTTTTAAAATTCTAACTTCGCTTGGCCTGACCTTGAACTTCGATATTGCATAGACCGATCAAGGAGCGTTGAGTCACAGTTTCTTTACTTAACTTTTATGATATAAAAATAAACCTGCTCTCCCGCGATCCCGGAGGAAGAGAAATAATTTTAACTGATCGAGAAAATTTTCACCTTTTGCATTAATTTTTATTGAGATTCTTTTAGAGGTTCTTTTGAGAACCAGTCATTTAAAGTTCTTCTAATATTTCATTTGCGAAGAGAGCTTATATGGCTGCCATTTTTCACATATGATTACTTGGCCAACAAACTATATCTTCCACATTCATCTAGTCTTATTTTGTAAAGTAGTTTTTTTTTCGTTGTAAAGTTGGTATAACTTTAAAGCTGAAAACTTTTCTCGCTCTTTTAATTAATGATAGTGATGACGTCAATGGTTACCCAAACAACAAAGTAGAAAAAGTTGCTTTCTTTAAAAAGGGTATATGTGCATAAGAAACGATATGTTTATATGCCCTTTTTGTGCTTACTTAATTAATACAGTATTTAAGAACTTGCCATTTTAAATCCGAATCACAAGCGATAAAAATCTTCTTCGTGGGAATAAAACTTAACGAAAAGATTCTAAAAAAATTGATATAGACCGTTTGCACATTTCTGTAAATCACTAAACTCAATAGTCAAGTAAGATTTCTTTGAGAAAACATGCACAAAATTGGCTCTATTTCACTTCTGCTTAATTTTCTGCGCTCTTCAGTTAATCAAACTATTTCTGTAAATAATTACCTGGGTGGCGTCATCGTGGTTTCTTTCGCCATCTTGAATTTTAAGAAACAAACATCATTTTAAAAAACCATCTATCCATAAACCCCTCGATGCAAATTTTCATGGAGATCAGTATATTTTAAAGTTGTGCCCGTCATATTGGATCAGTGCTATCCTGCAGTACTCTTCAAGTCCGCCGCTGCCTTGTACGATCTAAACGGAAAAAAAAGAACATTATTGTTTTTCGCTCTCAAATATTTTTTGTAGAATTCTTACTAATACGGATGTTAGCACTATAAATTTCTAAATTTTGATTTATGATATTGCCTATTACTCCAAAAACAAGGAATAAGTTGTTCGAATGAACTTCCTTCCTTTCCACGCACTTTTACGACTTTTTTTTAAAAAGGAAGATTCCCAGTGATCGAGATTGTAAAAATTAAGTTTACGAAACATTATTTTGTGTAGCAGGTAACTCGATTAATGTCCACAACTACTGACCAAACTTCTTTTCTTTTTTACCTTTTCCTCTTTGTATTATTATATGGCAGTCTCTTAGCCGTTTCCTTTATCTAAAGTTTCCTTCTTTTTTTTTGCGGTGCTCTTTTTTACTTTTCCCCTTTTCATATTGCTCTTCTAAAAGAATGTTTTTTTTTTTCGGTTTCTTTAATAATCCTTATACGTTTTCTTCTTGTTCCTTTTTTTTATTACTCTTTAAACCTTGACTTTTTTTCTTTCATCAGTGAGAAAAAAAATGAGATTGATTGAAGCCACGAAGCTAAAGTTTTACGTCTTTATTTTTTTTATTTGTAAAAAATCGTTTTATTTCGAACTGAGAAACCAGATTGCTCGAGAATTAAAAGTTTTTTATTTAAAAAAAAAAAAAAAAACGGTCTGGAGGCAAAACATTGAATAATTTTTGAAAATGTCGAGTCCGAGAAATAGAAGGCGGAGGCTTTAGATGAGAGAAGGATGGTCGGCGAATCAAATTTGCATTTAATGCGGTAACTTGATTCGAGTTAATAAATTTATACATAACTTTTGGTGGAACGAAAAAAAAAAATATAAAAAGGAAAATCGAAATCCGAGAACGCGGAAAAGTCCATTAAAAAAAGAAAATTGTATAAATATTTGTTTTGATGTTTTTAATGATGAAGGAAAATCCTTCGCTAAATCGAGTTGCATTCTTAAAAGATATCAGAATTTGATTTAGAGTAATTAATGTTCGTTTGAGTTATATCAATTTAAACTCGCTGATTTTCATTACCTACGTAATTTGCCGGAATTTTTTTTTGCGGTATTTTGATCGGTTTTTCTCTTTTCCTTCAGTTTAAGTAAAGTTTATGAATCGATAAAACTTTTTTAATGATTCTTAAGTGGCTTTTAATAAGGTTGAGATAAAATTTCGATCTTTCTTTAAAGATTTTCATGCAGAGTAAAATTAAAAATTTTTTAATTAAGAAAAGATTGGGTTTTGTAGTTTTTTAAAGGCCCGCTTTCAAAGAAAAATTGGCTTTGGAAATGTCTTGACGAAAAACAGTTAATACCAAAAATACTCTCGCAAAGAAAAAATTCTGGAGTAATTTCTTTGTCCAGAAAATTCAGAAAAAAAATTTTTTTGTCAAAAGAAATTTTGAATAATTTTTTGTGAAAAAGAAATTTTGAATAATTTTTTGTGAAAAAGAAATTTCAAAAAACTTGTTACGACAAAATTTGAAATTTTGGTTCAAGAAAATTGCTTTTTCTAATTTTCAAGTCCCCTTTTCTCTACTTAACAACAATTTCCTTCTTTGATCCGAATTTTAATTTTCCTAAAATAATCTCTTCAACCTTTTTTCTCAAAGAACAAAGCTAAATGAGGTGTAAGAGCGAAAAAGATATTTCGAAGAGTATTTATTAATGTTCGTTGACTTAAAATGAAAAAAAAAAAAGTAAAATAAAGAAAATTCTTTTAAAGAAAGAAACCTCAGATTTTCACTCGGGACATAAAAAGAGAAACAAAGTTTCTTTTTTTAAAAAAAAAAGTTTCCGCTTATTGGATTTCGTTTTCTTAATTTCATTCCTGGTTGATTAAACTCTGACATTAACTTAGTTGTCTTCTTTTAAATTTGCTTTTTCATTCCTCAAGACCTTCTCTTTAAATAAAGCAACAATATAAAATAATCCCGATTTCCTTTTTCCAGGTAAAAGAATTAGCCGAGAAGAACTTCAATTACAGTTTCGGTGACGATTCCGTATCGACATTCATCACCGCGTTTTACGACGCCGTGATTTTATATTCCCTCGCACTGAACGAATCTTTAAGAGCAGGAGGATCCGCGATTAACGGCAACGACATAACAAGGAGAATGTGGAACAGGACGTTCAAAGGAATCACCGGCGATGTTCACATCGATGACAACGGGGACAGGATCGCCGACTATTCCCTGTGGGACATGGATCCCGCTACTAATAGATTCGAAATAGTTGCCAATTACATAGGAGCAAACAGATCTCTAGATTACGTTAAAGGAAAGAAAATACACTGGGCTGCCAATAGGGAAAATCCGCCGCCAGATAAACCTGTTTGCGGGTTTGACGGTTCCGGTTGTCAGAGTAAGTCCTTTTTATTTTATTTTATTCTTTTTTTTCTAAAAAAGTTTTCTTGTTTGTATTTGGCGCCGAATCAAAAAGCTTAAAGTCTGGAATTTAGCAGAAGTGTGTGCCGACCGTGAGTTTTAAGCTTTAAAGCTCCGGGTCTTTTTCTAGGGGCCAAAGAATGGTCAAAGCAAAAAAAATAGTCGATGTCAAAATTCGACCTACTGATAAATTAAAATACCTTTTTCTTTCGACCACGAGGCCGGCTAGTTTCGTTCTTTTCTTCAAGAAAAAGTTATAATGAACTTTCAACTTAAACCGTTTTGAATTCAACACCAATCTCGACGTTTCTAATTAATCTTTTTCTTTCGAGGCAAATAGGTTAGATTAAAATAAAGTAACGATCTTTAAAATAAAATAAAATCCCTTTTCACTAATCCCCCCAAGTTTATTTACATTTAGCAAAACCTTATAAAAAAAAATCCGGATTGATTTTTCAGTTTTTATTTGTAAAATTTTATCACTGCGGAAAGCTTTTAAAAAGGAAATGTAATAAAACAGACGAACGTGACAGATTATTAAGCTTAAAAGCACCTGAAAGATGCACAGGTCAATTAACTTTCAGATATTCCATCTGACATAACAAAATCTGGGAAAACGCGAAAGCTTTTCCGAAGGACGGCGATGACGTTTTTTATTCATCCATTCATTTTTTCCCCATTTTTTTTTTCAGGTATGCCTGAATACGCCATTTTAAGTATAGTACTCAGCCTGATGGTCTTTATAATGATAGTAGCTTCCGTCATATTATTCCGGTAAGTATACCATCTTCCGTTTTCATTGATATCCCTTCATTTCCATGCAAGTTCCCGCTAATGATTTTCGTTAGGAAGTCCAAAATCCGTGCCACGGTCGTTTTTCTTAAAATTATTCAAAAGAAGGAAATTCGAAAAGGAAAACTCGGGAGGGTAATTTTCTCCAGCGAGAAGAGAATGAAAATAAGGTAGCAACATTAATTAAGGTCGCCGGAAAAACGGATTGACATTTCATATAATTTCACAACTTTCGATCGTGTTTCCTTCATTTCTAAGTGCTTTCATCGAAGTGTAATTTACCGCAATAAGTGGTAAATGAAAAGCTTTTCGCTTTTCCAAGCAGCAAATGTATCAATCATCCTGTTTGCTGCTACTCTCTATAGCTAGCTTTCATTTAAATTTTACGCGTATTAAATCGTCTTGAAAATTTTCTTCTATAAGGGTTCTTTTTCCCAGATGGATAAAATAAAATTTTGGAAGATCCTTGAAAGCTTTCAACAGAAGAACAAATATTAAATATACAAATTCAAAGATGTATTCACAATTTTTTTTTCTTTTTTTTTTTTTCAACTTCACCACTCGCTTTTATCGATGTCACATTTTCAGGTCGAACTATTTCAGCTTGTTTTTAAGCTTCACTGCACTTTGCATGTTTGTCTTTTGAAATATACGTATCTGTTAAAGGGGGGATTATATGAGGTGGATTTTGATCCTGCAGGGGCGAAAGCAGCCATTTTGACAGGATTAACTATTCGCTCGGTGTTTAAATCAAGATTTGATGATCGCTCAAAAACGCTCAGAGGAGGCCCAGAACAAGAAAAACAGACAGTCTAGCCCAATCGAGGGCCCAATTTTCTGCCGCCGCTGCTGGTAAAAGCCAAAAAATTAAGCCAGTCAGCCAGCCTTACACCCAACGGTCACTTATGGCTGTGAGACATTGAATTTGACCGTCCGCGCCCAGGAGAGGTTTTTGCTCTTCGAAAATAAGGTGTTGCATCGAATATTGGGACCAAACAGAGATCCGGTGACGGGGTTTCTGAGGGTGCGCTCGAATAAGGAGATCCGAAGACTCACGTGACAGCCGCTGATCAGTAGTGTGATCAAGGCACCACGGCTTCAGTAGGCCGTAGACTAAAGACTATAAGACAGGTACTTGATGGACGCCCTACAAGCCCAAGGCCTCAGGGCAGACCGCGGCTTCGTTGGGAAGACAACGTATCTAGAGATGCGGGTCGGTTGGGAGTCCCCGATTGGCGAGCCACCTGCCAAGAAAGATCGGTGTGGAAAAATATCTGCGATGCGGCGATAGGGCTACAGGCCCTGTAAAGCCACAGTAGTAGTCGTCGTAGTAGAAGAAGTAGATGCGGAAGGCGAGGAGCTCCCTATTAGGGGTGCAGCTCGGATGCACTCTTTCGGCACAAGTTTTGGCACTCTTTTGGGTTTCACCAGAGATGGATCACTTAAACGCACCTCCGATGAACCTTTTCCTACTGGGCTATACCTCCCTGATATAAAAAACCCGAGGTTGCTCGTTTCTTAACCGGCATCTAATTACCGCACAACTCCTCAAAAACCCTTTTCAAACAGTTAGCACTATCAAACCACTATCTCTTACGCCACTAAAACCACAGAAGGTCAATTATTACCCCTTAATGGATTAAAATATCTTCAAGCACTTTATCATCGACAACGGATAAAACTTTCGCAAACTATCAAACAGATAAGCATCATCGATTATTTTAAACTCGCTTTCCCTTAAACATTCTAAAATTCCTACATTCAACTGCGGGAATAAAAATAAAAGAAAAAAAAAGACTTTGCAGAAAAGTAATTATGAAATAAAGTGCTGTGAAAGTTAATGTCTCCCTTAGGAAAATGTAGACAAGCCGACTTGTATCCAATCAGAGGATATTAGCTCAAAATTACTTTTCTCGCCTTTTCTTTCAGTCTTTCAAGCCTTTTTACAAGACTTTACTTTTAGGAAGCGTCGGATTCGTTTTTCGTAAATCATTCGGAAATTTTTTTATACATCGCTTTCAACTCAGCGGAAAAAAAAATTTTTTTTACTCACTTAATTATGATGAAAAAAAACTTATAAAGATTTATTACGGCCAACTTCTTAAAGATCTCCGGGAGTATTATTAATATGTTAAAACATCACCCGCGTTATGATTATGTAAATTAGTCTAACAGGAATTTTCTACCTCCGGTTTCATTAATTAACAGTGTTAATTATATTCATCTTGTATACATGAGACGACTTTTCCGATTCTTTAGAAGATTAAAATTTTCATTAAAGTTTTTCACCGTACCTCTTTTCGTTGTCGTACAAACGGTTACAGCTGTTAGGTTTTCTTAGCGAGAAATTAGGACGAATGTTTCCAAGGCCATGAATAATTCATCGGAATTCCGGAAGCTCTTTCTCCTTCCTCGTTAATTCACTGACTTTTAATATTCTGTTTTCAAATTAGTTAAGTAAATAAAAACGTCACTCGCGACGGATTCCTTCATCGATTCTTCTTCCGATCTTTACTTCCACTTTTTCTCCCCCCCAGCCAAACATCGCTTCTTCACTTTATTAATTAAAAACCTTTATAATAATTACGGGAAAATGAGAAGGAAGAAAGAAAAGGAAAAACGAAAAGAATAAAGGTGATGGTGAGAGTTGTAGTAATGAAAAAAAACATCTCGTTTGCGATCGTTTTGTTTTTTTCGATCTTTTACATAATAATGATAATAATGGTAATAATAACAAAACTTTTTTTTTCTTTAGAGAAAACAAACTTGCCCGAGTTTTTCGATTCTTAGAAACGTCTGAATCCATTTGCTTGATATATACCTTTTTCTCCCACTCCTTTTCTTCTTTTTTTTTTGTTGCTCGTTCGGTTATTGTCTTTTACTAATGGAAAATGTCGTTGCTTTTCAGGCGTTATAAACTCGAAACCGAGATAGCATCCATGACTTGGAGAATCTCGAACGACGAACTTTTGTTTCCACAGGAGAAGAGGGGGCAAGGGAGCATTCACAATTATATGGGGAGAAGAGGAAGTCAGCTGGTAAATTTTTAAATAATTTTTTTATGTAATTTAATCATCGGTTTTTAGAGGTTACGTTTTCCCTTTGAAGTTCGGTAGAGAGTTTTAAAAAGAAAGAGTCGCCAATTAAATTGCCGCTTTTTGATTGGCCAAACAAGTATCGAGCAGCAGAAGTCGTATGACGTCCCCATCAATCAACGGAAATCCGTTGAAAACGGTTTTGGTCACAGGCAATGAGAAGCCAGGATTTCGATGTATAGAGTTGGCGACTCTTCCCTTTCAGGCTCTGTAGAAGATTCGAAAGCGTGACGTCACGCAAGGTAGTTTTTAATAATTCCGGTGAATTTGGGGAAACATTTTTAAAATCAAATTTTGACCAATGTCGCACAGATATTTCTTTTACCAAATTTTTCTTATTCTACTTGTTTTTATCAAGTCTTTAATTTTAAACTAATTTCTTTTGCAAGTCCAAAATTCCCACGAGACCAAATTTTACGAGAAAGATTTTGAGAAGATTCCCCTAGTTCATCACGCGAATTTGATTTTTTTGATAAATTCAAACCGAATCTTCAGGAGCCCTTGGAAATTTGTTCTTCCTCAAAAAAACTAGAATCTATGATTCTGTGGGCCTTAAATCAAATTAACGAACTACTAAAATTCGATTATTGGTTTCTGGTTGTAAATAAAGTTGGTGTCTAAATCATGGTAATTGTAATGTTTTATATAATGAAAAAAATGTTCAGGAATCCGTAGTTCTATCTCTTAAACAAGAAGTTAACATCATTGCAATGATTTATTATCATTCCCTTAGATAAAATCAATCTGAAATTACTCAGGACTGCTTTCCTTAATTTCAAAGTTTCCTTATTACTAAAACTCATCCGAATATCTAAAAACGATTTTAATTAAATTCTCGTTTTTGCTTTATTTTTTCCCCCCGGCAAACCGAATGTCTTTCCCACGTTTGAAATACCAAAATTGGGAATGAAACCATAAAAAAATTTTACCCTTTGTCCGTCCCCTTTATTTAGAAGCCGACATCATTGATTTACGTGACTTCCATTAAGAGCAAAACGGCTAACTATTTTATTTTCCAACTTGGATATTAATTTTAATATTTGGGGAACATTATTTACTTTCGAAAAAATTAACCATGCGGCAACCATAAGCTTTTTTTAACCTCTTCCAACTTTTTTACTCGTTTTATTACCGTATTTATGAAAGGAAAAGGAAACAATTTAACAACCTTTCCGCACGTAAAAAGAATTACAAAAAAAAACACATGCGTGTTTAAATCAAATTTTCAAAAAAAAAAAAAAAATAAACTGATTTACTTTTTTTGCGGAGCAGAACATAATTGAAAGCTTCGAGTCCCATTTTAATAAAAAACCAACCTCAAAAGCTTTCACTAGAGAGTTTTAAATTCCCACCAGATCAAGTCAGATAATATTTTCTTTTCTTTTTTCAGACAATCATTTCTGACGGAGCAATAAGCAATTATGATGGCAGGCAGGTTTTCATACGAAGGGCCATATATAAGGTAAAATTCAAAAACAATTCCACAAATCACGACCTCTATATCATGAGGTTCTATCTCCAATGCGGAAGTTGACACCAAGTCCATGTGTTTAGCTTACAGCGAGCTGGGGTCGGTTCGCGACATGGAGATAAAACCTTATAACACTGAAGTCTAGAAATTTCTGGATTAGTTTCCGCAGACAAATTCCCCTGCAGACCAATGCTCGGGGAATTTCTATCCACATCCACTATCCTCTGAAATTAAATTTTAAAAAATTGACTTGTTCAGACTTGCACAATTTTAAAAAAATGAAACGATTTTTGCTTTTGTCCGATGAAAAAGCATCTGTTTGAAACTCGTATACACGGAAACTGATCTAGAAATCCGTCGACCAGTTTCTTTAAACTCAATTCAAACCCAAAATAAAAAAAACACACAACTGTTGAAAATCGATCGAGACTACACTGAAATCGAACGAATGAGAGAAAGTTTATGTTGTCATCCTGCCTTTGATCTGACGACCTTAACATGATTAGTTTACAAGAGCAGACCGGGTTTGTTAGGTAGAAACTTAATTATCTCTGAGTTTTCCCTTTCGGTTCCTTTCAACGGTTTTCTTTTTTTAAACGTGCCCTAATGACATTTCTTCGAATCTCTCTCTCTCTCAATTCGAGATTAAGTTAAATAAGAATAATAATTTCGAAAATAACAAGTTGAAAGTGATGTAAATGATGTGGCTAAGTTCGGTTGGATTAGGTCACTGATTTTCCTTAACTCTTCCGCTAAACTCCTCCCGAGTTCGTAATATCTTTTTAACCTTTGACGACACTTTCAAGGATTCCGATTTTGTAGGGCGTTATACGGTTAACTTAATCTAATGTTACGGACCCTTTTCCCTACAGTTTAACAAATAATTTTCATCCCGCCTCTAAAGTTTCACTCCGAAGAATTTCCTCCCGCATTAAAAAAAATAAAAATAAAAAACGCGTTAGGAGCTTTCCTAAGCTTATTAGAAAATTTGAATTTCCAGGAATGTTTTTGATTGCGTTACGTCAAATTATTTCCGGAGTTATTGTTTAAACGTTGACAAGATGTGAACGGGAGAGAATATGTAAAGACGGGGAGCAAGAATTTTGATGGTAATGACGTTCGATGAAATCCCTTTCTTTAATGTATTTACACGAATCGTGGTGTCGAATATGTTGACTCTAAGCTATTACAAGACTTAACATCAATTTACATGCAGAATTAATATCCTCCCAAGGATGTTTTCTTCTCGCTTTCTCCAGGAAAACTAAACGACTAAGCCCATTTCATAAGCTAATTAATATATATTGCTTGTATTTGTCAGGCTGCCGTTGATTTTGTTACCCTAAAAATTAAATCTGAATCCCCGCTCTCGGCATACTCTTCTTCTAGGTGCAATATCAAATATAGGCGGCACAATCAACGCAACTTTTGAGCTCATGCTCTCCTATAGAATCTACTGCGTGAGGATTTCATCTTCTTCGTCTTCGCCTTCCTCCCACTGATCTCCTCTGGATACGGTAACTGGAAGAATTTTGTGACACTGTGCAACTAGCGACATCTGTTTTTGTACCGTTAACTACCATAAGCTAAGTACAGAGAGATAGGCATTTGTTCAAGAGTTTCAACGGTACCAACAAGAGATGTCGCTAGATTCGATTTTTCAAGTTACCGTATCCAGAGGAGATCAGTGCTTCCTCCTCGTCTTCTTCTTCATTCTCATTTTGATGAAGATCCAATTCGTAGGCCGTATGGCATCCACAACCCCCCTCGCCCCAATTGTGTGGCTTTAACCATTTTAGACAAAGATCCTGGATAGGAGCCATAGGAACATTAGGACGATGGGGGACGAGCTCGGTGATATAGGCTCACTGGGGGATGAGCTCAATGACGTCACCCTTCAAATGAACGATGAAGTCACTCTGAAAATGATTGCCGCGATGGTGCTGCCATCTAGCGGCAATCAACGCAACTTTTGAGCTCGGGAGATTTCATTTTCCTGTATTTGAACTTGGCATATAAATTGTGCTTCATCTTGTACATTCCCATTCGGTTGATGATTTGCACAGTATTCATTTATATGGGGCGGTAGCCCCTGAAACAAAAAAGAAATGATTATTAAAACGATTAAAATTATTAAAATTTACAGAAAGAAATCTTACCCGAAAAATAACATTGAATGTCCATTGTCCATTGTCGTACGTCCTACTTATAAAATGCGATGCAAACGCATTCGGCATTTGGTATCCGCAAACGCATTCGGTATCCGAACAGCATATAATTATAATAAAAAAGATGAAGAAGTGGAACTAAGGACAGAAGGGAAATTAAGACGATGTCATGTTGTGACATGGCATTCATAGCACTGTCAAGTTCAAACATGACACTGTCACACTGTAACATAGCCAAGTCTAAACTTGCCCATGCTTACTAGTACCGAGCACTGGCCACTTCTACTTCAGGACTTTCGTAACCTTTTGCGGCCGCATCGTTTTTGTTGTCTGATCAATCTTTGAATCACGATCGCACGAAAATACTGCTCATACTTTCAGATAATGTTACAGACAATAAGTTCCACACTAATCTCACCTAATCTCAAACACGAACCGTTACTTTCCCTTCAAGCATAGAGTCAACTTTTTCAGCACACTTTCTTCTTTAACCATGGAAGAAAGTTTAAGGTTAATCCCAAAACAAAACCGTATTACAAAGTATTACGTAACAGTAATTAACTCAAAACTTCGCTTTGTTTTTTTTAAGTATTAAAATGTTTAAAAGGTTTCATTAAGTCTTTTAATAAATAGTTGGAAAAAATTCTTTCCTTGAATTTTCCTCAAAAAAGAAAAAAAACACTAAACGTCTTTTTCTTCTTTATTTCCAGGGAAACCAAGTCGCCATTAAAGATATTACTAAAAAAAATCGTTTCGAGCTCAACAGATCCTTACTGTACGAATTTAAAAGGGTAAAGCAATTTAAAAAAAATTAAAATTTTTAACGATCTTCAAAATAACTAAGACTAATCCCTTATTTTTTTGTTCCAGATGAAGGATCTCCATCACGACCATTTAGTTCGTTTCTACGGAGCCTGCATCGAAACCAAAATCATCCGTTTTGTAACCGAATACTGCCCAAAGGGCAGTTTACAAGACATTTTAGAAAATGATCAATTTAAATTAGATTGGATGTTTAAATTTAGTTTAATGCAAGATATAGTTCGAGTAAGTACCGAAGAATTAATCAAAAATGTCCACCCTGTATTGTCCCTTATACGGCTGCTATTTATCAAACTCGGCAATCCTTCTCTAAAGCGGTGAGGACAATAAATTATTCCCAAACTTTTCTTTGTTTTCGATTTAGGAAACTTTCAAACTCGGCATTGTTTCCGAATGTGAAAGGTTTTCTTGAAGGACCTTTAAATCGAATGAATAATACCCCAGATCATTAAAAAATCATGTTTAAAGTCTTCATTAGCCCTTACGTTTAACGGCTTTGACAGCCTTAAGTCAAAAGCAAAGCCCGTGTATATACATCGCCTCGGTGCTGGGGAATTCAAAGTGAAAACACAAGGTTAGGTTACATCTATTGACATAATTCCCGTTCGATGTTTGGAAAACAAATATCACCCTTTGAATAAACACTACCCTACCGGGTTCATTTTACAAAACTCCAAGTGAAAATTCGACTAAACACTTTTCTCATTATGTAGACATTTACAGCTTGCAATCAGGAACAATAAAGTAATAAAAAGTAAATTTATGACGCTTTTCCCTCAATTTAAAACTTTTTTTCATTCGAAAATTATTCCCGGGGATAAATTTTGAAATTTCGCCCTGACCTTATTCCCTTTCGAGTTCTCTTCGGGAAAATCATAAATGGTTCGTCCTTTTCAGGGAATGATTTACATACACAATTCAGAAATTCGATCACATGGAAATTTGAAATCGTCAAATTGTTTGGTCGATGCCCGATTCGTTCTCAAAATTTCTGACTTTGGTCTTCATTCGCTCAGGAATCCTAAAGATCTAGATCCTTCCGAGGATGCTTTTTATAGGCGTAAGTATTTTTAATCAAATGTTTTTAGTAAGTAGAAAGCCTAAAAAGAGAGAGTCGCCAACTGATCAAAATCGTTTTCAACTGACTTTCGAAATTCGTGGTGACTTCTTCTGCTCGGTACTTGACTTAAATATGATCACAGCCAATCAAAAAGCAGAAGTTGTCATATTCCTCCTTTCAGGTTCTCTCTGGCAAATCTCAAAATTTCCCGCGGCATTTCTCGAAAGTCTCGCCGTCCATCCCTAGTTGAAAGGAATGATTAAATAAAAATTCACACAAATTTCCAGGTCTGCTGTGGACGGCACCGGAATTGCTCCGAATGGAAAATCCTCCTCCGGAAGGGACACAAAGAGGAGATGTTTATTCTTTTGGAATAATAGTCCATGAAATGATGACCAGACAAGGACCTTTTTATATCGACGATTACTTAATGCCTCCGAAAGGTAGGTTTATTTTTTTCTATTAAAAAAAATTCAAACATTTTAATGAAAGAGAATCGCTTGAAAAATGATTCTCATTTCCCTTTTGTAAGAAATAAAATTATATCTCTCCTTAAACGACATTTGATTTCCACCTCATGTTCTTTTTTAAAAAAATTTAACTTAGCTCCCTGACTAATTTTTTCCCTTTATCTTTTGAATGAATAATTTGAAAATCGTGCGCAGAATTCTTACCAATTCCTGTCGAAAACTTTCAATTTAAAGCTTAAAATGTGAAATAAAGATTTTTTTCCTTTTTCATTTAAAAAATTCATTAAAAACTTTTCCGAACATTAATTGAATGTACATTTTAAATGTTCCCATTCAATTCGCGAGAAAATGGGTGATTTTTGACTCTGTTAAAAAGAATTAAAAATGTTTATCATTAAAAAGCACCGTGTGAAAGGCAGGCGAATTTTTTACAAAAAAAATCTGGCGACACAGTCCAATAAAATTATTTTCAACAATAATTTCTTCAATATAGAATCACGAGAACCCAATAATTATTAATTCGATGTTTAAATTTTTATTTCAACCCTTTACCCTTCAATAATTCCAAAATTTCGCAAGGATAACATTATCACTACACCGAATAAAAATAACTGGAACGAATGAAATGGTTTCTGGCTTTGTTTTCATTAATTTCCAAACCGATTCTTAAAATATTATTCAAAACAAAAATAAATTAAAATTCATGGAAACAATAAAAGGTTAGAGTAAAGAATCCGTGATTACAGCTGGAAGGAAAATTAATTTTAAAAATATTTATGCAATAAAAAAAAGCGGTTCACTTATTTTTCCCACGGTGATTTATCCATCCCACAAATTAATTTACAACTCAGACTGGGATTGAGGCTGTAGCGGGAGTCAAGCCGCAAGAATAAAGTTTAGATTGTAAGATTGTGAATTGTTTAGACTCGCACGCTATCTACCTGCAAATGCTAGAATCTACTTTGGTTTAAAAAATGACCGTAAGATGTCGCAGTTTTGATCTCTAAGTCCATTTTTGTGGCCAAAACCTTTATTTTCAGCCTTTTTTGGGCTTTAGCCTTGTCATGACTATCTATTAGTACATTTGATTTTTCTGTAGTTCTGGGAGTAGACGACAGGTTTCATCTTGAGAAACGGCCGATAAAAGTCGCAGATGGCAGCTCCCAGGTCCGAGGGTCACCGCTAAACGTTCAACTCTTACTCTTTTTTAACTTTCACTCACTTTGAGATTTTCTACTACTCACCAAAAATTTTATCACATAATCAAAACCCTCTCAATAATTCGATTGTCCGAAATTTTAGAAAATAACAGAGATGAATCCCAAATCTTGATTAAAATTCATTCGAGATAAAATATTGAAATGGGTACCATTCGTAATAATAGGAAGTTAATATGCATGGCTTGCTTCGGTCATTTCGCATGAGAAGAAAATTCCAAAAGGTTTCCAATCTCATTTCAATACAAGTAGCGTCATCCACCTCCTCACCCAGGAAACTAAAATCATCAAAAACATCCAAGAGACATCTACACCGAACCCTTTAAACTTTCCCGGAAAATCCTGCGCGAAGAACCGCCCTCAGCAAAATATCTTTCCTCGGCATGTGTCACCCTCTACCATAAACACCCGGAAATTGATTTCCGTGATCGCTTTCCTTTTTGCTCCCGGCTTTTGTTAACCTTTTACTATGGTTCCCCGAAAACCCGTCTTTTCTCTGGAAAACTAAAAACCCATGATTCGACAAAGTTCAATGTGTAAGTTTACGTCGAAAAAAAAAATTTTTTTTTCGGTATAGGAAAAAAAAATTGAATTTGATCGATGATAGAGTTAATAAGTTTGTCACCGTGGGTTGCTAGGCTACGGAAACGAACGAGGAAACGGAAAATATCAAAAAATATGGCAGGAAGTAATAGTTCCCCCCCTCGTTTTTCCACCCGTTCGGTCGTCGATGCAACAAGTCCACCCCCCCTCTTCGATGAATGTTCCTTTTTCGATTTCGTCCCTGCTCCATGACAGATCGATGCTCTCTCCGTTTACGGCGGCGAATTTCACAACATTTCTGAATATTTTATTTAATTGCGGGGGAAAGGATAGTCAAGAGCTTTCGAAGAAAGACGAACAATTGAAAATATTGTGAGGATTTTTTCTTCGATCATTTTCAGATTTTTTATTGATTTAGAGAAAAATCGATAGGGATGAATATCTAAATTCACTCAATTTATAAAATCATGCTTTTTATTAATTCTCAACAAGAACTTCATTAACAATAATTAATTTAATGCCACAAAAGCTCAAACGTTGTGAAACGCGATTAATCGACGAAGGAAACAGAAAGCAAAACAGGAGAATGCCATCTGAAGAAGAAACGGTAGAAGAAGACAAAAAATGAGCATACGCGAGCATGAGGAATTCGCGTCAGGCGTCAGAAAAAACACAAAACGATGGCCTAGACCGATGGAATCCAGACGCTCACGAAACTCCTCGTTTTTTTTAAACGGCGGTGAAACCAAATCGCGAAAAAGCATCCCAAAAAAGAGAAGAAGAAAAAAAACCGGGAAAATCGCTCGGCACGCGGGAGAAAAAGGCAAACGAAAAATAAGGGACGGGAAGAGCAGACGAAGCAACGACGTGGGAAGAAGGGATGCGGAGAGAGAGATAGAAGCGAACGAGCGAACTGGGTGAACGGTTAAGTCCGGGCAGGCAACCAGTATCCGAGCGTCACCCGGTCGAAACTTACCACCTCTTTCGACGAGAAATCCGGGAAACTATTTTATTTTTTTTATTTATTTTTTTCTTTTATTTTTCTCAACTGCACGTTTTTTTTTGCTTGGACGCTTTTTTTTTCTGTTCTTACGGTTGTGTCGGTTTCGTTTGTGATCGCGTTCGCACTTTTCGTTTCAGTTCAATGAGAATGATAATGGGATGTGTGAAAATGTGCGTGTTTTCCTCGATGTTTTTTTGTTTAATGAGGAAGAGTACGACGGGTTTGCTCGTACGTAACGTGGCCGAACGTGGGAAGGATCTTTTTGAAAAAATAATCATCGATGGAGCCAGCAACGAAGGCGTGCACTTAACACAGGAATATTTATGTGATAAAATAAATAACGGAAAAAGCTCTGACCTCCCTCTCGCCGTTAAATTTTGTTATTCACAAAACCGAGAATCGTCCCAAAAACGGGTTTCACGTACTTAACCTTACCAACAGCTGCTTCCAACTTATTAAGATGCTGAATTTAATTTTGAAGAAGGGAAAATTTAAAATAATTTTTCAACGAGAAGAAATTAGAACTCGGGTGTCTTCATTTCTTTAAATAATAAAAAAAAAGTTATTTCCCCGAGAGCTTTGTTTAGTTAGTTATTAAACGAGGTGCCAAACGTCTTTAATTACATAAAAAACTACGATGGAAAGTCGGGACGAGCTACATCCAGAAAGGAAGAAATCCCTCCGTTTCCCTTTTTAATTAGACAAGAAGTTAAAAGATTGAAATAACTCCAACATTTTGATTATATTTTCGACTCACTTTTCTTTTTCACTTAAGGACTCCCGTTGCGAAATCTCCCGGTTAATCGACCTCATTATGATTTTATCCCTCTTTTTCATCTTTGAATAAAACGAAATTAATTTTTTATTTAATCCAATAAAAAAATATTCTCAGCTTTAAAAAAAAAAAAAAAAAAGGAAAAATTGGAAATTGTATAGTCGTTTTTTTTGTATTACAGAAAAAAATTAAGTAACGCCGGAATTTGAAATTAGATTATGACAAGAAGACGGATTACCTTGGGAAAAAAAAAGGTAGAGTAAGCTCCAACGATGAGCTTGTGGAGGGTATTAGTATTTTTGCTTCGTTTTATAAGACCCGGAGGCTTTAAGCTTACACAGCCGAATGACCACGTAAATCTTGCTGGAAGGCGTGCAGATGATAGCATTACACATTGAAATATAAATATACTCGAACAGATGGAATATTCATGGTCGAAAGGGTTTTGAAAATAGATACGTGGCTTGTTGTTATCGGTCAGTTGTGCCAGCACGTGACTGTATTGAGTTATTTAAGTTAGAAAACTTTGCAACGGAACGCTTTGGTCGTGACGTCACAAGGTAACATCAAGTTCCCTAGATAAGGGTCTTCAGGTACATGTATGAAAAGGCCTTTGACCGGATAAGTTGGATCTCTGCTGGGCCAACATAAAGGCGTCCCTCAGGGTTTGAACATAGGTCCTATGGTTTTTACACTTTGTTAATGGCTTTTCTCGCGTGAAAGATCAATCTTCTCTTCGACGTTTTAAGGATAATCTTAATGACTGCAAGCTTATGTCCTTCTTTAAAAGTTTTGGGTACATGGGTTTTCACTTACTACTGTTCAGTTTTTCCTAATGATGCGAAAATCCCACATCTCTTATGATGGTGCAATGCTGGGTCAAATCTGGCGCCCCTTAAGATGGAAATATGGATCTTAATATGTTTTTAATCTTCATTTTTGATCTTTCTTGTGTGGCAGACCATTCCTCCAGTCGACTTCTTGCGGATAATGTAAAAATTTTCAGGGTTATTGGTCTTAACGATCGCAAGCTTATGCAGGATGATTTCCAAAAGCTGGAGCTGCGGCTTATACAGTATAAAGGTCTTAGGTTCTCTTGTCCTCTTTAATTAGTTACTTACTTACTTATACGGCGTTACAAGGCTTGAAGCCTTATTGCCACAACACAGAGTTTCCACCATTCAGACCTATCCTGGGCCACGGTCCCCCATAAGACCTGTGACTGTATCCTCCTACCTCAGCTGCGGCCTTCCCAATGGCTTAGGGCTCGTTGGACGACCATCCAGCACCTTCCTGATAGTCCTCGCCGGCGGCGCGCGTGCTACATGTCCTACCCACTGTATCCTTCGTGATATAAGACTGATAGGTGAGCCTCTGGATCTCCGGTCAGCCTCCTTATTAGTCTTGACACGCACTCGCCCGGTAATAGGATGTACATTGGGACCTACCATTCACCTCTGCTCCTTATTCTCGAACGATCGCAGCCGCTCCTAAACTCAGACCGTTGAAGTCCAGGTCTCGCAACCGAACAGAACAGTGGTGCGTAAAACAGTTGTAAAAAATTCATTTGGAACGGCGGGATAGGGATTTGCTGCGGAAGAGGTGGCTAAAGGCTTGGAGGCAACGTTGACCTCGCAGTTGGTATCATTGTCGAGCCGAAGTCGTCCTTTTTACATAAACGCCAACCAGCATCTTCTATTTCGTACACAGCCCGTATAATCTTAGTATAACCGTCTTTCCACCCTCAACATTTTCCTTCATTCCTTCACAAGATTGTTTACCAGAGTAAAATTCCTCTTTCAATTAAACCGATTAATCTAAGGACGGATAATGTACTAAGCAAAGGATTCATTATTCGTTATTAAAACCGCGTGTGTGGGACTTCTAAGTCATTTGAGACATTTCCACATTTTGAACGATTCGATCTCTTTGATCGTCTTCAAAGTCCGCACTTTCCATTCCGCAGAGCAATATGCAACGAAACAACCGAACCATGCTGAATAGTAATTTGAGGTTAATATTGGGTTGCGGAGATGTGACTTAATTTAAAGAAAGGTAGTTATCTTGCTATTTGAATCCTTGATGTGATTTCTAGTCGGGTTTTGGTTTTCCTTCATTCCTTGTTCTAGGAAGGCCGATGCATTCAGTTGAATATTGTAATTGGCTACCTTAATCATGATCTGAGGGAACGAATTGTGTCATTGCCTACCGCATCCTTCTCAGTATTTTTCTCCAAAGTTTCCCTCCTCTTCCATCTTTATCCACGGAGCAGTTTTTCAGCTCGTTTGTTTTTCTTTGCGTTGTCTCGACAAATCACGGCAGTCTGGTGAACAGCAGCTTAACTTTCTCTTGACCTTTCTTTAAAAAAAAAAAAACTGCCCCAATCCGATTAGATACACTTAGTCATATACAAAGGGGCTTGGAAGATTCTTCCAAGATTTTAATATTCAAGCTTTTTTCTTTATCAATATGCTTGGATCATTTTTTTTTAAAATCAGAAAGGAAACTCTTTATCTTTCCAAAAAAGTGAACCTTTTTTATCTTCCGCAGAAGTGTCTCAGCTGGCTCGATCTCAGTACTCAAATACTCTTTCTAATGCGGTTTCGCAGATATCTTATCCTTTTCCTTTGAGATACCCTTTGAGCTAAGGATTATTTACCCTCTTGTGCTTATCTCAGAAATCTATAAAAACCAAGCAGGATTCGAACCCGGGTCTCCTTACATTTCCAGCCTCGTGTCATACAATGCCCACTCAGCTGACTCGAACTGACATTTACCTTCATTCAACTAACCTACAAGGCAAATTCAATGCTATCAATTACAATTAAAGGAGATTTCCCTTGAAATCCGATAAGACCAAAGCCGGCTTTTCACTATGACGAAAAGGTTCCTAACCTGTTCAATACGAGACTTTGGCTATGCTCCCACTTTTTAAGTAAAGCATCCAAATTATTTATAGGCATGGACCCTTTCAACCTCGTCGCCTGGCCATAAACATTTCAGCAACAAAATCCTGCTTGCTCATTCTACAGGTTGATTAATCGTTTAGTTTTTCCGCTTATTCGGTTGGTTCTAGGGTTGTGCTTATCAAGGGATAGTTATCTAGTGCTTCATCTTCATTATGGAGCTAACTTGCATATTTGTTTAAATTATGAATTATGCAAAGAAGGAAAAGTTAGAAATGAATGAAAAGAAAAGAAAAGAAAAAAGTTAAATGTTATGCGGAAAAGTAACATTAGAGGAATCGGGAGTTTGACTATTATAGCACTAAACTACTTTACATTATTTATTTCAAAAGTTTGTCAAGTATAAGAGCGGAAGTACATATAAGGATATTCTATAGAGATTGCCTATAAATCCTCATATCTGTTCAGTGCTAACCTTTTACTTGCTGGAACGAACTTCACCGATGCAGATCTTGTTTGGCGTTGCATCCAGCAAGATCATAACTAGAGAAAATACTTGCACTGCGATCACCCTCCCTGCTCATTACCATAAAGTTGATGGACAACCCATATCGAGCACACGAGATATACTTTAGCGAATTTCGTCTGCTAGAAGTCTTGCAGACGATTATTTCGGCTGTGCCACTTGAAAAGGTAGCGTGGAATCTTTATACATCAACGGTGCAAAGAGCTATCATTACAAATGTTGACATAATTATAGGGTTCCGCACCCTCTATCGTCGATCGTTTACCTTTTAATTCTCAATCTTACGTGCAGAATGATGAAATTTCACGTTTGGCTAACAAAGAAAATTTCGAAAATTGATACTGCAGTGATTGAGAGTGCCAAACAAATATTTGGCCGTCCGTGTTATCTCGATCACAGTTAACAAAAAAACGTCGTTTTTTTCCGTTTGAAAAAAAAAAAAGATCTCGATTGCCAATTATCCGTCATCGATCTCAACCCAATAAAGAATTCTCTTTCCCCTTTTTTACTTTTTATTCGTTTTTAATTGAAACGCTATAATGGAAAACGTACCGATTTTACTTTTTCCGAGTGCTCCGGAAAAAAAAAAAAAAATCATTAACTAAAGTAAATTCTTACGTAAGGTGCCGTTCTCTCGGAAGGAAGACTAATGAAAGGATCCTTTTATTAGTTTCTTAAAACGGTTCGAAAAAGGAAATCTCTCCGGACATTTCAAGACACCGGAACGAATCCTCATGGAATGTGATGTATGGAAATAATAAAATAAAAACGAAATATATATTTTTTCCGGAAAAATGAAAATGACCTTCTCGTAACGCAATATTGAGAATTACGTTTTGACAGTTACGTACGAGGATGATGGAAACGAATTTTGTTTCAGTATTTCTTCCCACGTTTGCAAACCTAATAAAAAAATTGGTCTGTCATGCGGCCGTGACAAGGCTTTCCTCTCTTTTTTTCCCCTCCCCGACTCTCCTCTCACTCTTTTTTTTCCCCCTCCTTGCAATCAATATGAAAAATTAGGATTCTCTTTCTCGCTTCGTTTTTTTATTTACTCTTCTATTTTATCGTTTATTTACATAGTGCTCCTTTTGAGCTTTTGTCGAAATTCTCGCGAAGCCTTCATTCTTCTGGAAAAAAGATTGTAATTTGCGTTTATGGGTAAATTGTTTGGAGCATGGGGATTTTAGCGATTTGTAGAAAGTAAATTGAGTGTTTTTCATGTCAAAAGGATTTATTCCACAAGTCAAAATAAGTTGAGGGATGTTTAGGCTTTTGATGTTGAGCACCAAAATAAGTAAATTTATCTATGCAAAAATGGGTCAGGAACCAATCTTCGCAGACTGAACCATTTTTTCTTAATTTCTTGGAGCCAGAATCTACAAGTTTAAGTTCCGCAAACCATCCCAAATTTTAGGGGGCATCAGGGCTTTCTAATGGGAAAAAAAAGGATTTTTCAGTACACGGAATTGTTGAGATTAGAAAATTTTTTGGCCTTAAGCATGATTTTTCAGTTTTTTCTCGTTCAAAAAATCTTATAATTTTCTCTTGTCGAACAAGTCTTTCGATAATATTCTCTTGTTAAACAAATCTTTTGATAATTTTCTCTTGTCAAATAATTGGTTTCAATGAAAAGTATTTTTAAAAAAATCCTCCAAAAAAATTACAAACACAAAAAAGTTTTGGAAAAAAATTTTCAAAAGAATATTTTAGAAAATATCTAGACTACGGAAGCCCGTTAATGCCACATTGAAAAAAAAATTTTTTTGAAAAATTAAATTTTTTTATCATATTCTCCTCACATTTAAAATTTTTCATTTAAACGTAAAAACTGTAAAAAAAATTAATTTTTGTAAAATGTCTTAAAATTTTTCTTTTTAATTTTTAAAAAAAATTTAAGAAAAAAATTTTTTTGTTAAAAAAAAATTGAAAAATTTTTTTTTCTTAAATTTTTTGTTGGAAAAAATTTTTTTTCTTAAATTTTTTGTTGGAAAAAATTTTTTTTCTTAAATTTTTTGTTGAAAAAAATTTTTTTTCTTAAATTTTTTGTTGGAAAAAATTTTTTTTCTTAAATTTTTTGTTGGAAAAAATTTTTTTTCTTAAATTTTTTGTTGGAAAAAATTTTTTTTCTTAAATTTTTTGTTGGAAAAAATTTTTTTTCTTAAATTTTTTGTTGGAAAAAATTTTTTTTCTTAAATTTTTTGTTGGAAAAAATTTTTTTTCTTAAATTTTTTTTTTCTTAAAAAAACAAAAATTTAACAAATTTTACAAAAATTAATTTTTTTTTTACAATTTTTATGTTAAAAAAACCTAAGAAAGAAAGGAAAACATGAGAAATCGTTACTAAAAAAAAATTTAATGTGAAGAGAATATGATAAAAAAATTTAATTTTTCAAAAAAAAATTTTTTTTTAATGTGGCATCAACGGGCTTCCGTACTAGACAACAAAAATGTTTGTAAAATTTCTGCCGATTAAAACTTCTCAAAATTTTTTTCACAACAAAAAATTTCCAAAATTATTTTTTTCATTTTTTTTTGCTCAAAATGCTTCTTTCATTTTTTTCTGAGCAAATAAAAAAATTTTTTAATCTCAACATTTCAGTTTAAAAAACCCCATGAAAAAAAATCTCAACACCAACTTCTTGATCCCAATAATGAATGTGGGTCAGACCGATGGCAAAAAAAAAACTTTTACAAAAAATTCCGTATGAACGAAGCTTTTAAAAAGCAAACCTTTTTTCAATAAGAGAGGAAGTATAAAGTTTTGTCGTGGAATTAGCCCCGAAAAAAAAAGGGTTTCCGGAAGAGAGGCGTTTAAAGGGCGTTTTGAATCGAATTCCCGAGTTTATTATTTCAGATTTGCATAAAAAAAACAGGGTAAAGGGTGGATTCGAACTTTTAACACATCAAAGCAGAGCTTTAATTTCATAAAGTAAAGTCATTTTTTTAAATATCGAATTCGTTTAAAAGCGTTTCGTTATTCTGTAATGGATAATCAACGTCAACTGATTTCCTTTTCAGCTCCTGTTTTTATTAATATAGTGATTCTTTTTGATAATCGAGATGGGTTTTTAATCCTTGTTTCGAATATTTGATTTTGAATCCTTTTTTTTTTTAGTCAACGTGATGCCTGAAGCTAGAGAGAGAGCTTGTTATTAGATAATAAAAATGGATCATCTTTTTTTTTCGTAGTTAAAAGTTTGCTCCATCGATTTCGATATCGAACTGAGAAAGTCACAATAAATTTGTTAGGCAACATCGGAAAAAAAACTTTTCTTATTTCATGTTTTTTCGTTTTGTGGAATTGAGAGAGATGCAGTATAGAAGGGAAAAAAATGAAAAAAAAAAGAGCATGAAATATTTTTTTATGGTCGGCCTAGAGTAAAATGATTTTTATTTTCCCTTGCGGAAAAATGTCAACTATTTCTAGGAAATGTCAATTTTTTCCCCGATTGGAAGTATCGTTTTCCCAAAACTGTCACGGATCAGATTTTTAATTTCTTTTAATTGAAAGACTGCGGGAGGGTGGACAGTTGGGAGGGATTGAAAAGGAAGGGTTGCCCTATATTTTAAAGACTTAAAAATTTGTTGATGGTTTGGCGAAGCTATCAAAAGATACGGCAGCATGTAAGGGTTGTTAATTTTTGTTTAGATGAGTAAATTGGAGATTTTTAGAATGTATGGAAAGGAAATGAAAGTGTAGAAAATTTTACAAAACTCAAAATGAAAAGAGGTTGAGTGTTTAAATCAAAAAAGTACAAGAAAAAGAGGGCAATGTTTGTTTTTCCATTGAATTCAGACGTCATGATGTTGAAAAGAGCAACGTCAAAGTGAGTCTGTCTTAATCAACGTTTTGCTCGGGAAATCAAAAGAAAGCAATCGTTTGGAACTCTGCATTCAATTCTTAATTGATTTGAATATTTAACATCGCAGAGTTTATGGGAAAATATCAACAAAATGAAAACGAAAATTTTAATCAAATTATTAAAAGACCAGACATGAAGCGGTTTATACGTAAGTTTTTTGCCGTGAGTGAAAAAAGAGTGTCCCCGGAGAACTGTCATCAGAGTATAGGCCTAGAGCTTAGGTCTGGTAGTGAGGCATTGTTCAACAGGTGATCTCGGCGTTGACCGATGGGGAAAAAAAGAATTGATAAAAACTTAAAAAAAAACTATTGACGTAATTAGTACAATTGATGAATCCCGTCTGAGAGATCTTCACCCTGCCTAGGAATTCGTTCTAGAGTCAGCAATGGCGCATGCGTAAGATTTATTATGCATTCGCGACGAGCATTTCCGCTGACCCGGCGATTCATCATTTAATTTGTCTGGATTGTCCCGCTTTTCTTAAATTCCCACATATTAGGTCTTCTGTAAAGGAAAACACTAAAAACATACAGTATTGCTTTCGAAAAATTAACAAAGTTCTCACTTAGAAATGCTTCTAATAGCTTCACAATTCCCCAGGTCGGCAATGCGCCCAAATGTACTCTTGTTACGTACACTTAATTATTTTTTTTATTGTTCATTAATTTGTATTAGGGTTTATTTTGTAAACTCTGGCCAAAAGCCATAATGTGGTTGTAATGGCCTTTTGTTAAATAAATCGGGAAGTTGCCGCTTTATCATAACCGAGAATATTTAGCACATAGCGCTAGTGCCGCCGTCAACTCCGATCATGCCTATTTCAGCAACTTCCGAAGACTCTAAGTCAGCGGCACTACCTCCATCCAGCGGCCATTCTCAAAACTATTACAATGTGTTCCATTAACAATAGGCTATGTCGTGCTCCTTCCTCCGACAGGGTCGGCAAAATCAATTGAAGGACAATCATCTATTCTCAACTTATGCAGAAGCGCATTAAGGCGCAAGTTATGCAAAATCAACTCGAGGACTCGAATATATAAGCTAAATAAAGGTTTTAGATTCGTGACGTCACGAGATACGTCACGAGCACATTGCCTATATTGTTCACTTATCCTCACATTCATAAAATCAAATTCCATGAAATATTCTCTTTTCCTCACTTCCTAATATCGCAAATTTAGCACGAAAATCTTTCTCCGAGCAACTCTTTCAAAAAAAAAAACCAACTACAAAGTCACGAAAAGGATTTCTGCTTTGTTATCTGCCAGAAAAAGAATGAACAAATCGGCGAAGAAAAAAGGAGAGAAAGACGAGAACCTTTCAAAGTTTAAGTACCTTAAAGCCTCGATTTATCCTTAGCGTCGGAGGAAAAAAAAATATAAGTTGCAGTAAGTAGTATTTCAGTAAAAAGATTTTATATTGCAAAATCCTTCATATACCGTCAGATGGAAAAAAAAAAACGTAAAGAAAAAAGGACGATTCGATGGCTCTTGAAAAAAGATAAAGTTACCTTTTTTCCTTTTTTCTTGATAATTTTTCCCAAGTTAGACAGAATTTGTTAGGGTTTGTAATGTTATATTTCTTAATGTAATCATTACATTAAATATTACCGTGGAAAATTTCGCAACATCTTCCAGACTTTAATAACTTCTTTCGATTCGGGACTTTTCCAATATCGAAGTCTTTTCCCTTTTTCGTACATCGATAAATAAAAACCGCCAAGTGAATATTTTTTTCACCCCCCGCTAATTTAAAACTTCTTTCATTATCTTCAAAATCAGGTTTAATAATTTCCGCAAAAAAGCCAATAAATGTTACAATAATATATCGAAGTAGAAAAACCTGCCTTATTAAACGAAACAAATAAATTGAAGATGACATTTTCAAACCCCAGGACTGCGCTCGCTATTAATTAATCAATTAATAAAATCTCAACAAAAACTGGTTTCCTGTCTTTTTAGATTAAATTGAAAAATTGAATGGAAAACTTCTATTTCTATCCCCCAGGAAAGAAGTCTTTAACTTTTCCGAGACTTCATCTTTCTCGTACTTCAATTAACTCCAAAGATTTATTTCTTAGCCGCAATTTTTTTCTCTCTCGTCATTTTTTTTTCCCATCCTTTTCCTCTCGATCCCGAGTTCAAATTAAAAATAAGAAATCGGATATATATTAAAAGAAATTTTGCGTTAATAAATAAACGATCAAAATATTATTCGGATCAATTTCCCGAAAAGGGATGAGAATTATCAAGGATGGGATACGTCACACAACGGGTAGAAACGTCACATATTCCGAAATTTTGCAAGGAAGGAAAGCAAATATGACGTCACACCACATTCTCTCATATCCTAAATTTGCATCTTTACTTTCAAATTTTCTTAACGACTTTAGGGGGTCTCGGGTTTCCTAAACTGGAGTTAATTCATCGATTTTCAGGAAATGCAGTAATATCGCGTGTAATTATTTTGCCAATATCGAATTTCGATACGTTTATCGACTTTGTTCAACTAATATCGGTTACAAGGAAGGTAGGAAAAATTTCTCAGCTTTGTAGATGGGGAGACAATGTCAAGATAGATTGAAAACTTATTTACGAAACCTTAGCCACAGATTTCCGGAAGTAAATTTTGTTTAAAATTAAGAAATTTCTGAAGAATTTGACAACGGGATGTGATTGAATTTCTTTTTAGTAGGATCAACAAAATCTTCATTAATTAAAACTTTCGATTCCTAAAAAAAAACTTTTTCCCTTATTTCGAAAAATTCAAATAATGCTTAGCACGACATAAATTAATTTGGGTTGTTTAGGGAATAAAAGTAAATAATGATCTTGTTATATGTAAATCAACGTTCAATTAGTCTTTATTGGTCAATAACCGATATTGGCCTTTTCGTTAAAGTTTTCCAATAAAAATGTCAGCGTTGCCTTGTCTTGATCTACGGAGAGAAATTTTCCAACAAGGGCGTTTTCCTTAATTCAATATCAAAATCTTGTATTTCAAATTTTTAGCGCTTGTTAGGACAAAGTATTATAGATAAAGCTGGAATTTCGACTACACAGTCGCCAGTTTAGCAGATTCAAGGCAAAAACTCAGCTAACTCATTTAGAGTTCTTCAAGATCTTTGTTAGGGCCACTTGTTTTTTTTTATAGCTGCATAGTTTTATTTAACTGACATTTTTTTTTTACAAAAATAATTAGTTACTCCGATTATTTTTTTCTAATGATGGTTTTCCAATATTGAATTTTTAATATTCTGGGGCATTTGTGGCTACTGTAAATTTATCAGCAGGAAGGTTAACAGCCCACATTAGCGACATTTATTATTAATGTCTCAAAAAGCTTTTTCTCATTCCCTCTCAAAACATATTTTACAAATCAAGCAAGAGTTTTTCCCCAAAAAAGAATTAGGCTTTCTTGTTGGCGCAACCATCGTTCCCTCAGCCCCGCAGTTGCAGGAATCCCTTCGTCTTTATCCAAAATCTCTTTTAAAAAGTGTATATGGCAGAAGTAAAAAAATAGTAAAAAAAAATATCTACACGGAATCTTATGCTTTGATTTTTCTGCGCCACTGATATTCTTCTTCAAATGGCATTTCCGCAACGGAAATTAGTGGTCATAAAGCCGATTTGCACCTTAGTAGGGGTAATAGGGGGGTTGACCACCAATCCGGCTCCGGCTCATCAGTCTCAAGCAGTGGCGTGATGTTTGCAGGTTTACTTTTAGGTTTTCGACAATCCTGATTATGTAAACCTCTTAGGTTTTGATAAACCTTATCAGGTAAACCTCCAAACCTGGTTAGGTTTGGGATAAACCTGAGAGGTTTACCTAATCAGGATTGTTCAAAAACTAAAAATAAACCTGCACGAGTTTAAAGAAATTTACATCACACCACTGCTTGAGACTGATGAGCCCTTGTTGGACTGACTGTCAACCCCCCACCACCAATGATAACACATTTAAGAATACAAAAATTAGTTTTTTTAATCATTTTAATTACACCAATGACAAAAATAATTTTAAAAAGTCAAAAAAAAATAGAAATTTTAATAGCCAATAATTAATTATTCAGAAAGTTGATAGTGAACATGGTCAACATCAGAAGTGCTGAACATCATATTCTATGTTGGGGATTGAATTTGAACTTCTTTTCTCCATAAGATAAAAAAAGGTTTATAATGATTTTGTTTTAAAATGACCAATCGCTAATGTTTTTATGCCACAATCTAAAATAAATCTCTTGTCATCCAAAGGAGAAAGTGTAATTTTGTTTTGCTTTACCGTGTAAATATGATGTTCAGAACTTCTGATACTTACCATTGGCGCCGATTGAATTTGAGTTTTTAAAAGAGCATCTTTGTAATCATCATGACTTAGGTGATGTTTTAAAACTGTGCGCGATATCCCTTTTCCTACTTTTTTATTGCACCCGTTGTGCTCTAAAACTGAATAGACCTTTGCACGCAACCCTATAAAGGAGGCGATAATGCGACCATCAAATTCATCCTTCATTTTTCCAACGACTTTTTTGTTTTTTTCACTGTATAAAAAGTGATCTTTCGGGTAATTTGACGTGTCGAACAGGTCTGAATTTTTTTGCATATCTGCAAAGACATCTTCGGTTTCTATTTCATAGCATAAACTGTCAGTATCAGTGAAGCACAAAGTGGCTTTGTTTTCGTAAGTTTTCTTAATGTAACCAAAATGAAAAGAATACATTTCCTTTTTGCTGAGCTCTAATACAGAAAAGCCTACATAAATTGGACGGTTCAGCAAAAGCCGAACCCTCGACGTATGTACTGCAACCAAATTTTCGTCGAAAATTCTGAAATCTCGAAAATTTGGTTTTGAGTATAATCTTTTTGCTTGTTTGTCATTTGTTGCTAGAGTGACATCTAATCTGTTTCGTAAGTTTTCTAACATTTTACCAAATGCAGCATTATTCATCAATTTGAAAAAATCTTTTTCAAATTCATTGTTGGCTTTTGCACGCTTATCTGTATTGAAATCGATGTAAGATCTCAACCACGGACTTTGATTAAATGCTAATACTCGGTGAATTTTTTTTAAAATTAAACCTAAAGATAAATATTGCTTTAGATTAACATAATGAAGAACATAATTTTTTTTCGAATTTAGGTTCGGAACCAGTTTTGGAATTTTTCCCTGGTGACAATCGAGCTCGGATAAAAGATTTCTTGAATACGGGGAAATCATTTCACAGTTAATTTGCAACCTTTCCGGGGCACAAGGATAATCATTGTGCAGCTCGTGCAATTCCTGAGGGTAATCGAGATCAACTTCTAAAATATAACCTATGTTCGAGTCGTTGAGCACTGACTGTACATTTAAATTCAAAATTTCGTTTTCAGACAAAAATTTAAAACCCCCCGTTGGCAAAAACTGACGCATTGCATGACCATAAAGATTATTCATATCATAATAGATTATATACTTGGATAGTTCGTCAGGTTTGTAGTCCTCACCCATGTACTTGTTATTTGCTTCTGCGAACCTTTTTGAAATCATCGCTACTCCTCCCCTGATACCATCTTCGATAAATAGGTGCATATCAATATCCTTTATCAGTTCGAGATGAATTTTTGTCATTCTGAGGCAAGCTTGAAAAGACAAGCCCGGGCTCGTATACATGTGACAGGGGTCAAGTTTGTAATAATTAAGACAAAGTTGCCTAAAACTCTGAAAAACATCAGCCGTAAGTAAAGTATCTGTCAGAACGTACAGATCTTGAAATTGACCTAAATTTTTAATGTTAAATTCACCCCAAACTTTAAGTGCATGATCATAATCAGTTTCAGAAATATGCTCTTCAGTTAACGAACTGTAAAAAAATTCTTTAGGTGGAAGTTGTTGCTCGTCAAATTTGCTGGGGTCGGTCATATATTCATAAGGAAATACACCCTTTCTTAATAAAAGTTTCAATTTTTCCCCCTTATATTTGGAACTAATTATTTTAAATTTTGAGGCACCCTCTTTTGCTAAATTGGAAACAAGAGTGTCAAGAGATGCGTTTAAAAATTGCAGTGAATCAATAAACCTTAAAAAGCCGACAGAAAAGGAGATATATTTTTCTATAGTATTAGGTATGCATGTAATTTTTTTATTTTTTAAACATCCCAGCTTTTGAAAAATCAGATGACCATCATAATTTTTTAGGTTATGAAAAATGACTGGTATATATTTTCCCCATTTAAAATTAATATTGCATTCATTATGAGCGGCTTGACGGTAATTTCCGGTCCAATGATCGTGATCATGTACTTTTTTATTAGCACGGGTGTAGGGTTTTAAAAATGGTTTCTCACATATTCCACAATGGGTTGCTTTTTTAAAATTTAACTTATCTGCGTCAGTTAAAACCATTTTTTTATTGGTTTTTAGAAGTGATAATATTTCTTTTTCTTCTTTCATCATACAATTTAAAAAGTTTAAAACAACATCATCCCCACGGTACACCACCGGTTCCTTAAGCAAAGTTCCTTCCGGACCAACAATAGCATAACAATAGCCAGAAGGTATATGGGTTGCTTCTTTTTTTGTATTAATTTCATCTTGTTCTTCATCAGAATCTTGATTTAAGGTTTCAGTTTTTGTAACAAAGCACTCAAAATCTGCATAAATTACAAAGGGTACTCTAAGCCCAAATTCATAACGAGAAAATTTTAGTATATCGTTTTTCCCCGATTGCGGCATGTCTATAGCTTGCGGTTTATGCTTTTCGCATAAACTTAAATGTCGATCTAGGATGCGTTGCTCAGAAAATCGGAGTAAACAATAAACACAATAAAAAGATTTAGCTTTATGCTTAGTTAAATGCCCCAGCAAACGGCTTAGGTTAGTAATAAGGCAAAAATGGGTGGTGTGATCATTGCTAATTAAAAGCAAGTTAACATGCTTTCGTGTATCTCGTAATTTGGTTAGTCTAACCGGAAAAAAAATTAGTTCCCCATCTTTGTTTATTTCAAAACCTAATACATTGACTGAGATGTTATTCAGATTTTCAAATTTCGTAATTTCTTGAATCTTTACAGGATAAGAAATGCCTTTCATGTTAATCTCATTTTCATACGGAATATAATTTTTGACGCGGTTAGGGTGATCTTTGGTTGGATGTAAAGCAGCTAAGACAGAATACAAAAAACATTTATGATCGCTAGTATTTTGAATATTTATAACACCTCGCTTGCCTGAAATTTTTTTTGGTAGTTCTATGTAAGAGGAACCACGTAATGGATCGTATTTTACAATTTTTAGATCAAAAAATAAAATTTTATTCAAGGTCCAGTTGCTGCCTTCTTTTTGATATTTTTCAAAAGCAATCATAATTTGATCGAGAGATTCTTGATACTGTTCATCAAAGTCACGAATATTTAATAAGATTTTAAATTTACTGCAAAAAGCAGGTTTGCTGATGGCAAGCCCTTCTGAAGTTTGCTTGACAAACTCTACCGTAATTACAATATTCCATTTCAGACCTTCCTTTATTTTAGGAATCACTTTTTCTTTAACAAAATCTTTTTGATAATTAACGTAAGGTAGCACATCCGAAAATTCTTTATTGTACCACCTAACAAACGTCGTTGTACCTTTCAAAGCAGTCCTTTCACGTTTATTTTTTAAGTCTTTTTTTGATTCCTGTGTTTCTTTCATTTCGGCGAGATGATACGCGATGTGCCTCCTTAACATTTTCTTTCGCGGGAAATTTTCTTTGCAAAAGTCGCAAGTGTAATTGTGACCCTTGACATGCTGTTCAAATAAAATTTTTGTGTCGAACAATTTTTCACAATGCTTACATTCGAAAGTTTTGTGGCATGCGTTGATATGTACATTTAAATCTCCCTTCCTCGTAAAACTGCCCCCACAAAGGTGACATAACACTTTATCGAATGGCATGTGTTTTATCCTATTGTGCCTTCTAAGTATATTTTGAGTCGAAAAGGTTTTCAAGCAAACCTTGCAAGACACCACTGGAGGCATATTTCTGCAAAACGTTTTCATTAAATTAAAAAAAAAAATATTGAATTTGAAATTATTTTTGAGATCTACGAGACAAAAACTTACACGAGCTACGTATTCCGATTTTTAAAGTTATTAAAAAATCCCGATAATTAACTTTCACCGAAGGCAACTGAAGACTAAAGCGGAAATACTGTAGGAATTGATGACTCGATAACTTCAATAATTTTTGCTGATGATTTATCGAATTACATTTTATTCATTCTTTTTATCGCGCGAAAAATTTTTGTTTATTCGCTATAATACTGAAGTAAGATTGGGTGATTAAAGGAACTACTTTTATTTTAATTTTTGAGAATTTTACGAGAAGCATGACAAGACTTGCTGAGAATTTTTTAATGCATTTTATGAACTATCCCACTGAAAGGTTCATATTCCACTACCTTATCGGAAATGACTAAACAGTAAGCTGCAGTATTAGCTTGAAAGTTTGCTAAACTTTCTATTTCAACTCGCACGTTTACCGTTCCGTTTTTTACACTTTCACATTGGCGTGAACAGTCAATGCACCATAAGGGGCATTCATTCAAAAACTTTGTTGGATTAAATGCGCATTCTTCAGTAGCATAATTATAATAATTTTTTCGGATTAGAATAAAATTTTCGTACAATAAGGCAAATTTTGAATTTGTAAAGTCGACGTTAAGCGCAGTGTAAGGATAGCTCTCAGCGTTTAAATATAATCGAACATTTCGTATACTAACTGCATCAAATGCACCCGAATCGCTAAGTATATTATCACGTTTATTGTTTTGAAATCCAACTATCAAATAACGCGGCTTTTCCAACGATGGGGATAGTTTTAGCGGCCAGCTGACAGTCCGAGAGTCTGAAGGTAGATTCGGATACTCATATAAATCCCAATTTCTGAAACCCATCTCAAGCCTTATATTCTGTTGTATCATTTTCATCGCTTGCAACTTATATGCGTCAGATAATGTAAGGATAGGTACCCTCCACTGCACGATATTAAGTGTAATTTTGATATCATTTTCCGCTTTATCCGCAAAGTACATATTTTGGTCTGTCCTTGACCTTAAAAGAATTAGTTCACTTTTCACATTTATCAGCATCTTTTTATAATCTTCAGCGAATCCCAGAAGCATTTTCAAAGGAATGCAGTAACTGAAATTCTTTTTAGCGCTATTTTTACTCCACCCTGCATTTTCCAATCGGTTGCTTTGATCTGCATTAAATGAAAACAGACCTTTCATTAACGATGTTATCCCCAGGTTATGCGAATGATCGATTTGAATTCCATTTATCTCGTAGCGTATTCCAGAAAAAAGAAAATTAATTCCATTTTTGACAAACTTTGTTTCGGCAGGAGGTGGAGAGTTATCTTTAGATTTTTCTGCAACTCCTTCAATATAAATGTAACTTTCGCACGGCAACATAAATAGCTCTTGCGAATGAAACGGAAGGCGTATTTCATCGTTGTTTTTAAGGCTCGTATTACTGTAAGGTTGAATGATGTGGAATTCGTATCTTGTAATTGATTCATCTATTTTTAATCCTTCGTGCACTTTTAAAAAATCGCTGCTGATTTCCTTCATTATGCTGCTTCACTTGAAACCCGAGCGAAATTAGGTAAGCGATATTTTCAGGTGTTAACGGTTGAAGAGTAGAAAGCGTTGTGATGTTCAACTCGCGATTTTCTTCTTTATATATTATCATTGTTTCTTTAAATGGATTTGGATAGTTATGGTTTCTTTTCTAAAATTCACTTCTCGGTTATCTTGATCGAGTATTCGTACAACCAATCTATCTATTGTGTTGACAGATAAGTCGTGATATATTACAGGATTTGGAACTTTTATAATCTTGAACCCAGGTTCAACATCAGGAAAAAACTCGTATATAGAGTGGCTTCTTTCACCATTCAAGTAACTGCCTCTTGCAATGTTACATTCCACTCTTATGATGTTAACCCGAAATATATTTATAGGGTTTTGAGATTCGTGATCTATTAATTTCGGCAAGGTAATTTCGTTCTCGAAACCTAATACCAATCCTAGAGAACTTTGTTTGGGAAAACGAACAACGTCCGAGCAATTTACCGTTACTTTTAATGTGTTTAAATTCGTTTTTATCACAATATTTTTGGGGTTAATAGAGTGATTTATGTAGTACTGGATGTCTTCTAATTCATAACACCCAGTTGGAATTTTTACTGTCTGGTTTCCTATTATGATGCAATTGTTTGTTTCGTCTATATTCGGAATATTATGATACGATGAAAAATTAAGTAGTCCAACAGCCCATGCTCCCGACAATTCGACAGGAGGAAAAAAGTCGTTGACAAGTTCTGACGTCTGTCCACTTAATGTAAAAGTCAAGCTCATACTGTTTTAAAGGGATGCGGTAACCGCTTTTTATAAAGAAACAATAAGCACAAATGTCCACATTCGACTGAATTAAAGTCTTGATATCTTTCAAAATTATACCTAATTTTGAATCCTCGAAAATAATTCGATACTTCAATTGGAGGTTTCAAATTACCATAGCTATCAAAGTAGTATACTTTATTTTTTCGCTTTTTATAGGCTACCCAATGGCTTCCAAATTTTGATGAGTCGTGAAGATTTATTACTCCAGATTCGTTCACCCAAGGTTTTTTTGGAAGCTGATCTCTCATGTAACAGTTCCGAAAATATGGTGCTTTTTTCCCGAACTTTAATATGTCCCAATTGGTTAAAGGAACGTTCCGAGGCAACTTTAAAAGTTTTTTGGATATGGTTTTAAAAATAAACCATAACCTTGACGATACGGTTTAAGAAAAAATCCACTACCTATTTTCAGAGTTTCTTCAATAGCTCGATTATGTCTTTTAGACTCCTCTAAACTCTTTTTCGCAGCCTGCACGTCCTTGACCGTTTTTGCGATAGCTGCCGCTCCACCACTTAATGAACCCAAAGCTCCTAGCGCGGCGAAAATTGGAACTAAAGGTAAAACTCCACCTTGCACGCTAATAACTCGAGGAAGTTTATAATTTGATGATTTAACTTTGCCGATGGCTTTTCGAGCAACTTGTATTGCGCTTTTTAATGTCTTAGGCTGAATATGTTTAATAGCCACTTTTGCTTTCTTGACAATTGAAGCGAATGATGATTTAACTTTTTTTTTGGCTACTCCCATCCCGGTTTTTAATTTTAGCTTCATCGCGTTCGTGACCAAGTATGCAGCTGCTCGTTCTCCAAGTGTCGAATCCTTTGCCTTTACTCTACCCCAAGCTTTTTCTGCTAATTCTTTGTCCGCTACGTGTCTTCTGTTTATATCTTTAAACTCTGAATAGCTTAAATCATGTGCTCGGCAAGCCCTATCGAGCGCGTTAAGACCAGGATCACCTTAATAAAAAAACAGAATACCCTAATATGTAACCTCTTTGTAACCTCTTCGTCTAATAATCACCTCTTTGTACTCGAAAAGCGGTTTTTGTCCCAGGTCCACAAAACTGATAGGAAGGGATGTGTAGCTCAAACGGTAAGCTGTTAATGGCTTTATTTAGAAGTGACATCTACGATAGTTCACTCACTACTGTTAGTGAACAGTTAAAATGAGCTAGTATTTATAGTTTTCCGGCAGTCATAAGATGAAGCTGGTAAAGCAAAGACATAAACTTCATTTTAATATTAGGCATGAAAATTCCGAGTCAAAAGTTTCAAAACACGGTGCGCTTTTACCGAACAGTATTCGAGCTGTTATCTCGGGGTCAAGCGGAAGCGGGAAAACATCTTTAATGTTAGGTCTTTTAGAGCATCCTAACGGTTTGCGCTTCGAAAACATTTACATTTATTGTAAATCGTTATACCAAGCCAAATATAAAAGGTTAAAAGCTCTTATCAAGCTGATTCCGGGTATGGGATTTTACGAATTTGATGATGAAGTCCCATCAGTTAATAACGTTAAGCCGAATTCGATAATAATATTTGATGACGTTGCTTGTGAAGAACAGAAGGAAATACGAAATTTCTTTTGCATGGGAAGACACAAAAACTTAGACATGTTTTATTTAACGCAAACTTACACGAAAGTGCCGAAACATCTACTTCGAGATAATTTTAATTTTATAATTTTATTTAAACAAGATCATCTTAATTTAAAGCATGTTTTTGATGAACATGTGATCGGAGATGTCAGTTTCCAATCTTTTTTGGATATGTGCTCTAAATGCTGGTGCACTCGGTACGGATTTATCGTTATTGACAAAACTTCTGACTTAAACAAGGGTCGTTTTCGAAAAGGTTTTGATGAATTCTTCATAAACGAATGATTTCTACTTTTATCTTCATTCGTCCACCATGTCTGATTCAGAGACAGTCGAAGATCTCATTCATACTCGTGAAATAGTTAAGCGGAAATATGAAGATTACAAAAGAGGAATAACCAGTAGTAATGTCCTTAGAGATCGAGCTTTACAACCGATTATAGAGCCCCTGCAAGAATTAGTAAAACGAACTCGGAAAACCAATTTCAACCCACAACAATCATCAACCCCGGTCACTCAGCCAAGCGTTTCGAAACCTACGTACACTACAAAACGTGGTAAATGGTCCAGGTTTTTTCAACGTTCTTCAGCTAAAAGTCAAACAAATGATTCGTCGGATGAATCGCCAATGAAAGATTATTTGACACCATCAAGACCACAGGAAACTGAGACAGAAAAGCAAACAAATGATTTAGTATCTTTAGATTTTGACGTAGAAGACGAAGAGACAATAAAACTTCCTGAAGGAGATCGAGAGTATGTTAATACACCTGAAGCTATAGTCGAATTACCGACGTTGCAAAGAGGCTACACCTCTTTATTTAAAGATAAATTAGGAGACATAGCGGGGGAATATATGAAACTTCAGCTGACCTCTTCAGATGTAGATCACTTATACGGTTTACGACCGATTACAGAGGACGGTAAAATACTTTCATATAACATAGGAGATACACCAATAACAATCAACCAAAATGATATCGAAGTAGCGGGAAAATGGTATGAGGGAACACCCGGACTTTATGAGTTACTGATTAAAAATGTACCAAATGCGGCAATAGTTCAACCAAAAGATTATGAAACTTATAAAGAAATAATTACGAAAACGAATGCACATAAAATAGGTTACAAGGAAAAAGGCAAGATTAGCGCGAACAAAGGATTTAAATATAAAGAAGTTATCGCGAAGCTTTTCCCACCAAAATATGTAAAATCGGGGAAAGGGTTGACTTACTGGAACAATCCAAACGAATTAGTTGAGCGATTGATATTGTTAAATGCTTCAAAAGCAGCCGGACATACGGGGCACGAAAATGAAATTTTAAGTATTATTGAAGAGCTTCGAGAAGCTGATTTGATCGTATAAATAGCTTTGCTTTAATGAAATAGGGTCAGTCATGTCTCTACATAAATTTGGTAAAGACCTATCTCGTCATCGTGCCGAGAAATATCTGGAAACCGCCTTGCGCAATCGACCGATGTCAAGCTTGATATCAGATGCTTATTTAGCAACTCGCGTTGATGATCATATAAAACAAATTTTGGAAAATAAATTTCAAGAATACATACAACCAAAAATTGAAAGTTTAACTTCGGAAAAAAAAGAAGATAAATATTTCATACAATTGTGGGGTAACGAACGTGATTTTTTTAATTGTTTTTTACTGCCGAACGGAAAAGATAGATTTACCGTATTTACTGACGGTGAAGTGAAAATTTTATCATTAGAACCTCAAAATAATAAGATCAACGTGCACATAAACAATTCTGCAATTAATCCTAATAAATTTATAACGGTGAAAAAGGGTGATCGGTTGCAGTTTTACGCAACTCAAAAACTAAAGGAAGACTCTAGCTTTTATGCAGAAGTCATTTTACGGACAACTACTATTTCTAATCAAATTTTAAAACAATGAGCAAGCAAGATGTCGTCGAAGAACTTCATAAACCTGCAAGAAAAAACTTTCAGCGGCGACATGTAATACTAAAAGGTATTAATGATTTGTGGCAAGCCGACCTTATAGAAATGGTGCCGTTTTCGAAAATAAATAAGGGGTTCCGTTACATATTAACAATAATAAACGGGTTTACAAAGTATGCATATGCCATTCCAATATCCAGAAAAACTTGCATTAATGTGACCGAGGCTTTTGAAACCATATTAAAAAAAAACACTCCCCCGAAACATCTGCAAACCGACAAAGGTAGCGAATTTTATGGTGCAGATTTTAAAAAATTAATGAAAAAATATAAAATTACGCATTACAGCACTCTTTCCCCCCTCAAAGCAACAATAATCGAACGTTGGAATCGTACTCTTAAAGAACGACTGTGGAAAAAGTTCAGCTTACGAGGAAGTTACAAATATTATGATATCCTTCAAGAGGTGGTGCAAGACTATAATAATACTATTCATAGGACTATAAAAATGAAGCCGGTTGATGTTAAAAAGAAACATGAAGCATCTTTGTTATCTTCCGTGTATAATTATAGTACAGAAAAACCACTGAAGTCAAAGCTAAAAATGATGGACCCCGTCAGAGTCAGTAAATTTAAATGCATCTTTGATAAGTCTTATTACCCTTCCTGGTCGACTGAAATTTTTCAAATAAGGAAAGTCCAACCTACAGACCCCGTGACATATTTATTGCGAGATAGTGATGGAAAAGACATTGCGGGCTGCTTTTACTTCGAAGAACTTCAAAAAACCAAATTTCCTGACGTGTACCTAGTAGAGCGCATTTTAAAACGGAAAGGAGATTCCGTATACGTAAAATGGTTGGGAATGAACTCGCGTAGTTGGATTAAGAAATCCGACATTTTGTAATTTTTCCGAACAAAAAAATTCATCTACTTGAAAAAGGCTGTGGGAATTCTAAACTAAAAGACGAGAGCTTTGACCATAAGATAAATACAGGACGACTTCTTTTTTGTGCGATCACTGATTGATTTAGCCTTTTCGCATGATTAACTTTCTTTTTGAAGGATCTAGCATTCTGTTTCTAAATTTTAAACTTGTCGGTTGATAATTTTTAAAAAATGAATAATATTGTCATAGTTGAGTTTCAAGGGTGTATAGATGGCAAAAATCATTTCATCGTTAAGGAACTTTGTTTAATTCACGGGATATTCAAAGAAATCTTCCTTTTTAAACCTCCTTTTGCACGTGATATACTAAATAAAAAAGTGCTGAAATCAATGCGGTATTGTGAAAATAATATTCACGGATTGCGATGGGAAGATGGAGTCACACCGTATGAAAGATTGAACGGAATATTGCGAGATCGATGCACAGGCAAGACAGTGTTAACGAAAGGACTAGAAAAACAAAAATTTTTGGAAAGTGTTACTGGTCAATTAGTGTTCAACATCGATGTAATCTTATTAAAACCCTTTAAAGAATTACCCTTCCCCATTATGGAACCATGTTTCTACCACCAGAAAAATTTTGCTTGTGCTAAAGCAAACGCTTTGAAAATACACGAATGGCTATTAAACGTAGAATTTTTATTTCGATAAAAAATATATACTTAAGGGATCATTCTTATTTTTTTCAAAAACAATTTTTACCATAAACCTAAAAACGCTAAGCAAAGCTTCACTAATTTAGGTTTGCTAAGCAAAAATCTGGAAATCATAATGCGTAAATGGACACTTCCTTAATGCAAAGTCGACAATATCTGACAAAATAACGAATGAATCAAACTTTCATCTCAAGGGGCAAATAGAAAGGTTCAGACTTTTTGAAAAATCTTCCAACACGTCAGTTAAACACCCCATAAGGTTTCTTTTTCAAATTAAGGTAATTTTTTTACATTTAAAAAAAGAAAAAATTAGTCGCATTTATCGAGAACCTTTCAGAGTGTAAAGATATTTCAAAAAATCAAAATGAAAAGCGTTTTAAGTTCAAGCTACATTATAAAAAACGACAAAATTGTAATTGTCGGATTGCGGTGGCTGGAAGAAACAAAAAAATTTGAGCAGCAAATTGGAATACTAATGAATGGAGAAAAAGTGATATTTAACGAAAGTGAGTGGGGCTTTTTTAAAAATTTGGGGCCTGTACTGTTTCAATATTTCGAAACTGGGGCGGTAGTTTCATCGAATAATATGGTCAATCATCAAGTATTATTTAGCACCAGAGAAAAAAGGCAAGTCGTCATAAAATGCTTAACCAGCTGGAACACTATTCGATTAAAAAGGAAAGATTTGGAGTGTTTGACTAATTTAATTCCGTGCATTGACGTCCGAATGATGAAATTAGAGACTTTAACCGAATATTCTACCCACGTAATGAAGACAATTATTCAAACTATAAGTGCCAAAATAATTAATGAAAACCTGGAGACGTTTCATTTATTTGAGAAATTGTTACAATTTGACAAAAACCTAGCTGGACCACCAAAAACTTCAACAGCTGATATCAACACTGAAATTAACAATCTTAATGGGGATCGGATAACAGTGGAAATTTCTCGTGTGTACAAAGACTTTTTATTAAAAGCAATAAAAGAAGAAGTCTTTTCGCAAACACCCTATTCACTGAAACATGTGACCAATGCTCCATTATTTTAAAAAAAAATGTTTTATTAACGAGTGTTATCATGTATTATTAATTAAATAAATTTACTTCTTTATCTTCTATCAAAAGTTGTACTTTTTATATTTCCTAACCAACAAAAAAATTTTTATTTAAAGAAAACATGCTGATTTTGAACTCGAATCAATAAAGGCAAATATGCTGGATACAATTTTTTTGGATCACTCGATAAATAGTAATTATTGCAACACATTTTTATATTTTTTAAAAAATAAGCATTTTTGTTTACACAATGCAGCTTTCTTGGGGTCAAGTTTTTAAAAAAAAAACATTTTTTTTCTTCGAGATGTCATTTGAGACCAACTTTTTTTTTCGTGTAAGCGAAAATAAGAAGAAAGATACATCTCCAATGAAATTTAATACTGATGCGTCCGCAAATCACCCTGAAATTTGCTCTGCCAATTCATTCGTTGTTTTAATTTCATACGAACAAGTTCGTTTTCGGTTATTTTAAAGTTTTTTATTTCAAGGAAAAAAAATGGCAGTAAGTAAAGTGAAAAAATATTAGTTTTTTAATTTTTAAGCAAAACAATAGCAAATAATGAATAATTTGCTTTAGAATTTCAATCTGCAAGCCTTACAAGAGGCAAACGTTGAACAAACTTCACCTCAATATAAAAGGATATCCGAGTTAAAAGCAAATACGAGTTATAAGATTATATACATGAAAAAGGCGGTTACGAGGTTGGGCGAATGCTTGATGCTCACTTGCCGCGACGTTCATGACGGTGAAGTCAACGAGGGGCCCGAAAATGAAGAAACACAGTCGTATTTCTTCACCTACGTGGATCGTAGATACTTAGCGGCATTCAGCGAGGAGTTCATGGAAGGGTATGGAAGGCAAATAGAGACGACCTTCTATTTAAAATACAAGGGGTCAACCGCGAGGATCAACTTTGAAAATATATATGAGATCGTAAAGAGTGATGGGGAAGACAGCAGCGGAGAAGAGTAAGTACATTTTTTTCTTTTTTCAAAAATATTTTCAATATTTAATTAAAAAAATTTTTTTTTCTTCCAGATGATTGAAGGAGGAAAATAATAGTCGTGTAGATTAGTCGTAGTCGTCGCAGATTAGGACGTCTTCATCGTAAGTACATTTTTTTCTTTTTTCAAATTTTATATATTTTCAATATTTAATTAAAAAAATTTTTTTTTCTTCCAGATTGAAGGAGGAAAATAATAGTCGTGTAGATTAGTCGTAGTCGTCGTAGTCAAATGACTGAAGAAATTTTAAGAGTATAGTTGAGTTGAAATTTCTTGATCGGTCAAGGGAAGTTTTAAGTGACAAGGAATTTAAAATTTGGCACATAAGAATTGAAAACTTCTAAAATTCTTTTTGCGTGTACTGCCTAGAAACGGGCAAGATTGGTCAAACATTTATCAAGTTCCTACAAACTGGACAAGCAGGAAGCTCCAGTCACTTCTTTCTTTTAGAAAAGAATTAAAATGATATTATCGATAAATTTGGTGATTTGAATTGGTGTTTTTTTAAAAATTTAAAAAAAAAAAATAAAAGCAAATATTATAATAATTACTTATTAACTCATAAACCTTCCCCTTTACTTATATTACATTAAAAACATATTCGCTGAGTAGAAAAAAGGAATATAAGCATAACGACTAAGCATCGTATTACCCATAATTGATGATACGGAAACTTATTTATTCAAAAAACATAATTATTGGCTATTAAAATTTCTATTTTTTTTTGACTTTTTAAAATTAAGCAATGGGGGGGCACCTGCGGAAAATTTGTATATCTTAAATATATTATCATTGGTGATGGGGGTGGTTGACAGTCAGTCCAACAAGGGCTCATCAGTCTCAATCAGTGGCGTGATGTAAATTTCTTTAAACCCGTGCAGGTTTAAAGAAATTTACATCACGCCACTGTTTGAGATTGATGAGCCGGAGCCGGATTGGTGGTCAACCCCCCTATTACCCCTACTCACCTTACAGGCTGCTAAACGAAACAGAATCCCAGAATCTTTGCCGCACCAGTCTCGTAGATTCTTCGGCCATGAGGATGGCTGAAGAATCTAAGGCCTGATTTCCTTATCCTTAATCGTCCCCTCCATTACAGTTCGCTGGTCCAAAATAATTTTGTGCTGTCTGCGGTTGGAAAACGAGTGTCAACTTGAAACTCTAAGATGCAACAGACGGTACTTCTCAATTACGGCACTGCTCTAGCTAAACTTTCAGTACTGCACAATTATTTTCGCCGACAGCCATTCCGCGAATCAAACCAACAAGCTTTTATCAAAATAATAAAATTTCCTATTTACATCTAGCTTGCTCACCCCCGTTCAACTATCAATCCCCTTTTCTGGTCAGCAAGTTTAGAAATTTCGATTTACCGCATTCATTATTCTAATGGACTATTTTCCATGATTGAAAGGTCCTTCCATTAATTAGTTTTCAACAGCGACTTTGTTAAATTTCCTGTCGCATTTCTTTGAATCCTAGATTTTATTTTTAGTTTTTCGGAGGAAATTGAATTTGATTTGCTTTTCGTGCAAAAGTCGAGTGCCTGCCTTCTTCAATTTTCCTTTCGCAGAAAAAATCCTCACAAATGCTCAACGTATCCGAATCGAACGGCAGATTATTGAAAAACAATCCCCACGATCTCTATTAGTTTAAAAGTTTTACATCACGATTCGATACTTATCTCCACACTTGTCTCGTCGCATTTTTTTTACACTATCATGTGCTCTGAATTTCGTTACCGAAATTTTCTCTACTGCTTATTCTCTTATAGCTAACCTTCCAGCTGTTCGATGCAACAACAACAAAAAAAAAGACATCCCTACTTCTTTTCTCCAAATACAGTTTTAAAAGCAAAACGAAATTCCAACAAGATATTAACAGAGCTGAATTTCTAAAGCACAATAGAAGAAGAAAAAAAAAAGAGCATCGCTGATTTTGCATAAAATGAAAAATGAAAAGTTGGAAGTTTTAATTAAAACAGTTTTTGAGCAGAGCTGAAATCGTAGTGACAGGGAATGCACCCTCTAGCGATTTGTTTTACAATGCAAACGGAAGTCGACTTTTTGCTTTCAGAAAAAAATTTAAATCTCGCTTTTATTCCTATTTTTTTCAAGACTCCCTAAATCATTGTTATTTTAATATTTCTTTTTTCTTGACTGGCAATGTCGACATTGTTTTCATTCTTTTCCAATATTTGTGACAAGTTTTTATTTCTCGAAACAAAAAAGTCCAACTGACGATTTCCTGATTTTTGGCCGAAAATTCGAGAGTTCACTCGTAACGCTTGATCCGACTAAGCTGCCAGAATATAATCAAGGATTTATGTGTGATTCCACAATCAAAATCTAAATATTTAAGTATTTGAGCATTCGATCCGGTCCACAATAAATCTCATGCAGCAGACAGGTCTGGTAATGCGAATGTAATTCCTCACTTATTCACGTAAATGACGATTAATAGCAATAATCGCATCGTTTTGGGACGCACTCTGGTGCCCGGGTGATTAATAACATGTTTGTGCTGATTTTCCGAGAGCTCTGGAAAACGTTAAAGGTGGGAAAACCTTCCTAGCGTATATCCCATTTGGAAAATCATTTTTTTGAGCTTCGGTGGAAAAAGGGTTTTCCGGAAAACGGAAATTATGAATAAAAACGGTTCTGACGGTTTATAAGTTGACATTTTTTTTTTATTCGATACTTCTTTCTGATTTTTCTTATCCGGAAATTCTCTCCACTGGGCATCTTTTCGAAGGAAACAAAAATTTTTCCTGGAATTTAAAAAAAAAATTGGCATTCAAACGAAATATCTTTAACATCTTAATTACGCTCAAGGAAGAAAATTTTTATTTAAAAGCTCAGACGATGACTTTCGAACTTTTTGAAAGTTATTCTTTTTTTTTTTTAAAGTTTGCAACCTCCTCCGTTGCCGGGATAGATGATTCCCTCGAAATGCCTTGTTAGATATTAATGTAAATGTTTCCCATACATATTTATGATATTTTCTTTGTTACCTGCATCCAGGTAATTTTTTTTTCCTTCCTTGATGTTCAATATAAAACTTTTTTCTTCAAAATGAAATTTCTTTAGCTATAAAAGTCGAAACCAGGATGATTTTTTTTCTATATTCTTCTTTTTGCAAAAAAAAAAAATTGGGTTTTATGGAGCTACACCCGGTTGACTTTAAATGAAAACGGAATTTAGTGCAAAGTTGCAAAATCATAAGTTATCGCATTTCGCTTTTCTTATTCACAATTTTTTCCTCCCATAATCCTTTCTAATTTATAACCAAAGAAGCAAGGTACGTCTTATCGGTAAATAATGGGGCTTCTTAAGTCATCCTCGCCAAATTTCCTTTTTTGCGAAGTTATTCCATCCTGTTTATCTAAGGCACAAATCAAATCATGAATATTTTGGCAAGCGTTTGATTCAGACTAATCCCACTTCTGGTGATAGCGCTAGAGCAATCCAGTCTCTTCAACTTAGACTTCCAGAGACCGTAAAATGTCCGCATCTTCAAAACTTGCAACTTAGTATCGTTTCTGGAAAGTTCCAACACGTTTCTAGGTTTCCAACATGCATCTCTGATAAGTTTCAGCGTGAATGCCGCATTAGGGTAAAAGGCAAACAGTTTCCGGAACCTCATTCCAGTTGAAGAAACTGCTTTTTCAGTCTCCAGGCAGAGAGTAGATGTTTTCACAAGCTGGAAATTTTCAGCTTGCAGAAAATAGGAGTAAAGCTAGTTCTGAATTTGCTGCAGTGATTTTATGACAAAATCATTTGAAGCAACTGAAGTTTATTCTACAGCTTATTATCGTCAACTCTTGGCTGCAATAGGCCTCTTATATGTTTTTTCTTTCGGTGCCGGCTCCGCGTTGGAGCTTGGCGATCATCATCGCTATACGAGCCTTAGATGCTACTGCCTGAACCAGGAAAGTGGATTCTTTACCAGTTCCTTAATTTCCTGAGCCACGAGGTTTTTCTTCTGCCTGGTCTGCGATGTCGCTCGATCTTTCCTTCCATAGTTAGATGCAGAATGCAGTATTTTTCAAATAAAACTATATAAAATCGTCTAGTTGCTTTCTCTGGTCCTTCCATTGCCTCACGCGGTTCTTCTTAAGACGCCAATTGATTATCCTGGCGCCCATCTCTCCGTACTCTGTTTCTGGCACTAGCCCTAGATCACATTTAAGGCCCCGGAAACCTATGAACTAACAAAATAATACTTGATAAAGACTAACATCCTACCCGAAAAACATCCTACGCAGTAAAAATTTCGAAAAAAAAAATATGTCAAAATATTTTGAATCCTTCTTCCAAAGCTTGAAAATTTTATAAGAGGGAAAGAAAATAAGTGCGAAGTTAAAAAAAAAAGAAAGGAAAGAGAAAGTTGACAACACAAATTCTTTGAGTAAAATTTTCCTGTTTTCCTTCCCCCAAACTGGATTCTTTCCAAATTTGAGGTAAACTTACACCTTTTTCCAAAAACAATAAACGCAATTTCTTTTTCACCCTTAAAATCCTTTAGCCGTCCGCTCTTTTTCAATCATATAACATTCGTCCAATGGTAAAAACTTATCTATATGAAAAACCAAAATGTTTACATTTCAAATACCCCCAGTATTAGATCGCTTTTAAAATTTAAATGTTTGTTTACCAAGTTGTAGAGAATCACGAGGGTGTAGTAATATTTGCATTTCTTTCAGGCCGATTTTACACGGGGACGGATTTAGTTTTATACAATCCCCGAGTTCCGGCGGTCCACAATTTTTATCCTTTTCCTTTGGTTTTTTTTTTTTCCGAACACGTGTCAGTGTGAGTTACGAACGCTTCCCAGGTTATTAATGATATTTGATCGTAGTCGTACGTGCCGTTCCTCTCCACGTTCAAATTATCTCACCCGTTCTAAACAATTTTTTTTTTTGCTTTATTACTGTAGCCTGATCGCAATAATAAAATTTATCATCGCTAGTCTTCTTCTAAAATCCATGTCGTAAATCTTCTCAGATTGCCGATGTCGCTTTTTTCCGAAAAAAATAAAGACTAGGGAAATGTATAGCAGTTGATGTTAATTTTTTACACACCGAGTTGTTAGGCTAGCTAACCCTTTTGCGAGAAGTAAAAGCTAGTAATAATCTAGCATTGCCGCGGGATGGAAGAAAAGGCCGCTTGGGATTACATCTTTCACCGCAGCAGCATTAAATTAATTTTTTTTACACCATTCAGAATCCTTTTAAAAATAATCCATCTTTCAATCTTTTTTGACACGGCTTGTATAAGAAAAATGATTTCATTTCGGGAATGATTTTGGTTCGGCAAGATTTCTCGCCTAAGAGATTTTTGGTTTTAATTAACAATATCTTACTTGGAGTTTAGGTTTTAGATCGTTGTAATTAATTTAAATTTCATGAAACCGAAACCGGTCTCGTGGCTAAGTGGGTTACACTCCAGTGATACTGTGTTCAATGCAGGACTTTTCACTTATCAAATCGATTATTTCCCGGGTGATGCCTCTTCTAGTAGAAAAATCTGTGCCAGGCAATCTTCAAGTTATTTAAGATTTGTGTTTTTTTGCAAACCGATATTTCTCTGCGGTTTTTAGGGGTATCGCCTTTCGAATCCTCCATCGCGGCTATACGTCCCTCGATTGCTTCTTCCTTGTCATTGTCGAGTAATCCTATATACAAACCTGACTTGGTATTGCTTTAAGTCGTTTCTTCCTACCACTGTTTTAAATTTAGCTGAAAGTAAGTTTTCGTATTTTTTTTCCCAGCCCTTAATGCTTCCAATTTTGAACATAGGCCTCCCTCAAGGCATGCCATCTGTCTCGGTCCTCCGATGTCCTCACCCAGTGCAAACCCGCCGTTCTCTTTAAGTCATCATACCAGCGGGTTATTGGTCTCCCTCTAGTTCGCTGCCCAGCCCATGGCCTCCACTGCAGGATTTTCCTGTTCCACCTGCCATATCATTTATCCTTGCCACGTGTCCCGAGTAATCCCATTTCAGCCTCGCCGCTCGATCAATGACGTCACTTACCTTGGTGATTTGTCGGATCTCTTCATTCCTTATGCGGTCTCGAAGTGATATTCCTAACATTGATCTCTCCATCGCTCTCTGGGGCACCTGAAGCTTCGTTACGGTCTGCTTGGTGAATGTCCACGTTTGGGCTCCGTACGTCAACACAGGGAGAATACACTGGCCGAAAACCTTAACCCTTAACCCTTGTAATGGTATCCGTCGGTTCTTCAAGATCTTGGCTAGCTTTTCGAATGCTGCCCATCCCAATCGTCTTCGGCGCTCGATTTCAACGTCCTTATTCGCCTTTCCTAGGGTTGTCAGTTGGTCGAGATACACGTACTCCTCCACGTTCTCTAGTTCCTTCCCGTTTATTGCAATGGACGTATTTGGTGGGCACATAATGTTGGTCTTTTTCAGGTTCATTTTCAACCCTATTCGCTTCGACTCTTCATCCAGTTCCGAAATCATCTCCTTCAATGCCTCTTCACTCCCTGCGAACACGATTACATCATCTGCGAAACGAAGGTGGCTCAGGAACCCTCCGTTGATATTAATTCCTCTCTCCTCCCAATTAAGATTCTGAAAAACTGTTTCCAAAGAAAATAGTTTTGGAGAGATGGTATCTCCCTGTCTGATCCCTCTCGCTATCCGAAATTTGCTCGTATCCTCATACATTCTAACCGATGAGGTGGAGTGAGGTGGATGAGTTTTCGTATATTATTTTTAAATTTATTTTAAACTTCTCTACGCTTAAAAAAATTGTGCCACCAACATTATTGCGGATTTACTGACTGCGTATTTTCCTCTCCTTCTCTCTGCACGCACACCCCTCAAAACAAAAAATAATTACCTTTAAGAACCTTGTTTCCTTAATAATTTCTAAATAATTCCACTAAAGAAACATTAATCAAGCATTCAAAAGAGCGGCACAAATAAAATTTAACAAAAGATTATTTAACCTAATAAAATTTTCAAAGTAATTTAAGCGATTTAATTAAAATCTAAAGTAGCTAAATTCCGAATGTAATCGAGAATCGATTACCCGGGGAGACCTTAACCTTTCCCTTTCCTTCTCCCTCGCGATTCTTTTCCCTCCCAATTTTTCCATCTAAAAATCCATATTATCGGAATCGCTTTAAAAGCCCGGGTATAAAAAAAAAGTAAACTTGCATGATTCCTGCGTTTGAAAAATTTCTCGAAAACCCAAGGCCGCGTTTTAAAATTTCAAAGCACTTTTTAAAAAAAATGTCAGGGTCATTGCGACTCGTTAAAAATTTAAAATTATATTTGAAATGACCCGCGCGGGTTAATTTTTCGACATCCCCGGGAGACGTAACGGTCAAGTCGAAAATTTTAAAATATTCAAAAACGAAGTGAGGTTAACCAAGAATACAACTTGAACGGGGTTTTGATAATCGAATAAACGCTGACAACGCTCAGAATAACAAAATGCGAGGATCTAAACCGCGAAACGATGACATCCTCTCACTCCCCTCTTTTCAAAATCCGTATAAATAAAATATGCGCGTATACAAATGTTTGAAAGGTAAAATTTATTGATTTCGTTTTAATTCGATGGAATACTCGTTAGGTTATGATGCGCCCGGACCCCGAAAATTTTCCGAAAAGCACAGAGAGAATTTCAATTATAACATGTGTCGCGATTAGCGAGGATTTAATCAGGGATTACTGGAATCGGTGTACGACTTAAAACCGCAAACGTTTCCGCTTTGAAAATTTTAAATAATATTATGTCGAAAATGAAATCCGATTGATTGCATTAATGAAGGTCGGGAGATAAATTTTTCACATTAAACAAAAAAAAGGAGCATAAAAAATTTTTCAAAAGAATCATTTCCATTTGCCAGGATTTTTTTTTTTCGTATAATAAAATTTTTGCCCGTTTTTATATCATACAAGTTTTTCCAATGGAAATCGTGTTTACATCCGATTAAAAAATAATAATAAAAAAGTTTGAAATGGATTTTATGTATAGATCATCTTTCAAACAAGAAAAAGTTTTTTTTTTTTTTTTTTTTAAATTTTTTATTCTTTGTGTAATCAATAAGCGTTCGAAGCATCTGCAGCCATCGTCGGATTAGATTTTCCCCCAGCAAGTAAAAAATGATGAGACAGATTTTAAAACCCGGAAAGTCGTATCGTGGAAAAAAACTAAAACAATAAAGCTCTTTACTTTTTAAATAAAAATTTGATCGGTATTTATTTTTTTTAGATAATTCGCAGTAAATAAAATTTTACGGCTAAATTGATTTTAGTCGAACCAATGAGATACAGACACGTTAAGGAAAAGTCCTTCACGTCCAGATTTAATAGCAATACTAAAAATCGTAAGCCCTAGCTGCTACGAAACTGACTAGACAAAACTGACTAAGAGTTTTCAAAAATAGACAGGGATTTCCTTTTTAGCCAGTGACGTTACAACCCCCTCCCCCACTCTATTTAAATATACAAAACAAATCTATTCTAGGGACTGGCTAGCTCCATAAAAAAATGTTTTCAGCCAATTTCAAATGACGTCACAAAATAAAATTTAAATACCTTTAATTTTTGCTCAATCTCAATTTTTCTCAATGAATGAACAACGCAGGAATCTAAATCAAACAAAAGTCCTCAAAAATTTTCCAAAACTGCGATCGTTAGCAGTTGAGCTGCTTTTAACAAAAAATAAATCACAATATAAACACGCGACATGAATACACTAAATCAAAACCAGATTTTATCTCTAGTCAACGACAGTTTAAAAGAAACTCAATATTATTATTAATCAGTTAAAACAATGTGGATGTCAATCATTTTTCTCATTAAATTTCAAAGTATTGTCTAATATGCTTCTTTTCAAACAAAAACATTTCCAAACATTCAATCGTTTGGATTGTTATTCACTTGCCTGTGCCATTTCCAATCGAAACAATGTAATCATATTTTCTTCCTTCCATTTAAAATTATAGTTTTCATCGGTTATTTCCGTTTCATAACGAAAAGTTGTTTCTGGTTTGTAAAATTTTTGATGGCGCGTGACAAGGTTTCAAGTAAATTCTCGTTTATGATCAAAATCATCTTAGATCGCGATAAAGGCTTTTAAAGGTCAATAAATTCAAGTTCTAGCGTATAATTTTAAAATAATTAAAAAATATGGCAGCCAAGTTCTAAAATTTTGAAATAATTATGCAATATATGATCTTTTATGTGCTGCGGGTAGCATAAGCTTATTTTGACGAGCGAATCTGAACTAAATAACCCAATTTTTAGCCTAAATTTTCTTTCTCGATATTTGAACATTCCCTTCTATCTCGCTGAGGATTTTTCTGTAGCATTGAGCCCTCAAATCTCTTTCTGGCAACTCGTCCGCGCCCCCTCAAGGCATTCTCATTACTTCTAATCTCTGCTCAATTACTTAGCCACTTTATCAAACTTCCATACTGAATTTCACTTTTTCCCTTCGGCAACCTAAACATTTTTCTTTTTCCTCCCCAATTATTTCTTCAAAATTTTCCTCATATCATTTTTCATTAAAAAAAAAATCCTGACGACAAAAAACCCTTGTTTTTTTTTTGCAAAGAAAATTCATTAAGTTTTAGAATTAACCTCCTTGAACGTCAAACTCAGTTAACGGGGAAATTTCACGACTCGGTAACAAAAGAGACAGGCAGACGTCGAGTAGGTTTAAAAGAAAAGAAGGCAAAAAAAAAGAGATCTCTCTCTCTCCCCAAAACTCACTTACGCAACAACTTATTTCCCTTTGACAAAAATTCCTTTTTTAAGTTTAACGAAATCGATCAGAAATCCTATTTATGAATATTTGAATTCGCAAAAGATAAAAAGCAAACATGATTGATATAAAAAATGATGAAGGATTCGTCTCGGGCGTCTCAAGTGTGTCGTTCCTACGTCATCCGAGGAATGTCTTTTCAAAACGGCTTATTTACGTCGTTTAACATTTTGTCTTTTTTCCGCTTGGGATAACAACTCCGTTCTGAAATACGTCACTCCGATAATGATTAAAAAAAGAACGTTCACCTGGATAAGGCACGAGAGAGACAGAAAAAGAGAGATCCAGGAAACTCGATAAAATCGGTTTTGATTATATGAATCACTTTGTTGAGAAAAGTTTTTAAGTTGTGAATATGCCCTTTTCGAAAAACAACACGCTCCGTCTATTCTATCGATTTTAACTTTCGTTGATTTTGTTAGAATAGGAAAAATCGAACGTTTTAGGAGAATGAAAACCTTCAGACAAAATAAAGAAGGCGGAATAATTGATTGATTCAACCTTGCGATATGATTTTGGTTTATTTCTTACTTGACGTGTAGGCGAGAGAATAAATTCAATTTTTGATGATCATCATCGTGAAATATCGATGACATTTACGTTATAAAGCCATCTATCTACACTCTTAAAAAAAAAAAAAATTGAAAGGAAAAAATCTAAGAAAGGTTTTTGTGAAGAGGAGGGACGGGGGGGAGGAGGGGGGAAGTGTAATACATTTATTAGAATGATGTATGACCGTCTGCGAAATCGGTGGCGTCGTAGAACTAATAAGCCCCCTACCGTTCCTCACTGCTGTCGATCCTTTTTTTTTTGTGCTTTTTTTTCGCAACCCGATTCATTTCGTTCTCCCTTTTGCCTTTTTAAATCATTTTCCTTTGCGTCATTCTTGTATTTATATTCATTGCCTGGTTTATTTTTTTTTTAAAGTATGAAAGTTGCAGGTTTTGTTAGTTGAAATTTTTGCATTATTTGCCAACAGGTTTTTGACAAAAAAAAACATTGTCGGGCGTCCGTTGATCTCGCTGGTAAAACTTCAATGTAGATTCCGAGTCTTCCTCATACTCTCTTATTTGGGCCCGCCATTCTTCTTTCTTCAGCTCTGTCACTTCCAGATTCTTGTCATACTCCGCTCTCGCTCGTTCCTAAAAAGGTCACTCTGAAAGTGTTCTAATTGAAAAGGGGCGCATGAGCTTTATACGCTATGTCGTGCTCCTTCCTCCGACTTGATAGGCAATATCAATTTGAGGACAATCACCTATTCTTAGCTTGTGCAGAAGCGAATTAAGGCTCAGGTTATGCAATATCAACTTGAGGTCTGGAATAACTAACTATGGCATTTACAGGGCCTGAAGCCCTATTGCCGCATCCGAGATCGTTCGCCAGGCGGACCTATCCTGGCACGAAACCCTCCAATCAGGGATCCCCAGCCGACCCGCATCTGCTGACACGTTATCCTCCCATCGAAGCCGTGGCCTGCCTTGAGGCCTGGGACTAGTAGGCCGCCCGTCAAGGACCTGACGTATATACCGCGTCGGCGGCGCCCGCGCGACATGCCCCGCCCACCGAAGCCTATGCGACTTGATTATACCAGTAATCAAGGGCTGGCCGGTAAGCCTTCGGGTTTCTTCATTTGATCGCATACGCAAGCGCCCCGTAAGAGGATCCCGCTTAGGCCCAAGAATCCGACGTAGGACCTTATTCTCAAAAGTCAACAGCCTCTTTTGTGCACGGACGGTCAGATTCCAAGTCTCACAGCCGTAGGTGACAATAGGGCGAAGAACGGCGTTATAGATACGGTCTGGAATATATAAACTAAATATAGGTTTTAGATTCGTGACGTTACGAGATACGTCACGAGCACATTGCCTATTCACTATTCTGACGGGCCCTTCTAGTGTGGGATTTTTCCTTTGAAGATTCTTCAGGGATCTTCAAGTTTAAGATTTTAACTGGGCTGCTAGTTTTGTAGCCCTAGTTTGCCCGGTTTAAAATCAAGTGAAAAATCCTACATGCGTTCCTATCCAGATATCAATTTCTGGCTAAAAAATGGCAAATGAGCTCATTTCCCAAGTATAAGCTGCTCATAGCGCCGATACCCTCTCGTCTTCTTCAAGTGCCCTGCTCGCACACGAGCTTAGGCGATCGATTTGACGAGCTCCTTAAATCTTTCACTATCGGCGGCCATGCGGAATAACTCCACCCTCTTGCAATATTCCATAACTCTTTAAAATTTTGATTAGTGCCACAGAAATTTTCTTGTATTTAATCATGTCGCAAAACGATGTTGAGTGGTTCATTATGCATACAAACTCGGTTCAGTTAATTATGTTAATCGCTTAATGTACGTGAAGCTGAGGGATAAGACAATGCTGTCGGTATGAATATCAAAAGTCAGTATGAGTCATTCCGTGATAAATTGAAAAGGGAAAACTTAAAATTGAGTTAGGAAATTAGGCATTTATGTGAGAACCCGGTGACGTTGCCAGGCCCGGCATTATTTTATGATAAAGATGTTAAGTCGGCAAGGATATGAATAAGGAAATAGCTACACATATTCAGAGCTGAGACCGGTGGTCATAAACTTCGACTACATATTCTCTGAAGCAGAATCTTTTCTAGCCAAACTCAGTGCAGTTATAAAGTAACGATTTCTTGACAAAAAAGGTTTCTTTGGTCTTTTTTTGCGTCCAATTCTTAGGGCCCTCTAGTTGCACCAATTTCCAAAACCATTCCCATAGTTAAGAAAAATACTTTTGCTGATGGAATAACTCTTCGCTTAAATTTTGTTTAAAGTCCAGTGTCTCATAGTCGAGTCTTATGCAAGACCCTTTACTTTACTCAAATTTTCTAAATTAACTTTTATATCCCCAGGGAATCTCATTCAAAATATGAAAGTAAATTCTTTCTTGGTTGAGTTAATTAAAATAAAATGCATCATCCTGAATTAATTTACTTTTTCAAACATTTCTCTTACCTCGATGATCCCATTCAATCCTAACAAATTAATCCTTTCCTTTATCATTCAAAAATGTTCATTCAGAACCTTTTATTCTCAAGAACAGTCGAACGAGAGACTAAAGTCTTATTTGTTTTAAATTCATGAACTACATAATTATACTTTTTCCCTTAATTATCGATTCTGCACATTTAGGAAAACAAAAACGTTTTCCTTTTCTTTCATTTTCATCGGATTAAAGAAGTCGAACGCCTTACCGAACGCACGGATGCCTCTGCTAAGTGTCAATCAGTAAGAAACCAAAAATTCTTTACTATTCGAATTCTTTTCCTACAGCCTTTTTCTATTCATTCTTAAACACTAGTCCCTTTCCTACCATGTTGTTGGGTCTAAAGAGCCTAGTAGGGAGTGGACGTTTCAAGAAGTCGCTTGCTAATTAGGTGTACGCCATTTTGAAAACGGGAAGTTGCCATTATCTGGAATTTTGGTGACCGCCATTCTCGAATTGAAAAATCTGTCAATCGCGATGTTTTCTTTTTAATTCGGGATCATGGCAGCTTCCAGTTTTCAAAATGGCGTATTCCTATCTAGTAAATGACTCATCGAACTGTCCACTCCGTGTTAACACACAGCTCTTCTGAACCAGCTCCTTCTTGCAATCCTAATTAAGCCTTTGAGTCGCCTTTGGGATCTCCTCCTGCTCATTTTGGTCCCAGCGATCCTAAACAATCTACATCTTGCCCATTTTATAAGGTCCTCCGTTCTTTCGGAGTAGCTCCTGGTTGCGGTTCTAATTAAATCTTCGAGCCACCTGCTTTAATGTCTTCATCTGCTCCCACGGATTTTTTTTTCCAGCCCTTATTGCGTCCATTGCTGAACATAGGCCTCCCTCAAGGTACGACACATTCCTCGTTCTTCGGCTGTCTTCATTCAGTGTAAGCCCGCCGTTTTCTGTACCATCGGCTTCTCGGTCTCCCTCTACCATGCCCAGTCGTTCGCCAATTGGCTTCGCTGCCAAGTCTATGGCCTCCAAACCAAGTTTACCTTCCTTCTTTCGCACTATCTACGTGAACCGCGTAATCCCACCTCAAAAATACCAGTGGTCTATTTTCGGTTAGTTTCAGCGTGCATGATCCTCCTTGCCATTGCCACTTGTCACACCTGTTTCATTTCAGCTCTGCAAAGCCCCTCAGAAGATTTAATACTCAAGTCTTCCTGAGGATCTCTTTATTTCTAATTTACAACACAAACTTATCCCTTAAATGTGCGCTGCGTTTCGCGGAGCTGATTGGCGCCCTTAATCACCAAGATCATTATCTCAATCTTCTTCTTCTTTTTTAAATGCCCGCTCTTCGTCGGAGATCGGCGATCATCATGGCCAACCATTGATGATTTTACTAGGAATATCAAATAATGTGGTGACTTTCCATAATCTTCCACATCGCAGTACTGGAGTCATACCATTGATCTAACTCTGCCTCCCAATATCTGAGCCTAGGCCTTGCCGATTACTACCATCTTCAGCGCTAGGTAAGTATTAGCGAAGCTGCTGCCCTCCACTAACTCATAACCCCGAAAAGGGAGCTCATTACAGAGCAAGGACGCCATTCCTTGAGCAAGACAAAACATGTCTCACCGGTTACCCTAATTCTCTCCCATTATCTCAATGCCGGACGATAACACTGGCAAGAACTTGAACTCTGAGCAATTTTCATTTATAATCACAATAACTTACTTTATTATGCCTCTATACTCATCTTCAGCTACATCAAAATTTTGCAGAATCTCAAATTTCATAATATTCCCCAAACTACCTTCAGCTTTAACAATTTGCTTATCATGTATGTTGACTCAACTTCCGAAACTATTACCCCAGCATCCAATAAATTTTCCCAAGGAGTGTAAGTTTAAATTCCAACATTCGAAATTATTATTATTATTATCATCGTCGCATTCCTTCTCTAATAAATGTTTAAGTCGTCGTGTTCCTTTTTTTACGGGAAAAGTTGAAACCTTCTAAGTGATATATATTTAAGGGGGGAAAAAAAGGAGAAAGTATTTTTAAAGAAAACGGTTCATTCTCTCGGAAGTAATATGATATAATCTTGCCGTGGAAACTGAGAGACGGAAATCTTTATATTTTGCTTTTAGAGTTGACTCGGTTTAATTGGATTCCTCCCTCCCTCAACCGTCGCCACTTCGTCCCGACCAACTCCAGAAACCTTGTAATGGAGAAAACTGAAATATGATGACTATCATCATCGTCTTCGTCGTTGTCGTCAATAACGTCGTCCTTAGTGTCATTAAATATTAACCGCTAACAGGTCTCAATATTATAAAAAAAAAAAATAATGGGGAGCTACTTGGTTTTCGTGACTATCAAATTTTCAAATCTTGGTGCAACACTTATCAAAAAAGACATGCAAACGTTTTTAGCATGTGTACAACTACCCAAAAACCTTGCTGCTGATTTTATTTTTCTTTTTCATCGAGAGAAAATCGGAGGTATAATCTAATTTGACTTTACGAGATATTTCGTGATCTCAGCTTTTCAAACTTAATCCTTAATTTCGAAAGCATGACTCGATGTAATCCCTGGGAATAAAATAGATCAGCTTTTGAGATTTTCTCATTTTAAAATTGTTTATAAGATCTCAGTATATTAATCGCATGTAACGCTAAGGAGGAAAGCGTGTAGTTAATTAAAACGTCAAAACGATAATCGTTTTAAAATTTCGACCTGATTAATAAAAAAAAAAAAACCAGACGGGAGGAAAGAAGATATTTTTTTGTCCGTAACGAAACTTATTGGAGGAAAAATGCGGCTGGAAATCGCCGGGATAAGCCCGGGGAACTATAATAGGGAACGTAAATCTAACTTGTAAGTCAGCTATTATGAAAATGTTATCTGTTAAAGCTTGAATTATAAACGTTGGCACCCCGGTGGAACGTTCGCAGTAAGGTAATTAAACAATTCGCTCGAGGGAAAATCTAGAGGGGTCGGGTTTATATACCGATTCGGATTAATGCAAACTTCATGAAAACAAGAAACGTTAGTAAGGTTGCGAAAATATCAAGTCGCGAACTGGGTTTTTTTTGTAGGGAAAATAAGAGGAAACGTATGGAGGGTAAATTTTGAAAGTTGGAGACTTTAGAAGATTAAAAAAGACATTAAAAAAGATTTCATTATATTTTTAAATGTTTGTTTAAATCGAAATTTTATCTTAATATGATTACTAGTCGCACCATTTAATATTTTAGGAACTGATAAACTGGTTTTTAGATCGGTTTTCGGGAAACGACTTAGTGCTTCCAATAATTGTAGCTATTTGCGGAATCGATCTCCTTTTTTTCGGGATCGATTCTAAACACCTCAAGCTCAGTGGAAATCACCTCTGCGGCCCGTCGGGTCAAAGGGGCTTACGGTCTTGCAGGGATCTTGATTTAACTTTCTGCGGGTATTTTACAAGTTATTGAATTCAATACGATGTGTTTCTGCGGGTAGCCTCTCCTAACATTGCTGCGTCACTGTTGCAAGCTCTTCAGGACAAAGATAAAGAATGAAAAGTGTGAAAGGTGATTAATAAAATATTTGTAATAAAACAAAGAATGTTTTTTTGGAACTTAAAAAGCCTTTGCCGTTATTTCTGATTAATTTTTACAATGCAGGCAATCTTCTTCTTTTCCTTCTTCAGCCTTTTGTCGTCCACTCCTCAACATAGGTCTCTTCTATACTGCGCGGTCCTCTACTCTTCAGAACCAATCTCTTCCTCTAATCTTGATGACATCGTCTAGCCACCTCTTCTGAGGTATAGCAACCCCTGCTTCTTGCAGATTGCCTTAGCCTCCATTGCGTTAACCATTTAATCCACCTCTTCTGATCCTGTCTCGCAACCGATTCTTAAAATATTGGTGTCTGAACATTTTGGCAGTTACGTTTACTTTTAAGCATTAAAAACTGAATTTGGGTGACTTGCTTACCCAGATAAATTGATATTGAATGCTAAAGAAACAATCTGCTGCAGTTCTGCATTTGCTTCTGCTATCTAGAACTTTTGCACACCATTAGATTTCCCAACGAGACCCTTACATCCGGCTTGTCACTCTTTGGGTCTTAGATGGGGGAGAACAGCGACCGACTGTCATGGCACCTTCTATTAAATTCACCGGGGTCTACAAAATGGCGTCGATCATAGCCTTCTTTTATTATGAATGTGACAACATTGTCAATCGTAAATCTGACAACACTGCTTTAATCCCATATTCAACTTATAAGATTTTTTGCATGAGGACTACAAAATGGCGCCTTCAAGAAAAACCAATCAGAACTTATGCCGCCAGTCGGCTGTTCTCCCCCATCTAGGGCTCTAGCCATATCCGGTTTTTCTCAGGCTCAGAGTCCGGCTAAGAATGTAACTCACCACTACGACTCACTCCATAGAGATAAGCTCCATTCAACTGCCAGACAGCTGAGACCCTAATCTAAAGCGAAAACCTGATCATTTGGAACAAGCCATGAGTAGACCTGTCTCCCCCCCCCGGTCAGAAACTTATCGGTTTTGTGAATTTAAAAAAATCAACTTAGAATACGAGCAAACCCGTCATACTTCTTCACTTTCGACCAATTTGAACCTCTACTAAAATCAATTTTTAAAAAATTTAGGGATTTTCTCTGCTTAAGTAACGGAAATTTTTTCCGAATCAATGAAAAGTGTATTTCTCGGTAATGGCTTCGATTAGCCGACGCGATGGAACCGGAGAGGAATCAGGCAGCTACAAAGACGTAGATTCCGAATCAATACAGAATCCCGAAACAATCGGTAAAATGTGTTACGAAGATGGTGACAAGGAACGTAAAACCGATTCGGAGAAAGGAAAACACGGTAAAGGAGGAAAAGACAAAAGAGATCGTGATAAATCTCAAGAAAAGGAAGTCGTACAAGAAATTGAAAAACCGGTGACGACTGATAAGGACGAAACCGGAAACGGTACTTCCGAAGATAAATGTGATGATTCTAATATAAACTCTCAAAATGTGATACCCGCGGAAATCGATCCGATATCGACGGATCGAATACTTCCAGAGGAAAATCGCGTTGCTGAGGCGGTAGAGCCGATTAACGAGGTTTCGTCTCAAGAGAAAACCGTGCCGGACGCGGAATCTCAAGAACGGAAATCGTTGACCGATGACTCAGGACGTTCTATTGACGTACAAAAGAGTTCTAGTCGCACAAAACCTTTCGGACCAAATCATTTAATTTCTCAAGGCCAAATTGACTCGTACACGGCTAGGGTATTAGCAATGGAAAAATCATTAGGTAACAATGATAATCGCGTTGAACAATCGGCAGCGGCAGCGGTAGCGGCAACGTCGACGTCGACAGTCGCCGACCGCGATTATCCGTATCAGCATTTGATCTCCGATCCGGCTAGAGCTAGATCTCCGTCTGTACCGAACACGTTGACTTTAGGAATACCGAGGGACGCCGATGGATATCAATATGGATCTATGGACGATACCTCGCCTTCCGGATCGAGGAGAGCGTTAAGTCCTCTTCTGGAAGTCAGAAGACCGCACTGCACGTTGAATTGCGAAAATTGTAAAACGATTCTCGAGGAAAGATTCAAGCACAGTAGGTTTTTCTTTTACTTTATTAAAAATTGGTCTGTGTTACTCCACTGCCCAAAGTTTTTTGTCAGAAACGATCCGAACTAAACATACTCGCCTAGCACTTCGAATAATGCAGCAACTTACATTATTATGGTGGAAGATTCTCAAGGTGCATCACATGATTAGTTTACTTCCCACCCTCATGTCAAAACATGTCTTACAATTCTTCAATTTTTAACTCTAAGTCAGTCAGAATATTTTTCTGAAATCAGTTAGAGCTACACAAAATCCACATTCTATTTTCACCAACATCTGACTCGATTAAAATTCATTTGGCATTCGATATGAAACCGACACTCTTGTTTTTTTTTTAAATAATGAACCTTGATTGTTTTTCATATGAAATTTTAAAATAATTAATGGATAAAAATACAGGTATGAAGGTTGGTTCGTGGGGTACATCGAAAACACACCGTCTATATCGCCCTTAGTATTGATTCTATTTCGCCAAGAATTCCGCGTATAAAATCAACGCCAAAGGGAAATCAACACATATTCACTTGGAATTTTAAATTAAATTTTCCTAATCGAGAAAATTTTGCATGCCGCAAGTAATCAAAATGTTTCCACGAAATAAAAAAACATTTACTGGTTGAGTGGGAATCATTTATTAATAAATGAAAGATTCTACATGTTATTTTAACATTTAAATCTTTCATTATTTTAGCATAAGTAAATTTTGGTGAATTTCAGCGATTTTTTAATTAAGAGGAGGCTGTAGCTGATGACGTTGTCCATCGTTGCAGAATGACTGTTTTTCCCAAAATTGCTTGTAATTTAATTAGGGTGCAAAAAATTGAAATTCTACAACTTAAAAGTACTAGCTTATTGTTGAAAATAAACCACCTCTAGGCCGTACAAGAACGATATTTTTTATTCAATTTTAAACCATTCCAATAGCTATTTCGACATTATGTCATTCTCAAGGAAACACTAAAAAACAAACCAAAATAAAATTAAAATCAAAATTGAAATAACAAATTGACAATACCTAACCTAAACACGTTAAAAACATGAACTAATACCTTTATCTTGACGTAAGAAACATTTGTAAAAAATTCTAAAGATTAAAAAACCGGCAGAAATTGACTAGACACGAGATCATCACATTAAAAAGACAAAAAAACCATAAATAATAATAAAAACATATTAAAGACATTTTCCGCGAATAAATGACCTTTCTCTTTTAATCGATAACAACAAACGTGGATACAGGTGAACGACACGACAACAGGTGTGACGTAATCATACTAAAACTGGCGCGGACCGAGTACGAAATTTAAAAACTTCAAACATCGAGATAAAATTAAACAATAAAACAATAAAACTAAAGAATTAAATCAAAAAGAGGGGAGCCAGGGATAGGGCCATTATCACTATTTAATAACGTAATATTTTCCGATCTTTCCAACTTTTTAAACTTATTGATAAACATACTTTCCCAAGCATTCAAAAACCCCGGTTTATTAACTTCACGAATTAATTTTAAATTATCATACGGAAAAGGATGGTCAGTTAATAACATATGGTCCCCAATACTTGATTTATTTTCCCTCCCATTCTTAAAATGAGCCAAATGCTCCTTCCCTCGAATACCGATACTTCTTCTAGACTGTCCAACATAATAAGATTCACACTCCCCACATTTAAAACTGTAAATCCCCGATTTATCTTTAGGTTCAATTTTATCTTTAGGACTCCCAAGGCTCCTCCTCAATGAATTAAGCGACTTAAAAACTAAACTAAAATTTAACCTTTTAAAAATACTGTCTAAGCCCCGACACAATTTTAAATTATAGGGAATAAGAAATCTTTTTCTAACACCATTCAACGGCTCAAGTAAAGTAAAATCTTTAATATCAAAGGATTCTTTCTGCTGTTTTTTCTTAACAAGATTATCGATTACATTAGGCTTAAAACCATTGGAGGTGGCCTAGAGGCGGCCTAGAGGTGGTTTATTTTCAACAATTAATAAGGTCGTAGGCTCTCCTTCACAAATCACTAGCTTATTGGTTTTTCTATTTTTTGAACCAAAATTTGCTCTTTTATCTGACCAAAAAGCTAAAAAAAATTGTATGATAATTTCGTTGAATTTGTTTTTCAATGTTAATATTTCTGCAACAAGAGCAAATTTAGTGTCTAAAAATAGGGAAACCGGTAAGCTAGTACGTTTAACAATCAGTACAGATAAACAATCTGGCGGTAAGGGAATTTTTGTAAAGAAAAGTCTGAAATTTCATGTCTCTGTTATCGATGTTTCTTGCTTTTGTGTTGATAAATTATTAGAAGCGTCGGCTGTAAAATTTTCTTTCAAAGAAATTTCTTTATTAATTGTACTTATTTATCGCTCACCAGGACATGCAGGTTTTGATGATTTTCTGGAACTTTTAAACAACCTTTTGGAATCAATTCTTTTAATCATTTAAGTTGCATAATTTCAATTTTTTTACTCAGTAATCAAATTATTAACGATTTTGAAAAAAACAGCCGTCCAGCAGCGACGAACTACGTCATCTGCTAGAGCTCTTAAAACAAAAAATTTAAAATATGTTCGCCTAAATCCAAAAGCTTCCGGCTTTTAAAAGTTAGGGGGCCTTTTAATAAAGAAAGGCATAGGCGCATTCTGAAGAAAAACAAAAAATTCTTTTGGAACGCTCATTTTACTCTGTACAACTGTAACCTATCAGATTATAAAACTAGATGATTAAACAAGTAAAAACTATTGTGCGTAATGAATTTCATTGATTTGAAAACCGTGAAAACCGCTTACAACATTTTGCATATGTAGAATTGTTTTAATAAATATTTGGATAATGAGTTCTGCTAATTAAAATGATCATATACTGTAAATGAAAATGAATTAAAAAATCGTTGAACCGTAAGATCTGCATGAATAATACTTTTGAATCTTAAATGATCAAGCTATTTTAGATACAGATTCCTCAAGCCGATTACTCACAAAAAAAAATTTGTGCTCAATCCTTGACCGATTAGCTACAAACAAGGAGAAATATGAATAAAAGACTAAACTGTCCAGGATTGTACAAAAACTATTTTTTGTGTTTAGATAAAGACTTCTGAAAATTCGATCCTCCAGGAACTTACTTAAGAAATGATGTGAACCATGTTATAAAAATGATAACGGTTTGGCACAACCAATAAAAAACCCACGATTTTTAATAAGAGTTTTGATCTTATTCAAGAAACTGAATTTAAGACTTTAAAAAAGTCATCGGAATTGTGCCAGCACAGCTTAACAGGACCAACTTTCTAGCAAAGGCCCCGAAAGTGCCTCAATAACATATGTATGATTAATAATATTTTTAAAGTTGCACAATATAAAAAGTGAACAACGGATTTGCAGCTTCCATTTCCTGGACAACTGAGATATGCAGAACATGTCAAGTCTCGAGACATTATAATTTTTAATCCAAAAAAAAAAAAGGTTCAAAACGAAAAATAAACGACACAAACATGCTTAAAAAACAAAAGTTTCACATTCTAATGTCAAAAGCTTTCCTTTCTAAACGATCAAACATAACATTTCAGAGGTAGGGAAAAAAAAAGAGCAGAATTATTTATTTTGATTGCCGTGAGTGTAACCGCTCGCCATAACTTTTTTAATCCCTTTGCAAGCTTTTTTCTGCGGCACGTTTTATTAGGAAACAGGTGCCCAGCGTATCATTACCAAGTAGATTTTCCTTATTTTAACGTTTCCCACAACTCATGTTCTCTTTTCCTCTCATTTCAGAAATAATCGAGAACGTGAAAAACGGGCAGAAACCTAGTTTCCGTCCGATCGTAGATGACTTATATAGGGACGATCCAAGCTCGAAAGACGTCGTTTCGCTGATGAAAAAATGCTGGGGGGAGGATCCAGCCGACCGACCGGATTTTTCAGCCCTAAAAAATCACATCAGCAAACTAAACAAGTAAGTAACTTTCCAATTTTTTTTTCCATCAGCTCACGATTTCTCTTAAAAATACGGAAACTTCCTCCGGAAGTAGTTTTAAAACGAGAATAGTGCTTTTACATGTTCCCGTGGTTTTCCCTCGACAACTTAAAACGCTTTTATATCTATTTTTCTTCCCGCATTAAATAATAACTAAACTAATTATGGTTTCCTCCCCGAATTAATTTTCATTCGTGAAGTGTTTGCCGAATGAGAGAATGCGATTCAACGGGGATGGGACATTTTTATGCGAAATGCCTCGAGGGTAAATCGTGTATGAAAAGGCGATGACGTCATTTCCTTTCAATGCTCGTATAAGCGTTTTGAAACTTGCCATTGTTGTTTGGGATGTCCCAGTTTTGGAGTTCAAAAGCGTTTCGGATTTTTTTAACTTTGCAACAACCGGAATGATTGATGTAACTCCATGGTAATAAACAAAGTATAAAGGATTAAAACGATTAGGTAGTTTAATAAATACAAAAGAGATTTACCATCAATTATCATTATTCATTATATTCGAGGTTTTGCTATGGTAATTATTTTCGATTTTTGATGAGGATTTAATATCGGGAATTACGCCTCACTGAAACTGAAACGGGGGTGGCAGTGTAGATCGTAGGTGGAATACATTTCAGAAGTAGCGACCATATCCGTATGGCAAACTCCTTTCTTAAAGTTTAGAGTTAGTAAAGGACAACAGCAGCCACTCCCACTAGGGAAAAGCTTACTCTTACTCTTTTATTTTGGGAAGACCTACAGATTCTACTGCTGCAGTGATCGGCGCCTTTCACTCAACACCAATGATCAGTCCCTGCCGTAAAGAATTCTCCATCATGTTGTTCGCTCACAGTTTTTTAGGTCTTCCTAGGTCTCACAGCATTCACTCTTTTACGGCCTACTCCTAGGTGCCCTCCGCAGCCACAATGCCTCCTCCCGCCAGATCAATTATGCCGCCCTCTGACCTGGCGCCATCACTCGACTTGGGCTCTCTTTGTCTCTTCCCGCCTCAACCGCGGCCTTGCTAATGGCCTAGGACTTGCTGGGCGGTTGTGCAGCACCCTCCGTATAGTCCTCATAGGTGGCGCACGTACTACATGTCTCACCAAAACAACTGCGAGTGCAGAATCTACTAAATTTTTAAAAATTTAACCCGCAAAATGCGAAAATCTCCCAGTTTAAAATTCCCAATGTTATTTTCAATTCCTTGCAGAAGATCGCTTGTTCTCCGCTAATAAAACAGAAAAACGTACATGGCATTTCGCTAATAAAACATCTCCTGTGGTTTTTAGACGAGGGTAAGGAAATATTAACCTATCGCCGGGTATGATGCAAATTTTTAATAAGGTTTCAAGTCTTCCCCATCACATTAGGATGCACAAGGTTTTCCTGCGAAATTTCTTTCCTTCCGGGAGAAAAGATTACCCAATTTAATCTACCAAAAGCTTGAAGCGACAGGCTTCGCGAAAAGATTCAACAATCGATGTTGACGACGGTTCGCTAGGAAAACCTAACAGTAATGTCAAGGGTCGTAACTCGATTCCATGTAAATTCGACCTTTGCATTTTCCCTTTTACAACCTACTATTTTATTCCTCTCTCGGCTCGCACTTTTTCCTCTTTTTAATAACGGCTTTACGGATCCCCTCTAAAAACAAAAAAAACAAAAAAAAATGGGGGAAAAAAATAATACCTTGGAGTAAGATTTTAACGAGGCCTTTATCGGAAATCTTTAACATAAGAAAAGTAGGTAAAACGTCTCGAGTTTCCAATTAACTATTTCGCCAAGGTTTCTGGACCATTAACCGAGTTTAACAGAAGAAATCTCATCTCGATTGGAATAATGATTAGATTAATACTTGAGTAAATGAGGAAGAAGAGCACGAACGGGTTCTCAAGAGCCAGATCGACGAGATTACGGTGGTTAAGTCATCAACGTTTTATTTTAATAACTTTTCAACGTTCGATTTTCTGATAATAATGAAGTCGACCCAATAATAACTTGCCCTGCAATATGAATATTTTAGATTACAGAGAAATGGATTATTAAATGCATCTGTATTGACGATAGAAACCGAAAAACGCTCGATTGTAATATTAACAAAATTTTGCAAGTTCGGACAAGTTTCAACTTGTTGAGGAACATTCTTTAAATTCATGTTTTGAAATATTTCATTAAATTTAAAAAATGATTTTCTTAATACAAGATTTAACATTTTGATTTTCTGATAATAATGAAGTCGACCCAATAATAACTTGCCCTGCAATATGGATATTTCAGATTACAAAGAATATGGATTATTAAATGCATCTGTATTGTTGATAGAAACCGAACAACGCTCGATTGTAATATTAACAAAATTTTGCAAGTTCGGACAAGTTTCAACTTGTTGAGAAAGATCCTTTAAATTCATGTTTTGAAATATTTCATTAAATCTAAAAAATGATTTTCTTAATACAAGATTTAACATTTTGATTTTAGACAAGTTCGGACATGAATTATTGACGCAATACTTTTTTACTTACTTCCGAAGTTTCTTTATCTTCTTAGATTAAGTAAAGTACGATGGTTACTGGGGTTAAAGCCTATTCGGATATCTTACGCCTGTCAGAATATTCCCTTAACATGAACAAAGGGTTGAATTTGATTCGATGGACGACTGGTACGTTCTATGGACAAGCCCTTATTGATTAAATAATCCACATAAAGCCGGATTAAACATTGCCACAGGACTAGAGTAAATTGATATTACCGTAATCCACGGGAAATACCTACACTAAAATTTTGCTGATACTCGTAAGCGTCATTGCCTGTGGGACACGAAATTTTAAATGCAATGCAGCATAAAATGCATTAGGATTAGCTACGCGTCTCTCTGACAACTTGAATGCGAGTTCGTATTTTACAAATAAAAACAAGCTTACTTGTCGATAAAATTTTAAATCTAGATTTTATATAGTTCATCCGAAAGTCAGCTCTACTGTAAGTGGAGTAGCTCTTAAGCATTCAACGAGTCAGACTATCCTCTGACGTCACTACCCATGTATGGCTTGTACGGCCCAAAAACTTATCGCCACATCATAGATTCCTTCTAGACGGTTCTATACTATTCTATACCTCGTACGGTACGCATTCTAATAACAGCGACACCCACCACGTTATAAATATTACCGTGTAACGTTACTTACAAAATGAAGCGATTCGGAACATAAAAGCTTCCCGAGTAACCCCTATTACGTCGCATTAATAATCGAGATATATCACAGAATATGAAAGGCCTCATTCACCTAATGAAAAACCTTAAAAGTCCAGAAATTTTATGGCCGAAATGCATCAACCGGCAGCAAGTTTCGTGACTTCCACTCTTTATTCCGGCTACAAGCGCTGTACAATACATCGTTTAATCGTTCGTTCCGACACTTAACATCGTCCCTTCCTTTCCCCGCAACATTTCAAAAGGATCTGGGAAAAGTTTTTCCCTGTTAAAAGGCAGGGTAAATTAGTTTTATGATTCCCCATTGAAAAGAGCTCGGGAAACTTCGAACTGTCCAACTCGGAATATTAAATTACCGACAAGAAACATTTCTTTAATAGCAACCTTAATTAGTTTACCGCGGTTCGTCAGTGTTAGAGATTAGGATTTATCAAACGGGCGGAAAGATCGCCGGCCGTCGTCCATTTTTGATGGAAGGAAAACGATTTAAAACGAGGAATAAAGTTTCAAATCTATTTTAATTGTTTGTAACGCCGTGCTCTACGGTCAGTACTCGGGGAAATGAATCACACTAACGAATGATGTCATTCGTAATCAGTCAGTTTGTTCGGGCGACATCTGAATAACGAACATCGATCGGGGAAAGGTGGAAGGGGGAGGGGTCACGGAAAAAAGGGGGGGACGAAGATGGAAGGGAGAGAGAATCGAAAACGGAAAAGGGAAAAAGGTAAAATGGAAACGAAATATTACCGATGGCTGAGGTAATGGAGTTAAATCATCCGTGCATCGATAATTTAAAAAGAAAATTTACAAAAAGAAAACTTGTTTAATTGATCGAAAAATATGAAAAACGTTAAATTCGAAAAAGAGCTTCTCGTTATTTTTTTTTTTTTATGAATCGCGAGTGTCGTTTATTAAATGTGTTAATAATAGGTCTCGGTAACTTTTTAATAAGCAAGCATCAGCAGTGGCGTTGGAACTATAAATGCGATACGTGTTGCAGGGATACATTTTTAACAGATCGCTTGCCCAGAATAATTTTGTGCTAACTGCACTTGTCAGGTTGACACCCGTTCTTCTTAAGATAAACATAGTGAATCCATGTCAACCTGACAAGTGCACTTAGCACAAAATTATTCTGGGCAAGCGAGATGTAAACGTGTGACTTAGCCGGACAGAGAGATTTGAGCGAACACTGAAATAGCAAATGAGCAGTGATTCCAAAATTTTTGGTACTTTAGGGTTGAAATAAATAAAGAGGGGAGAAATAAAGACTTTTCAGGGTTTTTCAGGTTCCTTACTGGAACCAAAAAACTTCCTAGCGAAATTATACTTATTCAGATTTTCAGGATTTAAGAAAAATTTTTAAAGATTTTTTTTAGTCGAACAACTTTTTGCAGAATTTTTGTAGTCGAACAACTTTATGCAGAAAATTTGTAGTCGAACAACTTTTTGCAGAATTTTTGTAGTCGAACAACTTTTTGCAGAATTTTTGTAGTCGAACAACTTTTTGCAGAATTTTTGTAGTCGAACAACTTTTTGCAGAATTTTTGTAGTCGAACAACTTTTTGCAGAATTTTTGTAGTCGAACAACTTTTTGCAGAATTTTTGTAGTCGAACAACTTTTTGCAGAATTTTTGTAGTCGAACAACTTTTTGCAGAATTTTTGTAGTCGAACAACTTTTTGCAGAATTTTTGTAGTCGAACAACTTTTTGCAGAATTTTTGTAGTCGAACAACTTTTTGCAGAATTTTTGTAGTCGAACAACTTTTTGCAGAATTTTTGTAGTCGAACAACTTTTTGCAGAATTTTTGTAGTCGAACAACTTTTTGCAGAATTTTTGTAGTCGAACAACTTTTTGCAGAATTTTTGTAGTCGAACAACTTTTTGCAGAATTTTTGTAGTCGAACAACTTTTTGCAGAATTTTTGTAGTCGAACAACTTTTTGCAGAATTTTTGTAGTCGAACAACTTTTTGCAGAATTTTTGTAGTCGAACAACTTTTTGCAGAATTTTTGTAGTCGAACAACTTTTTGCAGAATTTTTGTAGTCGAACAACTTTTTGCAGAATTTTTGTAGTCGAACAACTTTTTGCAGAATTTTTGTAGTCGAACAACTTTTTGCAGAATTTTTGTAGTCGAACAACTTTTTGCAGAATTTTTGTAGTCGAACAACTTTTTGCAGAATTTTTGTAGTCGAACAACTTTTTGCAGAATTTTTTCTTGACATAATCTTTTAATAATTTTTTTAATAATTTTTTTTTTATCCACCAATTCTTTTGATAATTATATTCCCGTCAACAAGTAGCCGAGCTGAGTTTTTGTATCTTGGTTATTTCACAGTAAAAATCGCTTTCTAAGAAAACCAAAACTATTTTCTATTTTAAAGCCTGATGACCGAAAAAAATATATAAAATTCTCAAAGTAGAACTATATTCTTTTCAATTCTTAACCATTTTCTTCCTACACTTTCTTAATTAACTAATTTATAGTACACAGAGCATAAAATCGTAAGTTATATATCAAAGGGCTGTTAATAGCTACAGCGTACTGAAAACGTTCTTACTTCCACAGAAAACTATTCCACGTATTTATCACCGGGAATAGTTCAACCTAATCTAAATCACCTAGCAAAGCGCACCTGGTCCGGAAATAAAAAACAAAAAAAGAAGAAAAACGAGGGAAAATTTAACGTGATCGTAATCCCTTAATGCTCAAGTGATTTAAGTGAATTTTCATGTTCTAAAAAAGTTAAGAAAACCTTAATTTAAACATTTTTACCCCATCGCATCCCTGATTAAATACAAGAATATGCATCAACATTTCTGTAACAACTTCGTATAAGCTTTCAATGATGACCCTGAGGAAATCGGCGAGTGTCTGGGAATCCATGTGGAACATCTCAAGCAATCCATAGAAAATCATTAATTTTAACGATAGATGGATGTATTGAATACATCGGTAAATTAACCTGTCAACATCGACCGAATACGAGATAAGTAGGCCTTTTCCATCAAGGATTCCAGCGATTAAACCCGAATCGGTTTCAGCTGCTTCCTTACAAACTTTAAGAGAAAAAAAACGAGCGTGACGTGCTCGTTATTTTCGATAACGACAAAATAAATTCTTCAAAATCAAACATTTTTTTTTTCCTCTTTTAGATTTAGCATTCGACAATAGTTATTTATACGAAGCAAAGAAAAGGCTTATCGGTACATTAACGACTCTAAAAAATCCGATTGAAAGTTTTTTCTTCACCCAGCTAAAGTCATTGAATTTTTAATGAGGATTAAACCTTGTAAAAAAGAGTATTTCCACGAGGAATAATCAGAAAAATTTTGCTTTTAAAATAATTTTAATGATCAAGATGATGATGATGATGATGATGATTTGCGGGGAGGGGAAAGAAGTCGGTAGAGTAATGAAAATCTCTTTAAGTTTGTCTAAAATAATTTATGATAGTAACTCTTCGATTCTTGGTTTTAATGCCGTCGGGAGTTGTTTCAAAATGTTCATAATGCTTTTCCTCCTTGTTCCTACATCTCCTCGTTTTTCCAAAAGCTCTGTGCGGGAATTATGAGCGTTTTCTATCTCAACAGCTGACAGTGAAACATAATTTTTTTTAACGGCATTATTTTAACAGTTAAAAAGTGAGTCGTTCCACTCGATTTAACAGCTTAAAATAGTGAGGCATCATGTGAAACGAAGTATATGCTCTCTAATTTTGAATGATGATATCGATTAAAAATCCCACGGATATGATGCAGACTCACTGGAGGCGGAAAATTCATCTATCTAAGAATAGAAAATCGGTAAAAAGAAAGAAAAGACCCGTATTAAATTATATCAGCAGGACGAAATAATAAATTGCAGTACACACCACGCCATTTTTTTTATTTCTTTATTTTTATCTCTTAATTCTATATCGTTCCTCGAAATTAGTGCGAGAAATGCGCATGCATGCACCAGTAATGCCATTTTGCCTTCCCGCCAGATAAAACGACTTAAGCGACTGAGTTGAGCTCTGATTGGTTGGTCGCGCAGGCGCCATTTTGTCTTCCCAATGTAAAAACATCCGCAAGGAAAAAACGAAGCAAAAGCGATGATGTTAGATTCATGATCGACGCCATTTTGGCGCTTTTTTGTACGTCCATTAAGGCGGCCATGACACTGGTAGCTAATTTCCCTCAACAAACCGATTTCTCTTCTTGTGTCTCATTACAACACTAACGTTATCTACCGGCAATTCATCCAACTACAAGCATTCGGAATTTTCAGAACTAAAATCGTTCTACCGCCTTTCTTCGAATTCTTACTCTTACTCCGCCAGAACTACAAGGCTTAAAGTCCTACCTCAGCCTCCACCAAATTCCTCCACCGACCGCGATCCATGAGAGAGGGAATCCTGACAAACGCAATCGATCCACCTAATCCTGGGCATGGCCTGTGGCCGCCGGCCAGCCGCGCAGGATTTTGTAAAATGCCCCTCTCCGCCTGCACCCTCACCACGTGTCCTGCCCACCGCAGCCTCTTAGACTTGATCACACTAGTGAGTAGAGGCTGGGCACTGAGGTTTCAGGCGTCGAAGTTGCTACGAAGTTGCTGCTTGCCTTTCTTCCAAGTCATTTCTTTTTGTAATGAAAATCTTTTCGGGTCAATGACTGGAATCTCACTTTTGCCCACTCTGAGAGTAAATCCCTGCGCTAACACACCAAGAAAATTTTTTAATCTCACAAATTTCCAGGAAAACTAAAAAACACTTCCAATATCTTAACAATCAATTAAATTCCAAGTCACAAGTTTCAAATTTCAACATTAATAAAAAGAAAAAAGAAGAAAGGCGATATATTTTATTACAAGGTGTAAGATTGGGTCGGAGCATTTCCGGTCAATAAGCTGTACAAGCATTTTTTTCCGCCTAATAAACGGGGTTTGATAGGAGAACGTAAAACGGATACGACCGTCGAGAGGCTGGCAAAGTCATTTTCTCAACTTTTCATGTCGTATAAAAGTATGTCAACAACCCCATAGTGGAAGCTTTTAAAAGGTTCTTTCCGTTTTATCCTGATACATGTGTACAGCTTTACCGTGTCTGCATTAGCGGTAGTGACCGCTCGTGACATTTAGCAAAACGCTCTCTTGCAAAATTTATTTTTACTCCCCTCCTTTTTATAAAATTCCGATTCGTTGCATTTTCCCGATAAACCAGGGGCTTAACATTTTTCAAGAGAAAACCACCTACGCTTATCTGCAGAAAGTTAATTTAAAATTGAAGACGGATATTCTATCCTAGTCCGACCCGCAAGCCCAGACAGTTCATCCAAGCCCAGCCAACCCGCTCTAATCCAGTAAAGCCTGCTCCAGCCAACTAGCTGGAACCTGGCCCATCTTAGTAGAAAGTCCGCCTTAATTCAATTCGGCCAGACTGGCTCAAGCCCGCTGGACTTCATACTCGCGTGAAAAATTAAGTAATATAAAAAAGATTTAAAACATTTGAGGCCCTTGATTACGGTGATAGAAAGTAATCCCATTAAATGGATGGTAATAAAAACCGGGAAATCCACGAGCATCGGACAAAACTATTGTAACTTAAAGACGAAATGAAACAATGAGGATTATCTCAGTTAATGTTACCGGGAGTCCGAAGGATCTCCTATGATCCCCCCCCCCCCCCCGCCCCCGCCCTCCGTCAACCCCCTTCCCCCTGGCGCTCCCCGTTTATCGTTCACCATTCCCGCTTTGTTCCCATATAATAAAAGATAGTTTCTATGAACAAAAAGGGGACAGAAAACAGCTTTTCAAAAATTTTATGTTCTCACAGAAGAATGTCGATGAGCGAACGCCTGCCGTTGTCAGGTCTTTTTTAAAACTGCTTCTTCGAAATTCAATCGGGGAAAAAGATGTTCGGGAATATACTCATTAAAAAGTTTCAAATCCGTCTATAGAGTTGGGTAAGAAGAACCTAAACAAGGCGAAAAGAGATTTGTACGAATTTTTTGTTACAGTAAATTAAAAACAAGTTAAAGCTTTTAAGTGCTTACTAAGAAAAAAAAAACAAAAGGAAAAAATCTGGGAAATATGTTTTTTTCGAACCTGCGACTCAAAAGCGATCTTTTTTTTTTGTTTCTTTTTATGGTTTTATTAAGTAAAGCACGGCTTTTACAGTCAGGCCTTTTCGTTTCATTTGCTAAAAGGCTTTTTCACCGTCGCTTCCCATAACCCGACATTAAAAAATTAGCTATAATCCAGTTATTTACTCGGAAGTTTTTTATCCTCTTAAATATTTATATATTTGCGCATGCACATCCTTTCATCATGGTATTTTACATAATTACGCGAAAAATGAAAATCGACTTACGGTTTTCATTTATTTTCCTCATTTAATTCTCTAAATGATTTGGAAATGAAGTTGGGGATTCCAGTGTATACCTTTTCCTGTTTTCCCGTCGCAGATGTCAATTTTTTTAATGTGCTTAATAAAAACTAACAGGATGTCAATTAATTTGAAATAATGTTCTCTTTTGCTATGCAATTTTTTTCGCTTTTCCATTTCATGTTTTTCGTTAAATAAAATGATTGTACCATTATTTAAAACGGATATCTCATATTATTATACACTAAATTTTTTTAAATCGAAACACCAATATTCAAGAAACACAGAGAAATATTTAAAAAAAATAACTTACATCAGCTTTTTCCGCCAATTCCAAGGATGACAATATTGACGCCGCCATCTTGATCACTTCATTCGATGACATACGACACATTTAACACCCGAATTATACGATTAAACACGACATTTCACTACCGGTATCGCGAAATTTCCCTTCGATGGGAACAAAGCAACACGTCTGAAATAAATTAGTAACCGAAACCCGCCCGAATCATCATTTTTTTCCTGAAATTTAGAGGACGAAACACAAACACTACACCGCGTATTAAAAAACCAAACTGAATTACTGCGCATCGCTTACTGCGCAGAGGTTCAGAAAAGTGTCTCTTTGTTGCCAGATTGTAATTGTAAATGTAAAATTACGGCATATTGAAATTCAAAATTATCAAAATCTGACACCAAAATCTGTAGCATTATCGTAGCTTTGTCAGAAAAAATTCAGAATTATCAGCGAAAGATGAATTTTCAGGTTGTAAAAAAATACCATTGTAGGAAGTTACGTGTACGGTTTATTTTCTACATCTGGCAACATTCGCCAAAAACACGACTCGATAATTACGTCATTTGTTTATTTTTTTTTGTGAATTTGTCGTTGATCGCGTAATATTATTTATTTTCCTGTTGATTATCATTGGTTATGTCAATGATCCTTTTAAGAAGTATATATTTTTGTCAATACTTTGCCATTCAAAGGACTAATCCTTATGTTACATTTCAGGCTAAAATTGATAGAAACAAAACGTTTCCAAAAAAAGTTGCCCAAGGAAGATCCTAACCTTATCCAATTATCTTTAATGAAGTATGGAATACTAGGGAGAAATGAAGCTTACAAAGGTGTCATAGAAGCAGCTTTGTTTTGACCACGAATTGATACATATGAAATAAATATCATATCAAACGTAATAGGGAGGCCTTCACAGTAGCGCTTATTGTTTATTTGATGGGTAAGTGATGTTCTGTGCAAATTTTCTCATAAAAAGTTGGAAATGTTTCCTGCAGAAATGTAGTAATGTGCTACTAGTTTTATCACTGACAAATATTTAAATTTGAATTGTCTGGCGTAATAGGGTTAATCAAATTTCAAGCTACATTTTCAAGAATTTTTCTTAACTCCCCAGGATCAGGTTTATATTTTTGCAGTTGTTTTTCAAAAAAAGTTCCAATTACCCTTTTGAAAATATTATTGCATCAAAGCTTTAAACCTGTATTTGCTAAAACCTTCAAGCGTTTCAGTTTAAAAGTCAAGTGTTGCATTACATAAGACACCAGTCAAAGTTCTCGATTTCATATTCTCCTTCAATAAAAAAATTCCTTTTGATATTTTTTCAGGGTAATAAAAATGTTGAAAATCATCTTTTTTTGTGTCGACATTGTTACATTTAGGATGAAATTTTTCAAATTCCATTCGAGGCGCGTCTATTCAACGTCGCCAACGATAAGACTTCAGTTTCGGTCTTCATTTCCCGTAATTATTTTTCTTCACATGGTTATTACGTCAGATAAGAATGAACTTTTCTCGGTCCGCGGTTTCTTGTTTTTACATTTTGAAAATTTTCCTCATTTTCCAATCCCCTCTTTCCCCCGCTTCCTTCCGTCCTTTCGTCCTACAAGAAAATTGAATAATGAAAATTAAACTCTTCTAAATTATAAAGACCACGAAAGCAGCCGCAATTATCTCGGGATTTTCCCGTGAAGTTCGTGCCTACGCTATATATTTCGGTTCTGTATTCCAATTCGATTTCCTTTTTATCCATTTCCTCAAAAAGAAGAATTCAAATAATCTCGATTTTCATCCTTTTTTAAAGTATTTCTTGCATTATTTTTCATAGTCGCTTGAAATCCTGCCCAAAAAGGGAGAAAAGGGTTTAAAGTTATAAAGAAATTGTTTGGATGAACAAAAAAAAAAAAAAGAAGAAGTTTTCATCCATGCATTCCGCCTTAAGGTAAAATTTCAAAACGATCCCAATTTTCCTTGAGAATAACTTAGGAGACAACTTACTTTTTTTGGCAAACTAACTGTCAATTTTTCCTCTTCGACGTCGATTTTTTATTCAAACAAAATCCTGGCAAATCAACGAAGGGGAAAAGTTAAAATTGTAATTTCCGATTTTCCCTATCGAGAAGCGACGGTGAGCTCACGTTCTTTTTTTGTTATATAAATTTTCTGCTTAATTAACTAAGGGAAAATTCCGGACTTTTATAGATACCCCGATGAGATTTTCATTAAGCTTTTGACTAAAGGCAAGGTCGTGGTGTATATAAGAAGTGAGGGAATAAAAAATGCTGCCGATATGGGAACGAGGAATCTCGCTTTTTTTTTTTTAACTGTCATTTCCATCGAAGCTGATGGGAAATGGTTGCCTTCTGGCTGGCACTTATTCAACCAGAAAGTTTTGTTAGATAAAATCATAACGCTTCGATGAACCTAAATTTAGCTTAAGCTTTTATATAAACATCTAAGTGATACATTTAAACTCATCTCACTACCCCAGTTTTTTTTTCTGAATATCATTACTTTAACTAACGAAGAAAAAAATTTTTTTTTTTTGAAAAAAGCCGATGGCGAAAATTTAAAGGTGAGTTCGGTTACCATAGCAACTGACCGGACCCGGAAACTATATCGATGGGAATTAGAGACTAAAGCAATACAGTTTTCTTTCGTGGAACCGAAATTGCCAATAAAAACTTAGACGTTCTCATTTTTTCCGAGTTATTTTAGCCAACAGGAAATGGAAAAAGAAATCATCACGGAATTTTAATACTTGAGATAGGGATTAATGAAATCTAATAAATTGGAGTGGTCAAGTTTTATTTAAGTTGTTGAAGGAAAATTTAGAGGTTGAATCCTTTTCAGGTCGGGACTAGAGACCCGAAATTAAAAGAGATTGGCCAACTGTCGGCCATTACAAAAATTATAGATGTGTCATGGCAACTTCCACCAGAAGAATTTTCGGTAGCCATGATGGTGAACTTGCCCATCCTGATTTATGAAACTAGGAATTTTCACAGTGATCACGAAGGCTTTGTCTAAGAATTTTTTTTAATAGAAAGCGGTGCATGAAATTTGTTTTCTGCTACTTCAACAAAGCCTTCGTGAATGCTATGAAGTTCTCATTTTGATGAATTCAGATGGGCAAGTTCACCATCATGGCTGCCGAATATTCTTCTTGTGGAAGTCGCCGTGATACTTCAACATGGCGTTCAATTTTCGTCATGGCTAATAGTTTGCTCGTTTCTTTTAATTTAGGGTCTCTGTCAGAAAAAACAACCAGACATGCAAATAAGTTTTATGTGTATTCCAAAGAATTCCCTGGGAAAATAAGACAAAATTTCTTCTTTTTGGTAGGTCTGCAGCCTCTAAGGCTCAAATCTCCAATCTCCGTAGCGAAGCCAACATTTAGAGAAGAATTAGATGTTAAATAAAGACTAATGCCACTTGATTTAGGGCCTGCATGCTCAGACATAGGCCTACGTACAATTGGTACCAAGCCAAATGCATTACTTCCTCTTCTATCGAACCTCAAACACCTAAAAAGGACTAAAGCCTAGTTTTTGATTTTTTTTATATATATGATATTGAAAAAAAATTCATTAACGAAAATTGAATGCTTCTCAATTAATGCATAAAGCCGCGTTGAATATTTATGAGATAAACATTTACGGCTCATCTTTTATTACTTTTTTTTATGTTTTATTCATTTTTTCTGCCATCCTAAAATTTCCTTGATAAATAATAATAATAACAAAAAAATCTAAGAATTAAATATTTTCGGGATTTGGCCGATATTTTTCTATACTGACGAGGGGGATGGGTCTATATCCATCCAATTTCTTTGAAATTTATTAAACTCGACGGACGCTTTGACGACTTCCATCAGTACGGATGTGCTTTTATACTGAAAATGTCAATGTAATAAGCCTCTGAAAAGCTGGCTCGATCCTATCAAATCAAATATCGATATATTCGATATAAAAAAATTGGTTTTCTATAGAAAATATAATTGGCATATAAAAAAACCAGTGCTTTTCGTTCCATCAAGATTTATCGTTTATAGAAAGTAAGTTTTGTCAGTTCCGACTTTTATGACTGATCCCTGAAAAAAAAGACAAGTTGAAAAAAAAGAACATGGTTTTTATAGAAAAAAAAGATTAGGTAGAAGAATATTGAGACCCAAGTTTTTTTTTTGTAATTACTATTCCCGGGCTTTTGTCTTTTTAATACCAGCTTTTATCGCTTAATTTATAAAATTATAATGAAAGTAATCTTTCTTTTTGGATTTTTTGTAATTTTCATTTTTTTACTGTGCTTTCTTTTTATGGCAGTTTTGACAAAGGTCGGAAAATCATAATAGCAATTTGAACTGTCTCCTAAACCTCGCGAGCAATGCTAACACCACAAGCGAACAATGCTTGGCCTGGACCCTAGGGAGCCTAATAGAGAATGCACGCTTCAATGAGTTGTCTGCTACTTACGGAATCGTCATTTGCAATTCTGGAAGTTTCCATGATGGCAAACATAGCTTCTGACTTCCCTTTTGAGATTATGGCGGTTCCCAGTTTAAGAACATGGCTGCTCCCAGAATTGCTAATAGTGATCCCGTATGTAGCAGGCGATCATTGAAATGCCGACTTCCTATTAGGCTGCCTCTAGACACTAGATGTTGTCAATTTGCCGCTAGAAATAATGGCGCTGTTGGAAACTATACCTTCTTGTTCCATGCTGCGGCTGTTCCTAGAACTAGCGCCGAAATTCAATACGGTGCAGTGGATAGCTGAATGGTAGGTCCCCACTTCCTCCCTCTGACGACCCCTCTACCGTTATTAATTCCTTATTTGATTGCAAAAACGAATTATGTCATCATTGATGCGTCATTCTCTTTCTGTTATAACCCCTATAAGAAAATAAACAACCAGTTACCAAAGTTTGATGTTATAATAATAAATATCCTGTTAATGCGAATTTTATTAAGCTTCTGAAATTTAGCAACATTAAAATGGTAAACAATCATATTAAATATATTTTGTATAGCGATGGAATTCAAACGATATTGATTTTATCGCAAGAAAAAGGAGAAATCTTCAAAAGATTTGTTATATAAAAAAGAATTTTTCTTCCAGGAAGGATTTTAAATCAAGTTAGATCCTTTAAGTTTTTAAGTTTACCTTCTTTTTTGTTTATTTATTTTACTTCAATTAATTTTTCATAAAAAGGATTTATCAAGATTTGTTTGAAAAGTTCTTCTCTCTGCAAATATATGGCGAGCTAGCAAGTGGTAATTTGCGCAATCGACTGAGAGGGACGATATTGCGGCACTTAAGAATAACGAAGAATAGGGACGGTCGACTCAAAACAAAGATTAGCCCAAGCGCTTTCTTGGGGATGATAAGGGAGGTTCAGAATGGACGCCATAAGTTAAGAACCTTTAGATAGACAGACTGCGGTTGGGAATACAGCGAATTAAGGTTGGTGGCCGGGTAAAGTAGAGAGCCTAAAAGTCTAAATTGCTGCTTTTTGATTGGCTGTGACCATACGTAAGTTAAGTAACGAGCAGCAGAAGACATAAGACGCCACTATTAATCAACGGAAGTCCGTTGAAAACGATTTTGGTAACAGCCAATGAAGCCCAAGGTTTCGATATACAGAGTTGGCGATTCTCTAGGTAGGAGACTTCAACTGGTGGGTGTTGGGTACAATAGTCTGGAAAGGAATCTCTGATGCGGCGATAGAGCTCCAAGCTTTGTAAGGCCATAGATAGATAAGAGGAACTTAAACACTCCACCGCTAAAGTCACTACTGTGATTGTTAGTATATTTTTTCAACCCTCCGACATTCATAACGCTAATAAAAGTTCCTCCAACGCAAGTTTCGCAATACGCGAAGTTCACCACGAACTCAGTCCTCGCACTCAGATCAACTGAATCAAATTCCGAGAATCCATTATATAAAGATTCGCTTGTTATCAAGTTTGCCAGATTGTCTGTGCCTTTGACAAATCGTTAACTTCTAAACAATTCCAAGAGGAATATTAACAATCTCGTCGAATAAACTCACTCAAAATCCTCGGAAGACACAAACATCATACGAGCAATGTAAAATGAAAGTTTTCGAGAATTATTAAAAAAAAAATTGACGAATGAAAAAAAACCATGAACATCAGTTTTTTCTTCCGAGAAAATCTTCAAATGATTTGCAATAAAAACGTAATGTAATTTAAAATTCAGATATCAAGAAATAGACGGGAAATGAAAGAGAAAAATAACATGTTTAAAATGTCAAAAGGCGGGGGATACAATGTATATACGTGCCGTAAAAGAAGATAAAAATTTTTCCTGTGTGCTCTACGTTCTTCGATCTCGTGAAAAATTTTCATTCACGGCTCCGAAGTTAAATCTTTACGTGTTGTATATTTTTCTTAACGGAATTATAATTGGGAACAATATCTTTTGTTTACTTTGTAGATGAAAGCTTCATCCGCGGAAAGGGATTATATCCCGGAGAGGAAAACGGGGGGACGAAAGATAAAAAAGATCCGGAGCGACTCCGAAACCATTTCTAAATTCTATTCGAAGACTTCCGACCTTCGGACGAAAGGATTCAGAATCGTGTACAATAGCGCGTTAAACAGAACACAGAGTTACGGATTAGATTAATCCGAGCCAAATTGAAAATAATTTGTTTGCTACGATCGACGTTATCCTGAGGAGCTATTGTGCTGCTTGCGTAACAATGTTTCCTTCATTTTAACATCTTTTTTATTTATTTTAGATAGGAAGTAAAGCGGCTTTACGCTTAAGCTTGATCTTCTCGAGATTACTTCCTCCCTAGAAGCCTCTGAATAAGAGAAAGTGTTCCAGAAATTATCTTTTCCCCGAATAAGTCGAAAAAGGGGATTTGCGGGCTAAATTAAAACGCATACGGGCAAATTCCCGAAAGGAAAAGCCCCGGGAAAAAATTATCTGAACAAACATTTTTCTCCTAGAGTTTTTATACATCCTCATCGAGTGCAAATTGAAAAGGATTCAAAGACAAAAGGCGAAGGGAAAAAAGAGGCAAGGACAACGATGCATTGTAATGACGGTTTTTTGTTAGGAAAAATCGAGATATGATTTTTTTTGGGTCGAAACGGAGAGTATGTCAAGCGGATCGATACGAAAGCCCGAGGATTAACACTTTTTTTGAAGGTTAATATATTTTCCTAGGAAGTGAGGGAGTCGTGGAAACTTATTTGGATAACCCTCGACAAGATCTAGATTGCAATAGTGACCCTAGAGGTAGCAATTTGGTAAGGGCCCCTTCTCAGGGTTACAAGATAGTGGTAAACAGCAGTACTACCATTAGTTGGTTGAGCAGCTCAACTTGAGCTCATCAAGAAATGATCTTCTTACAGACTCAGCAGCTGACATCTGTTAGCAGGACCAGAGAAATCGGAAGTGGGTAAAGAACTGCGCTGTAGAACTTACTCTCTTGCGTTGGTCGCTCTACAGGTCCTGCTGGAACAGTTATCAGCGCCTTCTAAACGAGCCGGCCTTTGTCAGCCCCCTACTCCTAGGCGTTGGTCTTCCTCCCTCATGTGGTCCGCCCACCGTTTTCTTAGCCACCCAATCCCGCTATGACGATGGCCCGATCGCTGGCTTCTGAACCAAATGTCCTCTCCACTAAAAGCTGCCGCAGTTTTACGACACTGGTAATCTATGGCTGTTCAATGAGATTTCGAATACCGCAGTTGCTACATTGTCGCGGCCTACCAAGCGGGGTGTCCCCTTCTGTGCCTAGAATTCACCGCAAAACACATTTTCGGAAGGCGAGAAGGCGATTTTGGCCATACACCATGGTCTGCACTGTAAACGAAAAATGAAAACCACCTCAGTATTTCTTCTTAAAAAATAATCATAATGGCGAAAAATGGCGGAGTGGTTTCCAAAATGTACTAATCTTTGTTCCGCGCCATTACTTTCAAAATTCGACTCGTTTTGATGATCTCCAATCAAAGAATATATTTTACCCTTAAGAGGAGAGCAAAAATTAATATTCAAAGCATGATGGGCAATTGATATTATTTTGGTTCAAATAAAAGGAAAACGAGTCGGTCTGGAAATAAAAGCCAGGCAAAGCGGAAAATAAAAGAAGCGAGAAGACAGCCAGGTGGAAAATTATGGAAGCGAGAGAGACTCCCGAGACCCCTTTCCCAGTCGAAAAGATTTTAAGCAATCGATTATTCGGGAGAAAAAGCTAAATGTTCTACGAGAAAAAACCATACCCCAATTCAAACAATTTTTTTTTCCAAAATTGAATAATTTAAGTAAAAAATAAAGGTGCGAATTCGATACTGTGGAAAACGTAGAATCTTATTTTAAAATCTGTTTTCGACCCCTTGCGAAAAACCCCCGACAGTATTTTCCTTTTTTTTAATCAGAATCATCTCGCTTTGACTTTCTCTCCCGTATGAGTCATAAACTTTCATTAAATATTTATTTTGTATTCATTCGATTTGGAGTTTTGTAGGTGTAAGAGTATGAAAAAATAATTTTTTCTTTTGGGAAAAATTCGAGTGTAAAAGGAAAGGGTCAAATGGGGGTTCTGAGTTGGAGTAGAGTAGAAATTGCCTCGTAAATTTTTTGGTGTCTATTTAAAGACTCTCTGCGACCCTTTAGAACGATGTAACACAATTCATCCTGGACGTTTTTCCGAAGTTAATCAATCACTGACGAAAACAAAAAGTCCTTTGCAGACTCAGTGAAAGATAGAAAAGGGTAGTAAGTTTTTTTCGGGGTTTTTTCCCCGTTTTTTTTTTACACGGGGAAAGTTTTTGAATATTTATAAATTTTTTATTGACTTGTTCTCCAGTTAATTTTTTCTCTTTACTACTTGAATTTAAAGCATGAAAAATCTATTCTCTTTTAAACCGAACTCGAAAAATTATTTAATTTAAAATTTTTTGAAAGAAACGACGGGTTTTATTTGATTAAGATTTTTCTTCTTTTTCTTTTACCAAAATTTCTTTTCCCGTGTTTTTAACGCGATACGAAATAAAATATGAGAGTAAAAGGAGTTGGAAAGATGAAAATTTGAAAAATAAGGAGTTTTTAGATTCGCGCAATGGAAAAATCTATTTTGAAAATATATTTCCGGAGTCGGATTAGAAATGAATAGGTCGCAGGCAGACTTGAAGAGCCCTCTGAAAAACTGAAATGACAAAAGGCGAGGTAGAACCAAGAATTAAGAACATTAAACGGTGGCACTAACACAATAAAGACTGCTGCCATCGACGAAGAGCAGGGGAAGACCGAAAAAAAGAAAGCTCAAATTTTCGGCTTGACTAACATTTCTCGTCATGATTTTCTTAATAATCTCTTGACGAGTTAAAACTCGGATTCATATCAAATACATAGATAAATACATACTAACCAAACTTGCATTTTAGAAAACTAAAGTCGACTTCGTCTCCTCAAACGCTCTTTTTCATATCCTTTTCATGCACCAAGTACTTTCCTCAGTCGCATAAACGTTCAATGTTGAATAAATTTTCGGTTGCAGCATGAATTTCACTCTTCCATAAAACATCTCCCTTTGATTTTCTCTTCATATTTTACTTGCTTCTCTCGTCCCCTAAAAAAAGCCCCTGCAAAGAAACAGAAAATCAGGAAACACGGCAATAACATTTTATTTTTCTGAAAACAAAAATCGTTTATTTAATTTATTAACTCGCTAGTTCATTCTTTAAATCATCGTCAGCGATTACGCTAACAATCAAACTTCCGATGGGGAAGAATTTCTCGTTTTCTTCATTTTCCAACGTTAATTGATGTTTACTTCCGGTCGTTCTGCGGTCAAAGTCCACGGTTGGTTTTCTTTCATCGTTATTTTCTCTCTAAAAAAACTTTCAACGGTTCAACTCGATCGAACTCAAACTTTCCCTCTTTTTTTTTTTGCTGGTTTTGTTTAGAGGAAAGAGAAAGTTGGGCGAACGAATCGTTAGGCTCGAAAGTCCGAATGATTAACCGCTTTTCAACTCTTTAACCGGATTGAATTACGTTCGAATAAATTTAAAAAAAATCTAATTATTTCAACTATTCATCTTCTTTTTTTAAGAAATTCAACTTAAAGTGGAAGTGGATCGCTGTCTCAAATTTTCGCAGAACCTTTTTAAATATCGAAAAATTTACTTGGAAATCCAGATTCTAGAAAGCCCGCCAAAAACCAACCATGAACTTATGACGTCACAACTGAGTCAGATCCTTTGTTCCTATTGGTAGAATTTTCGCGCCAAAAAAATCAGCCAATGAAATAAAAGAATTTAACTCAGTTGTGACGTCATTAGCACAAACATGGCGTCCGGTGACTTTTGGCGGGCTTTTTAGAATTTGAATTTTAAATTGAATTTTCACTTATTTAATAAAATTATTTTGACCAATTTTTTCTTCGAAAACCATAAATAAGAATTTCAGGATCAGTTAATAGCTTTTTAAAAATTCATGGAAGTAGCCTGGCTACAATGAGTTTTTCTAAAACGTCTCTAAAACAGAATGTGATAATCGACTAGATCCCCAAATTTTCAGTGCCTCAATCCTGTCCTAGCTGCAACATACAAAATCATACCTTATTTCATATGATAAAAGCACGCTTGATGACTCAACTTCAACGCAAAAATTTTTTCAAATCCATAAAACTTTTTCCAGTAATTTCAGCACAATCTGCGAAATATTATTGTTGTCTTTAATTCAAGACAATTTACAGAAAAAAAAGAAAACTTTTTTTTATTTTCGATTTGAATCGCGATTAAAGAATCCTTTTTCTTTTTCAAAGTGCGACAAAAAAAAGTTTCCCCTCAATCCCGACCAAGATTTCTCACGGATCCGAGTCTTTTGCAAAATAATGCTCGCCAGCTTTCTCAACCCGTCGAGGCAAAGTTTATATGATTTTCCCTTTTTCCTTTTTCATTCTTTAGCGTTTGTCAACTTTTCATAAACTTTGTGGTGTGCCAGGACAATGAGGCTAAAACTTTTCAAAAACATTTTAAAACCTTGAAATGTAAAAAGGGTGTCGGGAGAAAAAAGGATGGGGAAAAAAAAGGTTTACAACTTTCACGTTTTTATTTTCTAATCGCTGTATATATATATTTTTTTCCCAACTCAGATGAAACTGTTTCGAAGCTCTGAAATTAAAAATGTTAGCATAACCTTATCATTAATTCGAAACTTTTCGAAACGGAAGAAAGATAAAGTATAAGAGAAATTTCGGGACAAGAAAAATATGTTATCGGAGAATTTTGAGTTAAGTATATTATTCGGGTTCGGAATTAATGGATTTCCTCGACTGGGAAAGTTATCCTTTAAACCACAAACTAATCGAATGTTTGCCGAAATAACTTGGGAGTTTTCAATTAAATTCCCTTCTCTCCTTCTCTCCCCCCCACCTCGCCTTTTCTTATTAAAGTATTCACATACAACCAATACTCAATATTCGCATTCCCGAGGAAAAGTCTAGAAGAAAACATCTTCCTTTTATTCTCTTTAAAAGTTCTCCTTGTTAACAGACTCGGCTTCATGAATAAGCTTTTATATCAAATTATCTTACAACAACATTTTAATAAAATCACAAGATCTTTTTTTTTCCGCTCGCTTTTTCTTTTCGAAAAATTGTTCTTGTTCTTTTCGAAAAATCTTGATATTTTCCTGGATTCCTCCATGAGATTTATTTAAATATTTTTGATATCGGGGAGCATTGAAAAATGAAATTAATTTCGAAATAAAGGATTTCCCTTTGATTGTTACCGGAAATTAATATTTTTACACGTAAACTTTGACCTTTAAATATTCATACTCCCTTCCCCTAGGTACTTCCGCTAAATAATAATTATCAGTTAAAACTGAGATAAAATATAAAATGAAAGAAGTCGAGGGATATGAAAATAAAATGTTTATTAAAACCGTGGCGTATCCCCATGTTGATGATAAAAGAAAAAAGTCGCGCATCTGTTTACTTAATTTTTAATTTTTTTCTGAGTTGCATTTTTCATTTTTTTAAACGCTACTTTCAAAAATTTATTTTTGCAGTAATTAAAAAGCTTTTCTTTTACAAGAGCACTACAAATACGCCACGAACCGATCCGGTTCGAGTATGAAAAGTTAAAATATTCAAATCGGATATTTCCGGTAGTTGATTCGACAATCTTCGCGTGACGAGGTGTACTATTGCGTCCGCCTGAAATCAAAGAACCTTAGACAAATTGTTTGTATTTTTACCGACTTCTCGCAGAAAAGGGGAGGTTATGTGTTTGACGTGGACTGACTTTTCAACTATCTGTGTATGTCCACTCGAATTTCATGTTTTAGCGACTGTTTGTTTTTGTTTCGCACGTAAATGTTTTTGGGTCGTTCCATACCAAGCGGGCCAGGATTTGACCTTCAGGTGGAGAATTTTGTTCAAAATTTTTTTATGGGAACACCTCAAAGGAACAAACACCCATGCCCAATATTAGGCCCCAAAAAAATTTCTTACGGGAGTTATGGCCTAAATTAATTTTTTTGAATTATGGTGTTGTGACACTCAAAATTTCACTGAAACAACGAGCCTGGGCGCAGGAGTTATTCAGCTTTCCGCTAACTTTCAGTTTTGTCGCAGTCTTTAACAATAATAAATAAATCTTCACCAAAAAAAATCAAGATACTTTAAAAAAATATTCTGCACTGATATTTCCCCATGATGAGTGGGAAGCCGTTAATAGCTAACGTCATTAAATTCCAATCAAAAAATTTTTATTTTTCGAAAATGTGTCAACATCTTCAAAGCCTTAATTTACCGCATATGTTGCATCTGTAATAATCTTCAACGTGAATTCACGCGGAAGAAAGCATCTGATGTTGCCATATGGAATTTAAAAAAAAAAAATTGTAGTTTTTAAAAGTGTGATAAAAAAAGCTCATCTTTTCTCTTTTAATGAAATATTATAGAGTAAAAAAGGGTGATTAAAAAAAGAATTATATGAAGAGGTCGGGAAAAGGACTAAAAATTTCAAAATCGGGTTTTTCTCCCTTGAAAAATGGGGGAAACGTTTTTTTTATTTTTTACCTTTGGAAAAATCCGATGGAGAATTTTCCTCTATTAAACATTTCTTTTACGGATTCCTTTTCAGACCTTTGGCTTCTGGATTAATTTTATTGTTATTCATTTTTTTCTTCACGGGATTTTTCTTTTCATCACTTATTCAAAGTTGACTTTTCATATCTTTTATTCGGATTTATCACTTTTGACGCACAATGGCTAATATTTTTTTTGTTGAAAATCTTTTTTTATTTAAAACTATCCAATCGGGGTTCGAAATTGTTTTCATTTTTTTATTTCATTAAATCGATTTCCCCATTTCCCATGTTTTAGTTCATTCGACTGATTGCCTCTTTTGAGTAAGTTAAAAATGTTTTATTTACGCTTCGCTCATCGAAACATCCCTGGAACGGAATAATTATTATTGAACCAGAGAACGCATGTCGCAGTTTTTTTTTCCTATCGTTTATCGCTCGCTTTTTAAACATAAATTAAATCGACCATTTAGTGGGACAGTCCCAGTTTTTTAATAGCATCCGTCCTTTTAATAAAATTTACATTTTTGCCCCGTTCCGAGAATTAAACCGATTTTTATTAAAAAATCGAAAACGAACCGAGATTTTTTTGTTGTTTAAGTATTATCAACCCGAAAAAAAAAATATTGTTAACTTTCAATTTGTTAAAGAATGAAACTAGGACTGAATGAACTCCTCGGAGGATCTCTTATTCCTTTTTTCCGCGATTTTTATTTTTTTGCAGTGGAATCGTAATTGAAAGGCAAAGAGACGGTTATAGTAAACATTCGCATTCCTCGAGTATACTTGAAGACCATTATGAGGAAGTGAAGGAAGCCTCGACTTTTTTCCCTTTTTTCAATTTTATGACACTTTAGGAATTCACGAATACATTCCACGGTCGTCGAAATCGTGGATAAATTCGTTGTAAAAAAAAATCGGGGTGGCGAAGAGTCCGACAAAAAAACAGCGATGAATACAGCAGGGGCTAGATTTCATCAATCGGATGTTGTCTGTCCTTGATTCCGTTCGAGTTTCTCCGTTTTTAGGCATCATTAATCATTATCGAAAAAGTTAGGATGTTTGCAGAGTTTTTTTGCATTCGAAAACGGGCAACTTTTAAAACAAGATAAGGGAGCTTTTGCTTTCTTATGTCGATGTTATCGGTCTTTTGTTCAAACTGCGAAAATGTTTTACCATTAGCCGACCTCCTTTTTCTTTGGGTATCTATTTTTTTTTTATTGAAGCTGAAGATAAACTTTAGATGCGGCGCATCAACATGACTTTCATTACTTGGAGTTTGTTCACTGTGAGTGTAAAAATGAAGAAGTATCGATAGCACAATAGCTACAAATCCGATTTGACAGGTCCATAAATATTTTCAGCGGACATTAATTGTCCTATTCATTGTCCTCTGTAAAGGGGAGAGAATCCGCCGTCCAGCTTTGTTTCCCCGCACCCGATCAAAGGTATCAAGAAGGTAGTTTTTAAGCGACAAACGCTGACTTCCCCACGCTAACAGTAGACCTTTTCCGCGGTTTCCGGGTATGGTCGCTAGGCTTCGCCCTGGCGCTCTTGAACTCAGAGTCAGCGTGACACTCAATGGGGCCTCTTTATGTTCACAACGAGAAATTTTATCGTGGCAGGTAACAGTCTTAACGCTAGGATGTTTTGATGACACTTATTCCAATAAGAATTGGCTTTAAGCTCACTAAGCTTAGTCGGTACATCATAACGCGGTTGCCTCTGGGGCAGCACGAAGAGTCATTCGGTATTAAAACGATCAGAGCTTGGTCCCCGGCCATCGGACTCTTTCTTCTTCTTTAACCTTTTTCTATCCACTCCTGAACAAAAATCTCTTCAAATAGCCCGATCTTTCACATTTTCTTCCTGCAATTCTGATCAAATTGGAGCCTATGTTTGTTTTCAGTGTTCCTTTGCTCCTCGCCAATATCTGCGGTTTCTAATTTGTTATTCTCACCATCCGGCGTTCATGGTGTCCTTCCTGCATAACCGATCCATTTTCATATTTAACTCTGCAGCCAGCGAGGATTTCTTCTTCTAAAATCCGATCACGCAGACTCATTCCCCACATGGATCTCTCCATCGAACTGTCCAGAACTAAAACAACCTATACGATCTTGCCACGCTTTAAGAAATCGCCTACAAACATCCTCCCCGATCCAACAACTTTCTTTCCAATAATATTTTAAAAAAAGTTCAGCCAAACACAAAATCCTCTGCATTATTCTCTTTGCCCAACATTTCTTTTTCTTTTCATCACACCAACGTCTAAAAATTTCTTCATCTCCGAGGACGTTACAAAAATTTTCACACAAATTAAATTTCCAGTACAAAGAAGAGAAAAAAAAAGTAAATGATTTTCACTTTTTTCCCTCTCGAATGTAATCAAGTTAAACATAACAAAAGAGCGATCTTCAAAGGTTAGAGAGTGAACTTGAAAGGACAGAGAAGGAATTTTAACGGGACCATGTTCAGGCTTTGAAGAAAATGGGTCGTCTTATGGAAAGGCACACAAGAGAGTGAAAGGTAAAAGGCTTATACAGCGTCAGATGCACGCCATCATCAAAAGGAACATCGGTTCACCACGGATCTTATGAAGTGTAATTTCAAAAAAAAAAACTTAGGCATCTTTCTACTCCTTCGTTTGCTTTTATATATATGAAATGGAGTGAAAGCGGCAGGACATATTTTGAATTTCCAGTGAAAGTATATATGGGGAGAGAACATCGGAAAGAGAGAGAGAAGAGGAATCAGATAGCAGCAGTCGTATGAGAGAACAAGACTAGAAGCGAATGCCTCAAATATCTCTCGAGGTGTGTTTTCCTTTAATCTTGTCAACGTATCACCCACTCTCACATTATCTTTCATGAGACGTACTGGTAGAGCCTTTTCTCCTTCTCGCTTATACAGACGATTCCCTTACATTGTTTCAATTTAATATGCCACTCCAAAACTTTTTACCTCTCTCGGTTGCTATTCCACTGTTTTAGGATTATATTGTCTAAACAGGGATTACGTTCTGACTTTTGGTTTACGGGTTTGCATATGAAACAGATACAAGAGCAGATTTTTTATTATTATTCAATCCCCGCATGGAGGAACAAGCACCGTTTTATGCGGAAAAGGTAATGACATCATTTCGCAGTTACGAAAATCCTTTTCCCAACAATGGTCTATTTCATTTCGGCTGATTGATTAGTAATAATTAGTATCTCTTTTCCCCCGACATAACACGGTTCAGTTATTATATTCCTATTCATTCCCGTCTCATTCATTTTGCGGTGTTTTCAAGGATTGATGACGTCAAAGTTATCCAAGTGGATGAAATCGAATCATCGGTGGATGAGGATTCGTTTTAAAGGTTCACCATCGTGATATATTATTATTATTATCTTGAATAATCATCGTAAATAATTATTAATTAATTTCCAATTAAATTATCGTTTCATGCGCGATGAATGGCGAAAACGGGGGGGATGAAAATGAAATGAAGTCGTCCCCTACCCCTTCCTCTTTTTCCTTTAGACGAAAGGATACGAAAACCATTTATTTCATTTATTGTTTGCCGTGAATGGCCTTTGGTTATTTTCTGTAAACACGGAAAAAGTAAAAAATGGAATCAGATATAAAATGGAAATGGCTCTGGTAACTGCTTGCCCTTTTATCTCTTTTTCTCGTCGGAATCCCATGCCTGCGGTTCGGAACACATTTTCCACTACAAACGGTTTGCTTCGGTCACAAGGTAAACGGAAGGAATGGTATTGCATTTCTTAATTTTTTCCTGGAATCGCAAAAAAAAAGGGAACGAATTGAACGCTTTAGGGTATCCCGCACTAAGGAAAATAATATCTCGCCGGTTAGTATGAATTTATTTTCTTTCCCCGCATAAAAAAATGAAAACGAAGTAGGTGCACATAAAAAAAAACTAGGAGAGATGTTATTTTCGGTTTTCGTTTCCGTTAGCAGTAACATGAATTGAAAAGTTTATGGTGGGTCGTTGCAAAATAATAACTTGCAGCTTCCTCCATACTTGTTTCCTCTGCAGTTTTTTTTTAAAAAAATGAAACCTCGTGAACGATTTTCTTTCTTTCACCCCCTTTGATCTAATATCACTGCCTTGATTGAATATAGTTCCCTTGCCCGAAATGATTTTGTGCTGATGGTTTTTACTGTTCAAAAGCTAAAAGCGGACAAAATTTCGTGGAACGGATTTTTCCCCATGTCTTCTTCTTTGAGTGCCTTCCCGCGACGGGAATTGGCGACCATCATGGCTGGAGAGCTTATTGCACCGTGCAAGAGATCCTAGCCGGATCGACTGCCTTGGGTCTTGCACAGCAAACTTTCGGACATGATGGCTATACTAGGGAGGATTTCCAACACCTTCCGCATCGCAGCACAGGAGCTATGCCGTCAGTCCTCTACTCTGCCTCCTGCTTTCTAGACTTAAGCGTAGCCAACTTTTATCGCCTTCAGCCTTCCCTCTACCAGACTACTTCTGCCTGCCCCCCTGCCAAAATCCTTACCAGTTTCATAGCTCCCGGGTCAGAAGGAATCCGGAGCTCGTCAAGGGCAGGTGCGCCAAACCTGAAGCAGGACTGTCGATGTTCCCACCGAATACCAGAACATCAGACCTACCAGTCCGACTTTCCCCATATAACCCCATGCATTTTTTCCTCTTAATAGTGGACTCCCCTAATACCGGACGCGGACAAAATTTTTCAGATCTTTCCCTATCTTTTCCATAATAAAATACCCCTTAACAGAGGACAAGAAAAATTACCTGAACATGCTAAATTGCACATTTTATTCGTGAAATTCAAATTTTCAGCAGGTTATCACTGGCAATGTTACATTGTATTGCTTTGTAATACATACTGTATATTCTTTTTATAAGTCGAGTTCTCGTCACGTCGGTAATCATTTATTTTTTTAAAAAAATGTTAAACAATTTCTCAAAAAAAAAAGTAGTATTCCCAAAAGTGGACAAAATTTTCGGTCCTAAGGTGTATAGAGAGGCTTTACTGTTCTAGAACAAAATAAGTACTAGAAGAAAATAATTTTTGGGAAACGATTTATCGCGCCTTAAAATTTAAATTTCTAAACTGAAATTTAGGGTGGTAAAATAACGAGAAAATATGACGATGCAAAGTTTTAATGAAAGTATGAAAAGTAAATAAACAACAAGTTCGTGCTGTATTCTTCGATTATTATTAATTATAATACAACTTTCCATAGATCCTCGGATAACGTTTAACTCGTAGTAAAGGATTCCAGGAAGGTTAAGAACGCGTGAAAAGTTGATTTCATGAGCCTATCAAATAGAATAAAGTTGTAGCTCCGAATTTTTAGAAAAACCTTTTTTGCCGTGTTTAGCTTATGAGCAAACATGTCTTCTTAGAGTCGAGCTTAAAACTTTAAAAACTGAACTTTGGTTTCTTTATAGCTTACATCGAGATTTGGTCTGCTATGCTCTTAACAGACTCCCATACAGCACGATTTCAAGGTCAACATTGCTACCGAATGTTTTAGTGAAAAGAGGTGGTGATGGTCTTGCAAAAAGCTTGAGTTTAATTGTGCTGTGAAGGAGTTTGTTATGGGAATCAGGCCGTTAAGTTGCTAGAAATTGTTGTTGGCATCTCCGTGTGCAAGATGACGTCTTATTGACGTCTTAAATAAGACGTTTTAAAGACGTTTTTTTGAGGACAATCAAGGATCAGTACGACTTCAGGACGTCAACTTGCACACTGGGATTATTTGCAACAGACTAAAAAATAATCTTTTTCCATTAAAATCGAAAAAATTCTTTATAGGAATTTTCAAACAATTCTTAAGCTGGGCAAAAAAGGAAATATCTTTAAAACGGCGGTAAAAGAACGTAGGAAAAAGTATAAGGATATAAATCGCCTCTGTCGACAGTGTAAAAGGTTCCAGTTATTAGCTACTACGCATTCAAAACATTCAAGGAATTTTAATTAAGAATCGAATTGATTTTTCCCCGTTACCGTCCTTCTTTTTTACTCGGAAAATCGTAACAAAATTCCCTGAGTCCACTAGATAGAAAATACGGGAGCATTAGTACTGATGTAGTTAAAAAAAAAAAGAACACAAAGTGAAGTATTCTTGAACTTTCAACCCTTAGCCATGGTAAGTGTTTTAAAAAGCTAAACATTTTTCTCTCTCCCTCTCTATTTTTTTTTTTTTTGTGGAAAAAAATGGAAGTTAATGGGGTGGGAAAAAGAAAATGGAGGTATAAAATTTTTTTTTCTCGGCTTTTTTAGAATAAACTTAATTAAGCGTTGGTCATTCGCTGTACAAGGCAAGAGGTCTTTTATATCGTCTTATATTACAACACGCTGAGTATGAAAAAAAAAAATACCGACGAAAAAGGGAAAATTTTCTTTTTTATTTTAAAATATTTTTAGCTCGTTTCCGAAATCATACACCGCTATTAATAACTTAATGAAAAGTATAGCGTATATGAGTAAAAAGTAAATGGAAGTCGAGGGAAAAGTGAAATCACTTGTCGTGTCAGAAATTCAATATTACTTTAGTTAACTCAAGAAGAAAGGAGGTAAACAAGGAGAAAGAAATAGAGATGATGACGTCAACAGAGCATTAGACGGTGCATGATGCTCTTGTTCCATCAAATCATGTGGATTTTTTTAAAAGCTCGCCTCCGGCTTGAAAATTTTTTTTGATTAAAAAAATGAAAGGGAAAACTATTTTATTAGAAATGTTATTAAATTATCGACAAGGTAATAACACAGGTAGTAAAAAAGAAAAAAATAAATAATCCTTCGGGGTAATAGGATAGGATTAAAAATTCATAAGTATAACAATGAAAGGAAGCAAGAAATGAAAATGGCAGGGCTCAGAAATTTATAACAAGCGAGTAGAGAATGAAATATAAAATACAGCAGCGAAAAAAAAATGAGAAGAAAATAGGAAAACGGTTGAAAATAAAATGAAGAAAAGGAAAAAAAAATAAGAAAATTACAGTTTTCTGGTTGAATCTAAAAACTTGCTTTAAAAAAATATCTCAATTCGCTTTTTTAAAACATAAATTTTGATTTTTTAAATCCTACGGTTTAAAGTCTAAAAAACTAATCGGCTCTCCCGAAAATTCAAACATGATTCCTGTCAATTATTCGTAAGTGTGAAAACCCTTTCTCAACGGTAAAGTGCTTATCCTTAACACAAGCACTAAAGCATGCTTTTCGGCAACGTAAGGTGCGAGGAAATAAAGGCTTAGAGGAATATCTTCTCATCGGTGGAAAATCGTTGAACCATTCAAAGGGATCCTCAGTTCGACAGTCAACTTTCTAACTTCCCCAACTTGAGAAATAAAGTCTTTGTTTGCTTTCTTCACACCAAATTTCTCGACGCTTCTTTGGCTTACAAGTGGTTTCATCCTCTACACCTGAAATCCGAAACGATCCGACGACTCCCCCTTGAACTTCTAATACATTATCAAAGTTACCTCGGTGTGTGCGCTAGTTTGCAAAATTTTTCATCTCCCCTTCCTTTTTTTTTTTTCGTAGCTCGGGACGTAAAAAAGTCATTTAATTATGTATTATACACCCTTTATATAAAAGGTATATATACTGAAGATGGGGCCGCGGTTTGACGTAGACTCGTAAACCGAAGGATTTTTATGGAGCTTTTTCTCCGGAGCGAAATTATATATCGCATAAAAAATGCATGAACCTTTCAAATGGGAATTGATAACGTGCAAAAATCGATTAAATGTAAACTCGAGTTGACTCTCGGAAGCTTAAAAAGCAGCAAATCAAAAGAATTGAAAAGAAGAAAAAAAAACCGTTTGTCTTTCTTTTTTTTTTTTCTTTCTTTATTTTATTACTCTTTAGACTTTTTTTTCAATGAGGAATTTTAAAACCAGCTAATCCTTAATTCAGCGAGCAACACAAATTTCATTCTTTGGAAAGGAGAATAAATGGTAATTGTCTGACTGAATGCATCAACCGTATTTTTTATTTTTAAAGCTTTGGGCTGGGATTTTTCATATTGTTGGAGATAGCTGGAATTGAGACAAAATGATTTTGTTTTGATTAGTTTTGTTTTGTTTTGTGAATATAAAATCTGGACTAGTTAATGTAAATTGGATGGGAAAGCTTGTGGAGAGGTATATACTTGCAGGAGATCGCACCTTTATGTTGGGGCCAGTAAGAGGGCAGGTAATCTTCTTTTTTAGCCTTTTAGCATTCACTCCTGAGTATAGGCTTCTCCTGATCTTTTTCATGCCGTTCGGTCTTCCCCTCTTCGGAGCCAGTTCCTTCGAGATGTTTTAATAATGTCGTCGAACCACCGTTTTTGAGTTCTTCTGCTTCTCGCTCTTAGGCGCGGCCTCCATTGAGTTGACGTCATCATTCACCGCTCCTGGTCCTGCGTGGTCTACTGCCGCTTCAGCTATGCAACGTGTCTTACTATATCTATCGCTTGCTTCTACCCTCGGATCGTTTCATTCCTGAGCAAATCTCGCAACAATGGCCAATATGTTTTATCTCTGATGAATAATGTCCCCATATCTTATGTCTCAACAGAAGGAAGAGACCAGGGATCCAATCTTTCTTCTTTGGGTGCCATAATCGTTTTCGAGCGTAGGAGACCTCTCTGAATATAGCTGGTTTGTGTGTTTTGAGCTGACACAGCTATATGGGACCAACATTTTAATGACGGTTCCGAACGGCTAAGTAGAGAGGCTGTTCTAAGCAAGTTACCACCTGCTGGTTTGCCATTGCCTTGCAGGGGGGTGAGACCTAGCGGCAACACACATTGATCGCTTTTTCGGAATCCCCAAATCCTTTCCTAGTAGATCTAAATAGGTATTTTCAAAACTAGCCCGGCATGGCAGGTTCTGATGCTTATTCGACATGCACTATGGTGGCCAAATGGTGCCAAATGGTCCGGTTGCTGCGTGCACCAATATTGCAGATTGTTAACTGTTGAACGAATCCTGTGCGCCATAATCAAGATATTAATCATCCTTCTTTTTTCTTTCCCCATGCTATAATCTCTTTTTCCCTTAAAACATTAAAAAAGTGAAACCAGAGGCTCACATCAATTCTCTTGAAACTTTTACACACCGGATAGTCAAGCTTCCTCTTCATAAAGACATTAGGGAAATTCTTAATTCCTTTGCTCCTGGCGGTTCTTAAAAAAAATGAGATTTAAAAAAATGAAGAGGTAATTTTGTCCGCATTCCCAGGGCCGCAGATGTTGTCTGTCAAACGGAGCGTCGGGCGTCACGTGTTATTTGACATCATACAGACGTTCTCAGCGGTGGGAATAAGTTCGAGTAGGAAAGTTCTTGACGTGTGAAATAGTCAATACCGTAAAACATTTTTATGTTTACCGGGAAAATGCAGAAAGGGGGGTAACCTCCCCCGAGTCCAGCTGATCTGAACCGGCTAAAAGAAAAAAAAACAAATCCCAGTATGGTTTTTACTCCGATTGAATTTTTCACATCCAAGCAAACTTGACATTCTTTTCATTTAGAAAAAGAGATATTGAAATGTTTTCCCCGGACTCCCGCCTCCGAGACGTTTTCAAATCCTTGTATCCGTTCCAGATTTTTGTCTTCGTTTTTTTTTTCTTCTTTTCTTTCATTTTTTCCCCCTTTCCAATTTTTCAAAAAAAAGAGATAATGCCCAATAATTGCATTTCAATCGTTCTGAGAATAATTCCAACGATTTTTTGTTCTTGTAATAACATTTCCTTCTTTTTTTTTTAAAAAAAAAAGAAGGAAATGTCTCTCTTTTGAAAATAAACAGAAAAATGATGGCTTTTGAAACTTTTGTTTACGAGATTTTCGATTGCGGGTTCAATTGCGGTCTTGTTGTTTCCTTTGGTCAGGCGTCAAAGACCAAAACGAAATTCGTTTTCACGATTTCCTTAAATGAATTCCTCAAATTCTAAATGCTTAGATTATCATTATTACAGAAAAACATTGAAGCTATCGAAAATGATTCGGTCTAAAGGTGCTAATTTTTTTTAAATGTTAGGCCAGCAAAGTTGCGCAGAGAGTGCAAAAGGTGGTTTTTTTCGTCCTAGGAGTGAAAAGTATGTTTACCTAACTTAGCACTTGATAATGCTTGATGGCACACCAGGTTCCTCATCTTGACAAAGACATGGCTATGCGAGCCCTGACCTCCTGCGTGTAGTCCTACCTTTCAATCAACCTCATTGGGCTAGAGTGAAAATCCGAAAAATTATTCAATTCGTACCGGTTCATTTTTTCTCCCTCGTGACTCCTGTAAAATCCTTTCAATTTACAAAAATCCAATCAAAATGTCCATTGTCGAGGGCAAAAGCCTTTGAAAATCAATCGCATCCAAATTGAACGTGTTTTCGTCTAAAAACAGAAAAATCAACAAAACGTGCGAGAAGCAAAAAGCTTTAACATATTCAAATCGTACTTTCAATATTTTTTATTTGTTCCTCAAAAATCTAATAGAGGAAACGTAAGGCTTTCCCACGTACGTGGACAAAGTCCCTTCGAGCAACTCAAAACATCACGATACTCATGAATGTTTTTTTCCCTTTTTTACCCCCTAACAAAAACTACGGCATTGTCGAAATCAGCAAAAAAAAAAAAAATTCCCCTTTTTTCCGAAAAGAATTAAAAACCTTTCATACATATATTTAGATGGAATGATAACGGTGAATCTCTGATTAAATTTTACGAGTTTTCCATTTCCTGTTTTCCAGTTTATTACTGGAAATGTTAACCGTATGAAAAATGAGATTCGATTTTTTAAAAATTATTACTTTCTCGTATGAAAACGTCGAGAGATTTTTTTTTTTATTCCCGGAATTTTATTTTCAGGCTTACACACGCGTTTAGGGATGAGGGGAGAAATTAAAGAGTCGGGGAGAGAAAATATAGAGTAAGGTAGATGAATATGATATATTAGGGTTCCGTTTTGCTAGTTAATTACCCGCAAGCTAAAGAAGTCGGGAATATTAACCTTGAGTATTCCGAGCTTATGCTTTTTCCAAGTCCAGGTGGAAAGTGTTAACCGCCCGAGGACCTTTACCCGATATTTCGGTTAGTTTCCCCATTAAATTTCTAGCTGTTCTCCTTTTGTTTACACTTGTTAATTAATAAGAACTTTAGGGCACCCAGAAATCTTTTATTGAAAAAAAATCGAGTTTTTTTTTTTGGAAATTTTGGTTTCTAGTTGATTGATTATCTAAGTGACCTGTATTCCCAGGATGAGTTTATTTTCAATGCTAGAGGTATGTTAAAGGTGGTGCAAGTTTCCAAGTTGGTGTTGCAAGCTTGCACCGTCAAAAGTCAAAGTCAGAATGCCGAAATTACAACTTCGGATGATGAGTTTTTTTTTTTGAAAGCTTTGTTATCTCTAGTGGCGCAAGATCCGGCATTGCGGGCGCAAACTAGCGCAAGCTTGCACCATCGAATGGCATAGTTAGATTTTTGAAATTTTTACCTCCCAGGATGAGATTTTTTGAAAGCTCTGTAACTTGTGTATTTACGGTGGCGCAAGCTAGCGCAAGTGGCACAAAATCATTTTGGGCCAGTGAATTCTTGAACCAAACTTTTCTGTCTAAACATTTTGTTCCATCTACACTGAACAGGCCGACACTCTTTCCGCCGTAAACTAGGTACTTACTTTTATAAGTAAATCTCAAGTCCTAAGGCCAACAAGTTGTTATTTTTTGCCGCTCCTTTTAAACCGCATGAAGACTGAGTGAGAAAAAATTTTTTGAACTTCCCAGTTACCTAAAAAAAGAAAAAAATATCAAGTCATGTCTCGTGCGAATCGCATCCCGGAAAACGGAAGCTCTTTTTTTTTAATTTTTACAATGTAAAAAAAAAAAAAAAAAAAAAAAACTCGCGGGTAATCTTTTCTGAAGAACACAAAAGATGCCCCATAATTTATTTTTAAAAGTTTTGAACTTTTACGGGGTTAAAATAATTCTTTCCACTTAAGTCGTTAATGGAAGAAGATCATTAAACGTGAATGAAAAATTAAAAACGTTATATCCCTTCTCCTTTCCATCCAAAAAGAACAAAAAAAAAAAAATACAACGAAGAAGAATATGATAAGAAACAAAATAACAATTTTTTGTTTTTCTTTTTCTGCTGCAGGGAAAATGAAAGCGGGAATATTTTGGACAACTTACTATCGAGAATGGAGCAATATGCCAACAATTTAGAAGCCTTAGTCGAGGAAAGAACCTCGGATTATTTAGAAGAAAAGAAAAAATGTGAGGAACTTCTGTATCAGCTACTTCCAAAGTAAGTTGGGAAATTTCTTTTTTTTTTTTTTAAACATAAATACCGGATTAAGTACAGCAGCTAAAGCGTAATATTCATAACGCGCTGGAAAAATCCATAAGGAAAATAATCTCAAGAGAATCAAACTTTGTAATAAAATAATATTCAACACTGAAAATCCTTTAGTGAAAATCCCGAGAGCTTTATAAAATCTGAAAGGTGAATTTTCAAGCCTGGTCAAGACAAAACGCTTCCACTCTTTTATACACGCTTTAAAACTAGGAAAGTTTCGATTGAAAGAATTAATTAATTAATATTTTTTTAAAAATTTTATACCGCAGAAAATAAAAAGCTCAACGATTCGAGTTTTCAATGGCGTTGCCCAATTTTCGGCAATCACCCGCTATTTCCGTGTCCAAAAAAAAGTCTCGGAAATCTGGGAGCTGCGGGGGGGAAAGGTGCACTTACGCCACTTCTAGTTTTAGTTAGATAACAATATCGCCAAAGGGACAATCCTAAATACTAAAATATTCATCCGTATTTACATTTTCAGGACGGTTGCCAGTCAGCTCATAAAAGGTCAATCGGTAATCGCTGAAACCTACGACCAAGTAACGATATATTTCAGCGACATCGTAGGTTTTACTTCCCTTTCTGCTGAAAGCACTCCGATGCAGGTGGTCGATTTCCTCAACGACCTCTACACGTGCTTCGACTCCATTATTGAGAATTTTGACGTTTACAAGGTAAAAAAAAAAAAAACTTTCTTTCTCAACTATCTCGCACTTATTACGTTAGCACGAAAAAAAAAAAACTTTTTAAAACATTCCAGGGAAAGGAACTAAAATCAATTTCAAAAGTTCACGGGTTGTAGTGTCAAAATGTTTCACCGGGATATCGAACGCCCCCCCTCCGGATTATGTCACACCGGGCGGAAATGTTATTCAGAAATAACGAGAGATTTACTAAACACCGGAAATCTACATTTGAAGCTATTGTGCGTTTTCATAAAAAAAAAAAAATAATAGTTTCCTGGAATTGTTTCGTTAAAAAATTTTATGAGAATAATTTTTTTTTTGAAAACGATGTGATTCGATGGGATTATACTCTGTTTAATTAAAAATAGGAAAATGTATGAAATTTGCCTCGTGGTTCGGGTTAGAGCTGTCTCTATTGATCGCTAGATAAAGAGGGAACTGTTTAGAAGCTTAAGTAATGAAGTGAATGTCCAGAGGATTAAACCACTCTAGATTTGTTATAAAAGCGAACTAAAGTAATAGAGGACAAAATGGGGTATTATTTAGCTTTCAAAGTACCCTCGGTTATGTAGTTTATACAATAACTTTAAAACAGCTTGGTGAAACATTTTGTTTAATTTATTCTATTAAAATGATACGATATTAAATAGGAATAGTATGGTGAAAGTTTTTGACTAAAACGGAATAAATCCCAAAGTGAAAAGAGAGAAATAACAATCGATTTCTTTTTGTAATGTTAAACTCGTTTATCTTTCTGCTTGCTAAAATGATCCCTCTTTCACTCCTCGGCTGAAAACGTCTCTGCAATATCTACTGCTTTGGAAATTTGCTGTCGAAATTGATTTCGGGAGCCTAATAGGAAGTGAACACTTCAATGAGTCGTTTGCTACATAGGGGACGCCATTTTGAAACTTGGAAGCTGCCATATGATCTCGAATTGAATGGCTCCAATAAACTCATCTCCCTGGTCTGGAATTTCTGGACATTATTCAAAATTTTTCACTCTGGGCACAAGCTTAGTATGCCTTAACGGCTAATTAATCCACCCCCGATAAAATCCTTTGCTCGAATTCGAATGCCTTTAATTCTTTGAGTTTGTACGGGAACCTCCTTATTCCTTCTGAAAAAAAAAAATATAAAATAACAACAGCGCCGGGAACAAAAACAGATTGCTCTTTTTCCCCTATTGAAAAGAAAGGAAGCAGAAAGATAAGAAAATACATAAATAAAAGCGAATTAGGATGAGAAAAAGTAGCTGAAATCCATTTTAATAGTGATCTATCTGCGATTTAAATCCACTTCCAGAGTTTCTTTGTTATTCGAAGCAGCACATGATTCAATTCCTTTTGCTTTTATGGATTTTCCGCTTATTACATCAGACGAAAAAAAAAAAAAAATAAGATTCCTTAAAAACGGATTTTCTCAATGGCCAACCATCTTGCGCGGGGTGAAGGGGAAACCTAACCAGAAAGTAAACAAATCGAAATAAAAGAAAATGTCCACAAGAAAGAAAACAAGTAAAAGAATAGATGTTTTATTATTGCCATGCAAATAAGTCTCGACATCGGAAACAGTCTCGTGTCGTTTACACATCATTTTTTAGTGTTTCCCGCGGGAGAACCCTCGTGATTTCTCTTTTTTTTTTCTTATTTTCCCCTGTTTTTCCGATCTTTAATGTCCAAAGTCTGACGTAAACGTCTTGATTTTCGTGAACAAGAACCAGTTTTTCAAGATTCATTACTCAAATGCATATTCTTGAATAAACTTAATTTATGAGATTGAAGAAAAGGATTATTTTAGCAAGAATTCTTTTTCACTCTCTTATACTTTTCCTTTTTTTTATCATCATCTTTTTTCTCTCGGAGTTTTTTTCATCAAAAGAGATAAAAAATATGAGTTTTGAATGTTTTTTCCCAGAGATTTAATAAAATTTTTCTTTTGCTATTTATTTGATTACAGGTAGAAACAATAGGGGACGCCTACATGGTGGTATCAGGGCTTCCTGTAAGAAATGGAAACCTTCACGCAAGGGAAATAGCGAGGATGTCCTTGGCACTCCTCGCACAAGTTCGGGATTTTAGGATCAGGCACCGTCCTAGCACGCAGCTCAAATTAAGGATCGGAATGCATACCGGTCCATGCGTAGCTGGAGTAGTAGGTCTCAAAATGCCAAGATATTGCCTGTTCGGGGATACCGTTAATACGGCTTCCAGAATGGAATCTAATGGAGAAGGTAATAAGCCTTGGGGCTATAAAACTTGAAAAATTTTTATAACATTTTTTCCCAAACGACAAAGATTCCAGTGCTTATATACTGTAAGGGTTTTCCAAGTTGCACTTACCTAAATGATTCATCATTTGAAATATTTCTAGTTGTCATTTTTCTTCTGCTGAATGAAAAATCCCAACTGATGTTGCAGGAAATGACACTAGCCTGAAATAGAAATAACAAGTAACGATAAAAAGCAATTTCTGATAATGAAAAGCTCTTTCACAATTATTAGTCAGTAACATATAGCTTAAAATCCAATATCAATTTAGAAACAACAGAACAACATTTATTTATAAAATAAATCTTGATTCAATATTTAGTGTTAACGCTGGCCATTCAAAAAAATTTAACAATTTCTTAGACCAATGTCTGATTTTGTTGACTGTCAAGTAAATATGCACATTGAAACTTACCAATGATATATGGCTTCAATGTTCTAAAGACAAGCAATGAAAATATGAATCTTTTACTTCTTTTGCAACCATATCCCATAACCATTTTTCAAAAAAAAATTGGAGCCCTTAATCAAATGGGAAAAACGAAAATTTAAATTTAGAAAAGTGAGATCCACTAAATAAACAATAGGTACACTTATTCACTTTTAATGTGTACTTACTTGTATAGACAAAATTTTTAGGTTATGTTACTATCCAGCTATTTCTGTACACCGGTTATACATGACTGAAGGTGGCAGATTAAAAATTTCGATTTTAGATGATGAAAATAAATAAGATGAAGCCATCTAGCCATCTTGAATCACAGAAGAACGAACGATATAACTATAACGCCATGGAGTGCGAACTTGAAACTAGATGACGCTTGTGACGTCAGAATGTGTTCCAGTACACGGCATCGCCATTTTTATTTTTATTCAAGAAAAATGCATTCCTTTCTCACAATTTACAACTGAAACACCTTTAACATAAGCTTTTTTGATTTGAAACACTTTTATAAAAAACTAAAAAATATTTCACCTGAGGCTAAGAGCCATCGAATTTATTTTTTTTCACCAACGTTAAAAAAGTAGCGCTGCCCAACCAAATGTTTAAATTTACGCCACAATATATCTCGGGGAAAAGAGAAAAAAACAAAAATTATGGAGCCATACCTCTCTCATTCGCTTTTACAGGGGTAATAAACATTCATTCACTGTCGGAACGGCTAGGACATTGACCCATAGAAGTCAGCTCATTTTTTTAAAAAATCTGCAATGAAATTCATGACCTCTTGCCAGTTTTTTTCTGCTTTTCAAACTAACGCACGGAGGCGTAATTATTCCATTCAGCAAATCGTTCCACAACCCTTCAACTCAAAAATAAAAATATGCACACGTACAGTTAAGGTCATGCCCTCCAACAATAAAAAATTACAAAAAAACCTCTTAATATTCCCAACCTGATATATTACACCCTTTTAACCTCTAATATTCATAAAAAAAATTTTATTTCCAGCTTTAAAAATTCACGTGAGCCCAAAAACGAAAGAAGTCCTGGACACGTTCAAAACATTCGAGCTGGAATACAGGGGAAAAGTGGAAATGAAGGTAATTTTTTTCTTTTTCATCGCAAATAACCCGAAAGGATATCCCAAGAAAAAAAAACCGGAAGAGTCATTAATCATTAGGAAAAGTCTTTGTTTATCTATACACACAACAACATAAAAGGCTAAAACCATTTTTTCCCCCTTAAAACTTATATCTGTGTAAACTCATTAATAAACTCTCCGGACGTTATAAATGAATACGCTAAAAATTAGCTAACATTTTTATCGGTTTATCGCACGGGTAAACATATTTAAAAGAAAATTTCTTTTTTTTTTTTAGGGTAAAGGAGTGATGACGACATATTGGCTACTAGGAGAGAAAGAAATAAGCAACAATAATGAAGACTGCCCGACTTCAACTGCTCCAGATCAAAGACCGACTTCTCAAGAACCGGTCACAACATCCTCAAATAATATTTCATCGCCGACAAAAAATAATAAATCAGACATTAATACAAAGTTAGCTAATAATATATCAAATCAAATCAATAATATAGAAAATAAAAATTACAATATCATTCCGAATTCTAGCACGCCTTTATTAACAAATGCTTCGAGGGACTCTATAGTGTAATGTGTCAAAAATTATGTCTGTCTTTCGAAAATTAGAAGAAAAAAATTAACTTTAAAAAAAAAAAAGGAAAATTTTAAAGTGTTAATTTTAGTGCCCTTCCAAAAAAAAAATGTGAGCGAGAAAACAGTATTATTTATGAAAAGTTATAATAAAAAAAAGAGAATACTCTGTATTTCAACTTTACTTTCCTTTATTTTTCTATCAAGTTTACCTAAAATAGATAATTTCGGTTTGAATATCACTGCTCTGTGTTATTTAGATAGAGATGGCTTTTAATTGCAGTACCTGTTGAATAAATAAATTACTTACTGTTTTAATCAACATTATATTTATTTGCACGTTTCCATGTTTGTTTTTAGGTTAAAAAAATGTTTTCTGATGTTCATGGAGTCCTCAGGTTCAGCTTTACATTATTAAGTTTATTAAAAAAAATTCTGGCAATTTCTTTTAAATAATTAATATTTATTATAAATTGATTTTTTAGCCTATTTAAAAGATGTCGTCTGCATTGTCCAGCACACAGCCGCTATAAGCTAAGTCCCAATAATGTTCAACTCCTCGACTTTTTAAAAATTCTCTACCTAATTTTTCAGTCGGGCAAACTTTGAATTTCACTTCACCAAAATTTCGCTGCTTAACTGTGCCCTGAAAACCCAGAAAAAAATCAATTGTAAAAAGTGACGCCGTTGCGATTAATTTTAACAAAAACTCGATTTCTTACCTTCCAAACTAAAACACATTTATTCGGCACTTCCTTCCCATCTGGATTTTTAATAATATCTTCTTCCCATTTTATCCGATGAACCATTAACCGATTGTATTTATTAATTTGTTTAGGACCTCCTTCAACGACTACGATATTACAATCTTTAAAAAGGACTATGCAACCGGTTAAAAATAATTGTTTAGCATTTGTTTCTACTTTAAACTTTTTAGATGGATTTTGAAGTTCAGATATCCTGGAAAAAAATAGTAAATATTAATACTTGATGTTACAGAATAAAATACAGAAAAACAGACGAATTGAGATTTACCTGTAAACAGCTACGTGAACACCTAATGTAGTATCTTCCTTTAATTTTCTAATTTTCTTTTCTTTCCTTTGCTCCGCCGTTAACTTCCTTGATGCATTAGCTTCTTCGTGGGCTTTTTGTCGTTTCGCCATCTGAGCTCGAACGTGTGCTTCCATTTTCGTCGGGTCTTGTACTGCTTCAGTTCCAAGCACCCTCATCAAGTTTGATATTCTTAGCTAAAAACAAATTTTAATTAAAAAAATGGTCAAATTAAAAAAAAAAGAAATTTTGGACTTACCTTAGGCTCTGGAGGAGGTTCTAATCCTAAACGAATCTTTTCCTGTTCTTCTTTCCATGCTTCTCGTCTGTTTTGCCGCCTCAATTTTTTCCTTTCCTTCTTGGTTAAAAATACAGGTAAGAATACTGGTTTATGAGGTTCAGCTTTAACAAAAAAAAAAAAAAATTAAATTTTCCGCTTTAAGTTGAAGTCAATTTTTTCTAAAAAAATTAGTTTTAAAATAATTAAAAACAATAACACTTACTCGGAGGTCTCATTTGCGTTGGATGTTCTACTAAATTAGAAATGGCTTCATCTTTCAAAGTTGGAGTTGCATCTAAAGAAAACTTATCCCCCGTCATAATGACAGAATCCCACCATTCACAATCAGGTACGTGATCTTCCATCGCCGGTGTTTTTGGAGCAATTAAAGCTAGTTTAGCAGCTGAACTGATCCCGGTTTTTTTAGCGATTTGAAAAATTTCGCTTTGCAATTTTTCCAATTGAGCCTTGAAAGAAAAATTAACAAAATTTTAAAAAAATGTAATGATTGGAAATCGTCACTCAAAAAAAACAGAACACACCTTCATCCTCATTCTTTCTGCCATCTGTTGAAATTTTCCCGGTTCATTAAACCGTAAAGCTCTTTTATTTCTAATCGCAGCTTTTGCATTGATTCTAGGATCAAAAAAATGAGCCTCGGCCAATGCATCTGCAGCTTGCTGAGTTAGCTGTGCTTTAAATTCTTCCCTTTTCTTAGCCCTGATATTTGCCTAAAAAAATCATAAAATATTTTTAAATCCTTGCCAAAAATCAAAAAAATATTTAAAATGCCAAACTTACTTTTAACGTTGGAGTCACTTGAGTTAGTTGAACTTCTTTCCCAGTAACATCAATAGTTCTACCTTGACTATCCAAAATAAGAGGAGTCGGCTTATCTGCTATTGCTACACTAGTCAAAATGTTTGATATTGATCCAGACGTTAATCTGTTTTTAATATTAGCCTGAAATAAAGAAAAATAATCACAAATAAATTTTTCTACCAAATCGCAAACTTATGACAGACGTTCTGTTTGAAAAATAATAAGCTTGTTTCATTTAAGTCCTGCTTCATATTTACCTCTTACAACATTTTTCATTCTCGAATAATAGAATTTGAAGACTAAACATGCTTAAGTTTGAGCTATGCATGCTGAAAATATATTTTAAAAAAGTATAAGCTTTTTACATACCTGTAACTGAGCTATTCTACTAGTTTTATCATCAGGCAACAAGCCGACAGATGGGTACCTTGCAGGTGGAGCTCCTAATATTTTTATAGGCTTACTATCTCCTACTGGAGTTCCTGTTTTAAGTGATAAAGCTCTTTTCCTTTCTTCAATCATTTTTTGAGCATTAGCCATCATTTCTTTTATCTGAAAAAAAATTAATCAGTTATAATTTCCATTAAAAAGCACTTTTTCTGAAAATTTCAAACAGCATTACAAACCTGATTTGCAGTAAGTTGATTTGGTAATGTTTGTTGTGCATTGGCATTAGTACTAGAATTGGTATTATTTTCTTCATTCTGTTTTGGCTTTTTTTGAGGTTCCTCATGCTTTGCCTCCACAGCTTCTCGAGGCCTCTTCCTTGACTTTGAATTGTTTCGAACATTATCCGCTATTTCAAATATTTTATCGGCTAGTTTCAAAGCTTTTGTTTCGTCCAGTAAAGAAGATAGAGTTTTAGCTGTTTTGATTTTATCATATCCGGACAGGAGGCAATTTAAGGCCGTCGTAACCAAAGATGGTTCACTGAAACCTAAAAACTTTTGAACGGTTTTATCCACGTGAGGTTTGATATCGTCGACGTCTTTTCTTGATAAAGTAGCCATTCTTTTTGATTATTGAACTAACTTATAATCACATAGTTAAATTAGAAATATTTATAATGTAAAAACGTTTTCGAAACGAAAATCAACAACAGAAGCCACGTCCACTGCCTTCTCTAATGACACGTTTTTTGATTTATTTTCAACCGGCATTGGCGGCAAATTCAAAAGTTTTCATTTTTTTTTTAATTACAGGAGATGATCGTTTTCATGAAAAAAAAAAAAAAATTTTTTTGCTATAGAGTTATTTAAAGGATAAAAATCATAACTTTTTAAGAAAGGTGAAAGAAAGGAAAGAAAATTTTAAAATTTAAATCAGTAAAATATTTTCTTATATTAAATTCACAGCAAATTATGAGAACGAGTTTTAAAATATTCAAAATATAATTTTTAACTTAAATATTACATCAACTGATAGAAATTTATTTCAAAGACTTTGAACTTGCAAGATTTTTGAAAACACTCTTAATACCATTGCAATTTTTATAGTAATCAATATCTTGCTTCATATACTCCAATATCATTTCCTGCCCTGTTTTTAAAAACCAATTCTCAGAGAAAAATAACTGACGTTTAATAAGATCTAACAAGTCCTGAAACTGTCCTGAAAATTTTTGAAATATCTTCAACATTCCATAACAAAAAAACCATCTAACTTCCTCAACTGAAACGCTATCATTTACCCTTCTTATTAAATTCGTTACATTATTTAAACTTTTGAACATGGCATCAAAAATTTTAACATCATTTTTTTCCTCAAATTCAAACAAATATTTAACAAGAACCAAAATACGATTGGCTTGCATTAAACAAGCATAAAAAACAATCCGGCGAACAGTCCTTAAGTCATTAAACAATTTATTTAGTAAAATCGGTTGCAATTTCAAGCACGTTACGAATCTCGCTCTTCTTTCTAAAAAGCGATATTTTTTAAAATGAATATCCCCACTAGAATCAGTTAATAACATTGTTGTTAATAAATTGCTTGATTCGTATTTTGAATAATTCGGATTAACGCTCATGTCGTCAACGTTGAATAACAATCCCAAATATGGAACGATTTTTAAATCCTCATTAATATTAGTAAGTAATTTTCCTTTATTAAAACTCGCATTAAAATCTGAAATCCCGTTATAAACTACATCAAAAAATTTCTTAGCTCTTTCTAAATCTGATGTGATTAATAAATAATCATCCACTCCTCTTAACAATAAGGAATCTTCAGCAGATAAAAATTCAATAAAATATGTTTTATCCATAACACTGTAGTACAATTCGTTTAGTAACGGTGAAAATTTCCCAGCGGCACCTTGCGCTAAGCCTTGTTTTAATTTATAAATTTTGTTTTTTATTCGTAGACGTTGATTGAAAATTATTTGTTCAAGAACGGATAAAAGCTCGGTTGTGAAATATTTTCCTTGTTTCTTTTTATCTTTTATATAATCGTTACGATCTATAGCGACTGCATTTTCTGAAGCACGGTTGGTAAAACTTTGACGGGTTTTTAATTTCAAGCTTGTTTTGAAAAATTTCCATTCCCTAATTTCTTTTAGCTGAAGGAAATCTTCGCAATTTTCAGCGGAGATGGTATCTAGTATTTCTTTCAGTTTGTGGTGTAAGACGGAGCCAAATGCGTCTGCGATGTCTGCTTTAACGAAATAGAGCTTTCCTGAAACAAACAAAAAAATTTAAGTATGTAAATGGTGAAAAACTCTCCTGAATTTACATGGGTCAAACTTTCCATAAAAGAAAGTTCCTTTTTTGAAAAAAAAAAAAATTGTCTAACAAGTAAATTTGATTTTAAGGGATTAAGTTCGACCTCTGTCTAGCTAGCACAAGAAAAACCAAGAAAAAAATTACCAAAATTTTGTTTTAAATAAATGCATTTAGTCCATGCAATTTCCAGTTGCGGATTACTGGGCAGCGTCTTAATCCCAGTCCCAACTTTATCAACCAAAAACTCCAAAAACAATTTCACTTTCCTTAGCATACTATTCCTCAGCCGTAACCTTTTTTCAAAAATATTCAAAAGCCTTTTTCTTTTCTCATCCTTCGCCTTGGAAACATTTTTCGTCGGAATATTAGTTATCAATCTCACTTCGCTGCTTGTATCATTTTTCGGAAGAAACCGAACATCTGCTACAGGTTGTTTATATTCAGTCTGTTTAACCATAAACGTTTTACTTTTTTTCCTCAAATCATTTTCTTCGATATTCCCCGTATCAACCCATTTCCTTTCTATTGTAAAAAAATCAACCTCGCTCGATTTGAGTAAACTCAATTTTCGATAGTATAATAAATCGTTTAAAGCAAAAAAAGAAACGCTTTCCATGTCTTTTTTCCTGTAGAATTTTAATCCATAATTTGAGGAATTGGTTTCGCTAACGAAAAAATTATTTTTCAAAATCACGAATACGTAATCAATCACGAGCCATTTTGAAACTTTTAATATCATCCTGTCCCGACTGAAATCGTCTTTTATTTCCTTACACCATTTTATTTCATTTTTCCGGGATGAGAAATGGCGAATAATTGAGTTCCAGATGAAGGATTCATTTTTTGAACCGTTGAGGATTTTTATGATCTCCGAACAATATTTTTTTCGGATTGGCTTTCCGCCGAAAAAATCAACCGGGAAGACTCTACGTAAAATGTCGAGGATATAAGAAGCGACGACGGCTTTGGGTATGATTGTTAATTTATTCCCATCGGTTGGAGTAAAATCTAAAAAAACATCAGAATTAATGCAAGAAAGTCTCAAAAAATTCAAATGAATTTTTTTACCTTTTGACGTTTTTAAATGATGCTGTAAAATTCTCCCGTATCCATTATTTTTTTCTATTTGGAGATGCTCCTTCAAAAAATATTTCAAAACTTTTTTTAGCTCGTTCCAATTTTTAATATCGTCCATTAAGTAATTTTTCATATCAGTTCCAGATTTGATTTTCTTATCAACAATGTATTTTAACAATTCTTCTGCAGAATTTTTTTGCAGAATGTGATTTTTTGGCCATCGCGGTCGTTGCTTCATATCGTAAAGAATTTTATTTAGGCTAAAACGCTCCTGCGTGGGGTCGTTTACATTCTGAGAGATCCCTCGAGTTGGCAGGCTACATTTTTTATATATTTTTTGTATTCTTTCGGAATTAAAATTTATTTCTTTCCGTTTCTTCTTTTTTTTCTTAGTCCATTTCTGTTTCTTGTCTAAAAAAAAAATATAATTTTTTATTTATTTGATTTTTTAAAATATTAATGGTGAAAGCAGAAACAAAACAAAATCAAAAAATTATCAGACGAAACAAAATCAAACCAAGGTAAAAAATTATCAGACTTGATGGTGAAAAATGCAAAAACTTCTATTTTTTTTTTTACTTAAATCAGTGGCGTTCTTAGGCGGGTGCCGAAGTGCTCCCTCCCTCTCTATCTAGTTTTTCTACAGGGGACTAGAGTCAAATCTGAACAAAATATCTACCAATATAAATAAATCTCCAAGCTACTAAATTTGAAAAAAAAAATTACCTTCTTCTTCATCTGCATTTAAATTATTTCTTTTAGGTATATCTGATAGATTTTTAAAACAGTCCAACTTTTTCTTCGGGCTCGTAAACGCAAATCTACTTTTGCTAAATTTAGGAGCAACTTTCTGCTTCTTGATACTTTTCGCATAGTCTCGAATTTGCTTATGAACGTGAACTACATTAATAATCGGCTCAAACGAATTAATCCCCCAATTATAGAAAATATTACATTCAGTAAAAATATACTTCGTTATACATCCTCCAAAATGTTTATAAATTTTATCAAAAAGCCCAAACGTATCAAAATTAAATTGGGTCGTATCCCCAAAAGCCTGAACTTCATCCGCTTTTTCCTTGACGATCATGTACAACTGAAAATAATTGCAGTCATCCTTATCATCCTCATCCGGGATTTTTTCTAAATCCATGTGACAAATCCATACGTTCCCTAAAATCTTATCGACGATCGAAGGGGTTTCCACGAATCTAAGCGAAAACCGTCGCAAACTTTCCAAATGTTCAAACCCCGCTTTTCTCAAAATCGCAGCCATTTCCTGCAAAAAAAAAAAAAAATTAAAAATTACGCTGGTGAAAAGTGGGTCATTCAAGACCGGAGAATCATTTGTGTTACAGTTACGAGATTCTAGCATGAGAGGAAGAAAAAAAAAATATAATACGAGATATGTGCGCGTTTCGTGGGGGGCAAACGTGGAAACTCCAACGTATTGATTCGAAACGACTCCGCGCAAGTCCTTACGACTCGTTTATCGATTCGACTTTTGTAGAATATTTTGAATTAAATACCGTTTTGTGCTGTTTTTAGTAATTTTAAATAAGTAGTTAAATCGATGGTAAATAGGAAAACGAACTCGGGAGCGACTTCTTAATCGGAGCTTTCGTATCATTCCCCGGTCATGGAGAGATTTGACAATAGAGGAGGATATGATTATGGCGGTTACGGTCAGCAAGGAGAAAGCGATTCCTACGGTGGAGGTTACGACCAGCAAAACGAGATCCCGTCTCAACCTGTTTTGCCTGGCGTGAGGCCTAAAGTTGATCCGACGGAATTGGGGGAAGTCGATCCGGAGAAATATGGACCTGCGAAAGATGCGACTCATAAAATTCGAGGAAAGTCCGATGTATTGGAGTATATTTTCGGAGAAGTGGATCAGGAGCTTCTTATGGTTAAAACTTTTTATTTTTTCTTCTACTCGGCATTCGGATCGTTGTTTCCACTCATGGGGGTTTATTTCAAGCAAATGGGAATGAATCCTGGTCAATGCGGGTTACTCATGGGATCTAGACCTTTCATCGAATTTTTATCGGCTCCATTTTGGGGGAGCTACGCCGACAGGTAAAAACTATTAATAAATTCATAATTAAATCTTTTTCCTTAAACGAACTTTAATTTTTAGATGGCAAAAAGGCAAAACATTATTATTAACGTCTTTGGCTTGCTGGATAATATTCACCCTTCCATTAGGATTCATTCAACCTCCAGCTACTTCTTGCATGGAAAGAAAAAACGATTCGTTCATTCTACGAACTCCGGAGGCTCTTCAAAGATACAAAAGAGAAACCCCATTCGATTCTCTTAATTTTGAAACGGAGGAATCATCATCACCTCATCGACATTTAGTAAAACGTTCGATAAGACCATATTCCAGTGCTGGGAAATCCCCGCTGGAAGTTAGTTTCGTTTCTAATTACAACGAGTTGGAGCATAAAAATTTAGTATCGCCATCGTTTAGCAGCATCGTTTATAGAACCCAAGACATACAAAAAGCTTTTTTTCTTTTGCTGTTGCTTGTTGTTATTGGAGAATTCTTCAGCGCGCCTGCGATCACTTTAGCGGATTCGGCTGTAATCACGATTTTAGGAGAAGATGCTGATCGTTATGGTCATCAACGAATGTTTGGTTCTTTGGGATGGGGACTTGCTATGTTTTTCGTTGGGATTGCTTTGGATCATTCGACCGCTTTTCCGGATCATCCTTGCGGACCGGATCCGAGAGAAAAAAATTACACTATTTGCTTTGCTACTTTTAGCGTTTTGATGGGTGCTGCTTTAATCACTGCGACTCAGATTAATTTTAAATATGATCCTGTGCCTGAGCAGGAAGTGGAAAAACCTCCGATTCCACCGACTCATGAAGATACTTTGCAAAGTCAACTTGGGCAACAATTAGGGCTGCCAAATTTATCCAATCCGAGTGTTAATTTGCCGCCTCAACCGCCACCAAACATAGGACAGGTCACTACAAACAAAAATTAATTGTACATTTAAAATTATTCCCAATATCTAAATAATTTTTTCTTTTCAGACTAAAATGTTTGCGCAGACAACCAGGGAAATGCCAGAATGGATTACGGTTCTGAAGCAATTCAAAAATCTCAAATGTGCTTCATTTCTATTTGTTGCTTGGTTTATGGGATTTGGAATAGGTCTTATATTTACTTTCCTTTTCTGGCATTTGCAAGTAAGCAAAATTTTTTAAAATGTTAAAATTAAAACTGCATCACTAAAGCTTTGAACATTTTTTCATTTTTTTTTTTTTTTGCAGGACTATGGTGGTACTCCAACCTTATTCGGAGTAGCTTCAGTTATCAATCACATATCAGAAATATTCGCTTATTTCTTTAGCTTTCGACTAATCACCCAAATGGGTCACGTTAAAGTCTTATGTTTAGGATTAGTTGGAAACATTCTTCGATTTTTATACATATCATGGCTGACTGATCCATGGTGGGTCTTGCCTTTTGAGTTTATGCAAGGTAATACTTACCCTGACAAACCTAAACATGACGATTTATAAGCAATTATTACAAATGTCTGTTTTGTTCTAGGTATAACCCATGCTGCAGTTTGGGCAGCCTGTTGCTCGTACATAGCACATAATACACCACAACAGTTGAGATCATCAGCACAAGGAGTCTTACAAGGCATTCATCATGGTTTAGGAAGAGGTTGTGGAGCAGTTTTTGGAGGAATTTTAGTAAATTACTTTGGTAAGCAACCGATTTCATTTTATCAAAAGAGGCGATTGTTTCTAATTTTATTTTTACTTACCAGGGAGCACTGCTACGTTCAGAGGCTACGGTTTTACTTGTCTACTAGTTTTAGCTGCATTCATCTTCATCAACTTTTACCATAAGGACGTGGGCTTCATCTCCAATCTACCTCCGACTGAAGATCCTCATCAGGTGAGCATAATAACGTCCTCAAATTTACATATCTGTCGAAGGAAATAAGTTTAAATATCTCTCCCCAAATGCCCAAGTAATATATTTGAAATTCTCTGCAATATTTAACAAGAATCAATAGCATTTCACAAATATTTTACCCGATTTCACTTCGAAGAAAAAAATTAACGACTCACCGGCAAAATGATAATGGAAGATCATTGCCAACCTAACAAACAAAAAGTAACCAAATCAACGGAAATCAGATTTTATGAATTTATCCATCTAATTTGACTTTTTATACTTATAAATGTATAATTTTTTAATTAATAAGAGCTTCTTAGTACTTAAAGCTAATTTATGAGCATTGATTAAATCGTAAAATAAAACAACATTGTTTGGTTTTTAAGTTGGCTCTTCTGCTTGAAAATGTCACGTGGTCTTTTCAAAAATGTCAAGTGTCTTGTAAATTATGTTTTAGGTTGCTGAAGAAACATCTCATTTAGCACCTCATGGAGTGCCGAGCAATCCAATACCCAGAGCTCTTTCAAGCACCCGTTTGCATGATCTCGCTAATCAAGATCAAGGTAGCTATGGCGCGACATATCAGACAAATGATGGTAATCTTGGCATACCTGGACAAACAGGTAAAAAACTTTGATATTTAGTCATTATTTAAAACCTCAATATGTTATTTAGCAGGTTTAGTATTAATCTGCGATTTGTCAAGACCCATAATAATTTTTTTTCCACTTTCACAGGTGGTGGCGTTAATCCTTTCCGTCAAGATGGTAACATAGGAGAAGGAGGAGGTTATAGCTATAGAAGCGCCAATCCTACTGAAACTAATGATACGTCAAATGTTTACGCTTATAATATAAAAGATAGAGTTTACCAATTTAGAAATAAGGACGTGGAGTCTGAATCTGAAGACTATCCATACAAATGCAGATCTCAAGACGAATACATTCGTCAGCATTTTAAGTTATATAATGACATTCTTTCAAGCTATAATGGAAATGTTAAACCATCTTCAGCTGTATCAGCCGCCAGAAGTAGCAGTGAAAGTGCATGGTAAATTAATCTACCTATACTCTAAATTAAAAAAATTAATTTTAAAATCAGAACCAGAACTAGGAAAATTTTTAATGAGAATTCTTTTTTTGTCTAGTTCTTTTGTTTTATGATTTTATTGTCTTCCTAATATGGAACGTTGAATTAGTTGAGATTGATTTAAGTTTACAAAGAAGGAAATTTATTTCTTTAATTATTATGTAATCATTGTTGATTTTTAAAATTTTTAAGGCTGAGATTAATAAAAGACAAAAAAAGAAAACTCTTTGTTTGTGATTTTTTTTCGGCGTAAAAAAATATTAGTCGAGTAAGTTATAAAAATTTAGGTGTAGTTAGAATTACACAAATCCATTAAAAAATTCAGGTGTAAGTGAATGAAAAGAATTTTAGGAACATTGTATTCGGAGTTATTGATGATGGTGATGATTTACCATGCATATTGCTATGGAAAATTTTCTTTTGTTAAATTTGCTGTCCTTTCAATGTTAAAACAGTCAAAACAGTCCTGAATCGAATAATAATTATTTTTGAATAATTCGCACCTAAAAAAATTTTGTTAATCTGATTTTTAATAATAAATTTATAAAAAAAGCAAGACTAGTCACGGGTCAGTCGACGATGCCAGTGCCTTCTGACGCTAGAAGAAAATTTTCGTAGCTGATCTTTTTAAAAATTCCAGCACTGCGAGTTGTAATTAGCAAAACACGAAAATCTTTTTTAAAAGAATTTTTTATTGGACTCAGGACGGTTGATGACGAGAAGCGTTTTAAAAATACCTATAGTATATCGTGTAGTTAAGATATTTATTTAATTATATTCAAAAGAAAAAAAATTTGTTGATTTAAAAAATATATATATGTATATATAGTATATACTAGACTTTAAAAAAAAGAAAAATTAATGTTTTGGGCTTTAGCATAGTAAGTGCGAGTGTTCATGCAATATTATTTAAGTAATTTATATTGATTCATGATTGAAAAGATTATGAGTCATTTTTTAAACTTTCTCGCCATTTTGATGCTTTAAGTTTGCATCAAGCTAATTTTAGCCATTAATATGTTCCTCCTTTTATTGTCCGGTTTAGATGACAGGGTTTATTAGTTTCGGTTTTCGATTCTAATCGTCCGTCTAGTTCCGCCAAAAAGAATTCTTTTAGAGATTTATTATTCTGTGATTATTTGGATTAGAATTAGATTTATAAATGGCGATTTACGGTGTCTAAAGTTTGACAAGTATTTTATATTTGGTCTGAATGTTTTTGCAACGAATTAAAATCCATCCGGTTTTTTATGGCGTTCAGGTTTAAATGTAAATAACTTGCTTTGCCTAATTTTGTTTTTTGCGGATTTGCACTACAACACTCAGCTTAATTTCAAAAGGATTGAAACGCTGAAGAAAAATTTTATTTCGGAATAGAAATAAATTTTGGAGACATTACAATTGAGCACTGAAATCGAACGCCATATGTAAAAGGAAAACGCCCTTTAAAAACTCCACGATATTATTTTTCTATAAATAAATTCCGACCGAATGTACACAGTCCACATTCTACAACCGGGCATTTATTTTTTTTATTTAATTACAAATAAATCGACTAAAGATTAAGAAAAATTGAAATCGGTAAAATAATTAATATTTCTGTGCGTAGTTAATGGAAGTCGTTATCAGAGGCATTAAAAATCTTTTAAAAAAGGATTTTTTCTGCGCCTGGTGATATGAAAAAAACGCTAAGCTTGAAATCCTATACATATCAAAGTTAAATGTGATCAAAGTAAGATGAAAGATGACTATTTTTCAGTAATCGACTTACTTTTTATTTTTTATAAAGTATTTTAGAAGATCTTACCTAAAAAAAAAGTTATTAACACCACTCGCATCAGGGTAAAAATAATTAGGAAAAAAAAAGGTATCGAGCGATGAAAATTTCAACTGACAAAAAAAAGCCTTGATCAGAAAAATGTTTGACGGAGCGTCACGCATTTTCTTTGGAATTTGCACTTATTTGTTTAAAAGATATTGTAGGTGAAACTAGAAAAATGCATAAAATACCATCAGCTTTGTTATTAAATTTATTTATATTGTTCTTTTTTAAATGTGTGAACACTGAAGTCTTGCTCGCTGTTTCATTTTGTTTTTTAAAAGTTATTATTTTCACTGCACACATGTAGCAAGTCAGCAATAACAGATTAAAAAAAAAAAGAAAGCGTTGTTTCGACGATTTTTTTTAAAAAGAAATTTTTTCCCTAGAATTTTCCTATTTGAAAAGAAAACTATTTTTGTGTTAAATACAAAACCGTCGAAATGGCTCTTAAAAATTTAATTTTAATTAGAATCATTATAATAAAATGTATGTAATAAATTGGTGTTGAATTATTTTTATCCTTATTTTGAAAAAGAAAACAGAAAGCACATTTTTTTTCTTTCTAAAAACTATTAAAATTTTAGAAAAGTAGAAAAAAATCAATGATTAGTTTTGTTTAATCAAGAATTTTAATTTGAGTTTTTATTTTGTGGTTATTGACTGTTAAAATAAAAATATGTTATGAATATTAAACGAAACAATCTGGATTTTTTATTATAATTAAAAACACTTTGTGCTAAATTAAAAGGTGAATTTTAAAACTATAAAAGCGAACATTTAAGTACTGTAGGCTGGTTTAAATTGAAAGAAATATTTCGAGCTGGAAATAAATTGTGTAGTTTTAAATTTTGGATTAAAAGGAAAAGAAATGGTGCTGCCTCAAGGCTTCGATTTGGGCCGCTCATATTTCTGATTTAGAATTCATTTTTCTGAGAATCGATTTTCTCAGATAGATTAAGAGATTAAGAAAAACTTTGCGCATTTGAAAGCCTATCAAATCATGCTTTTAGCTTTTAGGGTTGGTGTACTCTTCTTCACAGAGTCGTTGAGAGGGAAGAGAGTCACTCACTACAGGTGAGAAGTATTTATGAGAACGTACCAATGAGGTACGTTCAGGTCAGGATGAAGACTTAACAAACTTGGAAACAAACTTACTTCGGTTCGACTTAAGTCTAAAATCCGTTAAAAATCTAACATTTTTTACATTTTTAAGCTCACACTGAGTTTAAATCAGTTAAAGTCACGCTTTAGCCCAAAAAGCCTTACCGAGTTTTTGTGAATTTATAACTGGCGAAACAAGTCATTTTTTTCGGGGGAAAATGACCAGCAAGTATTTCAGCAAACATTTCTCCACACCATTAATTTTTAATCCAATTATAAAACTTAAAAACTCAGCTCTCGCAAACCTTAAAATTATTCTAGAAAAAAATTTCAGACTAAAATTTCGATTTTCAAAGTTAACACTCTTGATCTCTGAAACATTTTCAAAGAGGTCAATATACAAAAACTTACGAATCAGAGAAAAAACTTTTAACCCTTAATAACACTAAAAAAAAGTTTTAAGGGAACCAAATCACAACACAGAGGCTGACTGAGCCATCTAAAAAATTTTCCGGCTCAATTCTCTGGAAATTTGGCCTGAACATCGAACCAGCTTTACCAGAAATTCTGACCGGGTCTCTCAGTCCATCCCTAATTTCGTACTAAAAACACCTCATTAGTTCTCTGATATGACGTCACGCAACGAGAAACTTTAAGTGAATTGTTAAAAAAAAAAAAAAAGAAATATACTTACAATCCCAATAAACATTTTTTTTTACAAAATGCATTAAAATTCCGTATTATGCACTTATGCACGCAATGCACGCGTTAAAAGAAAACCAATTAATGATATGAAGCTATCTTAAGAGAATAAAAATATGGCATCCAAACTTTAACTAAAGGAAGACAAATGAGAGCTAATTTCGAAATTCAACCTATGGTTCATTGTCAATCACTATTTATTTCTAAAGACTATTAAAAAATTTACTATGGTCCATTTTAATAATTCTTTTTTTTGGGTTTATTTTTAAATACAAAATCAAACCAAGGAAACATGTGAAAAAAAATGAACTTCTAGCTCTGAAGGAAATTTTTTGATAAATAGATTACACGAGAGCTAAAAAACTAAAAACTAAGTTGAATGTATATTGGAAAGGCAGAACGGAGTGAGATCAATTTATATACTCAAAAACAGAATGTCATTAATAATGCGAATCATAGGATACTTCAAAAAACATCGGGTAAAGTGAAGAACGATTCCAATTATTTTTCTGAAAATTCAAAGAAATCCATTTGCATGCAAAATTATTTTTTCTTCTAGAAATTCTTAATGAATAATCGAAAACAGTTGTAATCGTGCTTTACTAATACCCGATTTCTTATTAGTTCCTATTAAAACACAAAGGACAAACACGAAAAATATTAAATAATACTGGATGCAAAAGCGACAAATATTTACAAGTGATATCACGAATAAATCAATTGGGAAGTTTATAAAATTTGAAGACCACAACTATTCTCTAAAGATAGTTTCAACACAATTGGTTGCAAAAAGTCATTGCGAAGGTGACTGTGAGCATTCTATTTCTGATTCGAAAAGGTCTTGTTCTGTCCATTCAAATTGATCGGCTTCGACTGGTTTTTTTACCCAGTTGCCAAGCTCTGCTTTGTGAAAAGCATCGTATAACTGTTTTTTGGCCACCTGAAAAATATAAAGTTGATTTGTTTATGGATTTTCTGTCCGTGCTATTGAGTTTCACAAGTATTTCTGGCAATAATATCTAACATCCCTCTCCCCAAAAATTTTTTTCCCAAAAATGATTAAAAATTTATTTGGCAAAAAATTTTGAAAAAATTTTAGTTTATGTTTACCTGATAATTTGCGGCTAACTCCTTACAATCACTATAAATTTTTGGGCAATTATTTAACGACAACGGTGTAATCGACGGAACATTCCCAACCAGACGTAAAAATTTCAAAAAAAGCTTTCGCTTCGCCACTCGAGATACTTGATTCTGTTCCGTTTTTCCAGTAATGGCATTTATTATTTCCGGGCCGGAATCTCCTGAAAAAAGATTTTTAAAAAAATAATCAACTAATTCACCAAAAGTTTTTTTTTTTTTAATACTTGCCTATTGTCCAATTTACACTAAAATTAGGTGCTTTACCAGGTTGCCTTACTTCTTTCGAAGAAATTAACGACATCTTTGGTTTATTTAAACGATAAGGCGGCGGCAAAGCATGAATCGTATTTTCGATCCTGCCGCAAACGGCTCTATATAAATGGTCGGGATGAAAAAGACTCCCCAATACGATACTGTCGAGGTAGATGGGTTCAATAAAATTAGATAACAAGGCTCCTTGAAGTCCAACGACGTTCCATTTAGCTACTTTGTCGGAGCAAGACATTGTTAACAGCCTTTCTCCCTGCGGACAATAAAATTTATTAAATTTAATTTTTTTAGCACTAAAAAAATTAAGCAATCTGGTTTTCTTACTTGTAGTACACCGTCCCAAGTTTGTATCCCTTCGCAAGATTTTACAGGAATAGTACCTTCTCCCGATTCAATTTTCGTCCTAAGTTGACCTCTAGCTTTCCTATTTGGATGTTTGTCGACTGAGCATTCGTCATGAGGTGAAAAAATCCTGGGAAAAATTTTAAGGTTCGCTTTTTATTTAATTTATGGCTAAAAAAACCAAAAAGTTCTGCCTATAATATACCTCGAGTCGCCACATGGCGCAGTGTTAATAAACAAATGAAATTTATAATCATCTTTCAGCCTCAATCCTGGGCCCCTTTCGTTAACTTTAAAAATGCTTTCCTCCCGCTTTTCTGGATCTAACACTTTTAATAATTCAGAGTAAACAAAATTATTCAAACATCGCCTGAAAAAATTTTTTATAAATTTAGAAACAAAATGATGAAATAAATACCATATGAAAAGTTTAAACAAACCTAGAAACAATTTCAGCATGACAATCATTAAGAACAGAGCCGTTAGCGCTCATTCTTTCTCCATTAATACACTTTGTGCCCGTGGTAACTGATACGACTACACAACTTTCTTGATCATAACCGTGACTCATAACCATTCCAGCAAGAACTTTCCGCCGAACGTGCGTCGGGTTGTTCTCCATGAGATCTGTGAATTTTTGTATGACCAACCTGAAAAAATAATGCGTTTTAGCCACCATTCATTTTTTACTAAAATTTAATTTGAAAAACTAACACTTACTTGGATATGTGATCTGCAAACACTTGAGGTATACCAGAACTATCCCTTACTACACCTGAAACAGGTTTTCCAAATGGAGGTGTAGCCACTGGAGAAAACGATAAATTATATAACATGGCAAGTGCAGATCTGGCAGCGGCTGCTTTACTTAATTTTTTACTTGGTCCTGTTCCTTCAAATCTGTTAAAAAATAATTATTTCAAAAGACAGCACTCAACCCAATACAATAATACAACTTTAAAAAATTGTTAATTTACCTTTTGTCATCTATAATTACTGCCATTGTGTATTTATTATATTGTTCACCGCAATCAGAAACAACTTCATACTTTGTGTTTGGATGTAATTCATTCAATAGCATAACTGGGCTTTTATCTGACATTTGAGCCTTTGACTTTCCACCTCCTGGTTTTTTGTTTAACAGTCCATTCGCTCCTCCATTCTAGACCAGACAATATTTTTAAGAACTCATAAAAATTTTTAACATTTAAAAAAATGTTTTTTACTTACTGAAACAGAAACACTACTACCAGTTGCTTTCGTCGCATCAAAATTATTTACATCCTTATATGATACATCACTTGTAAAGTCCATCATTTCATTAGATGAACATAAACTAAGGCCATCTCTAGTTGGATTTTTAAATTGCACCAATGATCTTCAAAAGATTTTTTTAATTAAAACATGAAAAAAATAAATTTAAATACAACACAGATAATCTTACCTTAATGCAGCTTCTGCAGCATTATGTTTTGCGATTTTTTTATTCTTTCCTTTTCCTTCGAAAACAGTTCCATTAATTTCAACAGAAACAGTAAAAGTTGGAGCATGTACTGGACCTTCTTGGCTGACAGTATTAAAAACTAAACCTCTATACATTTCATGCAATGTACATAAAGCACTCTTTGGCGCACCTCCACCCATACTTCCAGGTTTTGGTTGTTTTATCGGAATATGACTAATATCATTATTTGGATCTGGGCCTCTTTTTGGAGCTTTTTTCTTCTGAGGCTGTATTTCTATAAAGTCAGGATTAAAATTCCCTTGACAATTATTGTCTGAAAATTAAAATAACATTTTTTAAAACAAACTTCTGATTTTAATGAGAAAATACATTCAAGTTTTAACATGGTTAGTACTATCTGGAGCAAAAAAGTAAATCGTTAATTCGATGTGTATGGAAAAGGAGGGAAAGAAATTGCAAAAGTGTCAAAGAAATGTTTTCAGTTTAGCACTTGTTTACAATTTTGTTTCAAGTGAACAACATCTTAACATCCCAGTTGAGGTTAAGTGATAAAAGCCGTTTATATAATTACGTTTTAAAACCTTTCTGAAGTTTAAACTTACCGAAACCGACAGGCATTTGATCCAGGGACGTCATTTTTAATTATATAATCGATAATTAAAGCATTCGAAAAGATTTTCCCGATAATATATTACTGCAGTAAGAAATGCAGTATACACGGCCGATCGATATAAACTCAGATCTGCAACAATAAACCGGAAATCCACCGCCCTTTAAAAATTATATTACGATTTCACTATTGGCGGGCCAAGTGGGAATGAAGAAAGTCTTTCTACTTTCTTCGGTTCTAGGTAAAAGCCCCTTTGCCCCATTTATTTTTAAGTTATTAACTGAAAGGCGTTTAGCTTATTTAAGAAAAAAAAAAAAATGGCGACTTCAATCGTTAAATAAATGCTGAAGTAAAAAATGGTTGGTTTTTATGACCATGACCATCGTGAAGCTAGCAGGCCACACTTGCCGCTCCAATCCGCAATAACTGGCATCGTTTGAAAAAATTTCGTTTTTTCCTCAAGATAAAAAAAAGGTATGGTCTATCTGTAATTTCCAGTTGTGGACAACAGGCCACATCAACGCTTTTTGTGAATAATATTCTCTCTTCTCCCTTGAAACTCTTATGGTCAAAAACCAGAGTCTATGGCCACGGTCCGAAATTCCGAAATACGCTTTTTTTACTGCACAGTAAAAACCGCCGATGGTTAGCTTATGTTACCTTTTACTGCACAGTAAAAATAGCGAATTTCGGACCGGGGTCAAAGTAACATTGGTAAGGTTTTATCACCATTACATGAAATTCAGTATCCAGTAAGCTGAATTTTGAACTGGGTGACAGTAAAAGTTTAAAATTTTAAATTTCCATGAACTTTTTAATGGAAAATAATCAGGAATCTTACAGAAAATTTTAAGTATAAATTATATGTCTATTTACAAAATGTACAAATTCTCAATTTTTTCCATATTCCCAATTCATTCTACATCGTTTACCAAAACAAAGAATGCTAAAGTAATGTTTACGTTAGTCCGTACGGTAACATAATTTTTATATAAATAAAATAATTTCTCTACACTTAAGTATTTGATTAATTATACCTTCAATCCATTACTAATTTATTGCTGCAGCAATCTTCTTAATTCTTCATACTAAAAAAAAGAGAAAAAAAAATTATTTATCAAAACCTCTAAAACATAAAATCATTTTAAAGTTTCTACCCACCTCATGTTCTTTTTGAAGCTGCTCAGTCAAAAGGTTATCTATAATATCTTGCAACCGCTGCCTCAGAGCCATATTTTCTATATTATTAATTTCCATTTCTTGTTGTTGGCGTCTAGTTTTTAAATCTGCAAGTTCCTTACTTAAAGCATCCATTCTCTCTCTAATATTTTCCTTAGACATCCCTTCGTTTCCATACTGATTATCATTTTTATATTCAAAATTGTCTGATTTAACATCTTCTAAAGATTCAAAATCGAAGCTAGAAGATTCTTCTTTTATATTCCTTGGATCTCTAAACATATCCTTACTGAACTGAGTCACCAACTGATGACTAGGATTAACATTTGGATTCATTCCTTGTGAAATTGTATCTGAAAGTCTGCTATCATCAGCTGATAATCTACTTGTGTCTTCAACCTCCATTACATTAATATTTGTTTCTTCTTCACTGTCAGAAACTGCACTTCCAAATATATCATGTTCACCAACATCAACATTTTGCTGACTACCGGTATCAAATGAAACATCTTGCTTTTCTGTTTTAATCTGAATTTGGCTTTCAGTCCCTGGTTCTTCTTTAATAGTTCCTGCTTTTGCTTTTTCTTCATCTTCGTTAATAACTTCCCATTTAACATTCACTGCTTCATTGTCAACTCTTAATAATCGTTTTACTTCTTTTTCAATTTCAGGAGCTTCTACATACTTTTTCTTTAGTGTTTTTCTAAACCTCCGCTTTCTGACGTTTTTCATAGGAGGAGTTATGCCATGAGGATATAAAAACTTTTTATCAACTTTATTAGGATCTTTTTTTTTTGATTTACTAGGTGTTTCTTCATCTGTTGTAGTTTGATCATCATCTTCTTTACATATTAACATTTGACAAATATCTGCTGTCTTGTAAAAAGTTTTATTGTCAATTGTTTTAAGGGATTCGACTATTGTAGGAAGATCCACAACTTTAGCATGAAGCAGCATGTGATCTATTCGGACTTCGCCCGTTCTCATATCATTTTCGATTCTTATGCTCAGTCGGTCCTTTAAACTATTAGCCCCGCTTGCGATTAGCTCTCGTAGAATTTTAGCCGGTTCCTAAAAGTGAATTCTGAATGAGCTTTCATCATTTCCAATAACAATGAAGACTTTCTTATACTTACAGCAGGTAATCTCAGGATAAATTGACTTTCTAATTCAGCTTGCTGATCGCTTTCTTTCTTAGGATCGCTTGATCTATTCATTTTGTTTGCAATTTCTAAAAATCATACGAAAAGTGTCCGATATTTACTATTTACAGTCGAGTCGACTCGACTTGGCAAAATTACGTGGTAGAAGAAATATAAATCGTGGCACTAGAACAAATTTTTCGTAATGGCGACAATTTTCTCAATTTCTGCAGGTCACGGGACTTAGGGGTTATTATTTTCTTAAATTTTCCTTTATTTAATTCAACGATTTGAGTTATTCGGTTTCATTATTTATAAACAAAGTCATATTTATAGTTAGGATAACCAAAAACAATGATTATTTGTTACTTTAGTAACTTCGATCTGCAATAGTGTTGACGTGCTAAATCTCAAGGTTAAAAAATGTGGAAGTGTGTTTCAAAAAGTATAAAGGGAGTCTTGCAACTAAACCAGTGTAAATGCTGGAAAGTACCGACGACGAAGTTCACACAGAACAAGAAGTGTGATTATGTGATACGTTTGTCTCCTGTAATAGTTGAACACTTAAACCGGTATTATGGGTATTATAAATCGTGCTGTGGCGAAAATACTTCGAAAGAGAAACATCATAAAGAAAGGAAGGCAAAAAAAGGATTTTCTTTTGATGATCTCCAGCACAATTGGCTAGATAATTTAAGGAGCTGGGTAAGGAAACTGAACTGCAGCTGCAGTATAGTAGCATTAATTTTTATAAGTTTATTACTGACAAATTTTTTTACAGAGTGTTATTGCAATAGTAGGATTTTACTTTTTACACCCTTTTGCTGCTCCTCGAAGAATATCTTCTCCCTCAGATTTTGAAACAAAATGTCTTGGCAAATCAACAAAGTATTTGAGAGATTTTTTACCAGGATCAAACTCTGTTTGCTATATTCTACCTGAAGTACAAGCAAGTAAAATAAATAAGTCTGATACAGCTACTGCTAGTGGAGCTTCTAGTAATCACAATAAGGCATGTATTATAATTTGAAATAAAAATTATTTTGTGATATTATTAAGTTAACAAATTATTACATATTGTGTTTAGGTTCCGGTAGAAGATGCAAAATTAATAGAAATGGCTCATGAGAAGGTACTTGATGCTCTGAATAATTTAAAAGGGACAGAATATATGCAATTAGGCAAACACAAGGAAGCTGTGAAGTTTTTTAAAAAATCTGCAGAAGCTAATAATGCTGCAGGAATTTTCAATTTAGGAATATGTTATGAAAATGGTTTAGGCATAGCTCAAGACTTTATAAAAGTAAGTTTTCAAAATTTTTATGCTAAAAGCTTAAAAAATTTCTTTTAATTTGTAATGAACCAAAAATTTTTTTAGGCTGCTGAGTTATATCGAAAAGCAGCTGATTTAGGACATGCTACAGCCATGTATAATTTAGGAGTTTTTCATGCTCATGGCTGGGGTGGTGTTGAACAAAGTCCAAGCAAAGCAAAAGAATTATTCAAAGCTGCTGCTAATCTTGGTCAAGTTGATGCTAGAAAACTTCTTCACATGGAATTGGAAGAACCTTATGATATATCGGAGGATAATACTGATCTCAAAAAAAGTACCTCTCAAGTACAAAGTGAACCAGAGCACTCGGAACCGAGTACAAGTAGCGGTGGAAGCCGCAGAATTAGTAGTGGGGAAACTTTGAAACTTGAAAACTCTGACGCTTTTAGGAAAAAAAATCTTAAAGAAGAGGAATCCAAAATGACTGATCCCACTGTTTTGTTTTATCAAATAATAGGGCTGGAAGACATTCAAATTGAAAAAAATTCGAAGAAAAAAGTGGAACAACTAAGCTCAGTTGATAGTGGAGTGTTAGATTTATCTTCTGAAGACGCGTTGGACATTTTTGTGTGAAATCTTAGTCATTTTTTTATTATTTTACATTTAGATCATAATCGTCTGAAATTGTGTTTTAGTTATGCTCCTTTATTTTTTCCTATAGAATTTAATAACATAACACGAAACATGTTGTTTATAAAATTATGTCAAAAATTTTATTATCGGGAAAAAATGTTATAAAAAAAAAATACTTGTAATATAATGTTTATTTTTTAAAAAAATGTGTCATAATTTAAATAACAGCTGACTAGTACATAAAATGATAAGACTAGATTAATTGCAAGCCCTTTGTTTAATAATTTTCTTTTAGGGAAAGAAGAAAATGCATTTATTAGGAATGATAGATTCGCTTAGATTGAAGAATATTTTTCAAGCTTAAATAATTGTAAAATTTTTCATATGACTGATTCTAGAAAATAAATAAATTAATAATACTGCCGTGCTATAAAATAAATTATAAATATTAAATCTGTATAAATTAGCAACAAATAATAAAAATATGTCTTTTAAAAAAAATTACTTATCAAAATAAATAAGATAAAAAGATGGCTTAGGTATTTGATTTGCACTTTGATTATCGTTAAAAACTTAAATTCTACAAAAATTGACAACCTTACAGGTTGTATTCATCTAAATAACATAGAAGGCACACAAAAAAATTAAAAAACTAATGGCAAATCCAAACTTAGAATGTGCAAAGCTAAAAATTAATTTCTAATTAACCTCTTTCATTGGGCGAACTGATTTTGGTCTTGGTACTGCCGAATACGGCCTAGTAATAGTATGGCAAGTTTTAGGCCGCCTAACTTGTTTTGCCGAGTTTATTAAATGCTCGGAGTTGTATGAAAGATAAACATGAGAGAGGTCAGGTTGCTGGACTTCATGGCCGTGTGTTGAAGTAGTTAGAGCTTGTTGCTTTTTCATATTATTCCCAGTGTATGCTACACATTTTAATTGCCATTCGCCTATGTCTTCGTTCCAGTGAACGTAACGTTCGATCATTGCTTGGTATTCGATCGGTATATAGCTATTTAAAATCATATCGTGCAGTTGTATTTCCCTGTTAAGAGCTCTAATGCCGTCCCATAGTCCTTCTTTTTCTCTTTGATGTTCTTGATTTAAATCGTTACATTCTGCTTTTGCCATCATAAGCATCTGGCTTATTTTCTTTAATTTTTTGGTTTTGCCTGCTGCTTCTTCTTGTAAACTTGAATATCTTTCTTCAATATCGATTCTTTCAGCCTAAAAGTAAATAAAAATTATTTAGCCAACGATAGGAATATTTTCGAGCCTATCTCCAAAGAAAAGAACAAGGCCGGACGTCGAGTTCTGCGAGGCAAAAAGTTTGTCTAACTTAATTTAATAAAAATATTTTTAAATCTTACCTCTTTTTCCTCTAAGGCCTGTTTTAATTGAGCTTCTTCCCGACGCCTTTGTTCCAATTCCTTCGCTGACGTTTCCAATAACTTTTCCTGAGCTTCAGCTTTCTCTAATAAATTTTCTCCTCCTAACAGTACTTTCTTCTCTAAACTTTCTAGTTTCTCCTTTAAATTGCTTTTAAGTTGCCTAAAAAAACATTTAATAAATAAAATTCTCACAACTTACAAATTTTTTCAATAATTTAGCACTTACTGAGCTTTCATAATTTCCAGATTCTTCTTTTCAGCCAGCGCTTGCTTTTTCTCATCTTCAATAGCCTTCTTTCGTTGTTTTTCAGAATCCTCTTCTTCTGCCTTTTCATTATGTTGCACTTCATTTCTATCATCTCCCTCTTCATCAGAACCACTGCTTCCTCCTATAAAATTAAAAAATTTATTTTGTCCTTTTTAACCAATTTTATTTCAGGGAAAAAGGTTACCATCTTCACAGCCTTCCAGCTTCTTCCTGAGTTCTTCAATTTCATTTTGAAACTGCCTTAATAAAGCGTCTTTTGGATCTTCATTAACTCTTGCCCTGTTTCTAATATTTTTTGCTCTATTTGCATATCTCAAAGTACTTATGGTTTCGTCATAATTATAATCAGCGGGTCCTATATTTGCACACTAAAAACATGAATTTTAATAATTTATTAATTGAAATTAAAACAATAAACACCATACAAGTAATACAAATACTTGCCATGACTGTTTTGGAATTGCCACCTAAAGAATCTTGTAGTAATCTAGTTAATTTGGAATTTCTATATGGAATGTGAGTACTTTTCCCATCAACCAGTGCAGAAATAACATTTCCCAAAGTAGAGAGAGAAAGATTAATTTTGGTTGCTTCCTTCAATCTGATTCCTGATGCATTTGTCTTGCTTTGCCTTTCTGAGCCCTAATTAAATTTAACTCATTAGCAACATGTCAACTAACTTAATTTTAAGAAAATTCTACTTACAGCAAGGTCTACTAAATGCAATTTCCCCATTTTTAAATAGGTTGAACCATCACCATTATCCCTGCTTGATTCAATAGTAATAGTAAAAATTGCATGTGACCTGGAACTTTCTTCGTTCATTGCAGTTGCTCCCACAACACCTAAAAATTTTTACGTTTCAAGAAACCTCCATATCACAAATACAAATACATTTTTTTTTCATCACTTACGATTTCTTCTCCCCAAATCCATAATACTTTCCATATCATCTGCATTATTCACAACATAACTTGATAAATCCTTGACGTAGACACCAATATCCGGCCTTTCTTTAACTTCAAGACGATTATGAACATCTTTCACCAATAAATCCCTAACTTCTTCATTATAAATTTCTAAATAAGATACCCTGACTAAAAATCTGAGAACAAATGAGATCAAGGGCATAAATTCATCAACTTACATTTAACAGTTAAAATTTCCCAGAAATTGTACTCACTTCATATTATCTTCAGCTTTAGCTATAAACCCAAATATATGAGCAAATGAATTAGGAATAATACCCCTTAATTCAGGTTTGGAATTAATTCCTTCCATGGTAAAAGTTTTGCCAGTCCCTGTTTGCCCATAAGCAAGTATTGTGCCATTATAACCAGCCAGTACTTTTTCCACGATTGGTCTAGCTGTTTCATTGTAAACGTCTACTTGAGTCGAATCGGTGCCGAACACGATATCAAAAGTAAATGTTTTCGGTAATTCTTCCGATATTGATTTGGGACTAAACACTGACACATTATTATTGACCCTATCTACATTAACGATTTCCTTATATCCAGATGCGATTTCTGACTCATTTAACGGCCGAATTCGAATAACTACCCGAACATTTTCAACTTCACCGAAATCTTCGATTTTTAAATTAGCTGTTTCGTTTTCTAAACTTTTACCTTCCTTGTTTTCCATAAATGTAAAATATAAATTGTTTTTAATGATAAGAAATCGAAATGCAGAGCAGATGACTTTGTTTATAAGGAATGCACCAATCACGTTTAAGGAAACGCGAGTGAGCTGCTCTCTAACGAGGGTTAGTGGAAATATAGCCGACGCCATAGTCAAACTGTAAGAACTTGAATTCAATTATCATAAAACAAAAAAATAGATGGCAATCGTCGTAACTTAAATGTAGAGTTTAAAGATAATATTTATTGTAATTTATTTTTATTTTTTAAAGACTTTTCTGTCGTGATTTTATTTTCTGTAGCGCAGCGCCTCTAGCGATGGTAAGCGGAACTGACCGTAGAAACCTTTAAACTCGTTTCCTTTATTGGATTGGATAAAGCCAGGAGCGGCCATTTTCGATAGTTCTCGTGATCGCGTGGATGTGTTTTTTAGTGCTACATTTTTTTATTAATTTGGTTGCTGCATGTGGGACTTTTATTAATAACGCTGTTTCATCATATGCTAAAAACAAATGGCCTCAAGTATTTGTTTGGCAGAAAATGCATTCGCGAAACTTGTTTACAATAAATTTTTATAGTTAACTCGGCAGGTCGCTTGAAGTAACAATGTGTGGAGTGAACATTTCTAGACGAATGAGTTGGACCACTATTGGATTGGAAATGTGTGGAAAATCTTTTCTAAGGATAAAGCTCGAGCGCTGTGGAAACGTATGGTAAGTCAGTTTAAGATTTCAATATGTTTGGGGGGGAATAGAAACCGTGGTAATTTGCTGAAAATAAATAGCTGTTTGGATATTACAGTTCCATTTTAGAGGGAAAGTAAATAAAATCATGTTGCTATGGTGTGTTCCATGAAATTAAGCCAATTTTTTTTTATGGTGAAGTGGTCAGTGGAAGAAGTTGATTGAAAATGTTATTTTATATGGCAAACCTGAAAGCATTAGCTTGGTCTTTCTTACTGTGTTGTTATTATAAAGAAGATAACAGGGGCCACTTTTGGTGAGCCTATGGAATCTAAAATAAGGACACAGCCTCCCTTCTAAACAGTTCTATTTAACTCTTTTTGAGGAATAAGCTTTATTATGCAATTTCTGAGATTTATAGTATCAGATTAGCAACTTGAAAGTGTTTTATATTACTCGTGCCAGGATTTCAAGGGCTGAAAGTATTTTTGTACTCCCTGAACTCAATCATATGGAGAGGCCATAAGTTCATAGGATTATTTTTAGAAATTGTAGGTATCTTTTACTTATCAAAGGTAGCAAGTGTTCATTTGAATAAACAACAAAGTAAACAACAAAGTCATTTTATTTTACTTTCAAACTTCACTGTAAAACATGTGTAAAACCATTAATACTGTACTTGATTAAATGCAAGTAATTTTAACTTTAACTTTTATTTCTAAAAAAATTTCAAAAATCCATTCAAAGTTTGGCTTGAATAAAAATTTAGTTACAAAACTCGTATATTTTTAGTAAAATACAAAAAAACAAAGAAAATAAATTAAAATTTATGGCATTTGCATCCTATATTTATTTACAGTAAATATAATAAAGCATTTTCCCTGGTGGTAGGCCTCTGTCTTGTAAAAAAAAATTTCAAATTGGCAATAAAATACTGTTTAGTGTTTACTGTTTACTGGATACAGGTGCAGTCTTGATATTTTAAAATACTTCTTAATATCACAGATAACGTATGAATTATTGCATTTTTAATATTCATGAGATTTGGCTATGTCTGAGCGTGTACCATGGCCAAATTAAAGCAACACTTCCTACTAAGTATGTCAATGAAGATCCAAAGCTCCAGAAAGCTGAGAAAAAATTTTTTGAAATGAGAAAAAAAAATTGTTTACATTGATTCATTAATAAGATTCTTGCAAATTACCTATTGAAGCAATGATAGGTCCAACAGCCCTTGCCAACGCTCCAAGGGATCGGAAAATTCCAAGAATTGTACCTTTTTGGTCTTCAGGTCCCAATTTTGAAGCTATGGTTGTCATGCACGATACGACCATGGCTGTAGCTATTTAAAAAAAAATTAAACCAAAATTAAGACTATGTTTGTTGAAATACGAAGAAACAATTTAAAAAAATACTTACAGATGGCAAAAATTAACAATCCTATGATCAATATTGTCGATGTAGATGCTAAACCAATGAAGACGAAGGCGGGTATGATTAATAATAAGCCAAGCGTTGCTACTGGCTTAATGCGGTTTGGTGGTAGCCTCCTTACCCAAGCCCCTTGAAGTATTGCCATCGTAAGGCCAATACCAAAGAACATCCAGCCTTGTTGCATGGATGTATAATGGAAGGTATGATGGGTTAAAAATGTTAATGTAAATTCCAGCCCGCTGTAATTGCAATTTATCAAGTAATTAATGTCTTGAAAGTTTTTCATTTTTGAAAAAAAACGAATTTCTTACCTGTAAATCAGAAGATATACAAAATAAACTATTCCCAATTTTTGTAAATCAGCTAAATCTTTTTTATTAATGTTTTTCACAGCTTTAAATTGAAATATGTCGTTAAATTTAATAAATGCAAAAGCTTGATTTAAACTGCTAGCTACAGATTTGGCCCGTTTCTCCTAAAATTAAAAAAAAATGTTAAGTGAATGGTATTTTTTTTTTGTAGAAATGATTCATCTGTTTTTACTTACTTTTGGTAAGCTCTCTTGAAAATATTTGGCAACAAATATTAGGTCAATTACTGATAATAGAAAAGCAAAAAGTGCTGGTACGACAAACCAATCTCCTGTTTGGTTGTGAGACCATTTTGCAAATGCAGCTCCGATAACAGGTCCTATGATGAAGCCAACTGAGAAAGCAATTCCAACTAAGGCCTAGAAAACAAAAAATTAAAAATTTTTTTAGGCTACAGAATTTTTTAGAGATGCTACACTTATACTTACCATTCCTCTCCCTCTTGAAGCCGGAGATGAAACATCTGTGATTATGGCCATTGATAAACTAACATTTCCTTTGCTTATGCCTCCAACGATTCTAGCTAGGACAAATATTGCAAAATTTTTTGATAAGGCCCACAACATGTATGATAAACAAATTCCCAGCTGCAATCAACAATGAAATATTATTACGTTTTTGTCATTATTTAAATATCATTTTCTGAGTAATACACAGCAACTTACCAAACACAAAATCAAAACTGGTTTTCGTCCATAAACATCAGATACACCTCCAACAACTGGTGATGCTAAAAATTGTAAAAATGAATACATTGAACCCAAAAATCCTCCAAACAAAACTGAATTAAACTGTTTAGGAGTTCCCAGCAAATTCTGGAAGTACATAATGCTTGATTCAAGCCATTTATAATATCCATTTTCTCCGTCATGAAGTCTATAATGATCCAAAAGCGCAGGAAGTAATGGCAGGATCATTGTAAAGGCCAGTAAGTCCAATAATAATGACCCGAAGATAATCCATACTGTCTTATTCATACTGTTATTAGTCACTTCTTTGTCTTTACCGTTACATTCGTTATTTATATTAAAATTTTTATCGAGCTTTCCAATGCTGTCTTTTGATTCAACTTGTCGAACCATTCTAATACACTCTTCAACTGTGTGAATTTGTCCAACTGATTAAGAGATTATTTAAATGACCATATTCTTCCTGTCGTTATCAGTTGTCAAATGTTAATGGAGGAAAATCCTATAAGGGGAAAATGCTTGATTAGTATTAATGTTGTCAACATGGTAAAAAATGTATTCATGCAGTTTTTTGAAGATTATGACAAAAATACCTGCTAATTTGACTTGAAACTGGCTGTCATTAAAAGAAATCAAAATTACGTAACCGAAAAAATTTCTACAAATATTTGAGTATTAGGTTAGTTAGTTTTTATAAAACTCACAAAAGATCAATCGAGATTAGCCGGTTATAAAAATATTTACAAAAATTTCGATAGTCGGATTTCGGAACTGTTCCTTTTTAGAAATTAGAACTGAAATACCTTCAAGCTATGTTACAAATACTGATTAAAAATGTCATAATTAAAAAATTTCAACTTTCACTTTGTTTACTGTTTGGATAGTTATGTAACTTTGGCAAGACTGCGACAAAAATCTTATTTAATTCTTGGCGCGACATTCAAATTGTTTTCATTCGTATTTCAAGTTTAAACTTGTCTCAATCAACAACAATAGAAACGAAATGAGAATCGAATGTAACAAGTTTATAAAGCATCTTTTTGGTCATGCCATAAGTTCACGTTAGCCCATGTTAAATTTTTAATTAATTAATTCTATTAAGCATTTGTTCGATGGTAGGTTAATTGAATTGAGTCGAGTATCAGGAATAAGAAAAAACCGGCCACACCTTAACTATTCAAACTTAATCATCGTCATTTTTATTCAGATCTATTGTAATTAAAGAAGATTGAGTGCTTAATGAGATCCACGTTTTTTTTTATTCGTGAAGTATTATGCCATTGTTTTTTAATGCCAATTTTTTTATTCTTTGGGTTTTGCTGAATCGAGGCAGGCCCTTGTTTAACATTCGTAAGCGTGGAATATTAAAATTTTAGAATGTAGTGGTTTGGCAGGATTAAATTATCTTTAGCAATCAAAGTTAGATTTTTTTGGTAGAAGTCAAGTTGAAGCAAAATGATTTTTTTTAGGATCCGCCATTTTGGAGTGCAAAGTTTTAATGGCTCAGTAGCGCCATAGCATTTCTGAGGGGAAACTATACACCTGAGGTAGATCCAAGCATGCTTAAGGCGTGTGGAGTGCAAAAAAAATATATTCTATTCTTAGATTAGGATTTTAAATTTTCAGAAAGGCAATAAAATGCCGCTTATACTATTTCGCCACTGTAGTTGAGATTCGAGGACCAACCTTAGAGGTTTCGCTTTGGCCGGCTATATCTGCCTTTTTAAAACCCTTTTTTAGCCTTTTCTGCCAATTATTTTGCTTTCTTTTAGTGGCTTCGGCTCTTCGAACCAGAGGCCTCAGCGTAGCACCCACCTAGTTCATCTTTACCTCCAACCTTTCCTTTTCATATTCAAATCTTTTTGGCAAATAATTTAGACCATTCAACTGAACCTAATTCTTGGAAAAAATAATCAGTAATCGATCACGTTTTAAAATCCAAGAAACACGACTCTTAATTTTGCTTGCATGTCATCGCTGACGGACAGACGAATCCGACATTTTTTTTTTTTTTTTTTTTTATTATTATATTTCCATAGTAAATTTCTTTTTTTTTCTACATCGGAATCGTTACAATTAAATTAAATTAACTTAAATTTTAATGCTTTTTTATAGTTTCCCCTTTTTTTTTTTTTTTTTTTTCTTTTTACGTCCGAGGCAAGTGCCACGCGTCCGCTTCCGCCAGCGAGTAAACAGCCTCCCCCATTAAGAATTCCTTCAGGCTCTTAACGAAGCCCTTATCCCCTCTTAATTTTTTAATATTCCCCGGAAGTCTGTTGAAATACGAAGCGCCAGCGTACATCACGCTCTGCTCTGCCTTTTTAAGCCTGAGCTTCGGCAGACGGAAGTCCTTGGCATTTCGCGTGCAGTACGCCGACGCCTCGCCAACAGACTGTCCTTCCCCATTTAACAAAAAGTATTTAATAGTTTCAGTTATGTAGAGTGAGTGCACAGTGAGAATGCCCAGATTTTTAAACGACGGTTTAGCAGATTGCGGCTCCCAGTGATCCCCAATCTGTACCCATTTTTCTTTTCTTGCTAGGCATCTCACTGCGTCCTTTTGTACCCCTAGTACCATTTCTAAATTTTTTGCTGATGTCCCTCCCCACCCGGTTATTCCATATCTTACGATGGACTCAAAGAGAGTAAAATATACTGTGCGCATTGTGTGGTCGTCGCAGATTTTAGATAAAGATCTTAAGAGATAAACAATCGAGCTGAGACGACCACACAAAGTGCAAATATGATTAGTCCATAATAACCCTTCATCTATGTTGACCCCCAAAAATGCTGTGTCCCTTACCCTCTGAATCTCCCTTCCCCCGATTTCGACATTAAAATCCCATTTGTCCGCTGACTTCATATCAAATACCATGTATGCTGTTTTTTCGAGATTGAGGACCATTTGGTTTTTTGAAAACCAGTCCTCTACCCTCGGAATATCCGTATCCATAACAGCTTGAAGTTCTTGTATGTCCCTACCTTTCGCTAACAAATTGGAGTCGTCAGCATAAAGGCAGATATTACTATTGATATATCTGGGTAGATCATTGATGTATATAATAAAGAGGAGGGGGCCTAGGATGGAACCCTGAGGGACTCCCCTTCTCACCCACCCCTCCATTGATCTAACGCCCTCTACTTCTACCAATTGCTTTCTCCCCGCGAGGTAAGATTCTAGCCAGCTCAGTGCCACACCTCGAACCCCATATCTTTCTAACTTCTGGCCCATCAGGTTGTGGTTAACGCAGTCAAAGGCCTTGCTTAGGTCCATGAATATCCCCACACTGAGTTCCTTACGATCCCACCCTTTCAAAATTTGCTCCGTAAAATTGTGGACTGCCATTTTTTTACGGAGCAAATTTTGAAAGGGTGGGATTTTCTTTTTAAGCGAAACCAATTAAAAGGAATCAGGAGTTAAGTATTGAAATGAGGTGGTTAGCCGAGGATAAGGACTATAAACGAAAGAATAATTAAATGACACTAAAACTCCTGGACCACACACAAAGATAATGTACAAAGGTGCAAGTTTAGTTTCAGTTGAATATTACAATGGACGAGGTCAATTTTTCATTAACTCAAATCGAATGATTAAGAATTTCAATTACAATAAAATGATGTGTTCGGAAGAGCAACTATTAAAAGCAAAAAATAAATTTTTATCATTTTAATGAATATTTTTACGGGACTTGACAATTTTACGCTGTTATGAATAATTTTCTGGTAAAGGACACGAATGAACATAAAACTATCTCTCGTATCTATTAAATGAAATTATGTTTTATTAATAGAGAGATCATGTTTACATATTAGTTGAAAATGAATCCGAAATCGAAGTGATGATTTTAAATTACAAAACCACTTTTTTTTTATTTTAAACGATAAATTGAAAGTTGCCGATTATCATGTTAAACGTTATTGAATGACTCATATCATTTAAAAACATTCTGTTAATTTATTTTTATTCGTTCTCTTTTGCTGGATCAACTGATAACTGCCAGTTTTCAGTTACGCGATGATGTCATCAATTTTTAAATGTCTTATTATTTTTCAAACGAGGCAGCTGTGAATTTACTAATTTTTTCTCACAATTAGAATAAAGACTCGTTTATTGCTTTTTTTTTAAATAATTGAAGCGAACTTACCTTGACTGTGGTTGACAGATCAAATGCTATTCGATATGATCTTTGTAGTACGACGAGGAAATCGTATTAGATTTTTATACGTGACGGATTGATCATACTAATCAATTGATATTAATTAGATAATTCGGTTTCAAGTGGTTTTTTTAAAGTACACGGTCATTGTTTGAAGTTTTTTTTGATGTGATGAAATTTTTTGAGGTTGCTAAACGTGCAGGGCTGCAGATCACTTAAGTATTTTCGAACGATCTCTTTTTCCTGCACAAAATTTTTAGCGCAGAGTAAAAAATCTTTTACCGCTGCCACCATTTTGATAGGAAGACTAACCGTGGTTTCTGGTAACGATATTTACTGGGCTTGAGTTCCAGCGAACGCTGAAAGAGATTTCCATCTTCAACCCCTTTTTGCTGGACAAAATTCCAGATTTTTAGCGCAGAGTAAAATTTTTTACCGCTGCCACCAATTTGGTATCTGGTTTGAGATCGAAGGCTAATGGTAATTTCTGGTAACGATGGTTACTGGGCTTGAGGCACAATGAATACTGAAAGAGATCTTCAGCTTGGTCACCATTTGCACAATACAAAGTCTGATCTTTGTGGAAGCTTTAAGGGGCAAGAAAAAATTAATTTTTTAAATGGAAGTAAATTTTATTGTCCATCACGACATGCATCTCTTCCATGAAATCGATTTTTTAAAAGGAAGAAAAGAATTTCCTAACCTTGAAAGCTTTTAGAAGGATAGTTGAGCTAATTGGAGTTCGTTTCCTGCAGCTTTTCACTATTCTTCTTTATTTCTTCCCTTTTCCTTTAATGATGTTATTCGACTTTTATTTTATAATGTTTATACTTTCGAGATACATTTCTACATAAACATCTTTCGAAAGATGTTGCAGGTCAAGTTCAAAAATTAACTAACAATTTATTAAAGGAAAATTGAATTTTCGAACTAGAGGCGACTGCATTGCATGATTTTCCTTGGTGCTTTTGAGACAACAAGAGTAAATCACTCTGGCTCTGCCAAGAGGCTGTGTAGCTCCTATTTTTCAAGTTCCTCGTGCTCTTAGAATTCTGGTTAACAAGACTTTTCTTCATTCAAATTTTTTTCCCGGCTCCGGTCATTCAGTCTAGAAAGCGTCGAATTTTTTTAAAGATCTCCCCTAAAATTTTTGTTTCAATATCTATGATGAAGGAAAAATAAGAGCAGCTTATTTAACGTCATAAATATTGAATCCCATAACTCCGGATTTGGAGAAAATGAATAATTAACGTAAAATAATTCCGCGATTATAAAGGGGGTAAAAAACCATCCGAGTTGATGAATAAATCTCATAGTCCACTAAAACTAGTTGTAAACTTTAATAAATAATAACAAATTTTTGAATTTGGTATATCATCATTTGATTCAACATAATTCGTCTAGTAATTGATAAAGGACTTATATTTCCAATCATTATTTATCCGTTCTTTTATCAAAAATAGTAACAATAGTAATCACAATTATAATTATAATTTGTAGCCCAATAGCAAAAGGGTTTAAATAATTCTTTTGTAAAGTTTATATTAATCTCTGTATTTGATGAAATTGAGGACATTGAATTTTTTTATGGTTTTTTAGTCTGACATGTATAGTCTTCAGAGAAGGTACAGGAAGGTGGGGGTTCCTGGTAACTAGGAGGAAGGACCCAAATAGGAATGTTGGTAAGCTCCAGAAGCTTTAACACGAAGACATTAAAAACTCTGAAATTCCAATAGATGCAGAAGTTTCTATAATTACTAGCTTTCGGTGTGTAAGGGTTACTAGCCGAGGGTGCAAGGCAGGAGCAAGGAGGAGCAAGAGCGAGAGGAGCAAGGCAGGCACTGACGCAGCTGCTACCCTGCATCAGAGTGTTTTTTCGATCCCCATTTCGCCAGTTTAGACCCGTTGAGTGTTGCTAAGACAGGGTTAACTCGGGTAATATGAGACTCGTCACCGTCCTCAGCGGTCTTAGAAGAAGAAAGACTATCGGGCCCCTGATGGATCTATCAGCATACGTTTCGAGTCAACCAACCCTGGGAGTAGTGAGTACCAGTGTCCAGTCGACCCGAATTTGAAATGCTACCTCTTTACTACCTTTGACCCCAGATGCTGAAGAATCAAAAGAAAAGACAGCAATGGCAAATGTTGAGATACCTATTTTTTTTTACCATCCAGAATTTTTTTCTGGCGCTGCCACTGGGATTTAAGTTAAAGTATGTCATCAATAGACTAAACTTGAAACTCTTTCCTGGTCGCTGGATTGTCAGTGCGCGAGTAGAAACTTTTCCTCGACTAGACACAGGGATTTATTTACTATCTTGAGAGCTCAAGCTGTAACAAATATATTAGATCATCTCTCATTTTGCGAAAGTTCCTCACTTTTAATCATAAATCCAGTCATGGAGGAAAAAAATTATAAAATGATCAGCACTCCGCAAAAACGGGTTTCTTCGTTTTAAGCAAACTAATGAAAACCTATCAATAAATGATTGACACAAAAAAATTGCCAAGTAGAAGGAATGTGTTGAGATAAAATGCAAAAAAAAAAAGAAAACGATTTTATAAATTTACATTGTTATAGTGTCAATTGTTATGTCTCACAATGTTTTGCTTGTAAACCTTTCTCGGAAATCTGAAATGTGATATCGCGACAATGTGTGTTATTCTCTCAAGTCGGGATTAAATTCGATCCAAAAAGTCAGACTATTCGCGAAAGTTAGGAGAATATATATATGAACTCTTGATAGTCCTATCACTTGCATGCGGTTCCAATTGTCACAAGTGCTAAATGCAGAAACCCGTGTAACTTAATTCTCCCAGTTGTTAACCGACTCACTATAATATCCTCATCTTCATTTTCCACAAAATTTAAATTTTACTCTTACTTGGCATTAATACCATAAACTTGGATTCCTCTCTTTCTCTCTCTCTCTCTCTCTCTCTCTCTCTCTCTCTCTCTCTCTCTCTCTCTCTCTCTCTCTCTCTCTCTTCCTCCCCGACTCGTAATTAATATATCGCATGTTTTCATCGCTATGATATTTTAATGCTGAGAATAAAAAATGATTTGGCGGATTTTTTTTTAACCCTTTCTCTCCCAAGGGTTTTGTTAAAAGTTCAGAAAAATGACTTTTTATCCCGAAATTTTTAAAATCTTGAGCATTAAATATGATATGGCGGTCAAGTTTCAAAAAATTTAAATAACGCAATATTTATACTTTTATGCATTGCGGGTTGCATAATTGTATTTTAAGAGAAATTCTTTTCGAAAAAATAGATATCACCGTTTTATTTTTCATCAGATTATTATGAAAATTTAGGTGCAGGGGTATTCTTAATATGATCTCTAAATCCCAAAGAATCCAAATCCAAGATGGCGGAAGGCAATCTTTTAATGATTTATATATAACAATCTTTTAACCCCACACAAATGAAGAATAGGCAATCGGCAATGCATATGCAGTCATGTATTGCTGGTTGCATATCCATGTTTCGGTTTTTTCTTGTTTTAGGCGATTTTATCGGGGCTAGGACTTAACTGTAAATCTAGTAGTTCTTTCAAATAAAATTTGAGGAATTTTAGCTATTCGAGGATGGGAAAATTGGTTGTAAAAGGGTTAAAATGCGAGTGTATAACCAGGGCCCGTATAAAATTGATCGAACGAACCGGGGGATTGGGAGATTATTTAAAAGCAGAAAATGTCGACATTTTTCAAATGGAAAAAAGTCAGTCGGGATGGATGGGAAAACAACAAAACGCGGTCGATGGGTAAATGTTTGATGGGAGCGTGTCGTTTGCACAGCTCATCGGTTCCAGAGCTTTATAAAATCTGCTGTTTATTGTCCATGTTTATTTTATTACTTTTCAATTGATTTGTTCCCAAGTTGATTGGTTTAGGGTTTGTTTATTACTAATTACTTTTTAAACCTTTCCATAGATTTGGGATTAGTTTTACGTCATCATTTACATTGTAATTGATTCACTTTATTCTATTATTCTACAAGAATTATTCAATACTTTCGATGCCGTATTTTTGTCATTATTCCAGGATTTATTCCGGAATATTATTAATCTGTTATTGACATTTCAAATAAAATTTTCACGTCGACTTCAACTCTCTCTCTCCGATCACCAGCTATTACACTCGGGGTAATAATTATTATAATTTTGAAAAAATATTTTTTAAAAAAAAGTGGGGAAAATTAACGCAGATGGAAAAATTTTAAATAAAAATCGGTAGGATTAAAATTTTAAAATTTCACGTGAATTATCTGTTTTTACTGTTGCGAAATATTGTTTATCGTTTCATTTTTTTTTTTGATGAGATTTAACTGCGTGGCTGCATTTTTTAAAAAACAAATCAATGTAGGTGAAATACTTGTCATTCGGAAAACTTATCTTCCATTTCTTTCATGAATATAAAAAAAAATCTGTCAGATCAATCGCCTAAACAGCCTAAGCGATCACCCCTTGAAAGAAAAAAAAGTGAATGAAATGTTTAACGTTTTAGTTGACCGAAAACTGCGGAATAAAGCTAAAGAGATATAAAGAGGTCGTAAAATTTTTTTTCCCCCCCTTGAAAAAAGAAGATGCGAAAGATGAAAAGCCCGAAAGGAAAAATAACGCTGACGGATATTCAGGAAATAATGAGTGAAACATGAAGGAGGTTGAGGACGAATTAGGGAAAAAATGAAACATTCTGAAAATGTAAACGCTCTAAACGAAAACCTTTCTTCGTCCATGAATTTTATTTTAAAAAGTAATAAAAGTCCAGTTAGAACCTTCTCGACGGATTCTTCAAATCCCCTGCCGAGTTAAAAAAAAAACTTTTCTTTTCTCTAAGTTTCTGTCAAAGATCGGATAGCCGGAAAAAGATTTAGAAACCTCTTTTTGGAGAAAAAAGTAAGATGGGGAAAAATTGTCAACGTCCGAAAAATTATCGGATCGATTAAACTGCATCAACTTTTTTTTATAAGTTGTTTTTTTACTAATTTATAAAGACCTTTTTTTTAAACAATGCGTGGCCTACCTGAAAAGCTAAAAGATGTAAACATTGTATTAAAATTATTAATGACAATTTAGGTTCGCATATGTTGTTGAAAGCGTGGAAATTGATGTTTCATGTAATAGGAGTAGATTGGTAAATAAATAAATTGACAATGTAGGGAAATACAAAATAAAATTGGAGGTTATATTATAAGAAATATTGTGTTCTGGCCTTGAGCTTGAAATGAAAAATTCGAGTAAGCCTATTTTCTTTTATATTAAGTAAAAAGCTTTTTTTTTTTTTAGAGCCGCGAAGAGAAGAGGTAAATCATAAGTTGCTTCCATGGCCAAGCAATGGCCCTTTTAAAAAAATTTTCTTGAGGCCCCTCTAATATGTTTCAATAAATTCTTCATATTGTATCTAGGGGTTTTTTAGCCCGAACCCCAACTGAGCCCGGTATGGACCGAGTTTGACCCAAGAGCAAACTCAGCTCAGACCGACTCAACTCGAAAAAAGTTATCAATTTTTAAAATTTTATCTTTGGTATTTTTTGAAATAAAAATTTTATTTCAAAATAAAAGGACTGGTTTTTTTTAGATTTAAAATCCAATTAGAGTAAATTGCCGGACCTAAGCCCGACCAGAGCTTGGAATCAATGAACCCGAGCCCAGCCCCACCCAAGAAATGTAAACCCTTGACCCAATCTAAATGTCCGGGCTCTTAATGTCATCTTAGATTCGGATTTTAGGCAATAGGCCCCTTTTAGCACGGGGGCCGGTCTACGACCTCGGGTGGTTGTTACGCCACTGAGTTGGTCCTGGGACTACATATAGCAGGGGGGGGGGGCTGGATTTTTTTTCCATAAGCTAAGTATTGAGTGATGCTTTTGGTCCCCCCCCCCCATAAGATTTCGTTGAAATGGCGCCACTGAAATTTTATTATCTTAACTGGTTCTTTCCTCAATTGTGACCAAAGAAGGCTAGCTCAAAACTCAAACGCTAGGTTCGCTTACTGTCACATTGTTGATACCCAATCAAGTTCAGCCAACACAAAACACTAGCGCCACTAGCGGGAAAAGTTTGAAACTGCCTTCCCCATTCTCTATAATATGATCAACCCCTAATTTCCCCCCTCTTTTTTTTAACCCCCACTGCGTAAACGATAAAAAAAGTACAAAAAAAAAAAAACATTTTTATTTAAATCCTATAAATTTCTACTTAAAGAGGTTAAGAAAAGGAATCATTAACTAAATTCCCGTTCAAAAACTTGCCCTTGACGGTGCATCATCATTTATAACTGGCAAGATTTAATAAAAACAAAATAAATCTTTCAAAACCCGAGCAACGTCGGGGAAAATCGGAAAAATATTACTTTGTCACGATTATTAATCTTCCGTCGATTCCGTGTCGGTATATAAAAAGATATTCCAACCAATAACGAATTCAAACCTTAACACACACACAAAAAAAATTATTAAACAAATAAATTTAAAAAAAAAAAATCACGGGAGTTACGAAAAAAGTTAAAATAAAAAAAAAAAGCTCAGAAAAACGCATTCTACACATCCATACACAAACATTTCAATTTGTACTCTAGTGTGGAAGATGTAGTAGAGAAAAAAAAAAGAAATAAAAAAATAAAAAGGGGTGGAAAACATTAAGTGCTTTTAGAGTCGATTTAAACCATAATAATTCAAGCCATCATCCTCTAAACAAGAGGACGAGGAGACGTGCGCCGAGCGCGTTGACGTAAAGGAATTTAAGAGAAACCGTTTCCACGTTAAAAACGCGCATGCGAATCATTCAACTTAAGTTAACGCTTTGTTAAACATCCGAGCACAAAGTGGTAACTCATCTTTAGAGTCAGTAATAGCTTTGCTACCGGTAAACGAGCGTCTTAAAGTGAATTCCTATTTTAATACACTTCCGAATACACTTCATTTACTTATCAGTGCACTATCATGTATTAGTGAGTGCGGTTTTAAGGTGTTTCTATCTTTCTCTCTTTTCTGTCTTTTATTTTAATTTTTTTTTTTTTTTTACGGAAGAAAACAAAGTGCCCGCGCCGTCGTGTTCGTCTTTATTTTTCTTCTTTTTCGGGGGGAAAATAATGGCACACGACCTTTATCGCGTTAAGAAGGATCATTCATTCCGGGAATTGATTTCCTCCCGGTTTTGTCTGAGGATTTTAATTTGGATTTAAAAAAATGGGATTATGGTGATGTCCATTTTATGTTTTTTAATTTTGAGGAAATCTCGGAGGCTTCTTGAGTTTGAGTGTTTTTTTTTTTTTTCCGTTTCATTCATTTGTATCAGCTGTCGTAGTGTTTTCCCGAAGGACGTGGTTCCCATTCCTCGTTATTCTCTGTTTTTCCTCCCTTTTAAGTTTTTCTTTCGTTTTAGTAAATATTATTCCGTGTTTACATGTAAAAACTATTCATTATGGATGTAATACAACAAAAGAACGTAAACAAACATTTTTTTTTAGGCAAGATAATTAATTGTAAAATAAAATGAATGAATGAATGGCAAGGATTGAACTCGATTTCTTCCCACATTTTAGAAATACTTTTGTGGTCAAAAATGGTTTTTGGTCAGTTTTGATTTCGCTGATTTATAAAATATCTTTTCAAAAATTTTAATGAACTAGAAACAATTCTTGAAAAATGTTGCTGTAATAATGGAGGCAAGATTCTGTCTTAGCATATTAAGAAATCTTTAAAGAAGTATCTCAAATCTTGGTTTTGGGCTCTAGAAGTATTTCCTATTTAAAGAACCGGACAAGACGAGAAGTTTTGTACAAGATTTTTTGCTTGAAGTGTTTTCTCGTTTCGTTTTTTTTTAGCTTTTGTGAATAGTGTGTTCAGTAAACAAAATTAAATTGTTTTCTTGTTAAATATGTTAGTGCTGACATTGTTCTTGTAATTTTTGTCTCGTGGGCCCCTCAAATTCATTTGAAAGAAAATAATGATGGCAAATTTTTTGGCTTGTACGATGTTCGAAAAATTCTTGGAAAGAAAAACCTCAATTTATTGAAGGAGAGAAAATATTACCTTTAAATTTTTTTGCAACAAAAATCAAGCAAATTTTCGTAAATTTTTCAGGAGAAAAGTCCTAAAAAATCTAAAAGTTTTCAAGAAATTAGAGCGCAAGCATTGAAATGATTTTTTAAAGCAGAAAAAATTCTAGAAAATTCTTTAAGCATAAAAAAAACTTTGGAAACATTTGAATGTAGAAAACATTTTAATAAAAAAATTCTGAATGATTTTCTGATCCAAAAAAGTTTTGACTAAAATTTTGAGTTCCAAAAAAATTTAAGTAGAAAAAATTCTTTTTGCTAAATATAGTTCTTTAAACGGTTTAGTCACAAAAAATTTCTTTAACATGAAACAATTCTGACAAATATTTTTTGCCAATAAAAACGATTAGATGAGAAAAAATTTGTAAACAAGAAAGTTTGGATTTAATGTATTACTACTTCAATTATTTTTATGGCTTGTAAAAATATGGACTTTAGTAACTTTTTTGTAAAAAAATAGACTTTTTAAAGACTTATTTTGAAAAAAGAGACTTTCACTCGATGAGAAAAAGGTATAAATTATTTCTGCGGATTGGTTTTATTATGAAATAGTCAATGAAGATTTTCTCTTTTCCAATTTCTACCGGAAAAAAAAGGAATGAAAACAAGTCACGTGTCAAACATCGTCTGATTCCTAAAAAGATTACTTTTTAAACTCCTTATGGTAAATACATAAAAAAGTTTTGAAAAACTATCAAATACGAAAAATTTTTTATGAAGCTTTTTTGGGATTGTTTTGCTTATAAACGTTTTTATTCCTTTTTAACTTTTTATTTCTTTTAAAGATAAATATAACTAGAGACTATTTGTTTAGATTGTTTTAATAAAAAAAATTAAAATGAATATTAATCAAAACATAACCATTTAAAGGCAAATTAAAACGCGATCTTCGTCTTGAAAAAAAATCTGGAATCTGGGTTTCTTATTACGAATTTATGGCTATTATGCATCTGTGGCACAAAAAAAATTTTTCTTTTGTTTAAGTGAAAGCGGAAAGTATTCCGTTTTTTTTTTTAAATTATATTGGGAAATGAAAATGTATTAGTGGCAAGTTTATCGCTGAAAATATTTGAGTAATATTTTATAAGTTGACTGTTTTAATCGAATATTGCGTTCCCATTAATTTAATGTAATCTCCAAGGATAAGAATAGCTTAACGTTAACAGGAGTAATATCTCGTGTGCCATATAATAACATCTAACGTGGGATTTTCTAAAAAGTTTTTTTTTCTTTTTGGTTATAATCTGAGCTGATTAATTAACCTATCGATTTATATGATTTATTGTTGTTGTGGTAGCTTGTTTTTTAAAAAGTTAATTGAAGTGTTTTAATACGGGATTAATATTTATTTTGAGAGGACGATTTAAAAATGAGTTTTATTACCGAAATAATTTTTGGGGTTTTTTTAACAGGGGAAGTCTGAGAATTTGGGTGGGAATATTTAGGTATAAAAGAAAAAAAAAAAGAGATTAATGCTTTAAAATCTAAGCTTAGTTTAAAGTAGGGGGTCTTTGACTTAAAAGGCAGTGGCGTCATTTCAGATTTTTTTTTGAGGACAGCGAATGTACCTGAGCTAATTCATCCCAGCTTCTTATACTTCTCCTTACTTAACTTTCCAGAATCAATATTAACTCCTAACGACCAAAAATCCCGAACAAAAATTTAATAACTTTACTTTATGAGATCCAAATTTTTATAGTAAAACCGTTGAAATGTGCGAAAAGAGACAGTAGGAAACCGTGGAAAACGAAGTAGAAAATTTAGTTATGCAAAAGAGGTGCAGATGATCTCGAACGGGTTAATTGTGCCTGTCTGCCGTTGGAGCCTTATTTATTCCCTCTCCTCCTCGGGTTTTCTCTTTGTCTTCTCTGATTTCCATTTTAATCCCCAACGATGATGAATGCTTACGGAAACGTTTAATTTTTTTTCTCCTTTCGCGGTTATTTCTTTAATGGATATTTTAATAAAACGGAGACCTTCCAAGGTCCAAAAAAAAAGAGGTTATTAGCAGTTTAGCTCCGCCAATGAAACACAGATCGAAAATTTAAAATAAACAATTAAAATTTTTTAACTGTTTATGAAAATAAAACTGTCCATTTGAAATTCCCGCATTTCATATTTTTTTTCTGTCAATCAAAATTTGGCAAACCAAAAAAAAAAAAAAAAAAAAAGATTTTCTCTCTAATTTTTTTTACTTTCGAGGAACCAAGAATATTGCGGTCACAAAAAATCTTTGGGTTATTTTGCACTATGAAATAACAAAACAAAAATTGAAGAAAGTGGTTTTTGGAACTTATTTCGGGAACTCGGATGAGAAGAAGAAGCAAAGTCGTGAAGAAAGTTCTTCGGGCAGTTTTTTACTAGTGTCGCCAGGGTTAAAACTCTAGGCAACATTTTGCCGCTGTTGGAGGTCGAAAAAATAGATCAAAAATCACTTTTCCGGCCTTTTTGTGAAATCAGCTTCTACGATTCCTTTCATTTTTAGTAAATGGAAACTTGAGGTCTTTCCCTAAAAATTTTTTCTTTGGAACTTTTTTGAGAGAACTTGTTCTTCCGAGATAACCTGGAAAAACCAAAATAATTTTTTTTGCGGGTAATGGGGTTATGGTACTCAATTTCGACTTAATAAGGGTCGAAGACAACAAAATTTCAATGAATTTTTCGATTTTCCTTCTCCCTAAATTTTTGAATTTTGACTTCCGCCGAAAAATTAATATGGAATTTAATTTCGATAAATTTTAGGTCGTGAATCTTGAATTTCGAGTTGTTTTCTTTCCCTTGTTAAAATTTAGACCCCAAAATTCGAATTTGTGGTCCCATCTAAGCGAATCCCCTCAAAAGCCGAATGTCAACCATTCAGTGGTCAGAATTCGAGAAAGTTAGTTAGGCGCTCATACCATTTTTCATCTGTTTTTACTGCTCTTCCACAGGCCGTTCCTCTATCGCCTTTTAAAATACAATAACCAAATAAATAAAAATATTTCCATCCGTTTTTTTTTTTCGACCTTTTAATTGCATTGAAAATTTTTGAAATCCCGATGTAGCCTTAGGCTTATTTTTGTTTTTAAATATATAAAATGACATTTTCGTTAAAAAAGGACGTATTAATAAAAATAAAGAGCGTTATTAAAATAAACAAAGAAGAAAAAACAAAAAACGATTACTAAACGTGATCCCCTGAAGTATGACAATGAAAATATCGAATAAAAATGATATTTTAATGTATCGTATTGTTTTTTCAAAGTCATCGTAAATACATTTATTTGAAAAAAAAAAATGAAAAAAAAAGGCATTATAATTAAACAGCCGAAGGACAGATAATTGTGTCCAATCAAATGCACATCGATTCGCAACCCCCTCATACCCGGATGACGTCACAACAACATCCCGCTTCAATTATTGGTTTTTATCCCTCTTCCCGTTTTCCGTCGCTTTGTTCGGTTTCGCTCGAGTATTTCCAAGATTATTTCAGCGGCGTAACTTCTTATTTATTGCCTTTTTCTTTAATCGTTTAAATAATTGCACATGCTTTCTTATTGCCTCAATTTCTAATTTCGTCCCGATATCAAAATCAGGATGGGATTTCATTTTACTATAAAACATTCCTTTCGGGCTTGTTTAAATCCTTTTCCTCTCTCTCCCCCGCTTCCCTCTTATCTATATTGTTATTATGGTAATCAATATATGGGAACCGATTGTTTTCTCTAATTGGCGATTGATAAAAACACTCTGCATAGCCGTATCAAGTTCATTTCGAACGAAAATCGAGGAGTTGAATTTTTTATTTATTTCAATTTAAAAACATTATTAGAGAATTTATATTATGATTTTTTTTTTAAATGTGGAAAATATAATCATGAACTTTTTTTGAGTTAATTTCAATTAATTATAATGCCGCTAAATTATTAATTAATGATTTATGAAAGCAATTATCATCGTTTAAATCACCCTCTTTTTCGTTGGTTACCGCGTTTTTGTAAATATATTTGCTTTTTCATTTTCCAGTAATATCATTCGGGTTTTCTATTTTTGTTTTCAAATAATTTTATTCGCTCACTATAATTTTTTATGAATTTTAATAAATTGATGTTCTTAATTGAAAATCTCCAAAAGTTAAAATTTAGTCGAAGTCGAGTACCCTCAAAAATTAAAATTTTCTGGTTTACCAGGATGGTCTTTGAGAACAAATTTTCAAAGTCCTAAAAAGAGGAAAGTTTCTAGTTTCTACCTACCCAAATATAAAAGAAATCGTAATAGCTTTATTCCAGAAAATACCAGGAAAGGCATTTTTTGGCAATTTTCTTTGTACTCAAAGTCATGAGTACACTTGAAGCTTTAACCCTGTAAAGCCTAACAAGAGTAGGAAACCGCCCAAAACACATTCTGTAAACCCTCCTACACCTAATCGACCTCTCGAGGTTTTTTTCTTTTTATTTTTTAAAAAGCTTTGAAAAAATTGATTGATAAAAGTTTTGGAAAAGTTTGCTCTAAAAGAAGTTCTAAAAAAATTAGTTCGACAAGTGGAAGTGTGCAAGAGAAATCTTTGAACATTTTTTTAACAAGAAAATTTTAAAAAGACTTTTTCATCCAAAATTTTAAAAAAATTTACTGGACAAAAGTTTTGAAAAAATTTGTTTGATAAAAAATTCTGGAAAAAGTTGCTCGACAAGAAATTTGAAAAAAATTGTTCAACAAGAAATTTAAAAAAAATTGTCCAACAAGAAAATCTTCAAACATTTGTGTGATTAGAAAAAACGATAAAAATTTGTTTGACGAAACGAATTCTAAAAGATTTAATAAAAAAAAAGATTAATAAAATTAAATTTTGCCTGTAAAATTTCTTTGAAAAAAAATTCTACCCTGTCCAAAAAAAGTAAAAAAAAAAAATTTACTTGCAATTTTCTTGAAAATTAAAAAAAAAAAGAAACGTCTATCCTGAATTCGTCAGAGAAATAAAATTTACCCAGCTACCCAATTTTTTTCCGACTAAAAAATAAAAAAAAAATTATAGCATCTGGAAAGATTTGATGAACCTCAGTTTTATTAAAAAAAAATCTGAAAGAATTCTCGTTTTAAAACTGACAAAGGATTTCTTGCCAGGAAAATAGGTTTGATAAAAATTTCTTGCTTTTAAAAAAAAACCCGAAATCAAAAAAAAGACCTTATTTTATCCTCAAAAGATCCCGATCTTGAAGTCCTTTAAATGTGGGAAGAAATCGAGTCCAACCCCTGAAAAATAGAAATCAGAACTTATCCTAAAAATTAATTTTAGTTTATTATTAAACTAAGTTTTATGATGCCAGAAAACATTCTTCATCTTTTCTCTTGACAATTAAATATAAACCACGGGGGCCTAGCCATTGTTGTTTTTACAACAAAAACGAAAATTATTAGTAATACAAATCGACATTTTATTTTCACATTCACCCGAATAGTGGGCAGTCGCATTACCTTTCAAGTGATTACATTATCGTGTATGCTCATTTTTTCTCTTGTCAGAAACTGCAAATTATTCTCCTTCTCCAACTTTCGTAAAATACACCACACGCTATACGACGTTAATAAATCGTTTGATATTAAAAATCTAATTGAAATAGACGGGTGTTAAAAATTGAATCGTCACCTTAACATATGAACACACGAGTACATATAGGATATTAATGATAGTTTAATGAAACCCGTATAGTGCGAGAGAGCTGACGAGGGGGAGATTACAAAGTCGAAATAATCACTAATTGACGGCCAAGTTGAATGAAAATGATGGTAAAACTGTAATCGGATCTGCGTCGAATTTTCGTATATTGCATTAATCATCATGTTTTTTAAATAGAATGTAGGAAAAAAAAAATCGAAACGGATTTGAAATGTGTTTCAGTTCATTCCCAGATATAGCCAAGCTGAACCCATTTTTTCCCCGAATTTAAAATTGTTTCAAAGTTAGTTAATATGTCGCGTGTTTTCTAATTGCTTCCTCCGCAAAAGCATAAATCTTGTTTTAACGGCAGTAGAAGCCTTTTTTGGTTTTTTTCTTTGTTCCTTTTCTCTCTCTCTTTTTTTTTTTTTTTTTCGATTTTCACCTATCTCCAAAAAGTAAAATGAGAATGACTTAAATTGGTAGGGGCATGAATCAGACGATGACATCACGTTAAAGACCAGAACACACCTCTCTCGCATTATTTAATGAAAAATTAATTGCTTATCAGTCTTGTTTTTACGACATGCCTATTTATTATAAGTATCCGGTTGTTGCTTTTACCATAAACGCGCGTATTCGTTTCCGTATGGTTTGGGGGATTGTCTAGCGTGAGTTTTTCCAACTTTTAAAAGTCATCAGGGTTATAATTAACGGTGATTTTCCGTGCGGTCGTTGAAAATGTTAAGTAATGTTTGTTTTGTAATTTTTTTTGTGTGTTCAGTGCCGCAGCCGAAGTTAAAAGATTTTTAAGGGTTGGAGGATGTTGGTCACTAGAAAAAAAGTAAAAATTTATTTTAATGGGGTATAATTGGTCGAGTATGAGAATGATTGTGAAGAATGAAATTATTTAGGGGTTGAAAATTCACCTCCATTTTTCTTTCAATGATCATTTTCGTGGCGTGCTGCTGTCACGGGCTGTCGAATTTGCTTATTTTATAAAAAAGGCATTGGTTTTTCTTTCTGTAGTTTAATGGGTCTCAACTCTGACTGCAGACGACCTGGAAACAGTGGCATTAGACTTACGAGTCCCATAATTATTTGAAATAAAATATTGCCCGATTTAGAACGTTAGTGTGGAATTCGGAATTGCAGTGATTCATTTAGACGATTTTATTTCATCAATCAATGGTTGAAAGTATTTTTTATGTTTGCCGCCTTCGTCCCAATAGCAAAGCTGCTAAAGTTATTTTAGCCTTACCCCTTTTAACAGTTCAACTTTTAAGGTTTCTTTGAAATTGGGTCGCTGCTTATTTAAGTCTCGTTAATTGTCACCTTTTCAACGCTATTTAAAATTCTAATCAACCGTTGTCTTATCAATAGGAAGGAGCTCGACACCTTTATTTTGTGTTTGGTCCGATGAATAGTTCTGATTTTATTTAAAAATCTATCCCCGGCTACTCCAGTGCGCAGGACTACCTCAATTTTTTCTAAAATAAATTGCCTTCGTTGAATATTTGGTTTTCTAAGACACCATGCTAGCCGGAGGTCTTTGTGAATAGAGGAAATCTCGCTCACTTTTGATTTTCCATTGCCGCACTTAAGTATGATCTCTACCTGATCAAGCAGGAGAAATCGAGCCTTCTAAGATTGGTTATACTCTCTACCTCAACTTCCCCTAAGCCTTTTTTTCTGGTGGCGAGAGCAATGCCGAGTGGGGGATGTCGTAATGTGGGGTAGGCAAAGGAGGCGGTACTGGCGGGATAACGTGCAAAGCTTGGATCAGGCGAGTTAAGCACGAGCCGCACTAAGGGGAAGATTCCGAGGCACTCGCCCCCCCGGGCAGCCCGCCTAAATGCTTGAAGTACTCATGGCAAGAAGCCGGCTGATTTCCCAATAAACAGACCGCAAGGTCTTTGAAAAAGGCAGAAGAAGAAGTTCTGGTGGCAATCTAAAGACTAAGTCGTCGACTGTTTATGGAACTCCACGTTATCATTAGATTTTCAACCTTTCCCAAACTGAAATTTACCTTACGACTGCAAAAAGTAGTAGCGGCTACTGCGTCCCTAGGGTTGAGTAGAGTAGAAAGATTAGTGCGCACCGATTAGTGCGAAAAGTATTAAGAAGCAGCTTTTTCATGGAAAGTAGTTCTGCAGTCCGGGATTCCCAGCCACTGTATTCGGTGTCAGTAATCTTATTCAAAATGTGTCGTTTTTCTCTTTACCTACTTAACTTCAAGTCAGTTCTGTGAGAGTTAGCGGAGTGAGTGAACCAAGGACAGTCCACAGTGTGGAAATGGCCGGTATGTTAGCAACACTATCGTGGCCGTTCGAAGGCGCGTGAATGTGAAAGAACGTCTGTTGTCGGTTGTCTGGGTGATCGTTGTGATAGTTTTGCTGTAGAAGAAAATAAGATGGAATGAGAAATAAAGTATTATTTAACAGTGAGCTAGTAAAGACACAATCAGCAATTAACACTGAAGTCTGGTGTCCAAACATTTTCTAGTAGTTGCCGATTTGCTGATATCTGCAGGAACTAAGAAATATCGAATCAGCTTCAGGGTTGCAATTGAAAGACTGTTAAAAGCCCTGCAATATCTGAGCGCAGGCACCTGGCCCCTATTAAGACATGCAGAATAGCCCTAGATTCTATGTTGCTGGGGATGCTTATATTTTAAATCTTTTCTGCTTCAAATTTTTTTAAATCCAAATTCAATCCCGTGTAATGCATTAATCCTAACCGAAAATTTTTTGTGATTCAGTGCATTTTTAGCAAAAAAATGCAACAACCTAGTATACAACAAGCTCAACAAAGACTGGATGACGTGACAGCAACAGTCGATAATTTATCGTTATCCAACAACATCACAATTACGGCTGTCGATTCAAAAAGTCTAAACAACAACAATAACAATAATAGTACCAACAACAACAATAATAACAATGTGTTAAATAAAGTTCGGTGTAATTCAATAAGCGAGAACAGCATCGGTGAAATCGCGAGCCCCGGAAGCGTACCTGAAGCAAGATCTCCATCGGGAGCTAGCGACGGTTTCATATTGAGTGAAAATCAAAGTGATATAAAAAATGTACGGACGAACAAACCTTTTAGTGCGTTCGAGGACGAGACGGAATCGAAAGAAGAATCATTTTCAACGAGAGACGATTTGAAACATGAATCGTTATCCGCTTTTCGGGACGGTTGCACTTTACTCGAAAAATATTCCGGGAAAGGAGGAAGCCGATTAACAATTGAAAATTCTTTGGACGACCGACTTTCCTCTTCTAAACGGTTCGATATCGTGTCCAAATCCCTGGTTGCTCAGCATCCTTTATCGAATAACGTTTGTTATTTGAACAGCGAGGAATCCAAAAGATTGCATAATAAAAATGAGAAGTCGCCGATTTTAAGGAATGAAACGACGGAAAGACGGTTTAGTTTTAATAAGGATTTAGTGATAAAACCGATACCTTCGAAATTACAGATGAATTTAAAAGACTGTAAAAAAGAAGAAATCGAAGTACAAAATACAAACGCTTTTGTCTTGCATTCATGGCATCCTCACGTATACGCGAAACCACCCAAAACGCCGACGCCTCATTCTATTTTGGACATTTTAGGCACACCCCACAAAAAGATGTGTTTCTCTCCTCCTATTGTTGTTCGAGGTGCTTCTACTAAAGAAAAAGAGGAAAGGTTACCGCCCTCGAGCGAAGATGCTGACGACGAAAGTTTCAGCTGCGACGAGCCGCTTAATTTGTGTCTGTCGAAATCGCGTGACGTTTCCCCGTCGAGTTCGATCGGTTCGCGAACGGTTACCCCTCCTATAAAAATCCCGCACGGGATGGATCCTGCGAGAGGACTCGTCAACGGGCGGCCGGAGTTATTAGCATCTAGTCCTGGGAAATTAATTCACAGTTTAAAAGGTAAGGGTCTTTTTCGGGGTTGTCTTTTCTTCTGCTTGACAAGTTTAGTAATAATAACAAAAGTTTTTAATGCTCCTCCGGGGGGATAATGACGACCACCAACGATACGTAAGCTTTTTAGAGCTCGAAAATAACTTTTCTTGTGTATGAGTTTTAAATATCTGTCCAACTTTGCGTGAGAGCTTTTTAATTTCTGCGACAGGTTCAAATAATGCCAAGTTTCTTGTAACAGATTGAATGTTTCATACTTTTTGTTTGTTTCGTTTTTTTTTTTTTTTTTTTTTTTTTGGATTTATTTTTACGTAATTATTTTGCGAAAAGTGCGGCGTTTTTTTTTTTTTTTTTTTTTTTGAAAGAAGATTAGAGGAAAATAAAGTTTAATGTAAGTTGTGGGTATGAATCTAATTAGCGCAGTTTTACTCCTAAATTTGGTAGTTTTGCATGAAGTGAAAATTATTAGGCATGACTCGGGCATGGCCTATTTCTTTACAGGACCTGAAACCCAATATCAACATTGTCGATACCTTTCTAGACAACTCTATCCTGCGACCCCGGCTCCCCGCAAAATGTTTACTTGAGGCTTCTCTCTTAGTTTTTTACAGTGCAGCTTTTTATTTAGAACGGAATTGCTTTTTTACTCAAAGAGCTAAAGCCCTTTTGACCCTCCTTCCCGGTAGCTACGCCACTGGCTAGACCCGCCAAGCTAAGCCAGGTGGCACACCAGTTGGTCGGTTAGAATGGCGCGTTAATTGGTAGAAGAGTGGCAAGTTAGTTGGTAGACTAAGCAGTGGCGTAGCAACCACCCCTGCAACCCCCTTCAGTCGCTGGGAGCCCCAGGTTCAAAGGGGCCCCCGGTGTTTTAGCAGGAAAGTAATTTTCTTCTTCTTCTTCTCCTCTCAACCTATACCCGTCCACTCCTGAACGAAAGTCTCTCTCAAACCTTGCCACACCTTCTTGTCTTGGGCTCTTTGCAACCATTTCACTCCCGCCACCCTCTTAATGTCGTCGTACCATCTCTTCTGGGGCCTACTGACGCTTCTTTTCGACGCTCAAAGTCTATCTTACCGCACGTGCCGTCCACCTATCCGGATCTTCCCTGGCGACATGACCTGGGTCAAAGTAATTTTGCACTTGATAAAAAGCTGTAAACTGTTGACCAAGGGGCCTCGTGTAAACATTCTTATGAGGGGGGGAGGAGGCTCTCGTAACATCGTTACGCCACTGGGTTAGAGTAACGCGCCAGTTAAAAGAGCTAGAGGAGTGCTTGCCTCCGCGCCAGTCGGACACTCCTAATCGACCCTAAATTAAAAGAGATTGGCAAACTGTCAGCCATTAGAAAAATTGAACGCCATATTAAGTATCATGGCGACTGCCACAAGAAGAATATTTGGCAGCCATGATGCTAAACAAAAATAGTAACTTTACAGTGGTCACGGAGGCTTTGTTTAAAAATGTCTTTCGCCTGCCGAATATTCTTGTGGAAATCGCCATGATACTTGATATGGCGTTCAGTTTTTGTAACGACTGACAGTTTGCCAGTTTCTTCTTATTTAGGCTTTCTAACCAACCCGCACCCCTAGAAACGTTGTCTTCCCAATGCAGCCGCTTTCTGCTCTCATGTCTTGGGCACTTAAAACGTCCGCAAAGGATCTGCCGTATCGTTCGTGACGGGAACGCACGCTCTGCATGACGCGCCTACTAAAACCGGCGTTCCTTCATCGCACTAGTGATCAGCACCTGTCCTGTGCATGGCCTAGCTTGAAGTCAAACCAAGTGTAATGCATAAAGTGAAATAATAGTTTTTGTACTGTAAAAGAAACGACTTTTCTTAGCATAGCGCCAGGAAAACTCAAAGGGAATTTTTTAAAACAATGATCATTTTAAAATATTCCAACTAAACTATTCGCCAAAGTAAAACCTTCGTATTTTCCAGGAAAATAAACCGCCTCCAACTCTTAAAGAATTACTGAATTAATGCTCTTTTTACTTATTCCTTTTAAAAGAAGAAATCTTTCGAAAATAAATTTTAACTTTTGACGGACTTTTTCAGATTTCCCAGAATTCAATTATTTACATCTAGGTGAAAAGACCCGACTTTCATTTAAAAGAATTGGTTTTCTCTGATCACTTAAAAAAATGATTGAGATCAAAAAGTTTTTCTTTTTTTTTTTTTTTAAAAAGAAAAAATTCTTCGAAACTTTTCAATTAGTTTTTCGACACCGGGGTTTAATGGATAATTGAATTAATTCTTGCTAACGAGACTTGAAAATGGGATCGCTTCCTTTTTACTTCGGCAAGAATAAATGTTTTCTCGTGGTTTTCTTTTCTTCATCTTTTATACATTTACAAGAAATAAATTTCCTTAATTCGGCTCTGACAAGTAAAAATGATTAACTGTAGGTGACAACGATTTAATTAATAAAAAAGATCCGAAGAATTTGTGACTCAATAAAGAGGAAATGAATGAAAAAGATGTTAATGCGAGTGATGATTTCGAAGCGTCGAAATCATTAGCATAATACATATGAGTCTCACAATTATATCTACACCAGGGGTGCTCAAATCCATTCGATTCTCTTCCCTCGGCGTCTACACAAATTCTGCCTATGATCGAAATCCACGCAAAAAATAATACTTTCCATTAAAAAAGTAGCAAAAAATAAAAAATCCGCTTTTAGCAGTTTAAAAAATGAGGAGTAAAAAATTTTTTGATCTATATCTTAATTTTAACACGTCTGATTAATTGGCCCATCTCGTCGTTCTTGTTTTTTTTTTTGTAACTATTCATTTAACTGTTTTCGATCTTGTTTTAATATTCTAGATATGATTTCATTGATCATCTATTAATTCTTTGCCTCTTTGATGTTATAACTTTATTTTAATGACAAGTTTTGGCTTTAGGCTAGTATAAGTGCCTCTGGTTTTGGCGAGGCGGTTAAGATAAACTAGTTTCGCTTTATGGCGCCAAATTATCGAGTTGTCATTTTTATCCTCGAAGACAAATTTTTTTAATGTATTTATTAAAATTATATTAATAAATCATCTTAATTGAATAGCGAAGTGAGGGCAACAAAAGCAGGAAATTTTAGAAAATTTGAGAAGTTTGCAGGTTTGAACGTGTTTAAACATGTTCAAATCTTCTGGAAGTTGTAGATTTGGGTCTTTAACAAATTAAAAGAGATAAAATAGGCATTTAAGGCTTAAACACTTTTCAGCTGAATTTATGATTTTTGTGGCTTCAGTACTTAAACTTGCTCCGTTGTGCAAGTGGCAGCGTGCTGGACTTATTCTCAGGAAGTAAGAAAAGTTTCGCCTTTTGCTACTAGCAATGAAGGGGAAGATTGAGGGCAGGTGAAAGGAAGATCTCTTGGCTTAAGGATATGCAAGACTGGTATGGCAAAGTATCAGGATTTTTATTTCCTTTGGCAGTTTCTAAAGATCTAATCGCGCCAGCCTCGTGGCGCAGTGGATAACGTACCCGACTCACAATCGGGGAGTCTAGGGGTCGAATCCACCTTTCGGTCCGGATTTTTTCCGACCGAAATTCACCTCTGACCATCAAAATCTGGTCATGTGAACATAATTCGAGGAGTTAGAACGACTCGTGCGCTGTCATTCCCCTTGCAAGGTTATGACGAGCCAGCAAGTGGTAATATGTCTAGTATAGCCTCACTAACTTGACGTTCGGATTCGGTAGGTCCCGCGTATCTGTGCATTACATTAGGGCATTACACAGATACGTGCAGAGAGGTCGCCGATTTTCGGTCACGAATGTGGCACTTCAAGAAGAAGAAAGATCTAATCGCCATTATCATCATCAATCTTGGAGCTGACATTTGAAAAAGTTGGATGAGACCGGCTTTGAGGGCTGCAGCTGAAACTTTATATGTACCCTTCATTTTAAAAAGGGTCAGCCATGACTGCCGTTGGAGTGTCTGCTTTACTCTAACGGACAACATAGTTGAAAGTTTCACTGCAAGGAACGTCTACAATGCGTTCTAGCAAAAGCTGGGGAAAGCAAAAGGATGAAAAATAACACATGAGGAGTTTAGTATGGAATAATAAGCATCGATGAAAATCGCGTAAAATGTCGCAACTTGCGCAGATGGTCTGTAAGTTAGGTATGTCTTGCGCACTACCCAGTATCACTTAGTTGGGTTTCTCATTTCTCTTGCGACTGTATTCTGATAGGGAGCCCAGTAGGGAGTGGACACTTCGATAAGTCGTCTGCTACACAGGGGTACGCCATTTTGGAAACTGGAAGCTACCATGATCTCGAATTAGGTGGCCGTCATTCTCAAATTGAAGAATCTGCCAATCGCAATGTTCGCTTTTCAGTTCAAGAATGCCGGCCTCAAATTCGAGATCATAGCATCATATGTAGCAGACGACTCATCGAAGTGTTCACTCCCTATTAGGTTCCATATATTCTGAGAGTGAACGAGAAAGAATAGTTGTTTTGGTGAGCCACCGCTGCCAAAAGTCTGGTTTTTTTATTCTTGAAAGCGGGATGTTTGACACTCATATCTCAATTTGGTGTTTGGTCAGAGTCGTGGCGGCGGGAGGTTCACCGAAACAACCAGCGCCTCTTAGCGGCGAATTTTCCTCATTGTGTAACGAACTCAGAAGTCGGTAAATCCGATTTCTGGACAAGGGCGTTTTCCTTGATGTTGGATCCTCCTTTCCTTTTCTCCCCTTCCAAAAAAAAAACGACAAGTGTGCGTAGCAAATTCAGTGCTTTTCTACTTGACAAACCAAAGCTTAGCCGCCGAAAATCCCCTCCCCCAAAATTCTAATTCTCTCATGTTGACAGATACTTATCGACGATCTCATTTTCGACAATTCCATTCTACATGCGTTAACATTTCCGTTAACACCTTAAAATCCTAAATTTAGCCACGAGGGAAAGAGAGATTCGATACATCCGATTCACATGAAAAAAAAAGCAGATGAAATATTTCAAAAATGAAAGAAAGGACTTAAAAGTTGCAAAGGAATACATAAACGTAAATAGCTCCCGTGAAGATATCAATTAAGAGAGAGGCCCACAATAACTGAAAATTTCGTTTAACTCTCAGACGGTTTCCGACACGGTTGTCAAACAAAATAGTGCAGAGAATTATTTTAACGTGACATTTTTTTTTTTTTTTCGTTTCTTTCATCCGGGAGGAAACTATTCGTTTTTTTTCAAACTGGCGCCGAAAGAAGGTGTAAGATGGCGAAAACTGATTCAGTCTTTGGAAAATATGCAAGGGGTCCTCCTCTGCACATCCTCCGTCATTTTTCACTTTATTAACGAAGGGGTGGGGGGTGGCGTGGAGGTGATAATACAGAATGTTAAATTGAGCGTGACCGACTAATGGCCGTGTTAAACATCCTGAACTAATTTGACGGGCCCTGAATTAAATCGAAATGTTTTGAGGGATCATTTTAAAAAAAAGAAGTTATTGGAATCCAACGGAAATTTCCTGAAAAAAAAATCATATTTAGAAGTTTTTTTCTCCTGAAAAAAAAAAAACGGATTAAACTTTCGAATAAAAAGCTCGGGAAGAGTTCGCCTGGAAAAGCAGTTTGCATCGCGAGGGTCACCGATTTTCATATATAATTTCTAAAACGAATAAAAGTAATAAAACGTTTTGCAAAGTCTCGTCATATGCGAATAAAACGGAAAAGCTTCAGAAAAAAAACATATTTACCCACTTTTAAAAAAGGAAAAAAAGAAAGGGGAAGCTGGAAAGAGAGAGAGAGAAAAAAAAAGTAAGAGTCAACGCTTTTTATCATCTCTAGCGTTTTTCGCTAAGGATGTGACTGCGCGTTAAAAAAAGAAAATAAAGTAAAATAAAAAAAAAATAAAAAAATAAACGCTGAAAACGTACGCAATATATAGAATTTCAATCGAAGCCGACCGAAAATGGATATCGATTCGGAAAAGGGATGAATAAATCCAGGGGATAACCGTTTAAATTCACCTCGTGGCAGACCTTGTTTACGATTTAGAACGTCTAAACATCCAACACGCAATCAAGTGGCGGCAAAAATTCTTCGAAAAGCGATTTTATTATTTTTTTTCTTTTTTTAGTTTTTTTGTCTGTGATGATGTTCGCGTCGACGATTTCCGTCCGTGCGAGAAAGCACAAAAAAAACCTGAAGTAATCTCTTTCCGAGTTATTTAAAACCTGGAGAGGGAAAAAAATGATGAAAAGAGAAGTTTCCCCCAACCCCTTTGACAGGAACAAACAGATCGTAAATAGTAACTCGTCGAGATCGATTAGACGTTCTGTTGTGGTGTTCGCACTTTGTAGATCCCCAGCACCTCCACCCCCATCGCTATAGCAACGGGCGGCATCCCGTCGCTGATCGCCATTTGTTAGTATCCGATGATACTTTGTCACATCGAAGTAATTGGATAACTTTAAATAGCTTTTAACGGAAAAATTACATGTTTATTCAGTCCTCCGAATTAACTCAGTACTGAAACCGAAGTAATCGGCAACTTTTTATGCGTTTATAGCTTTTATATTGCCGTTACTTTAAGATGCTTGATATGGCGAGTGGGAGAGGGAATCGTCTGTGTGTTTTTTTGTCGATTTATATGCATTATGCATTATTATTTTAGTGGATATTATTTTTAGATAAAAAAGGATGATCGTGATAGCTTTGGATCAGATTGTTGTATAAGTCATTTTGAACTGTTTTATATCGGAAAGTGTAGTAATCTTTTTTTTACTTTCGAGCTCCCTAGAGTGAGGAAGTTTTGTGGTCGCCTCAAAAATTAAAATTCGCCAAACTGCGTGTTTTGTCGTGTTAAGAAGTATTAATGTTTATCAATTGTTTTTTTTAAATTGGCTTTTGTCAATTTAATGTTTTTTTTCTCTCTCTCTATTTCTTCTTCTTTCCTTGTTTCTAAAATTAATTGAAAATTAACTAAATTACTTTCTTAAAATTAAGCATTTTTAAAAAAAAAATTATGTCTTTTTTTCTTTCTTTCTAAAGATTATTATTATTAACGTAAGTCGGAGTTGCAAAACTTGTAAAACTATAAATAAATAAATAAATAAATAAATAGCGAGAAATAACCGTAAAAATGGTTTTTGGGCTGACGTTCGTTTGTCTGTTCGAGCACTTTCGTTTTTTGACTGTATTTTGAATGGGCAGCCATCTTTCTTTGACAGTTGTAGGCAAACGGTTATTTCATAGTCAAGACCCTCCAGTCAAATTAAGAGTTTTTGAGAATTTTCGCGAAAACGGCTCTAATGATTTTTTTTCAATTTTTGTACATAGATGCCTGATCCTATTTACCTCTGGCATTTTTCGTAAAAAATATCCCTTCCGGAAAATTTGGACGTTTTACTGACAGCGCCGACATGGGACTTGACTTCAACTGAAAAGTGGTTGGGAATGTCAAATTTTTGGTCCATTTTGTGATTTGAAGGCCACCCTGCCAAGTTTACGGCTTTGGCAGGGCCAAATAATGAGTTTTCAAAGATTTTCTCGAAAACTGCTCTAACGATTTTTCTTACTTTTTGTGTGAAGATACCTGACCCTATTAGGAACACGTTTCCACTTTGGCAATTTTTCGTTAAAATTCCCCCTCCACGAAAAATTTGGAAAAACCGAAAATTTTGAGATTTTCTGACAATGCTGATATGGGATTCGATTTCGAATAATAATTGGTCGGCGATTTTAAATTTTCGGCCCATTTTCTGATTTCGAGCCAACCTACCACTCCCCAATCATAATTCCTATTTACATTTTTATTAAATCAACAAAAAATTCCTAAAACGGTTGCATGTCCATTCGGTCATAATCGTAAAATCGATGCAAGAGATATCTAAATATAAAACAAGCGATAGTCATCAACGCAACCAATTATCTACTCCATCGTTTAAAAGTATTAATTGAGCTTGCAATTAAAAAAATAAAAATTAAAAAAAAATTATACGTAGATATCATGACATTCAGTTTGCGTTGATGACGCAACAATACAATTTTCCTTTCCTACCCCCTGTAAAGGTATAACAAATCGCTCTTCGATATTTAATCAATAAATGCTTAATTTGATTGATTTGTCTTCCGTCATTAATCTATTACTCCAAGCGGTTTCTGGCACGTAATTAAAATATCGTCCGGCGCTACTTCGCGTATTAAAAAGGAATTAAAAGGGCTCCGTTGTACTAAAAAAAAAAAATGCGGGATCACAGAGCGAGAGCTGATGTCGGCAATATGATTCATTGAAATCAAAAAGCTTGAACGATGTAAAATGAATTTTCCATTTCATGGTCTACTTTGCTGGCTCAGCACAAATGAATTATATGCCATTGTGTAAGAAATATATTATTATCATTTAGTAATTTATTTATTACCATTTGTAATTCTGTAAAATATTAATTATTACAATAAAAGCCATTATTATCAAGTCCGAAAATGCTTAAAATGGGAACGAGCGATTAATTATATTTATATCTTTTTTTCTTTTTCTTCTCCCCTTTTCCCCTCGCCTCTTCTTTTTTTACTTGTCATAATTTTCCAGTTTCCTACTTCTCTTTTTGTTATTATTCAAAATGAAAATTTCTGGAGAAAAACTCCGCTCTCCCCCTCGAAGAGGAATATCAGATTGCGAATTGATTTCTTAAAAAAAGGCCTAGTTTGTTTTTTTCCGAGTCGTATCATAGCAGAAGAGAGACTTTTTCTTTTTTCTTTTCTTTTGTTGCTCTTAAACCTCTTTTCAACTTGCTTGATCACATGACTGACGTTATATTTCATCTTCTTCACATCTTGCAACTCTGTTCCGGGAGAAAACGTCTTTCCGAGACGGAAAATTGACTGCTTTTATAACCATGCGAGCTCTTTTAACATTTTCACTTATTCATTCCTCTGTATAAAAAAAAATTTACTTTAAATAACATCCCAGCTGGAATCGAAATCATTTTTTTATCTGTTAAAATGTTTTCCGTTCGTGTTTAAAAATAATATCAGATATCGTTTTCGATCAGCAGGCAGGGCCGCTAGCAGCAAACTCAGTATCTTGAAGTGAAAAGCCCCTTAGGCTTCAAAATGGCACCTAAGCTTTGGGGGAAGTGGCAAAAACATCATGGAATGTTTTGCTTGTGGAAGCAAAAATTCTGGAATGACTCAGAAAGTAGCTGCTGCTGCTGTTACTGTTCCATGTCTGAATTCCAGTAGCCATTTGGTTAATAAATGCAAGATCATATTAATATCAATTTTTATTAATAAAAGAAGCAGGCGACTTAAGATATAATAAAATCATAGATTCGATTAGAGGTAGTCTTCATAAATTATAATTACAAGTATTGAACTAATAACCAAGTAATTAAAAGTAACGAACGAAGAACTTAAATAATTCCCCGTCAATAAATAATTAGACTTGTTTTATAGTGCGGTAAAACCATTTTGTCGATGCTATTATCGCAGTTAAAGATATAGCCATGACTTCGGCAAGCCTCGCTTATACATTCGTTAATGCTGCATTAAATGCCATTTTAATGACAAATTTTTATAACGTTATAACAATATTTTTTTTATATTATATAAAAAAGATAAAAAATTCAAATTTCGAAAAAAAAAAAAGGATTCCCCTTCTTTTTTTATTCCTTAACCGGATTTACTTTTTTCCCCTTTCGCATAATGAGATCATGCGGAAGAAATAATCAAAAAGAAAAGGAATGCCTGCTGATCGGTTGACCCACCTCGTCGTTTGCATCGAATTTCGATCTATTGTGTGTGATCGAAGTCGATCTCCACCTTATTATAGGCCGCTCAAAAATTTGAATATCGATAAATCGGCAGGGGCGGTATGAGAATCAAGCATGTTTGAAGAATAGTGTAAATATGGAAGTACGGGAACAGCTTTTAGGCAGTGGTAGTGGCGCCTCTATCATTGGCTAGTTTTATAAGTATCGACTTTAGAAGGACTTAAACGGGTCAGTGTAGGCGTATGCCTAGCGCTGAGTTGGGTCAACTGCAAAGTGCGGACCAACTCACTCCAGGCAAAATTATTATAATTTGAGAATAAGCCTATTACAGCCGTCGACGGATTTGAATTCTAAACTGGTAGTTTGTTGGAGTCTTTGGTTTCAACGGATTAGCCCAAATTTAGCTGAATTGAACAGTTAATTTATTTAGAGGCTCCAGCTTAGTTTGTTCGAAAGCTGTTAAAGGGCGTGGCGACACCACCGCCGGTGAAATTCCACTGCAAACAGCCCTGGAAAAAGGCAGCAGCCCAACCGGTGCTAGCGTGAAGCTAGGGAAGAGGAGGCAACGTTGTTGGTGGAACTGTACGGTTTCTGCACTGCGACCACTGGTTTGTGGTGTGGGAGGAAATCCCAAATGCTAGGGGAGGACACCCCGACAGAAAATCAGGTGGGTCAGGTCACCATGAGATAGCAGCACTGTCACCCGGCTTACCTGACAGCAGGTTGGTAGTCTGCATTGGGATTAACAACGAACGACGGATTGACGACGATTTAATTTCATTAATTTTTAATTTTATCAATACCTTTAAAGATGGAAGAAGAAGAAGCTGTTGAAGGAATAAAAACTTGAATAAATTGGATCCACTGAAATGGCTGAGAGGCTGGAATTAGAGCTCTGAGCCTCACCGCAGACTTTTGAGTCTTTTAAGCGCTGCTGCACTACTGAAAAAATTTGACCCGGCCCAAACTTCCATGCTTTCGCTTTTTTGGAGAGGCACAAACAAATTAAGCCCAAATGGTTAAACAAGAAAAAATTACTTTTTTCAAAGAAAATAAGCGGGAAAATTTAATTTAATCTTCAGCCGAGCCGCCACCGATAAAACTAGTGCTGTTGAAAATTAAAAATACCAAGCCCTAGTGGACCCTGGCAGGGCTCAAAAAGAACCGGAAAAGGAAAAGGATAAAAAAAATAAAAAATTTACCGGCGCACGGTTCTAGCTGGAACTACCCCGAAAAAATTTCCTTGAAACTCTAGATGCTGTGCTCAAGCAAGGCTCGAGTTGGATATCAAAAGGCTTTTGCGTTGGCTGCACCATTAATTGACTGTTGCCATATCGGACCTCACATGATTTTGATTCTATTTTGTAACTGTTTTAAAATGAGAGAAGGGAAAAAAATAAAAATGACGAATGTTAAGTAAAAAAATATTGTTGGATCAGTGGAAAGTCTTGTTAGTCGAAACTGACAAGAAAAACCATTAGTCGTAAGTTGATTATTAGCCAGAATGACTTTTTATTTTCATAAGTCACATATTGTTTTTCCTTTCATCCATTTATTGTTATCTCGCCGTAATAAAAATAACGGGGAGTTAATGTTTTTTATAAATTGATGAATTTTGAGAATCGTTTTCGTTAAGCGAATCGCCAGATGTTACCACTCGGCAGTCGAAAGTTCGATGCCAACGACGCGAGATATTCCTCCTCGAACGCCAACCAAAACAAAAAGTGTTCTCATTGTGCTCGGACAGGGCCGTAATCTTAATTTCCCCTCCTTGGGAATGTATACCGTAACTCAAAAATAGTTCTTTCGCCTACCCATTTCTCATTCCCCGTTATTCACGCTTATTTTTATTTACGTTTTTTTTCCTGCACGGCACATGCTTCTCGTCTACTATGATAAGGTGTATTTTGTGAAACCTCGTGACTTGGCCATTTCTTGAAAACAGTTCTTTACCCTTTAAGCACGCGGTATTATTGCCCATGATTTTTTTTTTAAAATTAAATTTTGATATAAAAATGCGGTACTTAGTCGTTTATTATAGCTGCCACTTTTAAAACGTTTGAATTAGAAGAGTCGGATAAAAAACAAATAAATTGCGATGTGATGTTGTAACCAACGTTTAAGTTAGATTTACTGTCAGGAAGGATTTTGCTACGTAATAATTTAAATTGTTTGTTTACAAAATATAATTTTTTGAAAAAATGAAACGAATCCGATGGGAAGTACTTTGACTCGATTCAAGAAATGTTGTGCAGCTCAGCTGTCATATTCCCTCCTTCATCGAAAATGCTCTCCTTCTTCTTCAGCCTGTTTACATCCACTCCTGGATAAAGGCCTCATTTAAGGAATCTCATTAAAAAGAGCATTAAAAAAGCTTTAATTTGATATGCGACATGACTTTTTTCGAATTTTCGATTTTCAAGGTTAAGAAGAACCATAATCACCGACCTTGGATTTTCATAATAATTATGGCTTATGACCTTGCAATCCGAAATTTCAGAAATATGGCATGTCGCATCTCATTTGAAAGCTCGTTTTTTAAACAAAACACATTTTGCATTCATTTAATTGAAAATCAACAACTGCAAAAATTATTTTCAGTTTTAGATTTCGCTGAGCAAAATTTTAGGCCTTTTCCTAACGAAAAGACTACGGCTATGTTAAAATAATTTTAAGAACAATCGCAGCAATGCATGGCAGATGTTCAGTATTTGAGGAGAAAATAACTCTCCGGAAATGCTGTTCCATAGCAGTAAATCTTGCCTGATTCTGCTTAATTTTTATCCCTGAGTTTTTCCAGCCTATTGGTTGCTCCGAGATTTATTTGAACTTCGACCTTCTTTGCCTTAGCTTCCCTCTCTTCTCTCAGGCTTAAGTGCAAGCAATGAAAGGTAGTTATAAACTGGGATAAAATCCAATAAAAGAGTTTAATGGAAATAAAAGTATCGATTTTATTAATTACCATAAAAAAGCAGTAAAAAAAAAAAGAAAATTTAAAAGAGAGAGAAAGAAATATTGCAAGAGACTTGAATGAAATATAATTTTTCCTGAGGAAGTGAAGCCCTGTGGGAGTTCACTAGCAAATGATAAATCTGCCCCTCAGAACCAAAAGGGACCATTAAGAAGCGATTACTCAGTGATTTATTCAGGGTTCGGTGATTCCGACCACCGATTATTACAATATTGTGTGCGATAAAAACTACCCGTAGATACGAATGATCGATGACCGGTTCCTTTTTTTCTTCTTCTTCTTATTATTTTTTTCTTTTTTGAATAACTCCGATAATTTTATAATTACATCCTCGCGAACAAGTGATAAAACCGGCATTTTTATTTGACGCAAAATAGCCCAATTAAGAAACACTTAAAAAAGGGATCCTCCTCCTTTAATTACGAGAGACCATAATTACACGATTAATTAATCCGTAACTTCAATACAGCTGCTAACTCGAGATTGCTATCAAAAGATGAAATTGTTAAACATCCATAATAAATCTTGAAAACCTTTTCAATAAACGTTTTTATAATATTAAGTGCTTCTCTTGTTCATGGGAATAATTCATTAATTAATCGTCGTTAATAAAATCTTAGTTAAATGTGTGCTAGGAAGAAAAGGAAATTTCTCAGATTTTAAAATAAAGGTGCATAGGAAAAACTGAGAGCATAAAGAAATCTGCTCGAAGAATTTAAACTTGTCTTTTGATCTTTTCTCGGTCGACTTTAATCAGGAAAAGTAGGGTCTGTTGCCTAATAAAATATTATTGAAAATGAAGAAAACACTTTGAAAACGTATAACTTATTTCTTTGTCTTTGATAAAGCCCCCCTCCCCCTTTTTTCTGACTCCCTCATTTTTCGCCCGCACCCCGGTCCCTTCTCGTTTTCTTCAAATCTTTCCATTTTCTTTTGTAAAGAAATTTTAGAAAAGAGGGGAATTTCCTCTTTCCCGAATTTTCTTTATTCATCTATTTTCTTTCTTTTCTCTCTTTCCTGCGACCTTTACTCGTTGACGTTTTTTTTTTTTTTTAAACTGACCCATATTCTACTTTTGAGGAAGGAAGTCAAATATCCGAGACGTGAGATCCGATTTGTCTCTTCGGATTCTACACTTTTCTGCGAACATATTTAAGAGTATTTTTATTATTTTTTTTTATTTTTGGACGGAATCCTGGAGTTTGAAAAAAAATTGTTTTCAAGCTGGTTTGAATGAATCGACGTTGAAAACCGGACGGTTGGATTCGATTGCAATGTTTTTGAATTGGATTCATGTTGTGCGTTTAAAACGATGTGTATTTAAACGTGTATTTAAATGTGTAGAAGGAATCATGACGTTGAAGATAAACTGAAAACACACAAATGTGCACCCCCTTGAATAGAGTCTGCGGGCACCCATGCAAAGATTATGATACAAAAAATAAAATAAATTGAACTAATAGTACGTGACATTTGAAACATGACTGGGCTGTACGTTGATTTTGGGGTTACGCTAACATTAGAAAATGAAGATGTCAACCCTAGCAGAGATTTCTTTTATAATAGTTTCGAGTCTTTTCAATGATAATTTGAGGTTGTATGGAATTGTTGGTCATTCTTGTTATTTTGCGATTTATTTTGATAACAAGCTGTAAATTTTTAGCCGGTCTAAAGTAAACCCGTTCGAGCTAGAGAACCTTAATAGAAAGAGACTGGCGAATGGCTACGAAAGATCTGATTGGTAGACGGATTTTGAACGTTGTGACAGGTCGCCATATTGGACATTGAAAAGAAAATTAAAGAAAAATCATGTATGTTATTTTATTTTATTTTTATTTTATTTTATTAATGCCAATTGAACACTATTTGTGTTATATGACACGTTACAAAATTACCCTAAAAATTAATTACGTTACAAAATTACAAGATTAATTTCCAGCTAAGTTCACAAGATTAATTTCCAGCTAAGTTCACAAATCGTGACATGACTATAATGTTTTGAAGTGGGAGACAATTTCTTCGATATCATAAGGGGCAAGATCTATGAGGGTAGCTTTTAGAGTCTTTTTAAAAGTTTTAAAATCAAGTTCAACAATATTTTTCGGTAAAAGGTTGTAATAAGATATGCCACAGTGTTTAACATCATTAGATAGAATAAATGTTGCTTTAGACGAGTTGTCAGATTTCAATAGATGACCGAACCGTGTATGATACGAATGACTCCGCCCTACAGTGCAGATCTCAGACTTATGAGCATGAATATAAAGTAACAACAGCAAAACATACTTTTAATTTTTATTTTAAGAATCCAAATTTTGTAGTGTCATATTATCATTTATCTAAGGATGGACTGCATCTTGATTGGTATGGCAAAAGGGTTTTTGGCCATTTTTTATGGCAATGTTGTCATTAAACATCATTTTTAATCATAACAATATACATGACAAAGAAATCGCTGAAGCCTCAAGTATTTTATCTTTGCAGTAGGATGCTATGTTTATAACAGAATATTTAAGAGTAGACGGATTTTTGGACAAAATTCCCACTCCCCCAAAGTGATGCTTTTTGCAATCAGTTCTTGAGAATGACGTTAAGAGACTATAATTCTTGAGTTTGAGTTGACATAATTCATGATCTGCCATGCCTAATTCCGAAAAGCAAGCCAACTCCGGATTTATATCTGAAAGAAGGATTTCTACTTCATCTACTTTGCATTTTATATTTCTGATGTTTTGCGAGAGGATAGAGAATTTGTTCTTGACATTTTTTACCCCTTTGATGGGCTCATTGAGAAAAAGACGCTTGTTCGAATTATTACTGGAAGAATTACAACTAGAATTACCACTAAAGATAGCAACGTTAGCACGTTAGACAATTTGAATTTAATAGAAAATAATACTTTGTATGCTCGTAAATATGTTTTGGAATTTTTAGTTAAATCTAGATTGGCAAAGGATAAAGTCTTAGTTGAATTTGAAAAATATTTTCACTTGCATAATAACAATAATCTTGCTACTTGTGATATTTTAAATCGAAAAAAGATTTTAAGTAAAGGTGATAGCGAAATTGTGAAAGTTCCTGAAAAAAATGGAAAGAAAAGTGTAAAAAGTGTTAACAATCCAGACATTCTCGGTAAAAAAGTTAGTCCTTGGAAAAACGCAAAATGTTAATATCCAGTTTCCCTTCCAAAAAGGCCCACAAAAGTTCTGTCTTCTGCTGACAGCAGAAGCTAGTTCTTCAAAAATGAGAACAGCAGACGAATTAAAAAGGCGTTCAATTTCTTAATGGCTGCAAGTTCGCCAGTCTATTTTTATATAGGGTCTCTAGTTCGAGCCTAAGCCATTTAGAAGTCTATCTGATTTGATAAATCGCTTTGAGGCCTGACGTTGAAGCCTAAAAGCCGAGTTAAGTTCGGCTTAAGTCTGCAACAGCTGAGAGAGGCCAATATTACTATAATTAATAATAACATTCACTTATAATTTAAAGGATAAAGTGTAGATTATTTTTCGTACAACTTTATATAGTTATCATGCATGTCATGAAATAACTAATTAATAATTTAAAGATTTATTTATTAATTATTATTTATTTTAATTCCTTTAAGAAAAATTTCGATGTGAATGAGTGGAGTGTTAGCGAAGTAATGGCAGTAATGGCTCAGCGTAGTTTCTTATAAAGGGAACGACGGTGGCGCTGTTGCAAACATTGTGATGACGTCAGTGGTAACTATGACAACAAGGAGGGGCGTGAACAAGTTTTCTGAAAAAGGGTATATGTGTGAAAAAGAATTATTTTTCGTTTAAATGTAGATTATTATTTTTACTTGTAAAAAATTGTGGATATAGGAAAAACTTATTACCAAGTCAGAGAGAAAATTATTTGAGAAAAAGAGACCTTTGGCTCTTTAAAAATATTATTCCAGTGTTTTTTTTTTCCAAAGAAATTAATTGTTACTGAAAATATGGACGTAAATTCAAGTGGCAGAACATAACTGTGGGAGGGGGCCTGAAAAGGGGCTTTAGGAAAGGCCTTGCCTGTCCTAGTTTCATATTTATCAAAGCTTTTACCGTACGTGAAAGTTTCGCCTATCCTTTAAAAAATCAGCATTTAATTTATTATGAAAAAGACCTTCAATATCTAATAGGAAAAAAAAAATTTCTTCTCTCCCTCATTCTTTCCCATTCAAAGGTTTTTTATGGCGTACTCGGGTTGGTCTCCGATGATCGCAATCGAGAATGGATGTCACCCAATTTCACCATCAAGTTTACGTTTTTTCAACATGCAATCCTTTGAGAATAACATTTCAGCCATCGAATATTTTTATATATGGATATAAATATTTTTTTATCCACCGCAGAGCTGAAAAATTGATGAGATTTCATCGGTTTATGGGGGAAATTTTTCCCCAGTTTAAAAAAGCGAAAGGTTTTTTTTTTTTTTGGACAAAAAAAACCCGCGGAACGATTAAAATCGGGATAACACGAAAATTTATCGATACTGCTAATAAGTGTGTCAATAAATTTTAACTCTTATTGTTACTTTTCAGCGGTTAATGGCCATTTAAATGCAAATGACACAGCTTGATAACAAATGCGTTCGACAACAAATCATCCCAAACGTCATTTGTAACGTTAAACGTTCAAAACAAAAATTTGTCAGCTTTTATTTTATATATTTTTTTTTATTTTTGTTGCAGACGGTTTGGCAACGTCGAAGCCGGTGAAAAGAAAGAAGGATGGATCAGATAAAATCTCTCCGACGCTTAATCCTTCGGCGAACGTGAATTTATCATCTTCTCAAGATCTCGGTGGCGGTGCTTTAAGTGATGGTGGACATAGTTCGGACAATGCGGATTGCGAAAGAAAGAAAAAGAAGGCGAGGACAACATTTACCGGTAGACAGATATTCGAGTTAGAGAAACAGTTTGAACATAAAAAATATTTGTCTTCCTCGGAGAGAAGCGAAATGGCGAAACTCCTTCAGGTCACGGAAACTCAGGTGAGTTGTGAAATTTTTTATGTTTGGCTCTTGGGCAGAAAAACCGATAGCACATAATATTTTTGGACTAGTGAAATAGTGGAACTGGAAAACTGGTATGCCAGTGGTTCAATGTTTGTGTTTTGTTCAGCGGCCTTTAGGGTGCAGATTGCTGGCATTTAAAGAAAATGAAGCCAAATAAGGTCTGATTGGCGGGTTGTCTGCGATGTGGCAATAAGATTCCGTGTCCTAAATAAAAGCCACATATAAAGATGTGACTTGGCCTAAAAAAAGCTAGCCGGCCGTTCCGGCGATGGAAGGAGTGCTGGACCTCGTCGCCGCTAGAGGAGTAGTTTTTTGATTAATAATCAGGCGTAGCCTACCCCCGAAAGGTTGAAAGAAGAAGAAGAATAAATATGTTTTAGGATGAATGAATTTTTATTTCTTTATAACTGGAAATTTTTTCCAAGGGTTAAATGCCCGCTATTGATTTATCGATCCGACGGAAGGAACATTTTAGATTATGAAAAACCTCTCAAAAAATTCAAAATAAATGATTGCTGTCATAGCTTAGGAAAATGGATGTAAAAAGATGAGTCGACCCAACCCAAACACACGAAAACTATTAGATGAAGCCATTGATTTCGGCAATAAACCATTCAATAAAATATGTTTTATTTCTCGACTCAGTTGGATATTAAACTCGGGTCACGCGACGACTACTGTCGAATGTGGCATCCTCGAACACATTATCCTATTTACTTACATAACAGGACACGAATGTTTATAAAAATAGGAAGAAGTATAACCTGATCGGTTTTTATTTTATTTCGTTTTTTTAATGCGGTGCTTCTGCGTATTTCAAAAGCTTTCAAAAATCATCGTTGAAAAGTTTATTGTTATATCTTCTTTTCTTGTCTTTGGCTTTTATTAAATTTTTTTGGTAGTGTTGGCGTAGTGGCTTTGATTTCGGAGGGTTCATGCGGCATGAAAGGCGTATGAATTACTATTTAAATGAGTTCTTCTTGAGGTCTATCCTCCAGTGTTTAGGGTTCGCCTTGAAGTACTCGTTTTCTCATTACATTAATTTCAATAATAAATTTGGAAAACTGGGATCTTTACAGAATTTCAGCAGAGATAGATCTGCACGGACAGATCTTGCTGACAGGGCGCACGTGCCCAGGTGCAGCTTAGAATTAGTTGACTTGCCTAAAATGTTCGCACTTTCTGACTTGTATAATCACTGCAGATTTCGAAAGATTGAAGGGCAAATGCATCTTGGGCAAACCCTTTCCCAGTCGCTCTCATGTCATTTAGTTCTCTGCTCAGTGGGACCAGTGCCCATCATCAACCCAGTTTCATTGCGATCTTCTATTTTGGCCAATAGCTTCGATCACGATCTTTTAAGTCTTGCATCTAGGGATTCGTGTTGTGACTACGATATTAAATTCGAAAACAGCCCACGACTAGATGGTTCGTCAAATGGAAAGACTCCCATTTTATGTAGGATATCGCTCAGGAATCTCTGGTGCCACCAATTTTATTAGTCGGCCGGCAACATTCTAGAAAGCTTTCGATGATCTAAAAGTATATTCAAAATCGCAGTCTGTGTTGCCGTGGAAATATTCTTCTTTGAGTGCCCTGATTTCACACAAGCTTAGGCGATCGATCCGACGAGCTGCTTGAATCTTTCACGATCGGCGACCATGAGGAATAACTCCTCTACGGTTAACGCGGTCCAATTCCGGATATTCTGCAACCAGGAGAGATTCTTACGCCCAAGTCTTCTTTTACCTTTGCCGTGCTTGATGGTCTGCAGCATAGCCTGTACTTGGGTCCCCGCAACATATACCCGAAATACTCCAATGCTTTATGGTCGCAAGTAGTTCACAGTCCTTGTTCAACCGACGCAAAACCTCCTCGTCGGGTCCAGGATATTCGAAGGATTCTTCTGTAACTCCACATCTCGAACGCTTCCAGACGATTCATCATAGCAACCTTGAGCTTCGAAGTTTCGCAGCCGTAATGGAAATCATGGCCGTAATGGAAGGTAAGGTTTGAGAGAGACCTTCGTCCAGGAGTGGACGGGTATAGGTTGAGAGGAGAAGAAGAAGAAGAAGAAGAAGAAGAATGGAAATCAGCAAGACCTGATAGACCGCAGCTATGCGGTCATTAGAGGAAATCAGTATAGCTCCTTTGTTTCACGTTGACAGGGCACCAGTCCGCAAGCTTCAAAGAGGAAGTAGAAGCCAACATACTATTTCGGAACAGTTACTAGACCTCTATCTCGTCATGATCGCTGCAGGTCGCATCTAAGACTATCAGCATTAGATCTAGACCAAAAGGTCAAAAACCATGCATAAGCCGCAAGATCGAAAACTGAGATTAAAAGATCTATTGTGCTTAGGCCTGAAACATCAAAAAGGCAAACATTAATCGGATTGAATTTTTCGCGTGGCAATTTCCAGTCGGATGTCGAAATTGGAACCGTCAAAATTTTTTTCTTTTAAAAGACACGACATAAATGCAGTTTGACAAGATAACCTAATTAACATAAAGAAAATGCAAGAATTTTCGAAGCAAATGGCTACTTAATACTATATTTTATTAATTTAAAACATTTTAAAAGGAATGTTATTTCGGTTAAGTGGTTTGAGTTTATGTATCTTTGACGGGAGCAAAAACAAATACGGCCGGTGATATGTCTCAGCGGACGGACAAACAGGATTTTTATACGAGATGCTAATGCCGTAAATGAAACTGCATACAGTCGTCCGAGGTTAAATGATATCTCTTAATATCATGACTTACTTGCTGTTTTTTCCTTCCTTTTTATTTACTGGCCACAAGTCTTTTGCTGTTTTTTTTTTAAATTTGCAAATTAGTGAATGAAAAAGTTGTTTAGTTATATAAAAAAAAAAGTTTGTAGCGGATTTGTAACACTTCCGATTTGCGTATGGATTCGCTATTAGTGAAACATGCTCTTTTAGCGCGAAAAATTGATTTTTACAATTAATCAAGCAACAAGCAAGCTGAGCTCAACAAATTAAACCGAGATATAGTTCGGCTCTTATACTCTGTGTTCCAATTCTGGGCCCCCCTCAATCAGGATTTTAATTGCCAGAATATGTCAGGGGTCCAACTTCTTCTTGTGGTGCGCAGCACATTCTTCAACTAAAGCCATCAATAAAACTTTCTCTCTCCCTAAAAACCCCGATTTGAATAAGAAATCAAAAATTACAAAATAATTACATCAAAAAATATTAATTAAAATCAATTACTGAAGACAGCAATATTTTTATGAAATTCCCTAAGGCTCAAAACGAATGTTGTAACAAGTCAAAAAAAAACAGGTGGTAACTAGCTATCGACTTCTTAAACGTACCAAAAATGCCCACGCAGATGTATCTCATCTCCACTAAAAAAAAAAAAAAAACACATCTTAATTTTTATTTTTCAAACAAGTTATTAATCGTAAAGCGGCTTTTATTTGATTGGTTAAGAGTCAAGATGTAATAGGTAAACGTGCCGCAGCTTAGAAATGATACGGTATTTTTAGACAATTTAATAGCGTTTGCTCTCCACCCCTTTTCATCCTCCTGGTATTCGCATGTAAGCACATTGACAAATAAATAATACATAAAACATGTTTAAAAATTTTATTTCATCCTGTTTTTTTTTGTTTTATTGCTGCAACACTATAAATTACAGATTGTAAAAATTATTTTTATAACGATTTTTCGTTTTAAAATTATTTTTCAATTTTTTTTATTTGTAGATTTCGTCCAAGTTCTTAAATTTTAATTGGCAGGGGCGACTCTTGTTTTAAGAAGTTATCGGATGATTTTTCAGCGCCCCCAGTAGCATCATTTCAGATTTGTTTGGGGGGGGGGGGGGGGCAATAAACCTTAGCCAGACTGAGGCATAGCAGAAGTTTGAGAGGCCAAAACAATTGTCCCGATGCTTATGAGAACTTAAAATATCAGGGGGGGAGCATATAAACCCCCCGTCATTTGGCCCCAACCGAATGACGCTACTGGCCACCCTATTCCCTTTTTTTAAATTTGAAAATTCACAAGTTTGAAAGGATACTGAAGGCGACTTGACTGTGTCTACATCTTGACTGTGTTGACTGAAACTGCATTGCATATAGTAGACTGTATAATGTAAGCTGCTAAATGGAAAAATTATTACAATTTATTAAAGGCCACAATTATTATTTAGGGCCACAAGGCTAAAGTTAATAATATGATTAATTGTAGCCTAGGTCCCCCTTGTAGCCAATGGTTGGGGGACCTCCATTGGTGGCAGTGCTTAAGCCACTGGTTGGGGGATCTGCCATTGGTGGCAGTGCTTAAGCCACTGGTTGGAAGATCTGCCATTGGTGGTAGTGCTTAAGCCGCTGGTTGAAAGATCTGCCATTGGTGGCAGTGCTTAAGTCACTAATTGCGGCACCTCGACTGGTATACCACCTGCCAGAATAGAACCGTCTTGAGGAAAATTCTATTATGCCAGTAGACCCTTGTAAGGCCATTGATTAATTGATTGCATAGACATAGACAAAAACATGGACATAGACTTAGACTAGCCAAGCCATTGAGCTGCTGAACCCATGAATTCGCCTCAGCAAAAGCCAACCCATTTTAACAGGAACGGAAAACATAATTTTCCTCGTGAAATAAAATCTATTTGGATAAGTGAAGATGACTTGAAGTGTATAAACGTTTCAAATCGTGTGGGAAAAGTTGTTAAATATGGTAACGAAATAAAATTTTATACTTTCCCCGAAAAACCGCCTATTAAAACAATTTCTTTACGAAAGTTTCCCTTTGGTTCGTGATTTGTTGTTGAAAAAGTTAAGTAGCTGAACCCCCCCTTCCCCCTTTTTCTTTTTCTCCTTTTTCCCCCCACCCTTTCTTGCTCCTTCTTTTCCCTACAGTTCTTTAAGAACCACCGTTTTACCCGAGGCAGTAAACGCAAAAAGAAAGGAAAAACGTTTCATTAAAATGTCTGAGATTCCATTTATATGAGGCTTCAGTTATGATCATTGTCGGATTGCATTTTCTTTTCCGATTTTTTTTTTCCTTTCAACAGGAAATTTTTCCCTTTCTATCTCGTTTTTAAATACAAGACCTCATTTAAAAAAGACGCTCTTAGCAGATTGCGCGTTTTTTCTTTTTAATCGGTTTCTCTCTTTTACTCTCTCTTTATGAAAACAAAAGGTGGGAATGAGGAAATGATGCAGCAGCGGGGAAAGGCGAGGATGAGGAAAAACAAACGGGAACACGCGGCGGACCGGGTAGTCCGATGCTGACGTAAGGGGAAAGTGGTGGGAGAAAACACTAATGGCTTATTTTAAGTGGCTCGAACTGGATGTTGTCGTTTTATTGCCACTAAAAAGGTTGAGAGACAAAAAGTTGTTTTAATGAGAGTGGCTGCTCCAATTTTTATTCCCCGAGAGTTCCTTTTTATTTTATTTCGGTTGAAGAGTCGGGGGAAGGGGGCGAGATTAATTATCGATCCGAAATCGGGAGAGTTTTCATCACAGTAAACGTCATTTAAAGATTTTTTTTTTCATTTAAATAACTTTGAATATTGATTATTAAATTTTTTTTTATTTATTAAATCGTCAAACGTTCGCGGTGATATAAAATCATTTTCGATTTAAATAAAAGGCGGCAGTTATAAATAAACGATTAGTGTTAATTATAAATGGGTTTTAAAAACTGAGTCGATTTTAATGAGCAAGTCAGTCTGTTTGTTTCCTACCCAAGTAGATTGAGTAATTAAAGAATAAGAAGTCGATAGCTAGTAATTACTATATTTTTACTGACATTTTTTCACGTTGTTTATTAATAACTTCGTAAATGATTAACTCTGTTATCGAATGTTGTTATGGTAGCGAAGTTCCCTTTCTCATTGTTTTAAATATTACACGAATTACCTCAAAGACCACTTCCCAGTCTATTTTAATTAACGTCCAATTTGCGTTTAAGATTATTTTCCCCCCTTTTTTCCTTTTTAGCTACGCTTAGTTTTATACTTTCTTTTTCAATTACTTGTCTATTAAGGGAATTAAAATTGGAGAGAGCGCGTGCCATGCCACTTTTCCTCGGTTTAAGTTGAAGTATTTGAAATACTGTTTTTTTGTAACCTGTTGCGAGGTGGGTCTTGATAACGTTTCGGGAGTTTTTTTCATAAAGTCCAGGCCGATTAGGACAGGCAGACAATTGAACCCTGAAGGAGGCAATTAGAAGCTTAAGCTGACCAAATAGACGCTAAATCTGTAGAAACGGGCGTTAAGTTTGAAGGATGGAAGCTGAAGCTGAAGAGATAGACGCTAAAGCTGAAGAGATGGACGCCAAAGCTAAAGAGATGGACGCTAAAGCTGAAGAGATGGACGCTAAAGCTGAAGAGATGGACGCTAAAGCTGAAGAGATGGACGCTAAAGCTGAAGAGATGGACGCTAAAGCTGAAGAGATGGACGCTTAAGAAGACAAATGGACGCTAAAGCTGACAATAGGCGCTTAAGCTGAAGAAATGGACGCTTAAGAAGACAAATGGACGCAAAAGCTGAAGAAATGAACGCTAAAGCTGAAGAGATGGACGCTAAAGCTGAAGAGATGGACGCTAAAGCTGAAGAGTTGGACGCTAAAGCTGAAGAGTTGGACGCTAAAGCTGAAGAGTTGGACGCTAAAGCTGAAGAAATGGACGTTAAGAAAACAAATGGACGCTAAAGCTGAAGCAATGGACGCTCAAGAAGACCAATGGACGCTGTAGCAGACAAATGGACGCTAAAGCTGAAGCAATGGACGCTTAAGAAGACAAATGGACGCTCAAGCAGACAAAACGAATGCTAAAGCTGATCGACACTAGCATTTAGAGGGGGTAGGCAGCATTCGATATGTGGCTTTGCAGGCGCCATTCACCGCATCCCATGCATGGATAGATCGAGTAAAATCGAGATGCTGAATTGAACTGGCAAAAAGACACAGGTATCTATGAGACTAAGCAACGGAAGCTTCAATATTTCGGCCAAGCGCCACGTAATCGGAAATACTTACATGCTAATTTCTTCACAGTTCTAATATTTTCTAATGGATTCCTCAAAGAAGTTGCAATTTCATTCACTATCAATCATTAATTCTTAATCCGATTTCGTATCAAGACCTCCCCACAATCCCAAAAACATCACTCTTCCTATTTTCTAATCAAAATTGAATGAAAATTCATGTAAACTGCCATCCATTTAAAATTTTTTGATTCGAGCATTAAAAAAATTAATACAAGATGTCGATATCTTTATTTGGTAAGAACTGGAAGATTAATGGCTGATTAACAGTTCAGTTTCCTCTTTTTAAGTAATTAGTCACCTCGTAAATTCCTTTCTTGTATAAGCTCGTTTTCTTCTTTCCTTATTAAATATTTAAAAAAAAAAACAAAAAAGATTTTGAACGATAAAAATATTCTTCCAAAACATGCTCGCTATGATGTTTAAAGTTTTAACCAGGCTCAACTTCATTTTTTTTTTTTATAAGAAAAAAGCGACTTGAATAAAAAACCGAAAAACAAATAAAAGATGAAAAGACGAAAGACAATTAAAGATTATAAGAACGAGAAGGAAAAGTTAGTAAAAAGTCTCATTTAAAAGCCATAAGGATCTCTCCATGTGAGGACCATTAGAGAAATATAACATTAGGAAAGTTTAAAACCACTAAACGAAATTTCAATCTGTTTTTGCAAAGCCATTAAAAATACATTTAGGAAACTAGGAGTTAAATCAAGAAGAAAAATAAGAGGTCAAATCCGAAAACGAACCGCATCCACCCTGCGTCAGAATCCGAATCGCGGCTCTTTACCACTCTCTTAATCGTTTCCCCCATTCTCTCGACCTTTTATTTTTTTTTAAAAATCCTGGAAGAAAATTCTTTACTTTGAATGATCCGTTTAAATCATTTCAGCTTTTTTTATCTGAAAAAATACGATTTTAAGATTCAGGTTTGCAGGTACGAGTCGAGAGGGAAAGAAAATAAGGACGCGTTTCGGGTTGCAAACGGTTCGACGAAATCCGGTGTTGGAATAACTGTAGAGGTCAGGGAGAGCTTGCCGCGGAAGCAATGAAGTTGCTGCCGGAGATAATCAGAGGGCTTCCGTTGCCCTTTCCCTTCATCCCCCGTTTTCCCAACCCCCGTTTAACATCCCGGTTTTCAAAAAAGGGTTAGCAGAAACCATTTAGCGAGGATTTCGACTTTCGGTGTTCGCCATTTGGGCTCACCTCTGACGTGTCTGCACCGAAAACCCATCCTTAATTAAAACGCTGTCAAATTCTTAAAATAAATATCATCTTTAGAGACGGAGATTTTTTTAAAGTCATCGGTTTGGCGATTAATCGGATTTAAATTCAATTTAAATGCTTTTCGGAATTTTCAATTAACGAGTGATAGACCACACCTGATTTAATGAAAGAAATTAAAAAAAGTTGGTGAATATTAAGTGATGAACTAACACATTTTCATACAAAATTCTTAGGTTACGGCTTTATTTGTCTTGATGTTCTCCCTTTACAATTTTACCGCCTTATACCGTTCTATTTATTCTTATTAATCATTTTCTTAAAAGGTAAACAAATTTACACCGTCCGCAAATTAAATCCTCGCCTTCTTCAAATTACATTTTTTTGAAAGAAAAAAATCCCCGATCGTAAATACTTGATTCAAAGAAATCCTTCTCGTTAATAAATGGTGAGTCTTGGTTTTAATTCTCAATTATGGTAATAAAGAGTGAATTTTAAAATGCTCGCGTTCTGTTTTTTTAATGGCATACTGATTTGTTTGTAGACTACACCCATGAAACAAAGAAGAAATTCGTGTAAAAGAGGTTCAGTCTTAAAAAAAAAGAGGGCCACATAAAAAAGTTTATGACACAATTAAAAATTTACTATTAAGACATCTACACTTTATTTGCCTTCTTCATTTCATTATTTATTGCATTAAACGTTTGTATTTTTTTTATTTTTTTAAAAAAATTCCAAATAAAGAAGAAATAACTTGTCAACTGATCGGTGTCCAAAAATGAAAAGGGATTTACTTGGAAGACCGAAACAAGCCATGGTCTAGTGTAGGCGCCTGATCAGGGCTAGGAATGGACGCCAAGACTTTCGAGAAATCGCTTAAATTTTGGCTCCCGACCTGAAAACACCCAAAGATTCCAAATCCGGGGATTTCCCGTGATTTCCCACGGGAAATAATCAGGGCTCTCGACCAGAGCTAGAAGACTCTGCTTTCGGCTATTGCACGTTCTGCTTTGCCCTTTGGGATACCACGAAGACCCCGTGACCAAAGAGCTATCAAAATAGGAGTGAAAGAAAAGCAGAATCTTTGGGAATTTTCTTCGTCTCTATCTGCATCTACTCTTCTCTAGTCATTCCTCTCAACTTCTTTCAAACTTCCTTTAGCATTCATCGGAATCCTGTCATTTTCATGTCATCGTGTCATCATTTTTAGGCACCGTTTCATCGTTATCTTAGGGGGAAAGGCCAACACTTTGCACCCTCAGAAGTTTTTAAGAGGGCAAAAGATCACACAATATTTAGCTTGTATAAGCTAAAATCTTCGAAGGGGGAAACTCCGTCCCAACGACGCCCCTGACTACCACGCTTCTTTTTGGTGCATGAGGACTTTACTTTGCTCCTCTAAAGTAGAAGTGCCCTTCTTATACTAAGCAGTTACTTATTTCTCTAAAACCAGCCCCTTAAATTTACTCAGGAGGATTTTTTATGATGTCCTGCTTCTTCCCTTATTTTTGCCTTTTATTATCTTCGAAAAAGCTCGATCTCCTTCTCGGGCTGTAGCAGTAATAAATATAAGAACATGAAAGAAACCACGACCGCAAAGCGTTTTCATGATATTAGGTAATCATTTCAAATAATTAAAATAAATGATTCTTGTAAAAGCGAACGCGAGGTCGGTGGAAAAATCTTCAATCTATTGTATTAAAGAACAGTAACCGATTGTAGAACGAAGATAAAAAAAAAATTTAAAAATCTTTTAGAGAGGGGAAAAAATTTATTTACACGATGGGTGCTTTATGAAGACTTCAACAACTTCATTTCTAAATATCCTAATTAAAAAGAGTTTAGTATCGGATTGTGTAGTTCCGCTAATAATTATACAGTAGTCGGCACACCTTAGTTTTCTTCATCATCACTAACCATATCATTCAAGTGCTGCGTGGGCAGCCTTCTCCATGAGAAACTGAACCTATCATTTTTTTGTTTCGGCTTTTTTTTATTTTATTTTTTATAAAGAAGGCTTTACACTGGTTAGACAGGTTACTTATCCACTTTGTGATGAATAAGAAGTATATAACTGGTAGTGACCTCTGAAGGGGGTTTTTTTTTTATTTCTTTTCGAGATCTGATCGTGTAGATATTGCTGAGTTTTGTATCAATTAGATCAATTTGTTGTTGATAGCATTAAAGTTTATGTCAAAAGAATTTTTAGGTCTCCGGAATAGAGTCTTGTCTAGTCTTCGATAATAAGGCTTTGTATAGAATTCTGGGACCGAAGAGGGACTCGTTGACGGGGCGTCTGAAAATGGGCTCTGAGGAGATTTAAAGGCTGACTGAAGAGTCACTAATTACTAGTGTGATCAAGGCTCGCAGACTTCAATGGGCGGGACATTTAACGCTATCACCCCCGTCGAGGAGGACTCATCGGCAGGTTTGGATTGGACACCCGACTAGCCCTGAGGCTCTTGGAAGACCGCGACTTCGCTGGAAGGACATTGTGTCTGTGGATGCGGGACATCTGAAGACTGGCGAGCCATCTGCCGGAATAGATCCGCGTGGAGCGGCGTTTGTGTTGCCTCTAGACGCAAAAAATTGAAGTTACTTGGACACGCGGTTCAGAATAGTCCCATAAAAAATTGTGCGAAGTGATCAAAATTGTAACAAAGAAAATTTTCGATAATCAAACAACAAAAAGTAATTTCTTAATAAAATGCTTTGGAAATTTCCTACAACAGCTAAAAGAAATAAAGAGAAAGAAAAAACACCTTCATCCGAAACTAATGGATTCAGCAATGACGAGTTATAAGAAAACATCATTAGCCGGGGTAACATTTTATGAAATAATACGCGCTAGCGATTCTCTAAACATCAATTAAAACATCTTCTTCTGCTATTTTCAACTCAACTGTAAGCTAATAGCTAATTATTAATGGAAGTCAGGACTTAATAAATTCCCCATTTTCTCAATTTTCTTTAAAATTTCCGATTTAAAATATCGGTACGGGGAATCGATCCTTTTTCATTTCAAGAGCCCCCATTCAAAAACGATAAAACTCCCGCGACTAAAATTCAAAATTTTCAACTTTGTTATTGTTTCATCGAAATTGAAGGGTGATTTCGAAACCCGATCGAAAACTCTGCAAAATCATCGGGGGCTGACAGATACCTCGGACGTTTTCGACTAGGAAACTTCATATTTAGGTGGCGGTTTCATTGAGTTAGAAATGTTGGGAATTGAAGAGGGGAACAATCGAATCCTGCGGTCTAGATATCAACATCAGCACAATGTTGACTTGAATGATGATATATGATCCAAGTGCTCTCCTTGTCAGCTATTTTCGATAATTTACGTCCTTAGAGCAGATGACGTCACAGTCGGCGTTCGACGATCGCCTAGCCGGTGACCTCAAGCCTCTCTCTTTCTCCCCCGTTCGGTTTGAAAACTTAACGTATTGTTTTCATCGGGAAATCCGGAAGCGATCAAAACGCCTCTTACACGGGAGAAAACGTTAAGGCGATAAGCAAAGAGAAGCGATTCAACTCTCATTAGGAGCAGATGTCTGCGATATTGATTGCCAATTAAATGGATGGTAAATAAAACGATTTAACAGGTATAAACGCTCACACTATTAACGTCACAACATCATGTTAGTTTAAGCTTTCCCAATTAGTCGTGAGAGTTGTATAAATTACAAGGATTTTGCGCATTGAAGAAAATTAAAGCCGGAGGAAAAAAATTTCGGAATGGTGGTTAAGCGCACAAGACGGAGGGGGGGAGTATATACGTTATATTAATGTAGAATAGTTAGGTCAAATTGAAAAGGAAGAGGAAGCTACCATGACATCAAGTCGCATTTGAATTATTATGAGCAAAGTGTTCGTGACAGTGTAATAATTACGATCTCAGTTGTGTAGACATGGAGTAAGGGTACTTAACCCCCTCCTTTTCCCCCCTCTCCCACTTTCGCTTCCCTTTCCTCTTCTCCTCCTTTTCGAACCCGACTTTAAAAATGCTTTAATCATTATCGTTAACAATCCGATATTTTAATTTGCCATTATTAACGACTCCTAACTTTTCTTAACGAAGTTTACAAGCGAAAGACTGAGAACCGGGGAAAGTTACAAATGGCTCTTTAATGTTTTTCCTTACTTTCCTTATATCTTAATTTTAGATTTAGCGCAAGATATTCTTTTGGTACCGGTTTAATGAGAAGATCTAGGGGCACGGAGTGCCCCCAGCCAAGTTAAGTAAAAAACGACTGTAAAGCAAAAAACCGAACTGCAAATACCCCGACTAGCCTATCCATCCGACTTGCAACAAAGGGCACTCCACTCGCCCCTATTTACTCCTGTCACTACATGACCGATTTCAGACCTCTCTAGCTCCTAAAATAATAGAGCCACTTTATTTTTTTTTTCACGGTCATATTACCGCTTCCCTTCTGAGAAAGTGTTCCAAGTTACAGCTTTTTATCTTTAACGGTTTTCGAGATTTAAGGGCCTAAACTTGCCGATTTTGAGCGTCAGATATATATATATATATATAGAGAAGAATAGCGATGATCATAATGTTTGGCCTCTTCAGAGTGACTTAGGAGGTTGAAATTAAGCCTGGTTATAGTTTCTAATAAGTAATGAAAGGAAAAATTGCAAAATGCTAAAAAACTTTTATGGGGGGCAGAAAAAAGCTGATTTTTCCTGTTCCCCTGCAGAATCCCGACTATACTACCGGGTAAAAAGGTGTTAATGCATTGTGTAGTGGAACAAGTGCAAAAAGGCAACAAATGCTTCCTTTTGTTGTTTTCGTAGGTTTATTTTATTGTCTTCTTTGGTCTTCTTTGTTCGTTTTTCAAAAGATTCAAAACTCTTTTTTTTTTTTTTTTTTTTTTTAAATATTAATCTTAAGGAAACGGAACAAAGTCGCCGAAAATTTGTCTATTACTTTTTTAAAAAATTGGCCGATTTTTTGTAAAGTGATTGAAAAATAATAATAACTAATGTTTGATGACCCCCCATATCAATCAAATTTTACCATCAGGATAAAATTCAGAATTTTTTTGGAGGACACAAAAAAAGAGGAATTCGCACCTAATCCTAATCCTGATCGTGAAAAATGTCTCTGTTCCTAAGTTTGGTTGCTGTTGCACCTAAAACTGATCCTTGAAATCATATGAATGAAAAATTGTTTTTGGGCCGAAATTAATGGCGAAAATTCTGTCTTCGGGTTTTTGAGGTCGAGGATTTTGGATCTGATGAGATCGGGAATTCAAAATTTTCAATTTCTCATTTTTTTACTCTTTACACTTTAGCAGGAGTGCCAAACTAATATTTGCATTATAAAAGGGACATCTTAGTGCCTCTATAGTGATTACTGCGAATTTCATACTTTGCTATGTTGCCTTATTTTGCAAGCTTTTTTAACGATTGGTCAGGCTTTGGTGCTCGGTCAGCCACTGGTGCTTTTACCTACACAGGGTTTTTTGGCAAGTCCACTAGCCTCTAGTTTTCAGGACGCTAGCCTTATTCATGCCTGATTGGTACCTTCAGCGGTTATATCCTTTTCGCAGAAATTAGCATATGCTTCACTGAGTTTTATTGCCTATTACGCACGATGATAATGAACGGACTGTAGTTTAATTTTTTTAAAACTTTATTCCATTCTTTTACCCTTTTTTTATGAAACGGAGTTTTGACTGATTTGATTAAAAGCCATAGTGGTTAATGCAAACATTTGTTTCTCAAGAATGTAAAAAATTTTTCTATTCTAGTTTCTTAAGGCCAACATTTAGGTATTGATATTGATACGGGTGAAATAAAGTAGAAAACGAATGAAGAAAAAGGTGGAAGAAGACTTGCGAAGAAAGAATGCGAAAAGGCGAAAAGTAAAAAATAATTGGTTTATGCGGTCTATGACCAGATGTTTTTGGGGTCTATGAATCCTTGTAAAGAAAGGATAAAAGCAAATTAGTTCCTTCCTTTCTGACAAACAACGCAACAAAAATTTCTTAATTTAAATGGTATAAGTGAATGCACTAACGCCTCTACAAAAACAAATGATATCCCTCAAAAAACACTTCCTTGTAAAAAAAACAGCCAAGTTAATCTTCTACTCTGGACAAAAACCAAAATTGTTTCTGCCAATCTTCTTGCAAAAAACCTGCAAGTTTCTGCCCTTTAAAGTTCTGATATCAAAAAGGGCAGCCAAGTATCCTAAAAATAACCGAATGTTTCTGCCTTCAAAAGCCATGATATCAAAAAGGGCAGCCAAGTATCTAAAAATAGTTAAATGTTTCTGCCCTTAAAAGCCATGATATCAAGAAGGGCAGCCAAGCTTTTTTAATGACAGCTTTTGTTTAAAATGCCATTTCTTTACAAAATAACTTGGCCGCTTTTTCCCTAATCTTATTTCCCTTGCAAAAATACTTTTAATAACAAGCATCACTTTAACAAGGTTGAAAACTTACGAAAAATGGAAGATGGGATCCCAAGGTAATTGAAAATCCAGTACCCACACCAATCAAATAAGCCTGACTTTCATTTTTTCAAATATTCAGGCTTCCAGTTGCCATTACTTTCAGGTTCCGGCTAGATCGGTATGGTCTTCGCTTAAAAATTAATTTCCGTCGTCCATTTGAGCGAGTTTCAACATTACAATATATCGTAAGCTCTATTTTAACTTCTCAAATATAGATTAAAGTTCAATTTTAGCGAGCGCAAAATTGCAAGTCACATGTAAAAACCTTAGGAACCGCACAACAGGCCTTCTCATTTAGTTAGAAGTTTATCTCGTTAAGAAAAAGCGGCCAAGTTATTTTGTAAAGAAATGGCATTTTAAACAAAAGCTGTCATTAAAAAAGCTTGGCTGCCCTTCTTGATATCATGGCTTTTAAGGGCAGAAACATTTAACTATTTTTAGATACTTGGCTGCCCTTTTTGATATCATGGCTTTTGAAGGCAGAAACATTCGGTTATTTTTAGGATACTTGGCTGCCCTTTTTGATATCAGAACTTTAAAGGGCAGAAACTTGCAGGTTTTTTGCAAGAAGATTGGCAGAAACAATTTTGGTTTTTGTCCAGAGTAGAAGATTAACTTGGCTGTTTTTTTTACAAGGAAGTGTTTTTTGAGGGATTAAAAACTTCTTTAGACAATGATTTTGAAACGCTCGTTGCGTCGCTTTAAAGAAGCGAATCGCTTGCCTGAGTTTTAACCCCTTTTTTCGGATTGGTAGGCCGAGGCAGTCAGGAATACGTACAAACAGTAGGTTCGAAACTTTAGAGTGATTAACCCAGATAATCATCGCAGCCGAAAAGACAACAGATTGCTAGCTGTAGCGCCACCTCGAAAAAATTTAAATTAAAGAAATGGTCAAGCAATTCATTTGAAGTTCTAAAAAATTTAGAAGAAAAAGGTACTGAGCCTCTAAAATCAATTGAGGTTACATCTACTGGAATAATCAATATCGCGATCTGATCAGTCTTGTGAAATGCATAGGTCCACCAACGCTTTTTCTGACCTTCTCAAGCAGAGCCAGAAATGAGGAAATCTGTACTCGTGGTAGGCCGAGCTGCGTTAGGAGGACTACGTTTTAGGGATGAGGGTCGGTCGGGAGTCGAGTCTCGACTGGCGAACCACGTGCAAGGATAGATCCATCTGGAAAGGTATCTGCTACGCGATGCTAAGCCTCCAGGCCCTGTAAAGCCGTAGGCAGATAGAATCAAAGGCATAGAAAAGCAAAAAATAAATTAAACCAATGATGATTATGATGATGAAAATTCTTAGAGCTGTCTCATTAAAACTCTGACCAACGAATCGTGGTTGATGCAATCAGGGATTCCAAATGTTACCACAACACAACAGTTAGCCACCGCCCCCTTGAAATTTTGGTCGGCGCAGGGCCCAAACTGCCACCCCGCATTCGGCCATTTTTGGCTATTGCCCTATTTTGCCATAACCAACGACATTCGCTTTATTAAATCCTTCGAAAGTAAAATGCTTTCGAAGTTTGTTAAAAAACGGTCAAAGAAAACCGGGGAGAAGAAAGTATATTACACTGAAAGCGATAGGAATGTACGGATGTGATAAATGTGTAGAGTATGAAAAGTTAGTCTAGTGTGAGAGAAGAGCAAATATGGTGGATATATTTTGAAATGAGATGAGTTATGGTATGGAGTAAGATGGATTTCCCTTGTTTTGAGCTCGAGTGCTAATTTGTCAAAGGAGGGCTTGGATAAACAAAAAACTTTATCTCAAACCTTATGCATCTTTTCGAAATCATCCTCTTGCTCATGATTTATTGTTCAAACTTTCCTCGTTTTATGCTCCGGTTCTTATTTTTAACTCAATGAAAATCACGACGTAGTGGTTATTTCCTCGTTGGTTTTTTTTGTTAAAATAAAAATTTCAAGAACGTTTAATTTTTTAAACATTCTCGACAAACCCAAAATCGGACATTCATTTAATTCTTACAACCTTTTTTTTTTTTTTTTTTTAAAAAGTCGGAAGCCTAAGCTTATATTAATGATGAATGAGCAGAGAAAAATAAACTTCAAGGAAGGAAAATCTTTTTCCCCCTTTTCGACGTAAAAGAATGAAAATGAAAATTTTTTTTAAGAGAGATAGAGAGAAAGGAATAAATTTTTGAATGGGATACTTTATTTTATATTGTAGTTAATTCAAAAGCTTGAAGATGACTTCATTTGTTAAATCCGAAAACATTTTAGGCGGTATTCACGGTCGTGACTTATTCGATCCAATTAATTTAATCCGTTTAAGTCTTAATTTATTTATCGAATAAGAATTCATAATAGGAAAATAACTGAATCCCTTTTTCTCGAGGAAGAAAATTTTTTTCCATAAAATTAGAATGCGAGCTAAGCAAACGATTGAGGTTTTTTTTCGAAAAACATTTAAAACGATAAAGAATTTATAAAAAATTTTTGAACCGATGAAGGTAATAAAGTTATAACGATTAATTTTGAAAGTCGAACGGTTTTCGTTTGAAATATTCAGTAACTGTTATTTACCAACCGGTTTTCGTTAAATGCTCCCATGAATAAAACACATTACTACTATTAGTCGGATGGTTCTCATCCCTTTTTCCGTCCACCCCCGCTAATTGCAGAGTGGTTGACTGAGTCTGGCTCGTTCTCCGGGCTTTTAAAGCTCCGGAAGTGCTCAGCACCGACAATACTTTGTTCGTCCGAATGAATTTTACATAAAGCGTTTTATCTTGGAAACACATTATTAATTTCATCTTAAAATATGCGAGTTTTCAAATGTTTTTCCTCTCTTGTCCCTTTTTTTTCGGGAAAATGTTGTGTTTTTAGCGGAGTGGTGGCAGCGGCGGGAAACATAGCGATCTCGAATGCGGGCACACTCAACGTCGTAAATAAAGATAACAGACAAGATATTCGCATAAAAGGGAAAGTCTTAATAATTGCCGTTGATTAAAATTTCGGAAATAATTAACCAGAAGGTTCGTTTATGTATAAATTGTTAGAAAGAGTATAACTGACGTTATTAAAAGACCCATTTGTCTTACCCAAGATCATTTCATAATACAAAGAAAAGATAAATTAAAGTTGTGTTTTATTCCATGAGCTTTACTCCCCAACCTTTCCGACCCCTCGGGGGTACATCTTCATCCTATTCTTCCCTGGTTAATTTGTAAAACTAAACTTGAATAGTGCAGGGTTGAAATAATTCTCTGTGAACCTTTTTAAACTTGAGTTTTGTTTTATTCAAGGCCAGAAGCTTTTTCCTCTTTTTTTTTTTAAATTTAATAACTTTTCATTAATATCTTTTCCCTTTGTGCTTTTTGCTTATTAAAAGAAATATTTTGATACTTGATCCTTTAGCTATTAAATATAAATCCGATTTGAGTTTTGCGGTCACATGAGAGTTTATGCTTGGGTTAGAATTATTTAGTCCCATGAAACTAACCACGGGATATTATTTATTGTAATTGATTGACTGGTCAGGCATTAGAAGAAAAAATTTAGGGGAGTAGGCGAGAAGAAAATTTTGTTTGAAAGAGGTTTTTTAATCTGTTGTCCCTCCCTGGTACAGTTGTTCGAGGCTTTGTCATAATTTCCTCTTCAGCCTCTTGCTATCTACTTTTAGACGTGTAACTTTCTGACAATGCTTGTGTTCTGTAGAATCAGCCTCCTCCTGCAGTTTGAATTACATCTAATTTTTTGCAGTTTTCTCCTACTTCCCCCCCAATGGTCTCCACTGTTTCCGTTCTTCTCTTCTGATCCTGTTTGGCTATATGGATTCTACTCCTCAGCGCGTCGCATCTCATTTATTACTCAAGTTAACCTCTCCACTTCCAATCCGATTACGCATAGTCTTATCCTGAAAATGTAGCTCTCCTTTCCGCACCCGCATGCTTAACCGTACTAAAAAGTGAAATGAATAGGAAAATCTCTTAAAAGCTAATAACAAATTTTCAAAGCTAAAACTGTTCCCAAAAGGGAGGAAAAATACTTAGTAATTACTTTCGTAAATGTTGACAGCTACGATTTTTTTTTTAAATTGGCAATACACTGCTTAAAATTGTTTTTAAAAAACCCCTAATTAAAAGACTTTCCTCTTTAAGCATTCACGCGAACCGAAAGTCAGATTTAGTACAACGATATCATCAATGAGTTTTGGAGACGCCAGATCCCCGCCTTCGAGTCGTAATCTTAAAAGCGTAGCATAATGCGTTCCCAAATTTGAATAATATGGTGGAAATCGGGCCGATAAACCTGCGATTGTGTTCAATTGTTAGAAAGACTGGTAACAATGCACAATGGATGGTGTTTGATCTGCCTTTAAACAAGGGCGTTGAAATTTGCTTCCATTTCTGTCACATAGACTAACTCGCATGTAATGTAATTTATCCTTTTTGTCGAGTTTAATCTTTTTTGGCGCCTATTTCGCAATACATGGAAATTTTTCTTTTTTCAACCCCTTTCGTCCCCGGAAAACCTTTTTCTGGTTCAAACGCGTATTAAACAAATTTATGAACGTCGTTAGATGCATCATAGTTTTATTTCTCCTTAATATCTCTCTCCTCTTTTCCTCGCACTTAACTCATATAATTAAGAATAATACTTGTTTCCGTTTCCGTTTTCTGGGATTGTCTTATTTTATACTATATTATGAATAATGAGGTTTTGAGCCGGGTTAAATTAACAGATAGGAAGATGCGTCTAACTGTGTAACAGTTTGTTCGAAGTGGGCTGCATGTATGACTCACTTATGTTGACAATGCATTTACACGACTAGGGCGTGGTTATAGTTCACGTTTGGCTCTAATAATGAATAAAAATAATTTTATGTTAATTGTGAGTCACGGGCTGTCATTTCCAGACGTCGTCGTTACCGAAATGATCATTAGTTTCATTTTGGCCACTTCTCTTCCCACATTTCCCTAACAATTTTTTTTTCTCTCCTCACCTTTTTTATATATATAACTAAATGAAATCACGGAGTTACCGTATGTATAAACATTTCATAAAATGAAAAGTAGGAAATCCTAATTGTGGTTGATAGCAGTAGCTTTAGTAATTACTAAACTTGAAAGTTTAAGCTAATTTTGCTCGTGTTATCTCCAAGCGAAGCTTTTTACCTTATGCGTTTTAAAAGGAAGAAAAGCTCGTCCGTTTCATTTTCCTCATTGTGCGTCATCCAAAAGTTTAACTTTCAAAGAACAATGATTTTCATATTAATTTTCTCAGGATTTAACAAACTGGTATGTGTGGAAGTTGTTGAGATGAAATATTGAAGAGGGGCTCTAAGCTCTAAGATGAGTAGAACGATTCATTCCATTTTGGTCGATCGTGTTTTTAAGGTATCGAGATTGCGTAATGGATAGATTTGAGTAAATTTGTGTGTTGTCCTCCTATAGCAGACATAATAATGTTAAAGGCTCTTACGTGAAGTTCACGAAGGAGTATTCATTAGCGAATTGTATGGGTCAGAGTTCGCGTTGCCGCGATTACAACCGTTTTAATATTAAGTAGCGGCTAAGCGTTTAATTAGGACCTCGACTTTCCTTGAAGGTAAACTAATCAATTTTAGAATCTTTGAGTTTGATCAGTATTTCTTCGTAGCTAGATTGTGTGAGTGTGGCTCAAAGCAAGGGCATGTTTGAAGAGAAGTTAAAGGGAAGTTTTCTAGGGTTTTCTCTACTACTGGACATAGGTTGTTTTTTATTCTGTGCTTCTCGTCAGAAGCCATGGTTTTAATTGTTATTCTCACGGTCCAGAGCTCCTGATCATACTTAAAGTCAACTACATGGTCCATGGTCAATTTAGGGAGCTTAAGAGCCTTGATGGCTAATATTAACCTTACTTTGAAAACATGGCAGCTTCCAGAATCTGTTAGTAGTAGATGACTCATTGAAGTGTCCACTCCCTATTTACCACCCTAGGTTAACCCACTGCTATTTTAGCTCGTAGACTCGTGGCGATTTTCTCTGCGGTCTCTCTGCACAAGAAAAATTGGCATTCCAACATATTCTGCATTTTCAGAATTTAAACTGCAGCTTTTGACGATCAAGCACTAACCTTTCGCTGAACGTATAGTTCTAAGATTTTAGCTAAATCGATCATAATCATAAAAGTTGAGTTTGGGCTCTAAATTTTTCTTATTCTTCAGCCTTTTTGCATCCACTCCTGGATATATGTTGTTTAGTTCAATTTTTTTCATGCTGTTCAGTCCTCTGCTCTTCGGAGCCAGCGTAGCCAACCCCTTCCGGCTGTTTGAACTATGTCGTCGAGCTAATAGCGTTTGTTTTTGAGGTCTTCTGCTTTTGGCTGTTAATCGTGGCCTCCATGGACTTCACATCACCGCTTTCTGCACCGGCTCGTGCATAGTCTCATGCCCTACTTATTGCTCCTTTCTCTGCGGAACGTCTTACTAGTGGTTTGCGCTCAGGGCACATAGGGCAGGGCGCATAGGGCACAAGCATTGAAGACCTTTTTGTGAGAACCAGAGGGATTTTCATCTCCCGCAATACACTCCTCACGTTTGCAAATACTCCACAAGCCTCACATTGCTGACTCTAAAATTCCCTGTTCACAAAGTCTTATTGCGCATAACAGCCATCGGAAGCTTAACCGATCATAATAATCTGCCAGAAATCTTAACCAAACACACGAAATTCAATTATTCAGAAAACGAACAACAATCCCAAACATTATTCAAGCGAAACCCCATTCAACGGCAAAACACATTTTCGGGGAAAATGTATAAAGAGAAGAGGCGAGAAGAAAATCAAGTTATTCGATTAAATTTTCGAGGTAATTAATTTTCGATGCTAGTATATTTGAACTTGTAAATCTTGTGACAAAAGTCTCGAAAGTAAGGGAATGGAACAACAATCGCTGATGTTGAAAATTTTAAATCATCGTAATCTAAATTAGATATTAAAAGTTGAAATCCCGTGCGACCTAAAAATAAGGGTAAGGAGAGATGGAATGCGACGAGGGGGAGAAAAAGAGAAAGAGAAAGAAAATACCGAAAGGGAAAGAAGGAGGGAATATTTTTGAAATGAAGAACTGAAAATCTTTCGTGCTACGGTAAACAACCATCAAAGTATCAAGAGGAGGAATAAAATAATTATTTCAATACCGATTAATTCGACTTTCCCGCTAACTTTTAGAGTTTCCCTCCTTAAACTTTTCAAATGAAATTTAAAGTATAGTTTTCCACTTTTCCAATTTCTTATTACTGTTTCTATATGTCATAGAATAGAAAGTCATTGTTAAATGTCTCCCCCCACTCGTCTATTTTCATCGCGCTTTTTCCGCTAATTTGTTCTTTATGTCTTCCGTTCCTGAATCTGAAACCAATTAGTTAATTGTGTTAGATTGAAAATTGGCAATGTTTTCGGAATAGCGACGACGATTTTTATTAACTCTTGTTCCAAAAAATGAATAGGAGGCTTATGATAGATCAGAGATGAATTTAATATGGCCGGCGTTTTGACTGTCCAGAAGCTAAATCCATGATCAGTTATGAAGGTTTATTTCTGGTAGATGTTTTTTGTCCTAGGTGGGCCAACAGCCTGGGCTGCATTCAGGCTCGAACCGGGGAAATCCGTGTGTGCTCCTCAGGCTAATGCTCTCTTGCGTTTTCGTGATTTTAAATAATAATTTAAAAAAAAATTAGTTGAATTCTAAGATGACGGGGCGCTTATGGACGAATTAGTTATTCACCCGGTCTTCTTAGAGTGCCGGTGAATTTTTTTATTCCACAAAAAATTGATAAAAAGGAATTCTAGCGCTGTAGCCGTTTTGGGGTGTTTGCTTATGCTTTTTGCAAGAGCCAGTCCAAACCTGACTGAAGTACAAAATAAGTTGATTGGGTTGAGGGAAGCTTATGTTCAGCATTGGGCGTTATAAGGGCTGACAGTTTCATTGACTATAAAAAAATCATGTTCAAAAAATTTAAAACGCTTTTCACCTTTTTAAAAATATTATCAGTTCTAGAATAATTCATGCTCTTTTTTTCTCGGCTGCTTTTTGCTAACCTAAGCAAAAATATTAATCCAAACGTTTCTGTTTGATTTATACTTTTCCCTTCTCTCCCTCTTTCGATTTCTTTAATTTTTCCGACAATATTATGAACCGTAATAGACAATTTAATTTACCCCACCGTTTCGGCTGCCATATTTATTTATTAAGACCTATAAGGGAATGAGCTATCCTATTGATTCAATAAAACTCCTAACTAAGCAAAATAATTTTTTATTTACCGATTTAGGGAGGGACACGCTCGATTATCTCTTCGTGAGGTTTACGCACGAACGGGCCGATTAACTATTAATGTTAACTTTTTACTAAAAAGTCCCCCCCGTTTGAAAAAGAAAATTCCCGAGCTTATAGTTTTTTTTTTTTTGTTTTATTTATTTATTTTTGAAATTTAACAAAGTTTCATCCCCGAATGTCGACGGTTCCGAAAAACCGCGAAACGGGAAAGCTTTGTTTTTTAAACTCGCTTAAAAATGTTGAACACGGGCGTTAAAATTTTTATTAACGACCCGAGTCATCAATATTACAAACGGGTGTAGCGAATATGACGTCGGGATATTCTTGAATTAAATAAAAATCATTAACACTGTATGATTAATATTTCAGCGTGCAAATGGCTGATGCTTTTTAATATTTAACTTAGGTTATTTGCGGTTTCCTCCTCCCATTTCGTTTTTATCTTTATTTAATGGTTTTCATATGTAAAATTTTCAATTATATTTTCTATTTATTAACACTTTCTTTGGCTCGCTTTGATTAGTATTGTTTCCTGAAAAGGGCTAGCACGTGTTCGTTTTAATCGATTTTTTAAAAATATTTGTTTTAATCATTTATTTCCTGAAAACGAACCCACTCGTTTTTTTAATTTTTGGAAAAAAAATGAAATTGTAAAAACGAGTAATATTAAAAAATTTTAACAATAGAATGAATTTGATTAACAGAACCATTCAGTTTAATGAATAAAATGAGTTTTTTAAAATAATTTTTAGGTGAAGAATAAATATTAAAAAAAGTGATGAGAGCAAATGAAAACATTTTGATTAATAACCCGAAAATGATATGAAGTCGATTATTATTTAGAATCTAGCGAGCCGCTATCAGATTGCCATCAATCAAAGCATGTGACACGGGCAGATAGAGACAATAGGCGGCTAATTGAGAGACTAATCGTTGTCATCGTCGTTGCGACATCATTCCTGTTTATGCCGCCCAAATTAAACCTATCTTTTTTTAAAACAACTATGAATCACTCAAGGCGAATCTCGTGGTTTTATCTCTTTTTTTTTATTATTCAAAATGGTCCAGATTGATGTTAAAACAAGAAGTTTAAATGAGTTGATGTTTAATAATTAAGAGTCACCTTTTGGGTAAAATGTTAGAAGTGGTTTGTACAAGATGGATGAGGATTTGAGTTTGGTTACTGAAATATTGAAAAGGGGGGATTCGTGAGCAGGATTTTTAGAAGAGCAGCTGATTTTTTGTAGGGCGAAAGGGAGCGTCTTGGGCGAAAGTCTTAGTAGATACCGAAAGGATGGCATAAAGACCATTTAATAATTGGCAGGATGACAAAGAGCTAAAGGTTGAGACAAGTTCGAGAAAAATTGAGATTGAGATATGTTAAAAAGAGCCAAAAGTCTTGAATCTAAGTGAAGTCATACTGAAGATTATAAGCTACTTGCTTGAATTTAGAAAACATTATTATTATTAAGAAAAAATTCATCGGAAAATGTTTTTACAATGCGAAAAATTCCGTTCGAAATTCGAATTCTAAAAATCCCGCCAAAAACAACCATGCGGCATGTTTGGGGTAATGACGTCATAATTGAGTCAAACTTTTTTATTTCATTGACGCGAAAATTTCATCAATACGGACAAAGGATCCGACTCAGTTGTGACGTCATAATTGCATAGTTCATTTTTGGCGGGCTTTTTAAACATTTGAATTTCAAAGCTACCTAAAGTTTTTTTCGCATAGTGCGCCATCCTCCCCAAAACGTATGCTGCACTTCATCTTCTTCGTCTGGCGCTATCTTTATGAGAAAGTCAAGTCCAAACTCAACCGCTAAGATCGCTAGTAAACATAGGCTGCTACAGAAATCAAATGGAAACTTTTGTTTACTTTCAATTTGATTGGATCACAACAATATAGCCGTCATTTGACTGCCTTAGCAGACGATATTCACTAGCGACCCTTTTGGACCAGTTTGCGCTAAACCTCCCCATTCTCTGCTTTATATTTCTAACCTTTCTGTGCATCAGCAAAATCAGCTAGTGAGCTAGATTCAGCATATCATGCGAATCGTCTTTAATCCCGTCATATAATTATGACTTTACAGCACAAATTTATAATTCGCCTTGTTTAAAAATCCAATTGAATATATGACACGTCATAATGATCTTAAATCATTCGGTTATCCTCGAATTATTCTTCAAAGCTCATATTAGCAGTTTTCCGCTTGAAAGCGATTCAAGCATTAAACGTAAAAAGATTTCGAAAGTGTTTTGACGAGAGCGATGTGAGAGAATCATGTTTCAGAATATAAGCCTATCGAATTAATTGAGGGAAATAATACAAATTGTGATATTGGAGCGGAATGTTCAATTTGTCACAAAAAATGATGGATTATCTCATCGTTGATTATAAGCCCTATTGTTACGCGCAATTTCCACCATGGCTTTGTATTTTATGTATCTCTAAATGTCATTAGCAAAGTGATTAATGTAAATTTTAACGCATCGATGCTTTGTTTCTTAAAACTATGTGCGATATCTTTCTTTTTAACTATCTTTTAAATCGCGTTTATTTCGAGAGAAATGAAAGCTCAGTCTTTCTCGTTTTTTTTCTCCCCTGACAGTGACAAATATTTCCTCCCTCCCTCCTTCTTGTGTGATATATTCAAAAAATATATTTTCGAATACGGACGACCCAAACCAATTTTCATAACAAAAAAAGGTTATTGCATTCCATGTCCGCGAAGGAGTCTAAATTCATAAAAAAAAAAAATGTGACAAAGGGGCGAAAGATTTTGTTTATTGTTCCAGATGAGAATTCAAAAAATGCACCTCGAGAAGGGATTATCTCTAATTACCGTCGTTCGATCCGTCGTGAAAATGCAAAAGGGGAGGTTTACCCAATGGCAATTCTCTTCATGTTTTTTTTCCCAAATTAAATCGCATTCTTTTTGTTGGAATTTTCTTACCTGAGCGCTTAGGGCAAGTAATTTAAACGAGCATAGATTGTAAACAAATACCTGCGTAGCTGGTTGGCTATATACCGACATTTCCGCCATTTGTTCAGCCTGGTGGTGTCAGGTCCACAGGACCACAAGTAGCCCTCGATTAATTTCTGGCCTTGCCGGCCTCTTTCTGGCTAAGAGACTTGAAGGCAGGCGTCTTTCGTCAACTCTGTTGGCATGGACAAGACTCTTAATCCCTGAAAAGGCTCTTCATATTTTTTTTAAAAAAAAATTAGATCCCATTTTTTTTTTTAAAAAAATGATTTTTTTACCTGGGTGCCACTGACAAATAATTTAAACGAGCACGGATAATAGACGTGTATAAGTTGTTTGCTTACGGAATCAGGAATCCGTTGGAGTGAAAAAGGTTTTGTGTGGATTCGCCCCCCGATAAGTTTGTAGGGAAAGTAAAACAAGTGTATCCTTGCTAATATTAAACTCGTTTGAGAAGTTCGTGCACTGTAAAGCTGTTTTCAACGTAATACACTAATTTAACTCACTGTCTCGAGCAAAAGGGTAAGCTAGGATGGTAGCGGAGAGGGAAAGACAAAGTAAGGTTTGGCATTTAGTTAGTTACTGATTTTCTACAGGAATGGTTTTAATTGCTTACCTTTTAGCACTTAATAAACACTTTCATTTTCTTACAAACTTTTTAACATTTTTTTTTTTTTTTTTTGATTTTCCTGCTTTTGAAAATTGTTTTAACCCGTTTTGTAAATTATGGAAATGAGTCTCGCTGTAATTGCTGACATTTTGAAAGTATACGTCAGTTCCAATTTCGGATTTAGAGGTTAACTAGGGAAACGGGGAGGATAGAGGAAACGTTGAATCGATCAATCTAAGAGTTATCGCCGTAATTCCAGTAATCGTCAATAAACTTTGCCTCTTTCAACTTTGAGAAGTTCATTTTCAGTCGATTACACTACAACCTTCTCGAGATTTCGCAATATTAGTTGAATAATTATGCTGTTGCCGGTGTGCTTCAATTTGTGTTTATATTAGAACTCCCTAGTTGTGTTGTCGAGAGATTTCTTTTGCAGTCGAGAACTTTTAGATGGAGTTTGCTGTTTTTGGAAGGATTGAATAGTGTTGTGTATTCAAGAATAATTGAACGTTTAAAAATTGTCGGTTTTTACTTCAGCCAGTCTCGAGTATAAAGTTTTCAATCTTGCTATGGCTTCCGTTTCTAAAAAAAAGATCTTTAAAACTTTCGTCCCTTGGGGCCCCTGACAAGACCAAATCATGCGGCCCTTTTTCCTTCCCCACAAAAGGGCAGCTGTTGCGCCACTGAAAGCGAAGGACAGAATTCAATTTTTAAATGCTTGGATTTGCTCGAAAATCGCAGATTAAGAATTTAATGGGCAGAATATTGTCCACACATGATGAAAACTTCTTTTTCCTAGCCCAGAATTCATCATAAAAAGTGCTAATAACTAATCGCCTTTATTATTTTTATTTTAACCACACACATTTCCTTTTTCAGAGAAAAGAAAAAAAAACGTAATGAAAATAATATTTGAAAAATAAAAGATGAACGTGGAGAAAAGTGTGTTTGCCCTACGTTTATTTGAGCTTCGTCTTTGCCTTTGTCCGTTGTGCAGCGATTACAGTACTCGACACCCTAGGCAACTTGAACAGAATTCCAATGAGATTTTCCATCGTTTTTTCCCCGACTTTTCCTTTCGCTCTATCTTCTTTATACGTATTTAATGGTTTTTCCTCTTCTCCTTTTTCTTTTTTTTTTTTTTCATCCTCTCAGAAAACTTCTTTTTCCCTTCATCGCCGATTAACTCTTTTAACTCTCGTCTTGATAAATTTTAAATGGGAATCGGCATTCCGGCTGGGTGTGTTTTCGGACGGAAAAGGAGATGTTCGTAATCGTCGAAAATCTCGGGATCTGATATCGAATGAAAACGCTAAATCCGTAACAAAGACTCCCGTCGTCGTTATGACAACGCTAGACGCTTCGAGATCGCCGGCAATTCGTCTCTGCACGGCAGAATTATTTTAACTCGATTCGGTGGGGTAAAAAAAAAGTACTTATATTCGACGTGAAGAGGATCGTTTGTAAAAGGGATCCCAATTTTTTTATTCCCCGTGTTTTTTGACTCATTGCATTTTCATCCCTTCACCATGCAATCGTGACTTAAATATCCCTTGCTGAATCGGCATTTTTCTTTTAGGTTGTGGATTTAAAAAAAAAAAAAAAAAAAAAAATATAAGAAAGATTTGAAAAGTGACGAAAATGAAAATCCTTGGGTGTCCGTTTTGCCGAAACTGTCATTTGCGAATCGTGAAGATAAATGAAAGAGAAGAAAGGAAAAGCCAAGATTAATATTAATGATTTTTCTCTTTTTCTCCTGCGGACACCCACAGCGAACGCACATATTGAAATATTATATTAATTGGTTGCGATGACTAACATCAAACCATTTATTAGCTTTCATAGTTGAAAAAAGTTTACCGGGTTGAGAGAAAATATAATTAAGTTAAAATTGATTTCGATTTTGGGAGCAAAAATGTCTTTTTGGGATTTTTAGAAAAACGGCTTCTGCGATTTGTTTAGTTTTTCGTAGGTAAAAATAGAAGCTTTCCCCTTTAACTTTTTCCTCTGTGACTTTTTTGATACAATTTGGGAAAACTGAGAATTTTTTTTAATGCATATTGCGGACATAAAAGATTTTGACTCAATTACAATACGAGCAAGACCTAAAATTTTTCTTGAGTTCTTCCTTTTGAAAACAATGGCCCTCCTCCCAAATTTTTCAAGGATTAAAGCAACATGGGGTTTCAAAATTCATTTTGACCAAAAATGTTTAGTGAAAAGTCTTTAAAATTATCTGATTTTAATCATCAGTTTACCACTGGGAAAAAATCCTTTAACAAGTTGCAACTTGCAAAAAACTACCTTTCTTCAATAAATTTTGTGTCGTAAATCCCACATTGTTTTCAAAAGTTATTCTTTCCGTCAAAATTCAGCTTTCAAAATTCATTTTGGCCAAAAACCTTTAGTGAAAAGTCTTTAAAATTATCTGACTTTAATCATCAGTTCACCACTGGAAAAAAAAATCCTTTAACAAGTTGCAACTTGCAAAAAACTACCTTGCTTCAATCGCTTTGAAAACTAAACGCACTTTAAACGTCCCCGACCTTTTAAAACGAAACTAATCCCGCTTCGCGGAAAAGATAACAAAACCGTTTAATTTAATAACAATAATGCAATAATGTATAAAACTCTGTCGTTTGGGTCGCCTGGCAAAACGCCAAAAGCTCGACAGTCCGTTATTCAAATTGTTATCCATTAAAAATTACATTTTTCACGGGACGTAGGCGAAAGATCAATTTAATCAAATAAAAATTCCGTCCTTTTCCGGTCTCAAAAGCACAAATGAAGAATTAAAACGAGTTTTAGGGAGGAGAGGGGAGGAGACACAGAAGGATAAAATATTAATTTGATAGAGGGAAAAGACGCCACTGATTAATCCGGTCTTAATAAGTTATAGCTTTGCGATTCTGTGATTATCAAGGAAGCTTCACGTTTTCACATAATGACGAAGCGTCAGGGGATGGGGGATCCATCTCCTACCCTATTCTCCTTTTTACTCTCCTCTCACCCCATCATCTTCATTATGTTCCGTTTCCACTTGATCCATCAAGGGAACTCAACCTACTTTGCCTCGGGGAGTTATGGATCACTGATGCGACATTTAATTATTATCATTATTATCATTACTATTATTGCTATCATCGTTATTATTATTTTTACTTACTTGTTCGCTTTTAGCGAAAGTATTAAGCATCCCCGACGAAACGTTTTAAGGGCTGTCTTTTAGATTAAAAAAAGGGTTTCCTCTTTTCCTGCAATTTGTTTAATTCATCCACCGCTAATGATCGCCGGCTTTTGGGAGAGAAAAAAAAAACGTGATTTAACAAGATTAAATTTTTTCCCCAAAAAAAATCCTGGATCGAAACATTAGATTCTTCTTGTAACTAACTTATTTTCAAAAAGTTTTCCTGGGAAAAAAGTTTGAAAATCTGAGCTTTGAAAAACTTAACTCCTCGTTTTAGCCACCGTTCTTTCCTTTCATAATCGAAACCAAAAAGTCCTTTTTTTTCTCTCTATTAACCTTCTATAACAAATATATGGCACTCTTTTAATCCATTACCATTATTATTTGAAAGGATAAAAAACAACTTTTCGATATTTCAAAAGCGAGAAGAATAGTAATCCGTAAAAACCCATACAAAACATTTTTATGTTTCTTTATATATATATTTTTTTTCTTTTTAACAACTTTTAGCTGAAGGAATAAAAAGTTTCGAATGTATGACGCAAGAGTTTAGTAATTAACCCAATTCAGTTAATGTCGTCTCTTCCGTCAATAATATTCTCATTATTGAAATTTAAAGGGAATTCGAGTAAAATCTTTGCATGAAACATCATAAGGGAAGACTCAAAACGGTTTCTCAGTTGGAAACCAGGATTTCGTATTGTACGAAACTAATTAAGATAACAATCTCGAATGATACCGAAAAGATTGACGTGAAAGCATCAATGGGGAAAAGAGAGATAGAATGATCGAAAAGGAGAAGGGAAGACGTTTGAACGTGCGTCACCTTCGTAGTGTATGGATAAAGTGAGTGGAATAAAAATGAAATGAAGGAAAAGCGACAAAAGAAGCGTGGTAAAAGTCAGGCCGATATATTCCTGAGGGCATATACTATTCTTCGACAATCATCCGTTTTTCCCCCTTTTTTTATTCCCGTTTTTGTATTTACACGGGTTTCTTTTTTTCGAGGGAATGGTCGTTTCGATGATCGATTGGAAATTGATAGGGGGTATATTGGGTTAGGTTCAAACTAATCGGAAGGATTTTACATTTAGATTGAGGTGAAGGCACATGGATGCTTTTGCACTTCATCTCGTCTTTCTTTTTGACAAATCAGTGAAAATTCTAAAATTTTTGAAAGTTTGCATTTTTGAAGTTTTGAAAATCTTGAGTAGACTTGTCAAGAAACAGGTGACAACTTGAAAAAAATCTCATGTGCAGACCCACCAAGCTACCGGGAAAAATCTGGGTGCGCCACTCAAACAAAATCGCCCTTCTGCTCTTGCAGTTTATTTTAAATATTTGATCCAGAAGATGTTATGTTTTTGCCCAAAACTTTTGCAAATTTTTTCTTTGGAATTGGCTTATTTTTCACAAAAGAATGAGACAACTTTCTGAAATTTCAGTTTTTAAATAAAAAATTTTTGCTTGAATTCTAAGAAGACAGGGCACTTATAGGCTAGTCAATGGTTCACTCCGTCTTCTTAGAGTGAGACCCGAGTTTTTTACCTGAATGAATAAAAACAGCTTTACTGGAGTTCTGGAGCCACTTCTGGTATTTTTTTTTACCCATGTCCTATGGAAGAGCCAGTCCGTGCCTGCTCACGTAAGGTTACCTATCTAAGGCCGAAGTCACAAAATATAAAGAAAAAACTGCGTTTTTTTAAGGAACCTGGACCTATAACCTGTTGTTGTTTAAGATACTCAGATCTTATATTTTCTCGTTACTTGTTTACTTAGATATAGACTATAACAGTATTGGCTACAGACATAAGATAAGAGGTACTCACAAGAGCAAGATGTATATTACAAGACAAGTACGAGATGACCAACAAGACATGGCGTGAATTATCTATGTGCTGGCTGAGCATCAAGAACTCAAAAAAAGCATAACAAGAAATAAACACTTGACAACATTCTTGTCAAGAATCTGAAAGAATTCTTGTTTTGTTAAACTGATAATACCAATATTTGCTAAATTTTCTTAATAAAACACCATCAAAAAATTACCCTCATTCACGCATGTAAATGAAGGACACTCAAATAAGAAATCATAAGGAAAAGAAAAGATCTCGAAAAAGAAAAGTGTAAAGAGGAAAAGCGGAAGAGGAAGACAATAGAGTGGAAAAGTTGAATGAGATGTGATTGTTCTCACATGAGGTGATAAGATCTGTAATGAATCACTAAACGGGATTATCACGATTCTAACCGAGTCTCCGCTTTTCCCTTTTCTGAGACTCGTTCTTTGTCCTGTCATTCCTTCTTCTCCGGTCTTTGTCTTTTCTCGACCCCGAAAATATCTCCTTCGGTTTGTTTCCATTTTTTTTTTCCTCCTTGAGGACGTAAGAAAATGATGTCGTCCTTATCCCTCGCGGACGTTTTCACTCTTTTTCACCTTATTTGTACCGAGATTTTTTTCCCCCTTTCTCTTTCTCTCTCTCTATTAGTCTCTCGACCTTAGATTAAACTGGGAAAGTTTTCTCGGAATCCCGAAGTTAAAGTTTCTATCTTAACAACTGATCTCCTTTTCTTTTTTTGTGTGTGTCGGACGAAAAACACAAAAGAAAAGAGAGAAAAAAAAGGGTTGTTTATGAGGAGAGAGAAATAATTGGTGGATAGTAAAAATAGGTTTGGGGAATATTTCCCGTGAGAGACGATGAGCTAAATGGAAAACGGGTTTCTTTTATTTTTTCCATATAATTAATTCGAGACTGACATTTTAAATGAAATAGAGAAATGACACGGGAGTTGAAAGATCAAGTTAGGAAATGTCGAAAAACGTTCCCCAAGATGAAAAATCGACTCTTTGCACAAAAATCCAGGTTAGTATTTAGAAAAAGAAATCGGAAAAGATTTTCTCCTAATGTTTCCGCTTTTTAACATGATGATATTTATTAAGTTGATAGCGAACTTTATCATGGACTTAAACTTTATTTTCTTCAACTTTTCATTATTACTCTTCATTATTCTTTTTTTTATCGTCCCGTTTTTTTCACTAAGGCGAAACAACGATTTTTTTTTTTTGAGTTGCGCAGAAAAGTAAGTGAAAAAATGAATTAGAGAGTGGTCATTTTAATAGTTGTCTGTGGTGCCAGCATGATGCTAAGAAATTCACGTAGATCGAGAAAAGATTTGAATTAGGCATTGTTAAAGAAGTTTGTCGTGGCACAATGGATATTGTACCCGACTCACAATCGGGGAGTCTAGGAGTCGAATCCACGAATCGGTCCGGATTTTTTCCGATTGAAATTCACCTCTGATCATCAGTATCTGGTCATTTGAACATAATTTCGACTCGTGCGCTGCCGTTTGGACTCTGGCCCCCTTGCAAGGTTATGACGAGCCAGCAAGTGGTAACATGTCTAGTACAACCTCTCTAACTTGCCGTTCGGCGTTATAATAGTTGGTCCCGCGTATCTGTGGATTACATTAGCGCATTACACAGATCCGTGCAGAGATGTCGCCGATACTCGGTCGCGAGTTTGGCACTTCAAGAAGAGGGAAGAAGTTTGCCTCGGGCGTTGCGCAAGGCTCAGGCTTCTATTTTCTTTGGAGTTTTCTGTTTAGAAGTTCAGTGAGCAGAAGACCCGGAAAGAAAATAGCATCTTAGGCAATGGCTTAAGAAGAATATTTTTGGCTCTGAAAAATTTTTATTGGTCCGAATGAAAACAACTCGACGAACTCATATTTTGAGGTGCCTCTTCCCCCCTCCCCCATGAAGGTAGCTGTCGGGGTGGGAGTTATGCCACTATTGGGGTTTCATGGGGTATAATGAATGCTTGATCTTTGCCTTTGGAACTCAAAGAGCACTCGGCTAATTTCCAGAACAGTTGCAGCAAAAGTCAAAGTTTTTTTGTTAGTGTCCAACCTTCGATAAAAGAGGCATTAAAAGAAGAAAGTAAACATGCTTAAATATCGAACCGTCGGATAAAAACAACCCCCTTTAGACTCGTATCGATTTTACAATAAAAAAAAAAGACAAAAAAGGCATCATTTGTGTAAGTTTAATATGGTGACGGGAGCAAATGAGTCAATTTTAACCAAGTTTTCAATTCGAATGTTCTCAAAGTGCTGAAACCGCAAATGGCACATAAAACGTTAAAAATAAACTGTTTTATAGTTACGAGGAAATGTGTGTAATTATCATTCAGTCAAAGCTCTTAACGATAAGTAGCGAAACCAGGAAGCTCGTTTATCAAAAAAAAAAAACCGTCTCTTTTCCTCATATCTTTATTATTCTTTTCCCTTTTGGTACACGATTCCTTTTCGATCCCTGTCGAATTTTATTCTTTTTTCTCATCGGGGCTGTCTCCCGTTTCTGATCTCTTCAAAATAAGATCCCATTTGTTTCGGTTTTTTTTTTTAAAAAGAGGGGGGGGGATGATTAACCGCCTTTGAAATCGATACTGCCTACCGCAACATTTTATTGCAAACTATAGACGAGCTAAGATATCGATTTCAAAGTCGGTTTCCGTTCCGACATGAAAAAGATTGCCGAGATTTTTATAAAGATGTTAATTTTCCTTTATAATCGAGTAATAAGCTGCTTTCCGGCAGCCAGCAATGGAGCAATAAAAAATTAACTGGATCGTTAAAACGGTGTGTAACGTTTCTTTAGTTTTAAGTGATTCGTTCCCACCTTTTTTTTTATTTTAATGGAACCATAACAACTTAATTTTTTATATTATTATTATTATTATTATTAACGGTGCGCGAGAGTTATACGATTTATGTCTGGGGCCAAGTATATCCTTTATGAATGGATTCCGCACCTGTCGACGGAAAAGGAGAAATCGAGACATTTTCTCCGGTTTTTATTGTATATCAAGAAAATAAAATTAAACACTATTAAATGGCTGTCGCTTTGAGGGAACCAATAAATATAGCTTCCTGTTGTTTTTCCATTTTATTGCTTACGAATTTTCGGTTCTAGTTACAATTAATTTCCTATTTACGACCTCAATCTTTTCCGGAGTTTTCCTATTTTCTTGATTAAGAAACGAAAAGGGGAAGGAAGTCGGTTTAGCTTGAAGACAATTCAATTGTCAGATTCCTTGAAACAAAACGAGAAGAATTGAAGGTCCAAGTCACTAGAAAAATTTTATTAAACGGTGTAATAGTCAGTTTGTAGGAAGTGGCAAGGGTTTAAAAAAAATTGCCAGCGTTAGCTGTTGTTCTCTCTCTCAATCTTGGCACGTATTAGGTCTAAAGTTCTATCGCCGCACGGCCAGCTTCCCATCCGGTTAGATCCTGACACAGAAGAGGTTGTTAGTCTTCGAAAGTAAGGCTTTGCGTAGGATTCTGGAGCCGGGGAGAGATCTGTTGACTGGACGGGTAAGAATGCGCTCTAATGAAGAGATCCGAAGGCTCACTGAGCAGCTGTTGATTACTAGTGTGATCAAGGCTCATGGGCTTCAGTGGGCGGGACATGTAGCACGAGCGCCCCCGACACGGAGGATTCGGCAGGTCCTGGATGATTGCCCGACTAGCACTAGACCTCTAGGAAGACCTCAGTTTTGTTGGGAGGCTAATGTGTCGATGGATGCGGGACGACCACCTGCCAGGATAGAGTCGGTTGGCGTGGTGTTTGTGATGCGGCGATAGGGCTTCGCGCCCTGTAGAGCCACGTGTGTGTGCGTGCGTGACGTGTTAGATCCTTGCACTCCCTAAGCCTGTCGGGCACCCCTAATCTATAGAAACATTATCCTACCATGGTCTAAGATGACCCAGAGGACGTAAACTAGCTGGAATATTGTCAGAGTCGAGGGAGCACGTGCACACATGCATTGCATGCCCATTGCAGTTTCTTGGTCTTAATGAAACTTCTGATTAAGGCCTGGTTAGTTTTCGGTCCTCTCCGTATCGTATGGCATTCTTTGGACTGGATGCCTAATATGCTCGAAATTGCATCCGCAGGGTCACCATAAGCTTTCCTTGCTCCCCTAAGGCAAAACTAGATCTGGACGCTCTCTTGTTCAGCTAATCTCTTTTCTTCTTTTTTTGGAACTCAATCTCAATGCTTTGCCAAGTTGCCTTTAAAATTGAGGCACCCCTGTCCAGGATCCTCAAAAGCATGTGCAGGACTCTTGGAAGACCTTTCTTTTTTAGATTTGGGAGTACCCGATCAATTCCTTTCAGAGCATCAAATTCTTGTAGTCAGATACGGTGATTAGTCTTCTCCAACCATTATGCTGAACATAATAAACCCAACGCGTGCCCCACATTTTTATCTGCCTAGCGCCAGAGCTCTTGATACCCAATCGAATAAAGCTCTGGACTAAGCTTTAAATCCTCGGAAGTAAAAATGGGATGTTCAGCGATAGCGCTTAGGTTATTATTAATACTATTGTGAAAAGCATGGTATTCATAACGAGGAACAAATGGCGATATCAGAAAATGTTGGATATGCAATAAACCATAGAGGGATGACAAATTATCGCTCATAACGGAAATCATTTCTGACATAGGAAAATAGAGGTAAATAAATGAATTTACATAATGGCGACAAAGATAAACGGTCGAATCGACCCCTTCCTCTTCTTCTCCATTTTTTTTTCTTTTTTTGTTATTTTTATAATTTTTCTCTTTTTCATTTCGTTCCTTGCGACGAAAAAACTCGGGTGAAAGGACCTCATTAAAAACGCGTTAAACATTTCTTAGCCTGCTGAAAGTTAGTTTTGATTATTTGAATTGCTAACTGATGAACGCAATTCCAATAGACATAATTAGAGGAATTGGATCGTAGTGGGGGATTGTATACAATTACACAGACTTCGGATGGCACGTCATCGGGTTTCGGTTAATTTCCCGGCTCTTCCACTTTCATCATTTAAATGCTTTTGTGTTGCTTTCTCTCTCTTTTTCTCTCTCGCTCTCGCTCTCGCACGCAGTTCTAATCTTCCGTTCATTATTATTCGTCAATATGTTGGTAGTTTTTCCGCTCATAAGAAATATCCGAAGAATCGGTATTAAGGGGATAAAAATGTGTTAGGAAAAGTTACAAAGGTAGGAGGGAACCCAATTAGGGTGTGTAAGGAGTCTTTTGAATCTATTCAATTAGTCAGAGGGATAAGTAATCCTTCCGTCAAATTGCCTTATACTTCATTGTACGATATTCAATCGCTTGTTACGATATAAATATAGCTTATCGATGTTGAGCCTGTGTGTTCGAAATAGGAAAATAGCGTTGGCAAGGTAGACAACTCATCAACGTATACTGAAAGTGGGATGGTCGTGTTGTGTGCTAATAAGTATCAATACGTTGGTTTGGCTACTTAAGCTGCGGTTTTGGACTGATGACCTGGCGCTGCTAACGAAATCGGGTTTGCACCAGCTTATATTTAGGACGGTACTCATAAACTTTAAAAAGACGCGGGACTAAGTTCAAAGGGATAAAAATGGGACTGTGTCTACTAAGTGTCTGCAAGTGAGTTCAAACTGTTAAATTTAGGCTGTGGAAGCCCGTAGAACGTCAAAATTAATTCTTGGCCATTTTCAGTTTGACCCAAGATTGATTTGCGAATGGACTCTTAAGGCAATTACAATTGCAGTAATAGCTTTTTCAAATACTGTAAAAGGGGAAAGGAGAAATGGTGGACTGTAGCATTAAATAAATCCCCCTTGTAATAATTAACCCTCGACATTCCGCCGCTTCATTTGATTACCGATCGATTACACTAGTGTATTACATGGGTAAATCTATGGCTCTTTGATAGTCTAATAAGATACGGGTTGATTTACATCTGATCACAAGTTTTAAAATAGAGGAAGGTTTGAATGACAAAATATTTTCCACTTAAACTTAATTTTTTCAAAAGGCATGAATGTAAAGAGTAACAGTGATTTAAAATTAGGCACCAAAATCTTTCGACAATGCTGCAGGTTTGCAGTAGACTTGTGCACTTGAGAAATACCTTAAGCGAGTTAAAAACTTTCAGTAAGCTTGACAGCATCGAAATGGGGTATCATTCTGCAGTTGATAAGCTTTCTCGGCTGAGACAGCTGCATATTTTAACTGTACGTCATTCCCGAAGATTCAAGCTGCGGCATGGATGAAGAGACGAAACAAGAGAGGCCCTAGATCAAAGCCCTGGGGTACTCTTTTGTTAGATTATAGAAATTGGAAAGAAAAATCTTAACGATTTCTCACTTGGAACCCGCTGAGGATGTTTTGGCACAGCTCTGGTGCCCTTTTTTCATTCTCATCGCTGAAAACTTAACATTCTTCTGGTCCTGGAAGCTCCAGCAGCAAGAGAAGAACCACTTAATTATTTAAAGAACATCCTTCAGTTTATAAAAATCATATTTCTGGCACAAAAAAAATTGATATCGACATATTTTAATAATTTCATCTTAACGTTCCTGTCGATAAACGGATGTCGATCGCTAAAAATTACCATCGTCTGCGGTTTTTGTATCCTTAATTTAAGAGAAAGAGAGAAAGAGACAGGCAGGAGAAAAACGAAGGGAACGATTTAATTGAGGTTTTAAAATAAAGGAAAAAGAAAGGGAAGGAGAGAGGCAGAGAAGGGGGGAAAAATTTTATGAAGCACCCAGTCAAAAAACATTATTTGATGTTGGGTTCGCAGCTGGAAAGGATATCATGAATATTTTCTCAAATGAGAGAATCAAAGTGAGCTAACCCAGCGCTTTCAATTTGAAATCCTGTTATACAACTGATTTAGTTCAAAGCAAAATCGATGCTTGACAGTTAGTGAACCGAAATCTGTTATTTACGGGACTTAAATCTGTTCATTCAGACACGGGGGAGTCTAACCGAATCAAAGTTAGGTAAATATTTTCAAAAGAATCCGATTAAAAATGAATAATCCATAAGCAATCGTCATGTGTTGCATTCCCGCACGTTAGAAATCATTTGAAGTTTGTTTCCTAATTTTCGGCTTTATTTTAATTTTTTTTTTTGAAGGGCGTAATTTTATGTTACGTTGGTTAAGTCGGATTAGGAATGATCGTTTAGTTTTAAATGGCGTTTGTGAATATCGAAGGGGGAAAGAAAACCACGTGGAGAAATTTAGATTGGGGGTTGGGCATAATATTTAGTTTGTGTATATCAGATAAAATATTATATTAGAGATCAGTTAAAAGGAAATTGTGGCTTTGAAAGAAACTCTGACGCTATTAAACGACCATTTTCTATGTTCTTAAAAAGGTTACTGTATTCTTTAGCTTTTTAGGGTAGGGACTCTAAATAAATTTAGCATTGGCATTTGATCGGTCGAGACCTTAAGACTTGATGGGCTTTAGTTTAATTACTCCTGTTTCTCGCACCTTCTTTTTTGTTCGTCTAATATTTACACACTCAAGGCTCTACAGGGTACGAAGTCCATGCAGGCTTGATCACACTAGTAATCAATGGCTGCTCAGAGAGCCCGAATCTCCTTATCTAAAGTTTAACATTACAATTTTAAGAAATGAGAATATTAATTTTTTTCTTCTTTTTTTTGCAGGTAAGTGAAAGAACTCATCTGGTAAGGGCCCTACCAGTACTGCCTTAAGGCAATATTGACCAGATAGCGGGAGGCAGAGTTTTGGCAATGGCATTTGTCCTGTATTATGATGTGGAAGGTGTTGGAGAACCATCACTCGAGTCTTCCTCGTATGACCATCATGGTTGAGGATTTGTTGTGCAATTCCTAATATAATCGATCCATCTGGGGTTTATTGCACGGCGCAATAATGGTCACCAGTCGGCGTCGAGATATTCGGAGAAGAATAAGCAGAAGCAGAAACTCATCAAGTGTTTACGCATAAGTCAGTTGAGGGGTTAGAGTTCTTGGACCTCGAACAGAGGACGAGATACACTCCTGATCGATCCTTGCTCATCACTATCATTCTTGCTTTATCGACCATAGGTAGATTGACCCCCATTTTTTTGACTGTTCGACTTATTGAAGCTTTTCAGACAGCAACAACAGTTTGCTGCAAGTTTGGAGCAAGTAAGTGCAAGTTTGCGCGTCAACTAGCTTACTTACCTCAAATTTGCAGCAAACTTCCGTAAGTTTGCTTGCGGACGGGGTGAGGAGTCCAAAAATACCGATACCTTTTTTACGTCTGTGAGGTTGGTGGGTTGATCGGTTGGTTGTTTGTATCCCTAAGTTCGTGAAAACAATGCAAGCAGTCGATACAATATTTTACGGGAAGGTTGTATCAAGTTTTGACTTAAATCCATGAAATCATTAGAAAATAGTGGGTGAAAAGGTTTAAATGGAAAATAGAGATATATTCCAATTTTATTAAATCAGAGTTTTTTTTGGATAATTTGTCAGCTGGATCCTACTGAAACAAAAATGCGACCCCAACTCAGTGACTCAGCAATGCAACAGGGGCCCCTTTGACTCAGGGTCCCGTCACTACTGTTGTGGGCCGCTGAAGCGGTCGCTAAAACCTCCAACTATTTTGATATAACAGTTCAATCAGAGTAAATTCAACAACCTTTAACTTTTCTTAATTTCATCAAAATTCGAATTTGAAAAATCAAGTAAAAAGATAAAGATCTCAAAATGAAATTTTCATTTCCCTCGAGTTTAATTAATTAAACGCTATACAATATCATTTATTTATCGATGTAATAATTAACCCGTAAAGACTTCGAAATTTATTGCGATAACACGAAACAAGACGGGTAAAAAAAAAAAAAAAAACGAAAGCGTACGGGAGGAAAAGTATAAAAAGTCATCGGATAGAACAGCATAAATCAGAATCTCGAAAACTTCGATGAAAGAGTAACAAAGAGGAAGATGAAAAGGAGAAAGAGATAAACAAATCGTTAAATTTGCTTTAGCGCACATTTGAGTTTCAAGTTAAGCATCGCGACGACACCCTCAGGGCGTTCTTTTTCTCTTTCATTTAATATTAAAACACTTTCAGCTGAATATTATAATTTAGAAGGGAAACGGAGGTCGGGGGGGAGGAGGGGGAGTGAGAGAGAGCTTTTTCTTCCTTCGACCTTTTATTAATTGACTAATGCTCTCACCGATTCATCTCCGCGTTTTATTATCATATCCTCCTTGAAAATTTCATAATCGATAATTGGATTTGATTCGGATTTTATTTTTCCGTGAAACAAAAAACAAAGTGGAAAATGATTTAAATCGCGCCCGTACGGAGGAATACTATTTCCACGCGAGAGAGAAGAGAGGGGGCGGAATAGAATCCGAGAGTGAATAAACGGGGGAAAAAGGGAAAATCACCGAAAGGGTGAATATCACGTACAAACTTCACGTATCGCTTCCAAAAATTTAAACATCAATATTCATTGTTCGTCATTAGATCGACCACTAAAATTCCGCCTGCGAATTCTAAAACTCGTGTAGCTCTTTGTGTCTCGTTTGTTTTCCCCATCGGGCTCGATTATCACGTTTTTCCTCTTTTCGATTTGTTTACTCCTTTTATTTTTTCATTGAATCCTCTTAATTAAGATGATTCATACTTTTCTAACCTTAGTTGAAATGTATAAAATTACACATAACGACGAGGAATTTATTAACGCAGCGTGATTTCGATGTAAATATCTTCCCCCCTCTCGTTTTTCCGTCTCTCCCCTTTTTTTGTTTTTAAATGCACTATTAACGGAATTAATTAATCGCTTTCTGTTGCTGAACTTTTTGAGTACGATCTAATTGCTTTAAATAAATCGCCCTAATTAAAACTTTTTGTTTGTGAATGCATTTTTTTTTTTTTTTTTTTTTTGAGAGAGGAGAGTCCTGAAAAGGTCATTCGGCTATTTTCGGAATCGGATGATATTTTCTATATCGGGGACACAAGTATAAATGAATCGTTTAATATAGCTTTAGGTAGAGTAATAGTATATGTGGCAGGGAATAACCCCAAAAGAATTGTTCCGAGTCGCCTGCTGACAGAACAAAGGATCACATGGGGATTAGATCGGAATCGAGGCTTTTTCTCTGCATGTGGGTGGACGATTTAAGTTTGGGGGTGATGAATCACTGACATCGCTCTTACTATTAACGGGATCCTCTTTTATTTTCCCCCGGCCGACCTTTTTTCCTTCTTTTCTTCTTTTTACTCTTCCTTTAGCCGATTGCCGTGTTGCTTAATTTTTGAGTTAATTAAGGAAAAGGGGGAAAAGAAGAATAGCGCCGACAAATGTTTTTTGTTTTTTTTTTTTATTGCTAATGAGAAATTATTTTTTGATGGGGATTGATTAAAATATAAAAAGGATTTTTATCGAACTGTTTAAATTTAATAGCTTACTTATAGCCGCTATAGAAATGGGAACGATTTTTTAGTGAGCAATGCGCGATCTCAGTATTATAAGGTTCTATTTCCAATGCTTAGTGTTAGCCTACGGGACCATTTTCGCTGTGAGGAAATAAGGATGCGGACTAGGGTCGATGATGTTGCGCAACGCCTTGCTACAGCTAAGTGGCAATGGGCAGGTCATGTCGCCAGGGAGGATTTGGATAGGTGGACATCACGGATGGTAAGATGAAGACCTCGAGCGTCAAAAAGAAGCGTCGGTAGGCCGCAAAAGAGATGGGACGACGACATTAAGAGGGTGGTTGCAAAGAACCCGAGACAAGAAAGTGTGGCAAAGTTTGAGAGAGACCTTCGTTCAGGAGTAGACGGATATAGGTTGAAAGAAGAAGGAGAAGATTTCCAAGGCGAAGATTGACACCAAGTCCATATGTTTAGAGCTTATAGCGAGCCGGGTTTAAAAATTCAGTTTGAAATTCAAATTCTAAAAATCCCGCCAAAAACAACAATGCGCCATATTTGGGGTGATGACGTTATAAGTCATTACTCAGTTATGACTCACAGAAGACATCTGACGTCATCATTGATTGTAACAAAAGTCACAGTCAATCATAAGCTAGGATTTCAATATATAGATTGGCGACTCTCTCCTTTCAGGCTCTTTAATAAGAACGAAGAATCTGAATCGTTGTGACGTCATAATTGTATGGTTAGATTTTGATGGGCTTTCTAGAATTTGAATCCCTAAAATTTTCCTTAATGAATTTTTTTTGCTTAGTTATTGATTGAAGAATTAATATTAACAACGAATACTTATGCAAGTTGCCTATCCGCCATTTTCATGCATCCCAAGCATCGCGAAAACAAATGCAAGTGATACATGCTTATGGGAAACCATACTCATTCAAACCAATAAAAATCCGAAAGCGCTTAAGACATCGAACACGATGAAAATGACACAATATAACAAACAATACGGTTTAACGAGATGACAAAAACTTTTTTTTATAAAAAAAAAAAAAACTTGTTAAAAGATTTAACGAGTCGTTATCTAGGAAAAAAAACTCATTCAATTAAAAAGTCACTCATTAATTATCGATTCCCGAGGTAATTAGTCGTCGTGGTTTTTTTTGTCCAACTCCCCGATCGATATTTAATTGAACGTCGAACCGCCGACTATAACATCATAATTATAACAAGTAATTTGATTTATGATCTCGGGTAAGATTTAATAAGAACCGGTAAAACGGGAACGATTGTAGTGTCGTCGGGAATTCATTCCTTTTCCTTCCGCCGGTTTAAAAAAAAAAAAAAAAAAAAAGTAAAAGCGTCACGTGGAAACGCAAATCGGTCTTAATTTGTTTAGCGAAAAAAAAAGAAGAGGGGGAGAAGGATTAAAAAACAAACAAGGAACATTTTCATTAAAGCAAAAAGCAGAAAACGATAAAAGTTAGCTGAAGCGATAAACTGGTTCTTCTTCGCTAATGGCCCCTCGAGCAATCAAATGCAATTCCCGAATCATTTAAAAAGTCAAATCAACATTTTCATAGCAGTAATCATATGTCAGTTTTGACGAACGAGCGCTGGGCGCAGGTTATTTTCGAAAGGGTCTTTGATGTCAACCCAAGACTCTCCTCCGTGTCGTAAAAAATTTTTTATTTAACAATTAACATAAAAGCATTTTTTATAGCTACTCGATAGGCTTATCCTCGACCCGGAGAGACGGCGATTAAAAAATGTAACGATTTTTTATTTTAAACGTTTTAAAAAGGAGCGCGATTGACATTTGATCCAAAGGGAATCTTTGAATCGCTTCATTATTTCCTTGAGGAAATTGTGTGAAAAGCGACGGGGTCAAGAGAGAAGGATAACTTTTCCATTGATTTGAATTTTGTAAAAAAAAAAAAAAAATCGAAACAAAAAAAAATTGAAAAGAAAAGAAAAACATTTTGATAATTACTTAATGACTGTTTAATTCAATAAACCAAAAAGGTTATGAGGTCATTTAAATTTCAATTTCATCGTAATTAAATTAAAATGTAATGATGAAGCACCTGGTTTTACCTCCATTAATTCATTCATTCGGGGGGATTTCTAATAATTTCTTTCTTTTTCTTTTTTTTTTTTTGTATCTTGTTCCAATTATAATCTTTAATCACGGTAGTAAATTTAAATAAGGTGACGGCGATATTTCAAGGAATTAAATTGTTAGCGAAAACATACATTTGAATCCTGTAAATCACGCTACTTGTTCGAGCCAAATATAATATTCAAGATTTTATAATTCGGTCCCCATAAATTATCACCATATAGTAAATATGAGGAATAATTAGGAGTTTTTTAATATTGTTAATTTTTTTTTTTCGCTGGTAATGTAAGAGCTCACAACGCCCGGGTCGGGTCGGCTATAAATTTTTAATTCAGAGATAATACCTTAAATAGCTGCTGGTTATTAATCGACTTCCTGTTTAAACTAACAAGCAATTAAGCCGATCTATATTCACGATATAATTCAATTGCGGTTTTCGCATAATTTTCGTTGTTATTGTAGCGATATTGTTAGTTGTTAATGTTATATGTAGAGAGTTCTGCGAGGATATATTTCCTGGCCATGGCGGATAGAATGGTCAACTCGAGCAAGATTACTGATTTTCAAAAACATTTGTAAAAAATGTGCTACTTACGCAACCTTCTGGTCTTTTCCCTTACGACCATTTTTTCTTCCTGCATGTTGCGCTGCATGTTGAGCTGTGCCCTTGGTCCAATAAACTATCTTGGAACAACCAATTTTTGACCATGGGAGGAAGATTAATGTGGCGGCTTTCAAACGCCATCCGCGTCTCAGTGCAGGAGACCGTTGCTACAACTCTGCCTCTTGCCATCTGGTTTTAAGCCTAACTGCTGATGTTGTCTTCAGCCTTAAGCCAAAACTAGTAGCTTCCCACCTGGAATATTCAATGACTTCCCTGTTTTACCTGTTTGCAGTGGCTTAGCCACTGAACGGTGCTGTCGCCACTTTCTGTGATCCATGCACCATGCATAAAAACTTGGCAGATTGCAAAAAAAAATCCAAAATGAAAAGTAATGGAACCATCCAATGCGACCGCTTCAACAAAACTAATTTTATTCTTCCAAAAAAAAAAAAAATGGCGAAAGACTTTTTAGGTAAAGTCAGGTACAAAGAATTTGAATAAATTGTAGAAAGGGATGTTTTCTCAATAGAAAGGTTTTCAGACGAAAGAAATTTTTAAGAGCTATAAAAGTTTACGAAGAAGAATTTATTAGGCTAATCTGGCAGGGGCATGTTGAGAACACTTTAACTTTTTCTAATGAAAGGATTTGCAACCCAAAAGCAAATTGAGCTGGAGTCCCAATAAATTCATTAAAGCGCCGAGAAAAAATATTCACTAGAGATCCTAACAGAGATTGGCCATAGCGGTTCCCAGTTTTTTTGGTGTTTCCGATTTTCTAGGAACTTCCTCTTCTGGAATTTCTAAACTCGTTAAATAATAAACGGAAGATTCTGACCTGAAATAGATTCAATGGCAGGCAAAATCATTTTTTTTAACTTGTGTGACTTGGTGTCGAAAGTCTTGCAATATTCGCCTTTTTGGTTATTTCATTTTTTGTTCGCCATTTTGTTAAACATTGTCGTCTGCTGTAGTCTTTTGAAAAAAATTTAAAAACGAAACCGGGAGGAACTTGAAAACCGGAAAAAGCTCATGGCCAATCTCTATCTCTAATATTTAATAATTTAATTTTTTTTAGAAAAACACTGTCAAAAAATAATTAATTAGCGACCTCAGTATTATAAGGTTCCATCTCCAATGCGAAGGTTGACACGAAACCCATGGGTTTAGCTTATGGCGAGCGGTGTCGATCCCGGAGTGGACATGGAACCTTATAATACTGAGGTGGCGCATTGTCTCTTTTTAAAATGGCAGAATCGAGTCTCTAGTTGCCAGTGGCCACAGAGGTATTAACAGAAACATATGTTTTAATTAATTTATCAATTAGACAACTATGAAGTCGTCTACCTTTTCTAAGCTATGGCTAACTTATTTTGTTTAAAACCAAATTATGGCTAATCTAGTAAGATTTCACTAGGGTCCTTAAAGTACTATAATATTTTTAGATCATTAGCCAAGAATTTTCATTTTCACTTCCCAGTTTCTGAACAGTTTGACAAATTTTCCTATAAAATGTCCTGCTCACTGAACCTATTTCAGGCCATTTTACTTGGATATAAAAATCCGCTGAACAATTTCGAAAAGCTCAAACCGCTTTGTAAAGCTATACAGAAAATTTTTAAACTCATTCTTGCGGAATATTATCTGTCGATCTCAATCTAACAATACACAGCACCAAAATATATATATCTTTTGAGTTTCGAATCAGAAATAAGAGAAGGAAAACCGTTCCGTAATTCCTCTCCCGACGGTTGCATTTAAATGTTTATTCTCATCAAAAAGTTGAAATATGTCAAACTGTCTGCCAGGCAACTAGGATTCAAAGGCGACATATTCTTTGACGAAAACATACATTTACGTTGATAACGGGGAAACAATTTTCAAATTTCAATCGAGAAGTCTTTCTAAAAATATCACCCGACATTTTTTTTTTAAAAATTTTTATATACTAATTGATTTCTTCTTTAAAGTTTAAAATCGTTTTTTGAAAAAAAGAAAAACAAAAAGCATAAAACCGAAATCAACGATCGACAATTTTTTTTTTTCATGCAAAGGGGGGAAAGAAAGGAAGAAGAGGCGGGATGAAGAAAGAGCGAGTTTCAAAGAAGATTGATTTCGTATGCGGCGTGGAAAAGTCGGAAACTCAATTATAAAACTTGGAGGAGACCTCACAAAAAGTCAAAAGCGTTTTATTTATCTCGACTACTTAACTGCGCATTCGGGGCCAAAACAAACACGAGTAAGCCACATCAATCAGTTCCCTTTAATTTGTCTAAAAACAATTTCTTTATTATCCATAAGCTAACCATTTACACTCGAGAAAAGAAAACAAGGATCAACCATTTATCTCGTATTTTTTCTTTAAACTTGTAGAATTCTTTTAACACCTTTAGAAAATTACTTTTCGAAATGTTTTGTTTCATATTCGTGAGTAGCGGATATCAAGACTGCGAATTCCAAAGAGAAGCTATAGGTGCGTTCTTAAGGAGGATTAGGGTTAATAGCCTAATCGCGAACTCGAGACAATGGCTTCGACGATCTAGAGCGGCAGTTAATTATTGTTTATGGAGCATCGCAATCGCGCAGAGCCAGAGATGGAAGGCTTTCTGCAGAAGATATCGACGGACAAAAGCGAGTGACGGATGTCAAGAGGCGAGCTGCAGAGGAGAAATGACAATGAGGAAGTCTTTAATGAGTCGTCTGCTACATTCAGAATTGACATTTGCAATTCTAGAAGCTGCTATGTTGACAAAATGGGAGTCACAGTTTGCTTCATAAGCTAGTATTAGCGATCATGGCGACTCAGATTTCGAGATCATAACATCCTTCCAGGTCAAGGAAATAGCAGCTTCCCGAAATGGCGATTCCACATGTAGCAGAAGACTCGCATTTGGGCTCCTAGATGGGACATGTAGCCTTGCAGGACCAGGAGCGGTGGAAGGAAAGAACAGTGCTGTGGAAACAGCGGCTGTTAACAGGGATGGAAGGGACCTTGCAAAAAATTTGATGAATTAATGTGTTAACCCACTAATCGGATTCGAAATGAAGAGAAGGCAGGACCAGAGAAGAAAAACTTTCTGCGAAAGAAACTGACGGGCAAAAACTAGAGAGACTAGATAGAGAGGGAGCACGGTCTTATAAACAAGTCAGGAATCTCTTGTTGATTACCATGGTTACGGTGTCGTCCTCACTAAATACGCAACTTTTTTAGTTTCCGAATTGACCGTGATGGCGCTAGTGCGATTGGGAGACTCTTTTTCATTGGTTCTTTTTTTCTAGACAGTGGCATTTAGGGGAAACAATTGAAAGTCGATGGGATCAGTTGTTTATGGACAAAGGGGCAACTGCATAAGAAACCTTCGTCTCTCTCAAAGATAGCAGCGCCCTCACCTACCAAATTAAGAAATAAAAGTTGGCAATTTAGTGAGGACGCTTTTGGAGGACGAGAGGGAGGGAGCACTCCGGTTGCAGCAGAAGATTGAGGACTGCGCCAAATTGGAAATTCGCCATGTTGCATGTTGGTTTATCGTTCAGGCGGTGGGATTATGCATAAACTAAGTGTTGGAACTCACAGCCAGATTGATTTTTAAACATGCAACACGACGGCAGAATCTTAATTAATCCATAAGGCGGTGCCAGAGTGCTCCCTCCCTCTCTATCTAGTCTCTCTAGCAAAAACTAGTGACAGATGTCATAAGTCTCGCTGCAGAGCTGAAATGTTAATGGGCGAGTCATGTAACGAGGCAGGACCATTTCGAGCGGTAAAAGTAGATAATAGTGCAATGAAGACCGCGGCTATCAAAGGGGAGCTGGGGGACCTTATAAAAAAAAAGTGATGGGTCAATGTGATTAAGACCTCGGGAAGAAACTGGTTGAGGAACAAAGGACAAACCGTCATGAAGAATGTTGGCTGGAAGTCCAGGAGTGCTCAGCAGAAGGCTGAAGACGAACCTCCAAAGATCCCTGAATAGACCCCTACTATAAAATTTTTGGAAAACACTGAGAACACCTAGACAACTGATAAAGAAAGTCGTGAATACATAAAAACACCGAATCTTGACAAATTCTGAGAGATTTCTCGTCCTACTAAAAAATATTCATAAAACAATCAAATAATTAGGAATGTCGTAATGATGAATCGAATAGGGAGTAAACACAAAAACATCCCCTCCCCTCCCTTTTATCCCTTCCGCCCGCGTCGAAATCAATCGCTGGTCTCCGTCATCATCGAATCGGATGACAAAAATCATTTAAATCGATCCGGAACGTCACGAATTAATTTCGGTGTAAAGAGCCATTAAAAATTGTGATGAGATAATCTCGACAATCCAAATTGAAGTCATTAAAAGAAGTGGACAGGATCGCTTATTTGTCATTCGGAGCGCGTCACAAAGTGTCGTTAATTTTAATAGTGTTCTATCGTTTGAGCGATCCTCCATTTATTTCCGTCGCATTTGCATTTAGATCTTGTTAATTGGTGTTCGACTTTCCCATGTAAATTTATCATCATCATAATGTCCTTTTTTTTTTTATTTTTAAACGTTTCCGATACGTACAAAATTTTACCAAAAAAAAAAATCTGTCGTTAATAATCGCATCGGGATATGTAACAATTATCGATTTCATCGGGAATCTCGATTGCTGCAAGACAAATCGGCCTAATTGCTCTTCGTCTCATTTAACATTCCATTTAATGATCATCACTATTCCGTTGGGGGAAGAAGTGGAATAAGCAAGCAAGCTATTCGTAGTAGCTTTACATTAAACCAGAGTTTACATTTAAACGTTTCGAACTGACAGGAACGCGTCCTGAACTGAGGTTGATTCAGATTAAAAGAAATAAACGATTCTGAGATTTTTCTTTTGTAAAAAAAAAAAGACGAGTTCGACGTCGCCCTAAAAATCATCCATCATCGTTATAAAGTCGAATCCTTTACTTATACTTATCGCGTACACACAATATAAATGTTAATTATGTAAGCGATTGACATGATTTGACGTGTTTTGGGGCGATTTATGTTCGGTTTTTATACACATGACATCGTTATATACGGATTTTCTTTTCTATGTTTTCCCTTACGGACGTGTAATAACGAAAATATTAACTTTTTATTGTATAAATGAATATCATTATCTTTTCCGCCGATATTTCAAAGTTAATTAAAAATTAATGATGCGCTTTAAAAACAGATTCCATTGGCTTTTATCGTATTTACAGTCGTTACTTTTAAATTATCCATGAAATGCTAATGAATTATTTTTCTTTTAAATGAGATCGTAAACGGCCGATTGTCAATTAAATACCGGTTCCCTTTGAAATCTTTTGAAAGCGTTAGTGGGTGACCGTTAATTAGTTTTACAATAGCAGAGACTTAAATCGCGAAATGATAAAATGACTTAAAGAAATAGGGATAGAATTTTATGAAGATACCATGTTATGTTAGGTTAGGGTAGGTGATTTGATTAATGGTGAAGTCTGGAGGATTTCCCTGAAGCTGAAGCTGCAGCTAGGAAGAATGAAGGGGGGCTGGATGAAGCTGCAGCTTCAGGGAGATCCTAGAAGGAAGTCTAGGCTTTTTTAATATCTTGCAAAAAAACCTGTAAGTGGACTAGGGAGAGTTTGAGCAAGATAAGACGATATTGCCACTTGGCACATTCAAGATCTGAAAAATTTCCTTTCATTGAAAGGGAACAGTTAATATGGCTTCAGGATCAGTTTACCGAGCCTAAAGAAAGAAAGGGTGAGCTTGTTTCACCTTTTTGAAACTGTTTTGAGTTGCCATAAGCGGGATTTGTTGAAAAAACAGAAGTTCAAGGTCAGTGGCGTAGATATGTTAGGAAAGCCCCCGCCCCCCGCAATGTTCACTCGAGGGTCCTTTCTTAATTTTTTACAGTTTTATTTTTAGTGCAAATAGGGTAACCGGTGAGACATGTTTTGTCTTGCTCAAGGAATGGCGTCCTTGCCCTGTGGTGAGCTCTTTTCTCAGGGTTATGAGTTAGTGGAGGGCAGCAGCTTCGCTAATACTGACCTAGGGCTGAAGATGGTAGTAATCGACAAGGCCTAGGCTGAGATACCGGGAGGCAGAGTTAAATCAATGGTATGGCTCCCGTACTGCGATGTGGAAGATTATGGAAAGTCACCACATTATTTGATATTCCTAGTAAAATCATCAATGGTTGGCCATGATGATCGCGAATCTCCGACGAGGAGAGGGCATTTAGTGCAAAATTACTTTCCTAATGAAAGATCGGGGCGCCCGCGACTGCGGGGGTTGCGGGGGTGGTTGCTACTCCACTGTTCGAGGTAACTAGAGGCACTACCGAACCCCTGTGACCCCAGTTGTTTTCTTTTTTTTCTTTTAACTTATTACCGTCCACTCTTCTAAACAAAGGTCTCCTTCTCGGACCTTGCCACACTCTTTTCTCTTGGCCTTCTGTATTCATCGACCTGATATCTTCGGTCCTGAGCTTCTGGGCAGAGTCTGGCTCTCGTTCTTGATGTGCTAAGCAGTCACGGCGCCAGGTAAAAATTCTGGATGGGGCCAAGGGTGGACCACTAATTTTCATATGGGGCTTAAGCTGAAGAATCTTAGATTACAGCAATATTACTGTTCTTCGCAGATAGGGGAGCCAAGGTGGGGCCGTAACACCCCCCCTGGTCTTCGCCTAACCGCCCGCAACGTACACTTCTCTGTGATGACGACCTGACCATGTCCGTTTTGTTGCCATCATGTGCTGCGTAAGGTCAACTTTTCTGCATTATTAACTTGTCATCATTTTTTTAAGTGATCTCAAACTTACAATCGTGCTGTTTGGATAAAGTCGAAAATATTTCAAAAAAAAGAAATTCAACTCGAATCTCATTCTGCTCACATTCGACATTTCCACTTTCTAATGTTTGCATAAAAAATCTGGACAATCGTCTGCACGGCCTTGTTTGTAGCTTAATAAAGGACGAAACAAAAAAATCAAAAGCAATAAAAGTAAAAAAAAAAAAACGAATGGACTGACGTCGTTCGTTACTATTATTTTAACAGTAAACAATCGTTAAAAAGTCGATAAGTGGCTTTTAAATGTTTTAAAGCTATTTTAACTGCCAGCGGCTGATTTTGTAACACTGAGGAGGGTGGAAAGAGTGTAATGAACCCCCACTAATGGAATTTTAAACAGCAACCCATCTTTTTCAAAAACTTGAGACTTACCGCAGTTCCCTCGATCTGACGTTTTATTATACGCTTCAAACTTTTTACTTTCTTTTTTCCCTCTTCGCATAAGCGATATCTAAAACATTTTTCTTTATTATGCGTCGGCAATGTAGGCCACTCAAAAATTTGCAACAGCGATTTTCGTTCTCAAAATGTTTTGCCCAGTGGCGGCTCGTCAGCTTTTTGTTAGAGGAGAGCAATACTCATTAGGTAGCTTGAGGAGGGGAAAATGGTTTCTATACTTAGCTTATGTAAACTTCAAAAAATTTCAGCCTCCCCAAATAACGCCACAAATGGTTTTTTGGTGAAAATGATTCCTGAAGGATTAGGCGAGTGAAAAATGTAATTTTGATCATGAAGGGAAAAGTGTTTTTTTTTCAAGAGTCATTCCTTTCGGAATTTTACGCTGGGAATCGCTTTTGAAAATTATAAAAGGAAAAAAGAATAATAAAGTTTGAAGCCGTGCCGAGTCGCTGCGTCGGTGGGGTACGAATCTGTAATTTGATGCTTTCTTAGTTAAGAGGTTTAGAGGATGATGATTTTTAATGACTTCTCATTCTTCCTCCTCATTCTTATTATTTTTTGGAGAATCCTACTTTTATAAAATTTTTATTGGTTGCGTAATTTAATCGTATCTTCATTGTTTTTCATCTAACTTTGTTTTTTGGGGAGGGGAAAGGATAGAAAAGGAAGGAAAATTGATGATGCTAAAATATGTTTTAAAGTGTTACCATTGATGATTTTTCGATTTTTTTAAATGAAAAGAGGGAATGAGAGTATTCATCCATATTGAAACTGCTCGGAACGAGGGAAGATTGTGAAAGTTTTTTAAAATCCAGACGAACACAGTTTTACTCCAGATGGCTTAGAGATTTTGGGGAGGGGAACAATTATCTTTTTAATCAATTATCTAGGCGAACCTGAAACATGTATTGAGAGAGCCAAGAGCCGAGAATCCCCCTAAATCTAAAGAGGAAGGTAGGTCTTCGATGAGTGTGCTAAAGACCTGCACGGGCCGAAAAATAACGGCCCGAACCCGACCCGAATTAAAATTTCAAAACCCGAACCCAACCCGAACCCGACCAAGCCGAACCCGAACCCGGAATTCTGGTTGCAACCCGAACTGAAACCCGAAACTTTCTCTAGTTTAAAAAGTTGAAACTTACTGAATGATTAGTTATTAGAATGATTATTTATCGTTCCCTATCTTCCGCTCAAAACTCTGGCTCGGAGGACTTTTTTTTAAAATTGCGGCAGAAATTGAGTTGAGTAGAAAAATCTAAAATAAGAAATTGAGAGAAAAATCTCCGACCCGAACCCGACTCCAAATTTTTTCCTCAACCCGAACCCGACCAAACCAAACCCGAACCCGACTTTAAATTTTTTCCTCAACCTGAACCCGACCCGAGCCCGGCCCGTGCAGACCTTTAGGGCTACTATTTAGGGAACTACCAGGGCACACACTGTGTGCCCTTCTAACATACGGTCTTGAGACGATGGCTTTAACTGTCAGAAGTGCCAATCGACGAATTCAAACCAAATGTTTTCAATTTTTATTCTAAAAAAAAAAAAACTCAGGGCAAAAAAATTACATCCGCTGAATTAAATATTTCAGTCCAATCATGACTTTAAAAATAAGAGGAAGAATAAGCCAAAAAATCGGAATATCCCCTTCGGGCAAAAGACACTTCCTATAAATCAAATGAAGATAATTTCATAATCTCTGGCAAAATCTTGCACAAATAAAACTATAAGAAATTCTGCCTCGATTTAAGTACTGGCGATACTCATCATGGATGCTTTACTAAAATGTTGTAAATGATAATGGAAGGACGCCATGAATGAATTAGATTAATGGTTTTGATAAGTACATGATATGGATTTAATGTTATTTTAAATAAATAATAAAGTTAAACCGACTAGAGAGATGAAAATGTGAACATTGTTAATGTAAATCTATAATGCGATAATTTGAAAACTCGACTTTAGGGAAATTTAGTCAGCGGGATTCGATGACAGGACGATTTGCACATTTCAAAAAAAAAAAAATTCTTTTTTTTTTTCATTTTCCCTCCCTCGTCAACAACTGTTCCCTCCATCATCGTTTCTTTAATTACGGATGGGAGAAATATCGTTTTTTCTTTTCCATATACATACCCGTTTGATTTTTTTTATTTTATTATAATAAAAAACGATAAAGAAGAAACGTAAAAAAGGGACTGGGAGAACGCTCGAATTGCGAATTTTAAATCACGATCGAAATTTAAGTATCGAAAATGTAAATTTCAGAAAGAGAAAAAAAAAGACGAAGCGAATTTAAGTTTTTCCGGATCATTTATTAAGTTAGCGATCCGGGTTACGGATTAGATCCTTTGGGGAGCGGGAGCATATTAAAAAATGGGTTTCGATAATAAAATGAGAAAAGCATAATGGGTTGTTCGTATACAAAGTTTTAATTTGAAATAATTCCGGATCTTGGGAAAAAGAGTTTTTTCGTTTTTTTTCGGGATGGGAGAATAATTTTTTTTCCCTTTTCTCTTTCTCTCTCTCTCTGAATGGGGAAACGCCACGAGAGTTCGCCAGTATTCAAATAGCATGACTAATTGGTATCGATCAATCAGACGGAACCCTTGGGTCTCAATAAATAATGATTTGCAAATACCGGTGTTTTATTAATGTTGCTGTAAGTGAAACGTGGGGGGAATATCCCCCGACGTGATTTAAATGGATTAATCTCTATCTCAGTTTTCGCGATTTCAATACTGTCAAACAAAACAAGTTTCCATGTTTTTTGGTTTTCCTCGCTCCGTCGTCCCCCATGAGTCTCTTTGTATTTTCGTTATTTTATATTTATTTGTTTGGTTATCAAAGAGACGAAAATTTATAAGCGATACCATGCGGATGTGACAGGAAATGATTATCATGTGAAATTTCACAAAGAAAATCCTTTTGCTCGTATTTCGTTTCACGCGAATCCTATCGAAATCAAAATATAAAAAAAAATAAAAATATAGTATATAAATAAATATAACAATTGACTTTTTAGGGAGAAAAGGGGAGGGGGATGATGTCCTGTGTTGTATTTATTTTCCCTGTTAAAAATTGATCAACAATTTATGTATTTTCTTTCTCGAAATTTTTTTATTAAGGGTTTTAACGTTATGCGCGCGGTTTTCTATATTTTTAAAAGGTTCTTACGTTTTCTTTTATTTTAAATTGTTTTTGGAATATACGGATTTTTTACTGGGTGCGTCGGTTTCAACTTTACCAAACTTCATCAATTCTTTAGGCATGAACAACTTCCAAAAAGTATTCCATTTATTGGTTTAGTTATTTATTTAAAAAAAAAAAAACATTCTTGTTTTAATTTGAAATAATATTGAAGTTTGTGACTTGGAAAGTAATAAATATTTTTTAGGTGAGAATAGAACGAGAACTCAATAAGTATTGATAGCAATATATTTTCATTTTAAACTGCTAATCAAATTTTTCCTGCACAATTTTCAAACCAAAATTTTCAAGCCAGTGATCGAATTGGATCCCTTCCCAAATTTTTGGAATTTTCGGATCTTCTGAGAGAAGAAATAAGGAATTTTTAAGCGGCTTGCTAACACAGAAAAATTTTCTGATAAAATTTTGTTTTTTAGATTTTTTAGAAATTTTTTCTTGTCAAACAAATTTATTGATAAATTTTTCTTAACAAATCTTTTGATAATTTTTCTAGATAAACAAATCTATTGATAAATTTTTCTGGACAAACAAATTTATTGATAAATTTTTCTGGAACAAATCTTTTAATAATTTAGATAAGTAATTTTTTTGTTGAACAAATCGCGACCTCAATATTAAAGGGTTCCATCTTTACTGCGCTGGTTGACCCCAGCTAGGCTTAAGCTAAACATATGGTCTTAGTGTCAGCCTGCTCAGTAGAGATGGAACCCTCTAATATTGAGGTCGCGAAATCTTTCGATGAATTTTTCTTGTTGTATGAATTTTTTGATAATTTCCATAATTTTTCTTGTTAAACAAATCTTTCAATAATTTTAGTAACTTTTTCTTACTGACAAATACCTTAAAATAAACTTTTTTCCTCCAGTCAATTTTTCCAAAGGGAAATATTCCAAAAAATTCCTGAAAACTTTATAAGCACAAAACATTTTTTATAAAAAAATTTCATGACATCCAAAAGGTTTTAAATAAGTTTTCTCTGCCCAAAAAATATTCTGTATAAAATTTCCACTGTTTGTGAAATTAGGATAAGAACTTTTTGCAAAAGTAGTGGAACCCTTAAAGATTCAGTTTTAGAAAAAAGTCTTTTACGGGAATCAGAACCAATTCAGCAGTGGCTACAAAATTCTTTATTTTGGAGACAATTAATTCATAAATCGCTTTTCTTAAGTTGCAACTACTAGGGAGCTCAATAAAAGGTGGTCCCTTTGCCATTTTGAAAACTGGAAGCTGCCATGATTCTCGAATTCGACGGGCGCCATTCTCAAATTGAAAAGGGAACATCGCGATTGCCAGATTTTTCAATTTGCAGCGGTCAAATTCAAGATCAAAATGGCGCACCCCTATGTAGCAGACGACTCATCAAAGGTTCCCTAGTTGCGATGGTTTTATGATTCTCATTCCTGTTAAAATTTCACTCCTTAACTTGAAACAAGTCAAAAAAATCAATATACAAAAAATGTTTCTCATCCTTATAAAAAATGAATAGGCGTTATTAAACAAAGACTCGATGTAATTTAATATACATAAACCATCCAAGAATTAAAGAGCAAGATAAAAAGTCAGAAAAACAAACAAAACGAAGGCACGTAATAAAATTCGCATTAAGATTTAGGGTGGATCTCAAAATGATTTGGTTTTGCGTGTTTTAAAGTCATTTGTTACCTAACCAATGACATTACTTTTCAAGCGGAAACCTCATAATTTACTATAGCTTTTAATCAATTTTCTCTTTTAATCCTTAATCTTAAAACAAAAAAACAAACATTTTTCCCTTTATTTTTGAAAAATCTTTTGATATTTTATTTTTTTTCCCCAGGTGAAAATATGGTTTCAAAATCGTCGTACAAAATGGAAGAAGCAGGACAACATCAGCAACGCTGAGGCTGCAGAGCACAAAAATCAAAATACGGGAAAGCAAACCGGGAAAACGAGTTCAAAGTGTTCAATGGATACGAAAAGCATATCGAACGAAGGTGCAATAAATTTAGTGAAAACAGAATCGAACAAAGTTTCCCTCGGAGGAACCGTTAAAATGAAAGAAATGAACGGTGACAACGGGGGAAATCTCGCGAAACACGCTTCCGAAAACGCAGTAAATTTAACAAAACAAAGGAGCGATAATTTAAAAAAATGTTCCATCGATTTAATGAAAAGCTCGTTAGATCCAATGAAAATACCCCCGAGTGATAATTCGATAGTTAATTCATTGTTTAAAAACGTTGAAGCAACTTCTCCGAACAGTTTAGAAGATCATTCGAACACTTCTCTATTCACGCCGGACGGTTCCGTTTCCGAAAGTTGTTACTCGGAAGCGGCTTCGACGGAAATTCGGGTACCCATCGTCGGGCTACATTTAGGTATCGGTGACGGGAACATTAAATCGTCTTTGGATATTTCGACTTCGCCGCCTTGCGACAATAATTCTCAGTCTCAATTGTCGCCGAGCGATCATTTAGTCATAGCCGAAAATGATGATCTTATGAATGCGAATAGCGGGAGTTAGCTACGGCCTAGATTAGTCGAAGGATTAGTTGAACTCGAACCCAAGAATCTCAAAATTAGTGATAGAAAAAATTCTTTTATGATTGTTGAAAACTGATGATGATTATTATAATGAATGAGTGGGAATGAATTTTTACTGTATTTTGATAATGGTTTTTGATGTCTATTTATGTATGACGGAAAATTCTTCGATGTACTTAATATTTTGTTCAAAAAAAAAAAAAAAAAAAACTAAAAAAAGGAGATAAAGATTAAAGACATAATAGATTATTTTTGTGATTTTCTTACTAAATTGTTACATTTCCGAATAAGTGCTTCATTAGCTTAGCTTGGCCTTAGCGGAAAGGTGAAAATTTAGTTTGATTAAAAATTTATCTTACCTAAAACTCTCACGAAAAATTTATTATTAACAGATCTTTCAGTTCTTAGAATTAATTTGCCTAGATTTCTTGTCTGAATACTTTTGCGAAAGAATTTCTCTATCTAAATCATGGTCAGAGAAATCTCTGTCACAATAAGATTGATTTAACAGACAAAAAAGATCATTTTTGGCTTGTCTTTACTTTCCTGAACGATCTAGGAAGAATTTTAAGTTGGCGATTCCTATAAAACCAAAAAATTTCAATATCACAAACACTCTTGCCCTCAGAGCAAATCCACTCTTTTCTTTAGAGTAACCTTCCCTGCTGTAACCAAGTTTTGGACATTTATTTAAATAAAAACTAAAATTTCAATTGCAGCAGAGTAATAACACCTTGCTAATGAATTAGAAATAAAAACAAGCTTATGAAATCAGATTCCATAATGTGGCAATCAATTACAGTAAGTAAGCTATTCAATTAGGCAGGCTTCAAATTCACAGTTCTTAGAAATTTTTAATAGAACTAAAATCTGCTGAAACTAATGCCTTTGTTTAGCTAGTCACGTCTTAAACTTGTTATTAAAAACAAGTGTTTAAATTTTTTCAAACGTAAGGAAAAAATAATTGCACAGTGTAAAATTTTTTTCATTTAACTTGTAAAAAAATATAATTAATAGAAATCAACTTATCACAAGTTTTGCTTAAACTTTTTAAACAGAGTTAATCATTGATGAAAATTATAAATATTTAACAACAGATTTCTAAAAAGTTGAAAACTGCAGTAATTAAAATGCAGATAATGAGTTTTGATTAGATCCTGCAAGCTTATCATTCTTCAACTTACAAATAATCTTGTTAAGTTTACAATTTCAAATCTTTCCAATTGTATAGTGACAAACTTTAGCTTATCATGTAATTTTGGGTTCCATCTTTCCACAGGAATTAATACTCCATCGTCATTTCTGCTTTGCAATCAAATCTCCCTGCCATCTCCATATATTGCCAATTTTTTTAAACACCTGCATGATAAAATTCATGATTCAGAATTTATCAAAATTGAAAAGCTCTAGCAAATACGATTACCTCTTCATTATTCCTACGTTGTATCACCGATATTCATCAAAGCTTCTTTCATCCGCTCTCTGTCTTCCTCGGATTTCATTTTATTCCAAAATTCTTCAAGTTTTCTCTGCTGATGACTCTACAAAATTAATAAATACCGTCATCCTCATGCAGTTGTGACTAATTTTAAAAATTATTACCAATTTTCTTACCCTAATAAATTTAAAACACTTAACCATTGTCGCTCCTACATACAAAACATTAAACCGTACTTTAATTTTATCTATTTCTGTTATTAGAGGCAAAATTGAAGCAACGAAACGATGAGGACCGTGCCTGGTACGTATTAAAGCTACTTTTGTATAGGGGTTACAATATTTTGTAGTAAAACCATTCCTCATAGCTGCCGATCCAAAATCTCCATGCATTTCTTGTACTTTATTTAATATTGCGGAATAAAGGGCGGCTTTACGGATGTTTAACGGAGCGTGAGAAGGTCCACTTCTCGGCTCAATTTCAACAGCAAAATAACGATTCTTATATCTCACCATAATGTAATATTTTAATTTTTTAACAAGGTAAACAAATCCGGTAAATGTATCAAGATGAGGTTATGTTTTGTTTACATATGGAGAAGCGGTGTCGGTGTCGCCAAGTTAATTCCACGACGATAAATATTGGCGGGAAGCCAAAAAATTTAAATTCGAGGGTGAGGACATTGCAGGGCAAACTTATAACTACAGAAGCTTTATTCGTTTAGCTTTAGAACAAAAGATGGCAGATCAAATTTATTTTTAAAAGGACTGTTAAGTGCTGCTAACTATCTGCAGCAGCTTTAGTTAAAAACTGACGTTACTCATCGATTGCTAAAACTTTGAAGATACATAACATTATTCTTAATATTTTTTTAAAAAACAACCCTCATGGCTTTTTTGGGGCGGAGGTGTACAATCGATTTTTTATACGCTGCATCTTTGCATTACCAATTTCTGACACTATTTTTTCTCACGAACTAACCTCCTTTTATAATTATTAGTATTCCTAATATGATAGAAAATCGATCCCAACTTGAGTCCTGAATTTGAATTAAGATTAAAGTGCAAAATGACACTTCGGAAAATTCACGGTCAATCCTGGGCGCGTAACGAACTAATTAAAGAATAAGATTTTGAATTCATGAAAGGGCAAATAAGGGTCGTCACGTTCCTTAGAATTTTAACACAATTACAATATCCGCCTTTACACCAGCAACCCATGTTTCCATCGATATCGTCTTAAATTTGTCTGATGCGCTTTTCAAAGAAAATATTTGAAGTTTAAATATAGCTCTACTTTGGCTAATCTCGAAAAAAAAATTTTTAACACACACGGGGATTTAAATTGTGTTGTATTCCTTTTCCATGATGATATCGATCTAGTAAATCCTTCGATGTACGCTTAATTCATTCATTACACCTACGAGCTAAAAAAATTTCAAACCAACCGAGAAAATTTCTCAACGAAGCTTAAATTTCTTTTTGCATTAATTATTACAGTATATTCCCCTAAAAATTCTGAAAAAATATTTCCTTTTTTCCTCATACATGGAAAAAAAATGTTTAACTATATGTAGTAACTCTATACTTTTTTTCATTATAAAAAGTAATCAATTGGTTAAATAAAGGAATTAATTTGGGACCAGTTCTAACAAGTGAATGAAAATTTCTTTTCCGTAAACATTAATTTTTTACAGATTAAAAAAAAAAAAGTTTTAATTACTATTTATAGAAAGCTTGTACGTCTCCGAGATTTTTTTTTGTTCTTTCTAGTGTGCAAAAATCTACTCTGTAATTTTATTTTTTTTTTTTAAACGAGATAGTAATTAACGTGATGCATGGGCAGTTTTAAAAAATTCGAAAAAGTTATGAATGAAATTAGGAAAGAAAAGGATCAATTAAGAGGGAGATAAGCGAGGAAGAGATCGGTTTTATTCAGAGTAAGAAGGATGAATATTCAGCCTTTCTCCTTGTACGCAGCCTCTTCAAAGCCGGTATATATTTATAAATTTTAAAAATTTTCTGTTCATATTTCTTCTGTAGTGGTAATCGTTCAGTGGTATCGTTAAAGATTTTAATTTTTTTAAAAAGGCGTCGAATTTTAGGATCCAGTATGTGAGTATTATAACGCCTTTAGTTATTTTATTTTATTTGATTTCTTTTTTTTCCAGTTTTTAATTCAGATTTTGTGAAAAGTTTAGTAACTGTGTAAAAGTTTAAAAGTTTAATTTTTATTCTAGCAAGGGCTTTTTATTTTTGGAAGAACTTTTCTTTTTTGAACAGAGCTCAGTAAATTTAAATTGTTACTTATTGTTAGAGCACAAAAAAATCTCCGAAAAATATTTAAATTATAAAAAAAGCGTCCTAAAATATTTTTTGCTTCTTTTTAGGACGTCACTGCAGTTTTCAATAGTCATACTGAGTTGCTTATTAGCCCTACATACAAGATCACTAGCTCAGGTTACATTTTCGAAAGACTGGAACGCTGGAAAAAGAGCGATCCCACAGCAGCCGTCAGAATGTATAGCAACCATTAAACCGTCGATGGCTCTCTGTCAAATGTTTCTGGTACGTATACACATTTACCAAGCTAAAAACAGTGAAAACGATTTTGTGGAAATCTTATGTGAAAATTCCAAATAATTAAATTTCGATGAATAGGAAATGGGATTCTCAGTGCAATTTTTCAAGAAAACATCTAAAGATAATTTTTAAAAAGAATCGTCGAGTTCCTGCAAAAATGCAAAGTAGAAAAATTAATTGTGACAAACTGAAAAAAAAATTTGTCAGAAGTGGGATTCGAACCCACGCCCTCAGAGAGGACCAGAATTCACAGACCCGTATACACGGGTAAGGTAACCCTTGAGTCTGGCGCCTTAGACCGCTCGGCCATCCTGACACTGTACCAAATGCATCGTTTTCCGCTTACATAACATTCATCACTCTTTTTTTATATTACAGAATGAAATCAGACAAATGGCATCTTGTGAAATAAAAACCTTATTTCATAAATTCCGAGACGATCAAGATGAAGCGAATTTATTCGCTGAAGGATTGTTCTTAGCTTCAAGGGATAGACGACGATAAACAAGTTTCATTTTTTTTGTAAATTAGAAGGATAAAAAAAAAGACTGCCAAGATTTCACTATTCACTATTCACTTTTCATGTGAACGATAAAAAACAACGATTCAGTTTCAATGTAGTTCAATTAAATGTAGCTTTTTTTTGTGTAAATCTAAACGATGAAAATAAATTTAATCTATATTTTCCATTATTAAAATTATTTTTCAATAAAAAAAAGTGTTTGAAATTGAATATTCGATTTCCGCGCCGATTGCACAAGCGCTGCTGCATAGCGGAATGTCGTGGAACTAGAGAGCCCTCTCTCCTGCTAACTGCTGCCATCTTGCAACAAATCGAGGAAGTTTTATCAAATCTTCTTTCCGTTTAATTCGTATGCTTTATTTATTTTTTTTAAATTAGTGCATTGTTTTTTATTTTTAATCTTATAATTATAATATCCGAATGATTGGTTATTTTGTTTAATGATGTAAGTATTTTTTGCACAAAACGATTTTTTATTTACAAGCCGGCTTTCAGATGCTTCCACCTATTGCTCCTTCACAAAACTAAACCAGTCGTATATCTTGTCATTAATACGAAGCAACTCTTTCAATACTTTTTTTTATTATTGTTTATCTTAACTTTTTTATGCAGCGTTAGAATATGTTATAGTGAAATTCAACGATTGAAAAAGTACGTATAGTAAACATGAAATCCAGATGCTCAAAGTCAATTATACCGATGACTGTCCAATAAAACGCCTCATTAGTTTTGAACTGAAAAGTTCTTTGTTATTAATTTTCTTCTCGTATTTTCCTTCGATATTTTTTTTCCTCTCTCGAATTATTATAAAAGACTCCGGGGAAAATTTAACACGTTAGACCACATATATTTTGGGTAATTTGTTGTTCGGAGCGTTACTTTTTTGGATCTCCCCCTTTTTTTTCCTCGTGATTTTTATTATAAAAGACGAAACCTACGGACCCGTAAAATTGTTTGAGTGAAAAGTTGAAACATGTTTATGTAGAAATTAGTCTCAATATCATCCTTTGTTAAGTTTGACTTATTGACTTGTGACACGCAGCAGCTGTTTCTGATCCCGACAATCAAAATCTTACAAATAATAGTTATTTTAACTCAGGGAATTCCTTTATTTTTCCATCTTGTTGAGTTTATAGGTGCAGCAAATTTATTGTGAATAAAAATAAGTTTATTCTACTTTAAATAGGGGGTTTCCAGAAAAGTGATGCTCTTTATATAGATTCTAATTCATTTTCTTGAATCATGTGATGAATTTTTTTTTCAGGAAGTGACACGGAAATTGAAATGATGACACTTTAAGTTGGTCTTGGACATTTACGGATAAAACCAAAAATTGAAAGCTTGTTTTTCTGTATTAATTATCATAAGCAGAAATATGTCATTTCAAGAAAGGACTTAAAACATGGTAAGCAAAAAATTTTGGCTTCAGTAATATATGTACGGTAGCTTTGAAGCTGGTTATCTTGCACTTCTTGAAATTACTGCAGTTAATTATGTTTGAATCTGATTAGAACCATACATTGAGAGTGTTTGTTAGGCAACATCTGAAGCAGATGTTAGGTGAATCAAATTTTATGAAATATATTCAAGCTGATTTTGCAGGTTTCTAATCATGCCAGTTTAGAGAAGAGGCAACTGAGTTAGATCTTTACAATATTTCATTAAAAGAGAGCATTGTTAGTGTAGAAGTCCTAAATATTTTTTAATTTCAATTTTTTCCCTTTGATTATGCTTATGATTGTGATTGCTTGTAAAAGTGACTCATGGTTACTTGCAAGGCAGCTTTTGAGTACTATTTGAAGCTTTAGGCCAGACAAAAAATAATCTTAGTTACTTTATGACATTTTAAAAGACCATTAGCTCAGCCAGCTTGAGGTCCCTGGAAGCTCGAGACCTAAAGCTGTCACCTAGATTCCTTATTCCTTTAAAGCCACCGCTGGTTAGTTTCCATATTTCAACTTTGCATCATAAAGGGCCTTAAAAGATGCATCAGACCCAAAACAACGATTTCTTTAACTAATAAAAATTTTAAAAATCATGTATTTGAGCTTCAACCAAAAAAAACTGAAAATTAGAAAATATGTCATTAGTTTTCCACAGAGGTCTGTGGGTCGAATAAGTCATTACATCGACATTATTACGCTTATATAAAAGTAAATATGCCGTTTCACGACCTTGAATAGCAAAAAAAAGGAAAATCAAAGTGTGAGAAAGGTAAAAAAATAATTAAGTATAATATTTCTTTTTTATCGAGAATGATTATTAATAAATAGGGAACCGGGAGGAAAAAACAGGATTTTAAATTTTTATGCTCGATTACACAATGAAATTTTAATTCATCCCTCTCGTTAAAAAAATTAAGGGACGGTTCCTTACTATTTATTATTTTTTCATATATCAACTTTTGTACGCTCTTCTCATTCATAATTATGTGGTGGAATTGAGCGAGGCAGAAAAAGATTTTCTTTGCAAAAATTAGTAGAATTTTGCATCATTAAATTTTTTTTTCGGGTAAAATTTTTGGGAAGAGTGAAAAAACTAGAAAGCAATTGGGGCGATGAGGTTAGAGGTTAAAGCATTTGAAGCTTTAGAAATTCTTTCTCTAATCTTGAACTCAATTCTTAAAATATCAACTATTCGAAATAAGGTTTCTAAGACTAGTACTTAGCCCCATCTTACAGTTATTTAGCAAATTAAACTGAAGCTAGCGCCAGCCTTTAGCCATTTATTAAAGCACACGGTGCACTGCGATCCAGATGGAATTTTCGGAAACTAAGTAGTTCAAAAACATTTATAATAAATTCAGTTTCAATGCGATTGACCCACATAAGCGTACCAACAGCAGCAAACGACGACAACAACAACAACTACAAAAAAAATCTTTGTTGAATAAGTTTATTCTTCTTTAAACTGACTTATTAGTTTCGCTTGGGTGAAGTTCATCTTTTGAAAGAGCGGCAAAGCGTGTAATTGTATCATCAAATGGATTCATACAAAATGGCTGCCTATATCCTCGATGTCCCATTGTGTACCCACCATTTACCTTCCTCTATATAAAAAATCTCACCTGGAATTATTTGTACCATATAATTACGTCTCATTTTCATTCACATATGATCAGAATGCGATCCATCCATCCACCTTTTCCTCTCCTATTTTTCCCCTTTTCATATATACTTTTGTCCTCCATCTCAATAAAATATTATATATTTCCATTTTATTATCGATTAAACTGTTTTTTTTGTTACCTTGATATAGTTTGCTTGAATATTTAATAAACCAAAGGGACGTGAGGTGTCATTTATTAATTTTAATTATGTCAGATATCACTTTTATTGTTCCATAATCTTTTTAGTTGATTCTCATCGTCTATGTTCTGGTGTAATTGTAGAATCTCATTAATCTTATTCTATTTCTTTAGTTTGTGTCAATATACGTACACTGGTTTTACGCTGGTGCATTCAGGGCCGTCGTGAGGTTATGTAATTATTCGTTTATCTTAGAATTTAGGGTTTAAAGCTTTAGAGCCACATTTACTGACGCAGCTCGAGGTGGGCTTACCCTGAGGCGCTGCCACCTAATATTCACTCCTCTCGCATGATCTGGCGTACCTAAAGATCTTGTGGTCTCACCTCAACCGCAGCCTTCCCAAGGGTATAAGATTTGTTGAACGGGTAATATAGTATTTGTTTAATTTTCCAGGGCGCTGACGCAGTGCGACGTTGCCATTCGGATCACTTCGTTTGGCCAAAGACCTAGGTGTATGGTTGAGCTCGAGGATTTTTTCGAACCACTCATTGTCGAAGAACCGCCGCAGCTTTTGGTCTGAAGTCGCTATATCCAAGTTACGCTGCTGTGCAAAAGACACAAACCTGTTCCAGGAAAGACGGCTCTGTGTGTCTGTGCTTTGGAGCCAGCAGTTCTTGCTTTGGATCTTTGGATTAACTGCAGGTTGGTACTGTACTGTACTGTACTGTACATTAGAAAACCTAGCAAAGATTGGCCATGAGCTGTAACCGGTTTGTCGATTTTAACTTAATTTTAACTTGTTTGCCAATTCGAGAACATGGTAGTCTCTTGTGTAGCAGACGACTCATCGAAGTGTCCATTCCCTAGCTACTAAGCTCCCTAACATCAAACATAAAAACAAATTTAACAAAACCTCCGTAAATCATGTGGCGGTTACTTTTTCACGGATCCGGGTGGCTACGTTAACTGTCATGGCTGACGGAAAGTTCTTACGCAAATGGTATAATGCTCAATGTGGTCAGTTTTTTTTTTTTAAAAAATGGTACTTAGCCATCTATTTAATTAATAGCCTTTGGTTCGGTCTACCTAAAATGTTTAAGCACTATTTAGCTGTCCGGTTTAAGTGAAGAATGTAAACAAACGTTCATTTGTTTAGTAAAAATCATCCGGCTACTGCGTACAATTCCATCCCGTCTTTATATTCATCGCCTAAGAATAAAAATACAAAGTGTTACATCACGTATAGTTTTTTATTCATAAAATAATAAAAATACTAATAACGCCGTAAAAAAAAAAAGAAAAGAAAGGAAAAAAGAAGAAAGAAAAAAGACACCATATTTCACTATTAATCATACATCAGAAACAAAATGGCGTCGCAGAGTAAAATAATTGAGGTAGAGATGATATGTAGAGCCTATTAATAGCCTACGGAAAGGGAGATGTAAGAATAGGTGAGGATAATTATGTCTTCAGAGCATGATTGATTGCCTCTGGTGATTCTATGTTGTGTTGCGGTTGTAATGGATTATGATTACAATCATTGTCCCTCATTTTCATTACTTGCATTTTATTTTAATATGACTCAACTCGGTTGTCAGATAAAATAATTGATAATGCTCTCCGATCTGGAAACATTTCCATTTTTGACACACCGCACAACTAAATTAATGTCTTTTTTTCTCGACATTGTCGAATCTTTGGATAAAATTGGAAACTTACTTGTTTGTTTTTTTACAATGTTCTCAAATAGCGCGCATGTATAGGAAGATTAGCAAAGGAAATTAAATGTTTTTTTTTTTTTTTTTGATGTTATTGCCTTATGCTTTCAACATTATTAATTTAGATTGCAAACGAAAGAAATATTGACGATTGCTATATCAATTACTCATCAAGCTCTATTACATTGCGTAATGAACATAATCGGTTGGTATGTTCTTTTGACTTTGAAAACATGCTAATTGGTTTAAGTATAAAAGAAAGATAATAAATGCTAATGTTTTTTAAACAGGGACTTCGAAAAACAAAGGAAGTGGGCGTGCACTAATCGCCATATTGTGATTCTAGGTCTTCTCATCGATGTCGAATTGGTTGGCTTCGCTAATGCCATGCTCAATCCGAGTGTGAAGAATCAGCCCACATATGTTAAAAAGCGGTTTATACAATTACGGAGACATAAATAAAATCCGGATGGAAAAATCAGTGGAGATGAATGTCACAAAAATAAAATTACATATGTGCGGATCAACTCATCGAGGATTTTAGGAATTTTTATTTAAGGTAAGAACTAAATTTTTTTAATTTTGATTTTAGGGATGTGGCGAGGGTTATTATAAAAGTCCTCCGAACTTCCATATGGGCTGCTAATTTGCTGATGTCAGGGCCGGGGCAAGTCCTTGGTGCGTCCCCCACCACAGAGAGCAATTGTGAGCCCTTTTCCCTCTACAATAATTTTAGACCTCAGCAAAGAAAGGTCTTCAGATAACTATGCAGCGCCCCTGCCGTGGCTGTCAAGAAAACTGATTTTGCACTATTGCTTAAGGTAGTGGTGACTCATTAAGCTTTAAATTCGCCTTCCACTCCATTCACTTCAGGATTACTTACCTTCAAAAGAGGGAAAGCCACGCAGAAGGCTTACGAATCCATCACCATCACGATCACTACATTCAGAACCTTTTAGACTGACCAACAATCACAACTCAACTCCAGTTGGACTATCTGGTAAAACTTTTGGTCGAAAAAATTGAACGAACATGAAAAAAATCGATGGAACATCCTTATAAAGATTGGAAATAGGGTTTATATTCTTGGAAGGATATTATCACACAATTATGGATTGGGACACATGTGCGGATGAGTTCCTCCGTTCTCCTGGATTTAGTCGATTTGATTTATTCGTTTGTCATTGCTCTTCGTCTCATGAATCATTCGATATCAGAGAGACATAATCTTTAGGCTTTACATGTAAATTCCTCGCCTTTTCTACTCCACATATATAGACTGTCTCATTTATTCCATTTATCTGCTATTACTCTTTAGTCATGTTAATAACAATCTTCAGCGCCGTACCCAGAACACACTTTTTAAAAAAAGGAACGAGAATCTCTTCCCCTTTATTTAAGCAATGACGAAAAATGGCAACACGTCTAAAATAATATAATGAAGAAGTAAAAATAGTAGAAATAATAAAAAAAATTTGTGTTTTAAGAAGATATGTAATGGCAAGTGGCACCATCTGGCAGACTAAAATAGCATTTCTCATCATAACGATACTTGCATATTATCACTTCGTCTCTTTAAAAAGTCTTCCTTTTATCGATATCATTGGTTAAACATAAGCGCTTTCGTGATTTTCCATTTCTTTTTAACACCCTTGATTAAAGTCGGGTAAGCTAAACATAATAGGTATTATCGTTGCAAAAAGAAAATTTCATTGGATTATACTCTGACAGAGTCATTTATAAAACTGTATCAAAGTTTTTTTGGACTGAATTTTAGCTCTCGAGAAGAAAGAGCATTTCAAGTGAGCTTTTACATGATGACGTTTGAAAGATTTTTCCCTTTCTTGCTTTTTGCTGTTCCGGGTTTAGGCTAAGATTAGAGGAATAGAGAATAGGCTAAGGGTTCAAAAATTAATCAGGTATTATTATTGTTGATTATGATCTTTTGCAATGGTCATTGGCTAATCAACTTAAGGTAAAGTGGCTGAAAAGGAGATAGTCGCTAACTAAATTGCTGCTTTTTAATTGGCTGTGACCAAACGTAAGTTTAGTACCAAACAGCAGAAGACGTATGACGTCACCACCAATATACGGAAGTCGGTTGAAATTGAAAATGATTTTAGTCACAGCCAATGAGAAGCCTGGATTTTGATATACAGAGGTAGCCACTCTCTCCTTTCCCCATTTTTTTGGTTGGTAAACAGCAAAAGTTGGATGACGTCCCACAAGCCCCATCTATGATCTTAACTTCATTCTGGGCATGGCTAAGCCCTTCTTATAGCAACGGATGATGTGAAAAGGCGACTCCTCGATGGTGACATATGGAGTGGTGATGCTGGAACGGAGGGGAGCGACCCAACATAAGTTCTTCTGACGCTCGTGGGTCTGCAGTATGTAATAGTTGGGCTTTGAATTTTATAATGGCCGGAATAAGTAAGCTAGGCCACAAAACTTCAATTCAGGGGCACAGACTGCGACCAAAACCTGGACTGAGTTCAGCTTTAGTTCGGTGTAAAAAGGTTTCTCTGGCATGAGTGTGATCATGGCCACCAGCCCTCTCGAGCTATGGGGGAAGCCTGTTCCCGTCAATGTTGGTGCTCCAAGTCGCTTCAGCGATGTGGCGGCCAGTTATTTTGTTTAACGCCAGACTTTAGCCCAGACTTAAGGTCAAACATTTAGAAAAGTCGCTGCCACCAGGCAAAATGGTAGAACTTCGCAGCCTCAACGCAGGACATTCACCATGGCGAGAATGCTAATCGCTTTTGCTTCTGTTTTATTTTGCGCTTGCTGAAGAATCCTCATCCACCCAAAAAAATCAACACCTGCAAATTTAGAACAAGGACCTAAAAGCAAATTTTCCATGTATCAACATAAATCAAAAAGGAAAAACGATTGATTATAGTGAATCACGCTAACCCGCCCTCGAAGAAAGGAAAGAAAAAAAGCGATGAGTTTAAAGTGTTGAATAAATCTGAAAGTAGAAAAATGAGCAGAAAAACGACACGAGAAGGCGAATATTCGGAGGAATTTAGAAGAAAATAATATAAAAAGTTGCTCGTGTTTATTCAGAATTTGAATCTGACAGATCACATCGCTCACTCGGAGCTATATATGTAAGGATTTGTCCCATGATAAATCAACATCAGATTTATATCGTTTACTTTTCCGATCCTTATTGTCTTCCACTATTGGGACCCATTTCCTTCATTATGCATTTAAATCTATTTATTTTTATTTATTCACTCCTACATAATCCTATAAATTGTAACGTTGGGCGTTCGGGCATATTATTCATCTTTTTTTGCTTGCTCTTTTACTTCCATATATCGAAACTTAATATTTTCTTGTTATTCCTCTCTTTTGAAAATTTTATTAGCCACTTGATTTTTTTTTATTTTGGTACATCGGTAATAGTTGTTAACTAAACAAGGTAAGAGGATGTTAAATTGTAAATTTTCTATCACGTCGAGTCATTATCGGACCATTACAAGAGTGATAATGCGAGAACGACGAAGACCAATGCAAGGGCCATTAATCCGCCATTATCTTGCACAGCAACCATGTGCGCTCCATTAATTGCCATTATCAATTATCACTCATCATTGTCTGCAACTGTTCGGCCAACATGTTCGACATTTAATCAGCCTCAATTCAAATTATTATTATAATAATATCCTTCGGATGACAAGACAAGCGGAAAAAGGATGGTATCCGAGATAATGTATGTAATGTTGGTTGAAATGGCGGGACAATGTACAATCACTTCACTTCCTCTTTGGAGAGTCGGTGCGGTGTTCGAGAGGTGGTTTTAACGTGTCTAATGGAACTATCGCAGAGAAATAAGAGGATTTTTATCCAGTTAAAAAAGAAGGTCCATGATGCCTGCATCCTCCCAGTAGCTACATGGAAGGGTTAGCGTTAACTAGACAGAGCGCAAAGCTTCTGAGGACAACTCCAGAGCTGGGGTAAGCCTTCTGTGCTCCCTTTTCCCCTCTAAAAAAGTTTTGGACTTCTAGCAAAAAAAAGGTCTTCAGGTAGCTGTGCAGCGCCCCTTGCTGCAACGCTTACCGTTTTGCCCCGGCCCTAGACAACTCAATGTGCAATCGAGTAGAGTATGCTGGGTCGTAAGTCACCGATATAAGATCCGGAATGAAGAAACAAGAAGGAGCTTCGACACATTAGAGTCGTCGTAAAGCGGGTAGCAGAGTAGAAGTGTCGCGAGGTAGAGTGTGGAGAAATCAATCAATAGGCGCCGAAGAACAATCAGGCGTAGCAAAAGTGGGCTCGGGAGAAGATGACTAGACGATGTATGTCGAACCGCAGAACGAACTTTGCAGCAAGCCGCGCTGTTCCGTTTAACATGGAAATAATTTGAAGAGGATTACACCCAGGAGTGGATGACTCAAAGCAGCAGAAGAAGAATGAAACTTTTGCTTTGTAGATTGTCTTTACCTTCAAAAAAGAGATTCTTACATGAACCTAGCGAAGAAGAGGATCCGTTGAAGGAGTAACAAACTGACTTAAAATGGCATAGACTTAAAAAATATGTCTAGAATGCATGCACTTGCAAATGCGGTTGGATGAGGAAGTCTGAGGATTCACTGGCCGATCTGAAGTAATCAGACCACTTCGGCTCCAGTGGGCGGGGCATATTGTAGCTTATTTGCCGTCATCGAGGAATATAGCATTAGGATTCAAGAGTTAGATTTAAGAACCACGAGTCCCCAAGGCCGGGGCAACACGGAAAGCGCCGAAGGGGGCGCTGCATAGCTACCTGAAGACTTTTTTTTGCTTGAGGTGTAAAATTTTTTTAGAAGGAAAAGGGCGCACAATTTCTTCCTATGGCGGGGAGGGGTGCACCAAGGGCTTGGCCCGGCCCTGCAGGTCCCCGCAGGTCTCTAGGTTGTGGTGCTGCTTCGCTGGATGACAACGTGTCAAGATTTGGAATCGGTTGGAAATTTTTGACTGGCGGGCCATCTACCGGGTTAAAGCCGTCTAGATGAGGTAATAGAGCTTTATGCCCTTTAAAGCTATCGATTTGATTTGATTGCTTTCACCAGAATCATTTGTTTGATTTCAAGTTTTAACTGAGCTTCTTTCCCCTTTAAAAACTCTGTTCTTTTTTTATCATCGGCAAAGCCGGTTTATAATCAGAAATCGTTCTCACACGAGAGTTATAAAAGAAGCGGAATCATTTAAAGATAAGAGAGAAAAGGAAGAAGGGGTAGATATTGAGGAAAAATTGGAGTTAGAGCCAACAATAGAAAAAAAGAGGGAAAAAGGACTAACCGAGTGATTCCCAGTGTAAAAAGATCGTGCTTACACCATCGGAATCGAAACCCACGTACCGATAATGTAGGATACAAATCGAAAAAAATCAATTCGACAGGGTGGAAAAAAGCTCCATTTGTTTTTCAATTTGAAGAAGAAAATAATCCTCGGATAAGTCGAAGGGGTCGAAGTGACCGCTAGAAACCAAGGGAAATAAAGGCATTGAATTATTAAGGGTCGTTTGTTCGGGGGGGTTTTGTCGATTGTCATCGCGACGTCACGGACCATTCAGGGTTTTCCCACCCAAAACAATCCCCCGTATACTTTTTGATTAAGTCTCGACTTCCCGGGAAAGCATGGAGGAAAAAAAGATAAACTTTTGAATAATATTTAAATTTTGTAAGTTTAATGTTAAATAGAAAATATGAGCGACAAGTAAGTTTACGAGGATATGATATGAGCGAGTTTATGACGGGTCATATCTTTATAGATATGATATGACACAGTCGTAACCATTTCGTTATTCCGTTACTACACCTCGCTCTTGAGCGATAACTCTCTCGCTTTACTGTTATATATCTGTGATAAGGACGCTCCTGCATCCTTTTCTCTTTTATTCTCATTTTATATGCGGCTACATTCTTTTAAGAGAAAAAAAAAAAGTTTCGATCCTACAACAACAACAAAAAAAGCGCGCCGGGGTCGAAAAATCAGATGCAAGGCGAAATATAATGAGGGTCGCGAACCCGGGAATTTTTTACCAGCAGTAAGAGGTGCAAAGATAAGTTTCCCTTTTCTCTCTCCCCTCTCTCTTAATTTTACGATTGATTATTTATATTTTTAATTCGGGAAAAAGAATTTTAAGACTGCCAGTCTTCCAAATTAAACTCTAAATCAAAGAAAGTATAAAAAGTATTTAAATCCATAAATCTCTCGGGTTTATTTACTCCCTCTCGATTTACTTAACTCTTAAATCCAAAGTTACAATGACAAGTTAACAGATTATGTTTTAAAAATATTACGAATGGGACTTCGGCCACCTGGACTTCTTTTTTCTCAGTATATAGTATCAAGAGCTCCATATATAATTTTGTTTTGGAAAGTTGGGAATGTTTTAGGTTTTTCAGGTGGCGTTCTAAGACATGCAGTCAGGAGCTAAACATGTAAAGTATAGGGACACCCTAAAAATATAATTACTCTCGAGCGTATATTGCAAAACGACACTGCAACCCCTCTTTTTACATTCTGAGGTTCCTGACTTCTGACATTGGGACATAGTATAATCTTAGCAAAAATAAAAAAAGGTGGCACATTAGGTTTCGGCAATCAGTCGTTGCAGTCGGACTTCTAAAGCTTTGAGAGCTCTTACTGGAACACAAGCCCAATCCCCTATTCTTCGTCTTTTTTGTATATATTCTGGGTCATACGCAACTTCTTTTACGAAAGCTTAGGTATGTCTACTTCCAGACGTGTCTTCCAATTTTTTCCATGCCACTAGGTCCTCCACTCAACCAGCTCCCTTCCTGCTGTTTCAATTATGTAATCGAGCCATCATTTTTAAAAGGTCTTCCTCAGCTTCTCACTTAATCGTGGCCGTCACTGTGATAATTTCACCTCCCGCCATTCTTGGTTTTGCATGACCACATGGCCTACCACTTCACCTCTGCAGCTTGCTAAGTGCTACGTCCACTACTCACGCCTGCCGGATCTCATAATCTGGTTCGATCTCGCTGGCAAGTCCAACGAAATTGGCAGTCACCATTGATTAGCTTCATTATCGGCCCCAATTTGCTGGAAAATCGCATTTATCTTCTGAACCTTCCGAAGATCCACCATGATTATCTTTTTCTTACACTGAAATAATTACCAACACACATGGTACAAGCCGTCAAGATGGAAAACCTGGCCGGAGTAGCGGTTACCCGAAGCTTGTATTTTTTTGACTGAATGATGAATTTACCACCCAAAGTATTGACTTTTATCATAGGTTAAGCAATAAAATTAATCGTAAACGGACTCCTATAGACAAATCGTAAACCAAAGGAATATAATCATGATTTTGTTATGGTCAATCATTCTTATGTAAGCATCCCAATTACCATCTTTTCCCTTTGTATTCTCATATAATTTCTTGTAATTTTTCTCTGCTTCCTTATCTCTTCCAACTTTATACTATCCCCCACATATCGTTTTTATTAAGAAAAAATATATTGAAGGGGTTTTCAGAATAATGGTCTTATATATAGAATCAGAACGATCTGTCGCGACCCCATCAAGACAACAGTTGGCCTGCATAATTTTTTCTTAATCCTCTTCTTATTAATTACTCATAATTCTTCTCTTAATTTTTATTATTATTTTTTTTCGTCTTTCTTTTGTTTCCTTTTTTTAATTAATTTGTTTTTCAAACTGTCAACCTTTCTCATGGGTGCCATCATAATATTAATTTTTAAAAAGGGATACGTGAAATGTGACGGATTTTTATAATTTAATAAATGCGACCTGAATATTAATAATGTAATTGTTAAACTTGTATGATAGTTTTGTTATAGTTATGGAGTTTTGCTGTCAAATTTGATCTTGAAGAAACAAATTTTAAGGAGCAATAGTCAACTACCTAGTTGAGGATCTGTTTTGTTGAACAACTGCAGCGGCTGTATCTGCGGTTCTCCTTCGGGTGTTTGTACGGTCTGAACGCGGATTGGTGTGAACAAAAGATTACAGCAACAACCGGAGCTAGAGAGACTATAGCCTATGACTATACATGATTATAGTCTTTAGAGAGACTATAATCATAGGCTATGATCATAGTCTCTCTAGCTGCGGTTGTTGCTGTAATCTTTTGACTATGATTATAGTCTCTCCTAGTAGCCCAGCCAGCCTCGTGGCTCAGTGGATAGCGTGCCCGACTCACACTCGGGGGTTCGATTCCACTCTACAATTCGGATTTTTTCCAACCGTACATTCACCTCTGACCAATGTCGTCTGCATCATGTGCACTTAATTCGAGGATTTGGGGATTCCGAAAAAACCCTGGTAACTTGCTTAGAACAGCCTCTCTACTTAGCCGTTTGAAGCCGGCATTAAACTGTAGGTCCGATATAGCTGTCTCAACTCGAAACACACAAACCAGCTATATGCAGAGAGGTCGCCTACGCTGGAAAACGAGTATGGCACCCAAAGAAGAAGATAGTCTCTCTAATCCCAGGTTCCTTCATCGAAATGGGGTCTACCCAGAGACCTTTTACCAATTAGCTCAAAGTTGGTGCTCATTAAGATCTGGTGCACCAAATACAGTGGCGTAGCAATGTTAAGAGAGAGATTTCCTTAAAGAATATTAGCCCTTTTACTTAATATACTGCTTTTTATGAAGTGCAGGAAAAATTTCCTACGATATAGGCCCCTTTAACCCCGACACCCCCCCACGATCGTGGACCACAGCTAAAGAGGGACTGACTGAGAGAAAGCTTTTATCTACTATGCGATTGCAGCCGCACTGTGTTCCCTTTGCTAGCTCTTAAGTCCAAAAAACGACCCCACCAGATGAAAAGTATATACAATATTTTTGTTCATATTACAAGAAAAGAAATCAAAGAAAAATCAATTTTTGATTTTTAGTTATTAGATTTTGTGAACAAAATAAAAAAAATAACTTGTAATTTATGGCCAATTTGAAATTAAGACCCAAAGTTTCGATCGTTAAGGTTTTTAATAGGCAATAATAAAATTATAACATATAAGAGTGTGTTGTAGGTGCCTCTCTCTCCTTTTCGTTCCCCCTTTTTTTTTCTTTTTAAAAACGCTAAAAAGCAATTATTATCCTATAATTCAAATTTAATTTGAAAGTTTTTTTTTTGAAAAATGACAGGGAATGGATGAGGTTTCGATCAAAATGTATAAGAATATTGATGACGTCATAAACCGAGACAAAAGTTGAGGTGACAAATGAAAAACGATAATGGTCAGCAACGCGGCCTTTGAAATAAATCTCTCGACATGGAACGACTGTTGAAATGAGTTTTGAAACTTGGAAAATGATTTCTTCAAAGTTAATATCCCACTCTTTTATTTCTGCTTATAGGGTATTCCCGCGCGTTTTCATAGCGAAAAAATTCTTCGGATATTTTTGATTTTTAATGTCTTTTTAAATGCGGCACCAGGCTCGCAAACGAAATGTGATTTAAGTAAAGATTGAAGATAACGAATAAATAAAGACAAAATCTCACGGTTGTCATTATAATGAAGTGATACGTTAAAATTTTTTTGTGTGTTTTAACGTCGGTCATATAAATTTTAAAGGATCAAAAAAATATACAGTATATTTTCTTGAGTATCGTTCCATTATTGACAAAGTTTGATATGTATTTTGAATTTTTCGAAATTGTATTACAGGTTCGGTGTTTATAAGAATTGAATATAACCTTTCTTATGCAAATATTTGTTTGCAAGCGTAGAACGTTCCGATCATAAAAGAACAAAATGAATAATATATTGGGAAAAAATTGGGGTTCAGGTACAAATTGTAGCCATTAAATTGTGTTTCCTCGCTTGATACAAGATTATAATAAAACATTACAATAGTTGAATCCTTTATTATCACAGTGGTACTTTTCACATCTTGGCATTGTCCTGCACAATATTTAATTAAAATATTATTAGCTAGTTGGTCTAAAATTTCCAGGTTCAAGTGTTAAGAATTTTTTCATCTTGGTGTCTCTGAGATAGCTGAGGAAAACTTTCCAGAGACAGGCATCAATGTAGCACCCGCGGGTGGTAGGAATCATTATGCTTTTTAATTAGTTCCAGGCGCAGGTTAGGCTTCCTCGTTGAAATTTTTCTATTACTCACACTGTATGAACTTTATTCCTGTCCAAAATCGCATACTTATCATTAATCAATTAAAATCAATTACTAAAAATCAAATTTTTTCTTTTCAGCCACTTCCGGTCAATAACATAAAGAATGAAACCATCAAAATGATATACTAAACGCATCCAAAAGGGAAAATAATCGAATATAGGAACCTTACTAGACACAGTGTCGCCAATTGTAATAATCTCGGAATTTTAGACAAGACTCCATAAGTTCACCTTAGGATAACACTTCAAATACCCAAGAAAACAAGATAATCGAGGTTAAAAGATTTCGGAGCCAGACTGTCTATCAAGAACGAAAATATACCTGCATCTTCACGTAAGTTTTTTTTTTTTTACTTGAATGATGTTGACACAATGCCATAAGCTAAACACTTGGACTTCGAAACTGAATGCCGTCTATCCGTTTGAATGACTTTTCGGAAAATTCCTTTAGAAAAAAAAATGTAGCCAAAAGTTAAACATACGACTGATTCCCCAATGGATTTTTAAATATTATCGCAAGGGACCGCCAATCCTTAAAAATCAAACCCAAATTCTTTCACACCTTCTACTATTACTCTTGAATAATGCCTTTATACGATTTCCTTTGTGTGAAAATTGTTCTTAAAAATGACTTAGGTATTATTCAGGTAAATTTAACAACAATTCATTCTCACCCAAGACTTTTTTTTTTTGCGTGACCATAGAGAAGTGTATTTCAGAAACTTGAAACGTAGAAATCATGTTTTGATATAATAAAAGTAAATGACTGTACAAGTGGTGGGCAATTTGTAAATGAAATTTTTAAAAAAAGAGAGAAATATAAGAGAGGAAATGCCGAAGAGATTCCATTCACGGACCTCGGGATTTTCTTTTAAACGTTGAATATGGAGTTTTACAATGTAATTATACCGTTTGTAATTAAACGGGGAGAGGGAGGAAGGAAAAAATTAACCTCGGGATTCGTTCTCTCAGATTTAGCTAATTCGTAAAGGAAAATGTAGTCGCAATTAGGCTCGTGCATGAAAGGTAATATAAGTGGTGTAAATGCAGTAGTTAAGGCCACACATGACGACTTTGATGTTAATATCCGTAGCTGTGTTCGTTAATGGAGGCGATCATATCTTTTCGTTTCGAATGTTTTGATTTCGGAGGTTTTGTCACGATTTACCTTCCCATCCTTAATTTCAGTATTAGAAGGGTTTAAGTTTCTTAAAATAATAAATCATAAATCTTTGTATGGATTATAAAAACTTTCTTTTATTAGATATATCCCCCATTTTAAAAAAAATGGCGGGAAAATTTATTAAAAGAAAATGAATATAATAATTACAATTTCCGCATTTTGAGGAAATTAAAATCTAAAGGTAATTATTTTGGGATTTTAAAAATGATAAGGAAAGATATTCTGTTGTGATATTAAGTCACTAAATTACGTTCTCTTCTTTGTAAAAACCGAGGGCCTAACAAGGATGCAGCGATTCCGTTTACATGGAGGAATCTCGGCTCATGGTTTACTTATGATGTTGTAAGACGCGCTACGATTCTCATAGATACATGTTTTCATACAATAGCGTCTATCAAATGAAAAGATATAAATCTTTTAAAAATGGCCTTGATGTGTTATTAATTTTGATTTAAATTCATTCATTCTATCTATAAATTCAATTCATTTTTGGGTATATCGCTGTATAAAAGCTCGGGTCCCGGAAAAAGTTACGATTGATGTAGGTCGCAAAAAAAATGAGAGACAGGAAAGTTACTTTATAGTGACAGCTTATCAAAGATTTTAATTTTGATATCGATTTCAATATAACAGTGGAAATCAAATGGAATTAGATGAACATAGGGTTCAAAAAATTGGTTTTATGGAAAATGTAAAATTTTTTTTGAAAGGGATGTGAATCAAAATGATAATGTGAAATTTTAAGATGACGGAAGGCAGGCATTTTAAAAAGTCGTGAATTAGATCAAAGATTTTTAAGTTTGTGAAACAGCGCAGAAGTTTCCGAAAAGACTCTTGGAGCTCACTAAGATAGTGCGACTACATGTATTCGGACGAGAACCTCCTCTTTTTTTTTTTGAAGGGAAAGTGAGCTGTGCTTACTTGGCATAGTGGTCCAGTGTACGCACAGTTCAAAATATTTGGGAAAAATTGAAACTTTTAGGTTTTACTGGGGGATGAAACCTTTTCATATTGAATGCAAACGAGTTTCAAATGATACTTTCCTGAAACTATTTATACAAAAAGTTTCAATTTGAAGTCAACTTTTTTTACTTTAAATTGAAACTTTTAGGCTGAAACTCTTTTTCTTCTCAAATGAGAATATTATTTTGAACTGTGTGGCAGCCCTGAAGGGTCATGCAACTAGTTTTGTAACTGTCATCTATAAATCTCGCATTGCGATGTCATGAGTTCACATTACGACGATGGTAGGTCGAATTGCGACTATGCAACATGGCATTACAACGGTAGACTATCCCATTGCGACCATTTGCTTTTTCGGCTGTGTGACGTGGAAAGATCGACCTTCGAAGAAAGGTCGCAATTCTACGTCACACAGCCGAAAAAGCAAATGCAAACTTCGGTAATCGCAGTGCGACCTTTCATCGTCACATTGCTACCTCTTATCTTCGTAATTCGAATTTCGCTCCGAAAATTCTTTGCGAACCTTAAATATCTCGCAATGAACTGCAAACGTCACAATGCAAACAATGAGTGCCTTACGAATAAAAGGTAGACTTTCCTATTCCTCCTCCTAACCCTTACTCCTTCTCATCCTTTTCCTATCAGTAATAGGTGCCCACCTCCTAATACTTCTCCAACACAAATCCTTCACCTTTCCCTATATTTCTATTACTGCTATAACATACCACACTTTAGATTATGTTTCACAATGTTGATGTATGCTCCATCGACTGAATCACTCCACGCCATTTCAAATTCAATCCCTCACTGTGCGTTACATAGCATTTTCAATTAATTACACTTAAGTGCATTCCGAATCCATTTTTCTTTCAAATAAAAATATTTACAAAGCACGATTTTAATTTCATCTGCATATGGAGTACCCTTTTCTTCATAGCAATGATTCAGCCCGGTTATAAACCAATGATAAATGAATTATGTAAACATTTTTTGACGATACCTTCCGACCGGGACAATAATACCTGGCTACTGTTCAGGCAGATCATGACTATGATTAATCATTCGTGGATATTCGGACTTTTGAATGCGTATTATAGCGTTTGATTCGTCAAAAGAAGAATGAAATGTTAATTCTGGTTACTTTATACAATTAAACACTGAAAGCGCATGTGGTAGTCATCGGGAATGAAAATCCCTCGTTTTTTTAACTAAATCATTCTTCATCAGTCACGAAAGATTTACCGGATTTGTCTGGGAGCTATTCGTCGACGATTTTTGATTTTGTACGGCATCTGATATCGTAACTCGGAAAGTTTCTGGGCTATTGCACGCCTCATATTCCGCCTAATTGCGGATTCGAAGTCGAAGATATTTACACAATTACACCTTTTTAAAAGTTCCGACCGAACCTCGTAGTGAAAAGATGTTATAATAAATTTAACATAACAATGAACGTTAACTGTCGATTCAAGCTAATCCGATATTGCTCATGACAAAAGGTGACTCCAAGGTAAAAAGACGGATATTGACACCTTATTCAATAGAGATTTGTCAATGGCGATATTTTCCCTATACATCAAACTCTATTACACTCAATCTTCCTCGCTTTGAAATAACTTACAATTTTACTGTTAAAATTGTAAATTTTACTGCGTTCCAATTTAAAAAAGACCATTCACATTTTTGAAGGTGACAATGAATAAAAGGTAAACGGTTAACCGTTGAGTATATTTTTGAGAGAGCAAGCAATGTTTTCCTTTTTTTTAAAAATATTTTTTGGACGTTTTTGGGAATAAAATTTTGAAAATGAAAAAATGAAGTGAAGTTAACTCTTAATTATGAAAGAGGGCAAACAGACCCTTATTAGTGTTTAGTACCTCCTTAATCTCGAGAAGAGACCATTAGAAGCATATGGGAGTTCCATATATCTTGGAGAGAGAGGGTCAAGTGATTAAGTGACCACAATTTTCTAACTCTCATTGCTCAGATCTACCGCCGAACGAGCCGAGGTCATTTTCTCGACACTTTATTGTTGTTTCTCCTAATAAATTTCATCATTAAATTCCGGGAAAGTTTTTGCCCCTTTTTCTTTTCTCTGAATATGATTTTATGAATTTAATTGGTTTATAATATTAGTGAGATAATGAACAATAATTTTCAGGCGGACTTAATTGTGTTTTTTTGTTTATTGCAGTTGGGAATCGGTTCGGTTGAGAACGTGATTTGCAATGTGCAGACTGCAGACGGGAGACTGGAAGCTTCAGCTCATATTCAGCTTAAAGGTAAGATTTTTGTAAGTATAATTCAGTATCCTCCACCAACTAATTAAGTTCCTGCAACTACTAGAAACGTACATATCATTTTACCCTATATTTTTATCAGAGTTACCTTCATCTTCCATGGGACACCAAGGAGGCGTGAACGCTGTTTATCATTAGGGGTTTTCCGGTAGAGAACTCTTCCCTTTTCAACGAAATGGTCGATAAAGAAACATATGCAATCTTGGGTTGTTTTTCTTTATTAAGCGGTGCACTCATGCTTTAGTTTATGAGATATCTCTGCATTTAGCTAGTTTGTGTTATTGAGTTGATGCAATTACTTGGGACTGGGACTTATAGAGTTTAACGCGGAGAAAGGTTAGGTTAGGTGTATTACCACTTTTTAGTTTGCCAGAACTTTGAAGCTAGGTACAGAGGAGGAAGACTGAGCGACAACACTTACTCACATTCTTGAACTATTAAGTTCGCATGACACAACATCAATCATTCAGAAAGAAATTGAGTCGTAAAATTGGAATCGGCTGCTAGATTTAAGTGTAAGTCGATCATCGATCTATTGAACCGCAAAACTGGCTCTCGAACCTGTGTTAAAAAATATTAAGAAAACTTCTTCTTTAGCTTGTTCGCATCCCCTCCTGGATATAAGCCTCTCCCAAATTTTTAAATGTCGTATACGCCTTCTTCGCTCTCCGGAACCAACCTCTTCCTGCAGTTTGAATGATATCGTCAAGCCACCGTTTTTGAGGTCTTCCCCAACTTATAGTTGCTAAGCGCAGCCTCCATTGTGTTAATGTTACTGCCCACCGCCCATGGTCTTGCTTGGCCGTAATTAAGAAAACTTAATTATTAATAATTAAAACGAACGATTTCGATATGAACACTGCGACAGCCCGAGAGCAACTGAAGGTATCAGAGATCGTGGTCATATATATAAGAGCACTGGTGGCGCTAGTGTCGATGACGTCAGTAAAGAAGGAGGGGCGAGAACAGATAATGGCAAGAAAGGGTCTATGTGAACAGAAAGCGGTATGCACATGAGTCTTTGTTTGATGATACCGTTTTATGCGTAGGTACTTTAAAAGCTTTAAGTGTTCAAAAATATTAATTTTGACGGCAATACACAGGTAGAAAGAAAAACGTCTGGACGCTACTACTCATTCAATTTTTCATTCGCATCTAAAAGAAAAACCGCAACCGATAAGCATCATCAACCCTTTAAAAAACAAAATTATTTTTCTGAAGCTTTGCAACTTCATAAACCCAAATCCCGCATTTTATTCCGCAGGATTATTTTATACTGTATAATATAATAAAGGGAAAGCGTATAAAACGTTTTAAGCTTAGAAGCAAATAAAATCGAATTTAACTAATTAGATGATTCCAATGAAACCTGGATTGAGAAGTTGAACATGGAGTGTAATTAGAAGCGAAGGATAGAATATAACAAAGAAATTAATGGCGGTAAAAGTTTGTTACCGTTAATGAAAGGCTCATTAATTTTGTAATAATAAGGGTTAACATTTAAGCAAGTTTATAATACGGCGATCATTAGAGGCGAGGCGTTGCAAATGACCCTTCTCAGATTTATAAGGGTTTCTAACTTGACATCTGTTGTTTGTCGCAACTCCTCCCTAATTATTTACAGCTCGCGCCTTTTTTTTTTCCTTTTAATTTGCAACGGGGATCCTAATTTTCCTTATCGAGGATTTTCGGTTCCTCGAGTAGTCGAGGCAATAAAAAACAGGAAATCCGAACGATATTGGAAGTAAATGTAGTGTATCGCGGGACAAAACACGAAAATAGGACAAAAGTGTATATGTGCCATTCATTCGATATTTGTCAAATGGAAATTTTTAGTTGAATGAGGAAATGGATGAATAATCGGTGGTATTCAGGTGTGAGAGAGTGTAATGAAACCTTTAATAATACCTGTTACAACAACAGATACCTGATCCTTCTTGACTTTTTTTTCCCTCTGCCTTTTTAACCGCTATACCAACAAAAATTACTCTTCCATTCATAAAATCCTCTCGAGTCTTCTTTTTATGTTTCTGGAATTCATTGACTGTTTTTAAGAGATTCGAAATCCTCGCCATTCATACTTATGAACATACCATAGAAGATGCTAAACAATGTAATCGCTCGAGAATGTTCATTGGAGGTCGGGTCGTGATTTCGTTTTTTTTTCCCCTTTTTAAAAACCGATAACAGGAAATATATAGATAATGACAGAGAGAATTGTTAACAGTTAGTATTCGGCGCCCGAGAGACGAAGCCACGACCACAGACAGCCCACACGACAGCATTTCTCTTTTCTCCCGCGCGTTTTGTTGTAATGGTCGCCGTGCGTCTTCATTTCCCAACTTTAACTTTCTCCCTTAATGTTATATTTTACATTAGAGACTTTATATGCAGATTTATTAGTCGTTTAAAAACATTAGATTGGGCGCGTTTTGCTTTTCCCCCGTATTCATCACAATTTGAGTCAGAAAATTTTTGTCTTTTTACCTTCTATTATGGAAATGCTACATTTTCGTAATGGCCGAAAACTAGGAAAATTCCTTTCGCGTTTAGATTCAACAAAATTGTAGCACATTATCTGACCTTTCAAGGACTTGATTGGTGTATTATACGGGAAAAGCCCCGGCGATCTAATTTACCTGAATATACAGCTCTTGTCGGATTTTCCGTAAACAATAAAATCCCGAGATTTTATTGTAAGGTGGGAAGTTTCGTCTGCGGGGAACAGACGAAATTTCCGGATCTTTTAACGATTCCCTTTTGTTTTCCATTACTTTGGGTTATTTTTCCTCGAGGTCTTTCTTGCTCTCGCTCTAACCTTCCGTGTGTGGTAAATTCTTTGAAATTGGCTTTATATCTTCCCGGTTTTATTTACTCTTTTCGATTTAACAACATTTTTATACCGCCAAGTTAGAAAATTTATTTGGCTCTCGGCCTTTTTTCCTTAAGAGAAATTAATGGCATCTGAGTACGGCCAGGCAAAGCTTCTTTTAACTTTTTTCCAATTTTACTTTTCAAACGGGATGGATTATAAATTGGTTTGTATTTTTATTGTTAGTTCCTGATTTTCGTGAAAAAAAATCTTGTTTTGTTTTTCACTTGCTGTTTTAAAAGTTTTTAATTCGCCTATTCATTTAAGTCTTTTAGCAGCTAAGCTACAAACTTGTGATCTTTTATAAACTTTTGTGTTAGGTATACTCTACAGAATATTGACATATATTTAGAGTATGACCAATATAGGTAGCCTTGTTTTCTTTAAAGTCATATAGGTACCTAAAAAAAATTACTTGTAGCTTCAGGATTTTTGGCCAGAGTCCATAAGCGATAAATTCAAACAATTATAAAAATTTTAAAATTTCTACCAATGATTAGAAGAAATTTTCTTCATCACTCCAGAACATTGTTGACTCACTTCAAATCTACTGACATGTGAATTTTTTAGTATAGGAAAACAGGAGCGATAAATCTACAAATTTCCCAGTTCATAAGTTCATCAAATCATTTTATCAAGTCATCAATTTTGTCAAGCATCAGTTTCTTTGAAAATAAGCCCCTAGATGACTTTTTTAAAAAGTTATTTTGCAACCATCACAAGCAAAGAGGGCAAAGTTAAATTTCTTCATTTGTGGCTAAAACAGAACAGAATATAACAAACAAGTGATTTAATAACCGGCCTAAAGTAGACATATTGCTTTGAATTATATGGAAATCGATTAATGACACTGCTTAAAGAAATGTCTGAATAAAAAAATCTTACCATTCGCAATTATCATGAACCAGTTAAACTGCTTTGATCCAAACGATTTTCCTTAAATATTCATACAGGTAAATGAGGAAATCGTATTCAAAATCTTCATGAAAGCCTTTACTTTATCAAACATTACTTTTCCGTGTTATCGTTAAAATTGAATTAAATTGAATCAGAATCACTTAACCTAATTTTAGACTCATAATAAACATGGCCGCCAACTAGGCGAATCGAGAATCGAATTGACCCATTAATAATGATTCCACTGATCCGGTTTTCAATTTGAATATAAAAGCAGTGATTTTTTGGCACCTGAAATATAATTTCAAAATTAAATACATAGAAATACTTAATCATGAAAAAATAGTGCAGATAAAAGAAATAGAAGAAATCGGATAAAAAAAATCGATACAATTTCGACATCTCGATTTCGACACGAACACGAAGTCGAATCGAAAACGTACGATATTAAATCGTAATAAAAAGTAGTGAATCTAATATGTGATTATTTTTCTTTCTATTCTTTCTGTGCGGACAAATCAACATGAGTTTTTTGCATTTATACGTAGTTTTTTTATTTCTGTTAATTAAAGGACATCAAGGAGGATTTCCATGACTTTCCTGTTCAGATAACTGGAATCAGAGCTGATCCTTAATTGCAATAATGCTAATCCGCATCCCCTTATGTATTGAAGATGATGAATTATAATCAGGTGTTTCAAGCTGGACAATAGGATCATCCTAATAATATTCCACGGTTAAATCTAGAATAGTCTATGGAGAGGCTTCACTGAGAGGTAACAATAATAATGTCATAGCTTTGTTATAGAGTATGTTAATTAGTGTGTTCTTTTAAATAAGTTAATTTATGTGTGATGTTTTTCAGAGCAAGAATATGCTGGAAGGATATTTTTTGTGAGCTGTGAAATGACCTTGAGATGGATGCATGCAAAGTCGGTAAGTTTGTTAAAAATCTTTTTTTTTTTGATAGATCATAGTAAAGCATTACAATTTCACAAAATAAGAGACCTCTGGGTATTTTTCCTGATATTTTAGGTGTGTCATTAAAGTTATGAAGCTAATATTAAATTTAAACAAAAGAAAGTCTATTTTTTATGACAAGCAGGAATGGGGTCAGGAAAAATAGCTAAGGAAAGATGATGTAATATTTGAATGACCGCTTTATAGGCTCATGTGCATAGTTATCAGATAAAAATGAAATAGTGAAAATCTACTCGTCAATTTTTTTTTAAGAAATAACTTGTGGAAAAATTTATGTGAACATCTGTGATCTTTCAAAATGTTTTTCCTGTGAATATTTGTGGAAAATCGTAAACACAGAAAAGCACATATGCTTTTAAGTTGCATGTCTTATGCAAAGATAGGCTTATACAAACGTAGCTAGGTTCAAGTTAAAACAATTCAGATAAAGATGATGTTTTTAAGTAATTTATTTCAAGCTAGATGAATTGTTTTTAAAAAAACCTTTTCCGCTCTCGAAATGATAACTGTAGGGGTATCAAAAAATCCCCCGAAAATATTTTTCGCTATTTAAAAGAAAAAACTAAACAAAACAGACAGGAATGAGTTTCAAAATTTGCTGATATTACTCATAAACGCATTATAATGCTGAAATCGATTTCGATATTTCATGCCATTGATTCCGCTACATTTGTTACTCTGAATTTGTTACAATTCATTTCATTAATGTTTTCATCATGTAGAAATACTTTATTCATTCATACAAAAGCCAGTTTGAGAAAACACACAAAGCAATCGATATTATTTTTTTTTTTTTCATCGGCTCGTATGAAAAGGGTAATAAAAACTCACATAAGGGGTCCCTTTTTTTAAAAAAAAAAAAAATGGATTTGTTTTCGAAGGATTAATTAGGTGAAGAAAAATAGACAAGTATATAAGAGTTAAGGTTTATAATATAAAAAGGATGTCCGTCCCTTCGGATCCCTACCGGTTCCGAAAGAGAATTACTGGAAAGGTGGGATAAGTCCAGAATAATTGAATTGGGTCGCTATCGCAAAGCCATCGACTCTGTGGCTATTAAATGGAAATATAGTCCGTTCTTTTCAAACAGTTTTTCTGCTGCGATTTATTTACTCATAACTGTGCGCTTTGTCCTTTCATTCTGAAAAACAAAAAAGATTTAGCAGAAGGCAAATCATTAATATTTTATATTTATATTTTGATGTTTTTAGAATTTTTTGTGTTTTTATCTAAAATTTAGACGATTGTAGAAGTTTTTCTCGCCATGAGTCAAATTGCTTCGTTTGTAACTTCCTATTTGTTGTTTGTGGTAAATTCTTTAACAATACTAGTGAAATATTCATTCAAATTAATAGAAATACTCGTGCGGACGTTTGTTTTCTTTGCGAAACTAATTTGCAGAAGTAGAAGATCTTTCAAATTTTGCTTAGTTATCGGATTTGTTTTATGGGCGGCTTACCACGTTTGCGTTTACGTTGAAGATCAATTAGAGATAGTCGAATGCGATGAATACATGTAGTATTTTTTAAATAAAATTCTTAAATAAAAGTTGTAAGTATCAAAAAAGTTGTAAAATTGAAGTGAAACAGAACGGTAGAATACACTATGATCAGAGAAAGCTTCATTTTCTGATGACTATCTAAAATCCTCACGTGATTTGTTCGCTCAAGTCTTCTATATCGATGAAAATACTTTTTTTCTTTCCTCTCTTCTCTTTTCTCGCCCTATCATTTCTTCTAAATATAAGAAACATTGACGTGTCGTAAGGGTGAACAAGGGGAGTCGATTTTTTCCGATCATAGTTTGCCATGAACATTTTCTTTCTTTTTTTTATTTTCCCTTTTTTTCCGTACATTAGGTACAAGAAGAAGAAGAAGAAGAAGGGGAAAAAGAAGAGGTCTAAGTGTATATATAGTCATGTAAACGCGGCCCCGGGCGCGAGAATCTTGTCCCTAGTGTGAATTTATGACTGCGGCCGGATATCCTGAAATATTTTTCCAACGAACCATCTAGGGAATGGAAAGCAATTTATAATAATTAAAAAAGGAGGATGGCAAATCTAAAAGATGAGATTGCCAAACCGCAAAGGCATAAATGGGAAGAAAAGGGAAAAGAGGAAAAGCATGTGGAGGATTCGAAATTTATTCCAGGATTCGATATTTATAAATCGTTATTCATTTAATAATCAAGTTAAAAGTTTTCTTTGTCGCATTTGAAGTTTTGAGAGTATTTGCTGCTAATTTTATGTTAACTCAATTATTGGCGATGCTTTTCAATTTTACATGGGTGACAACGTTTTTAACATATTTGGAAACTTTTCGATTAGTTTAGTTTATAACTCTGCTGCATTGATTCGAAATTGGGTGTGTGAAATTTTGATTTCGGAAGAAAATTTTTAGGTGGTCGCTTGGGCGTCGCAAGACTTTTATATTCGAGCACTGTAGGGATCTGTCATTAGGCTCATTATGATGCAACCCATCATTTCTGAGTTTGGACCAAAAAATTTTAGCTTATGCCTTCAATGCCAGAATAATTTGATCTCGTTTTTTCCGTTCGGGGGTTTTTTTTTAGCTCTAGCGTTCAGCATCCTATCTGGCTCCTCCTCCCCTAATTATAAACCTTGTGGCTCTAGACTCCAAGAATTCAAAATTTTTAGAACGCTCATTCTTTTCCTTCTGATTTTTTTCTGAGCTGCAGATCTCAAAAATTAAGATCTAGCAAAAAAAAACTCCAAACATTGATATGTGGGAAACAGAATCGAATAGTCGAAAAAAAAAAGGAAAGTCGATGCGGATTTCCTCGCCCCAAGGATAAAGAATAAATATTTTCAGCTTTTCGATCGCGTTATAAATTCAATAAAAGTAACAAATTTCATCTTGTCAAAATCTAGAATTCTATTCCGTGGCCAGAAAATATCGTATCAAAAAGTCCATATTTGCTCGACAGGAGGCGAGTTTACTCTTTAATATTATACTTGCCCTTATACGTCCGCTTTTTTCAAATGATCAGTCCAAAAAAGAAAAATGAATAAAGCATGAAAAAGTGTTTCCTCTTCCCTAAGAAGTGCACTATTTTTTCAGAAAAACCGAAGGTGATTTTTTTATTGAATTCAAAAAAAGGATGCGGTATGAGTTGGCGCCCTCTATATACGTCAATAAGCAACTCGAAGGATAACAGCATCCAAAACAAGGAAAGGAGAAAAAAAAAGCAACCACCGAATTTTTCTACATTTTAATAAATATTCCTATGTATACGCGGATACCCCCTGTTTTACATTTTGATTTGTGATCTTTTCCTTTTCCCATACCGTTTTTACCAATCTACATTTATATACACCTTTTTTTTCTTTTCGCTTTCTTTTCTCTCTTTTCGAGCTTTTTTCTCCTAATTTTTTTTCTTTTTATTTTTTTTTTCGTGTACATCGGAAGACTTGGTAGGAAGATGAATTTCTCGTATGTAGGGTGATGTTTGGGGCTTATTTTTTGAATCGAATGCCACACCTATTGCATCATCGATCATTATTCGTGACAGAAATGGACCAATGGGGATGTAAATAATGGTAGAACGAATTATGTTCTGTATTCAAGTTTTTAGGGGGGGAAAGAATTTTTATGTTTACGATACGATTTAAATGAGCTTAATATGGCTTATTTATTATTTTTTTTAAAAAGTAGATTTCTTGAATGAAATCAGCAGACTATGATTGTATGATGTTGCAATAGATATGACTTCTTTCTTGAATGAGTATTTTTCGTGAGAAACAAATTTTTCCAAAGGGTGTCACAATATTACTAAAAATCATTATTTCTGGTATGGCCCTGAGTCTTGCCGTGACTAGAAAAATTTGAAACCAAAATTTTCCAGGTCGAGCTTGGTGAACCCAAAAATTAAGCTAAATCTGAAAAATTTTCTTTATTTTGAAATGCAAAGGAAGTATGAGAATGTCAGAGAGTGTAAATTTAATTCTAATGAAAAGAAAATGTGTTTTTAAATTCATTTTGGGCTTAAACTTTTTTAATGAGGAAGATACTATTTTACCGATTTTTTCCTCATATAAAACAAGACCTCTGGCTAAAATTTCTTCATAACTTTTTTTTGGCTAAAAAACTTTCAGATTATTCTTGACGAATTTCTTAAAAATTTTTCAAGTATTTTTTTCATGGCAAAAAATTATTTTTAAATTCTAAATTTTCCCATTACTTTCTCTTGTCAAAATAAAATTTCTAGAATTTCTTCTTGGTAAGGATTTCTAGTTCTAAAGCGTTTTATTCCAAGATTATACGTCTTTAGGCCTCCAACTGGAATAAAACGGTTTTAGGCCTCTAGGTTTGGCCATGTCCGATTATTGGACGAGGTAACTAGAATATAGCAGTAGCAGCTCTTTTTTTTGTTTTATTCAGTTTTTATCAGTGATGGACGAGACTGCAAGAATGAGTCTTGTCTTGTCTTGCAAAAGAGAGACAAGACAAGAACAAGACTAACTATTTTTAGCAATATGCAAGAAAAATCTTTCGATTTTGCATTGTTTTTGAAGTAAGAAAATGCAATTCTCCTTTGCAAGACAAGACAAGAACAAGAACCATGCATTTCTTGCCTAGTCTTGTCTTGCGTCCATCACTAGTTTTTAGGCCTCCGCCTATAGTAATTTCATTTACTTAATCTCCTGTGGAGTTTTTCTTATCCGAAGTTTTAGCCTACGCTGTTTTGAATTTAGTTGAAGTTCCCTTTGGATTAAAACCTTGAAAATCGGATTTATTTATTGTTGACCATACGCCCTTACTATTGTTAAAGACATTGAAGTAGTTCGAATCGAAGATCCAAGCTTATGAGCTCGAAATGATTTCTTCTATCACCAGAAAAATTATGTCGACCAGATTTCTAATGAAAGCTTCGCCTGATGGACTCATTACGATCATCCCAAAAACCTCGAGTCCCTAGCCCAAGAGCAAAAGACGATAAAAGACCCTCTATTGCATTTAAAGTGCTTTAAACAAAATTATTCTAAACTCAAATTTCCCTTATTTTTTAAACAAACTCTAAAGTCAAAGCCGATGCGAAAAAATAAAAGTCGAATAAAGTGGGGAGGAAAAAAGAAAATTTCATATCGAATATTCCCGTTTGATTTTTTTTTCAGAGGATCTTGTTATTTAGAAATGAAATTCAATGAGTTTGTTTTCAGGGATGATTCCGAGTATTATGAAGTTTTCAAAAACCAAAAAACAATTTCATTTGGTAACATGTGCATTTGTTTTATTTCATTGAATTGTTGATGGGGAATAATATTTAGTTAGGGATGTTGCCTCCCAAGACTTTTTCTTCTTATATATATATGATATTCCCACGATCCTAACCATGGGGAGTAAAGGAGGTTCCTCATTTTTGTAAATCCCTGCTTTTTCTTTTCTTTTCAAAAGCTCGTAATTCGTGTTTTCGATTCTCGGCCGCATTTTATTCCATTTTATCATTTTCTTTTTATGTTCTTTTTATTGAACTTCGTTTATTCGGTATCATAGATTTAACTTTATATCATCTAGAAAACTTTTCATTTCATTACTTTTTCTTTATGTCAGAGGACTTTGTTACAAGATGAAATATATTCTGCCGCCCCCTCCATTTCCCTCTTTTCATTTTAAGCCAACTCTTTTTTTTTTTTTTTTTCCTTTTTCCCCGGATTTTTCTTTTTATTTTTAGTTACGTTATCGATAAATATTTTTGAAAGCCCGTCGTCGGGATGATGATAAAAGAAAACAAGAAAAAAGGATGGGGAAGGAGTATAAAAAGACTTTTATATGAAATAATTTGTTTTTGTTAGCTACGATTAAAATGATTTTTACTTGTTTTTTTTTCTTTACATAACTGCATTTGTTTTTTATTTTACAATTTATTTTTAACTTTGCTCATAGTAAAAGTGGAATGTTCATTTACACATTTACAACACTCAAAAAAATTTACAAAATTCTCACTTTTCTCACATTAATTTATTTTTCATACTTTTTAAGCTTTGGCAAAATTCATACGCATCATTTAAAACACTCTAGCTTGCGGTGCCAATTTTTTTTACATGAATTTATTGAGTTAGCTGATTGGTAGTGGCAATATTTTCAGGACCGCTCGCCATTTTGCTAAACCTTTGTTTTAATCACTTGATCCGAAGTTAAAAAATAAATTCTTTTGGCAAATAAATAAAACGGACAAATAATTTTTTAGTTTATAAAAGTAAAAAATATTAAAGAGCGTTTAACATTCCCAAACTGTACATTAAGCTGATGCAAGACGAGCAAGAGAAAATTAATGTTTAGCTTATGGGCCGTATACCCTTCTTGCACTCGCCGCCTTAATTAATTTTAATTTTTAACAGATAAAATTGTGATTTATGGATCAAGTTTTGTTTTCAGGTTTTGATCTAACGTATGCGTTATTCTATAATGCATCTGGCTAAATTTTGGCGCGACTTTTATTTTATTTCACTCAAACCAAAATTTTCACAAAGCCAAATCATTACAGCCCAGTTCTTTATTTTTTCCCTAACTCCAGCCTTTTTTTTTTTTAACAAAGACGATTTCAAAGATTTTATCACTAAAATTGCACTGTTTTTTATTTATTTTTTTAATTACATTAATAATACTTTCTTAAATAATTTTTTTTTTTATTACAAACCTCGGCCATTTTTCTTTAAAAGTTCATTAAACTCGAGTAGCCGTCCTGTTTTAAAAAATTCTAAAGGTTTCTTTTTTTAAAAATCGTTTCATTGTCTTGCTAATTCTTCTTGTTCTGCTAATTCCCTTCTAAGTCTATTAGCAGCCGTTGATCTGCCTAAATCTTCTTCGTCCCCTGAGAGATCGTCGTTCATATCAGCGTGTTGTTCGTCTTGCTTACGTTTTGCCGTCGCCATTTCCGCCGCGTGCTTTTTCCTCCATTTTGTTCTTCGATTTTGGAACCAAACCTGGAACGAAAAAGAAAAAAAAAAGTTGTAACAAAAAAGAAATAATATTTTGTAATTAGGATGATAAAAGAAAAATGAAACGAGCGTGTCGGGTCCCTCATCCTCATCCCTGGATTCCTTTTTTTTTTCTTGTTTCGTCAAATCGGTTTGATTGATCGGACGTGGTTTTAATAAAGCCGCCATATGTGACCACACTCCACGCATTTCCACAACGTTTTCAATTTCCCTCGTTTGGTTATTGTTGATTCAAGAAAAAAAATGATAAATAAAGTTTTTTTTGGGGGATAGGAAGTCTTTTTTTCGCTCAAGATTTATCAGCAGTTGACTTTTTATGTAAGTAGGTTGATTTTAATTATGTTTTAGGTTTGTCGAGCAGTCTGCAAGCGACAGGTAAAGAGCCTCAACTCAGTCAGGAACGTGCGTACATCGTATGCTTATCTTATGCTAAGAAGGAACTTTTTAGGATTTCTAGGAAAGACCTTCCGACTCTTAAAATCTCAAGTAAGTTCTAAGATTTAATCTAATTTAAGTCCTCAATCTTTTTTGGTCATGTCATTGGGTTAAAGGCCTCTCAGTTTTCGCAAATATGGATAAAAATTTAAAAAGGCAAAAATTTGAAAGCTATCGAAAGAAAGATTAGGGTAGCAGGTTAGGCATGTTTTGTCTTGCTCAAGGAATGGCGTCCTTGCCCTCTGGTGAGCTCCCTTCTCAGGGTTATGAGTTAGTGGAGAGCAGCAGCTTCGCTAATACTGACCTAGGGCTGAAGATGGTAGTAATCGGCAAGGCTTAGGCTCAGATATCGGGAGGCAGAGTTGGATCAATGGTATGGCTCCCGTACTGCGATGTGGAAGATTATAGAAAGTCACCACATTATTTGATATTCCTAGTAAAATCGTCAATGGTTGAAAACAAAAAAGCGCACGCTTTCAGTTCCGGGCAGACCTTAAATGGCCAGAGGGTGACAGCGTGATGCTCGTACAGATATCTGGGGTGTTGATTGAACGAGAAGTGGGATTACAGCTAGGAAGTCAAGGCTCGAATGGAGCAAGCCAGGAGTGCTTTCATGCGAAACCTCTTGTCTAAGAAGGCAGGCGCAGACCGGGTCGGAGGAAAACATTCTGGCCCAAGAATCTAAGAGACTGATACGGCCAACATCCCTTTTTCGTTCGGCAGCCTCCAAAGTTAGCATCGCCATGATGATCGCCAATCTTCGACGAGGAGCGGGCATTTAAAGAAAGATCGAAAGAAAGCGGCAGCGGAGGATCTAAATCGTTTGACAACGGTGCGCACACAGTCTTTGTAAACAAGACTACTACCATTCACCAAGACGCAAGCGGCCAACGTGGTGCTAGCGTCGGTGTCGAACAGCCTCTCAACAGAAATGAAGGATGCCAGATTTAGGGGGCTCAAATTAACTTGAATTTCTATTCCACCTACGATATTCTCTACGTTATTATTCAGCAACCTCTTGGAAAACAAGTTCAACTGAAGAAATCCTAACAGAGATTGGCCATAGCGGTTCTCTGATTTAACTGTTTCCGGTTTTCTGCTAATGTTTACCTTACGAGATAAAGCGGAAGAGGAAGTTAAAATCGACAAACCGGATACAGCTCATGGCCGATCTCTGTTAGGATCTCTAGTTCCACTTAGCCGCATACAAAATATCGAACCTTGGCCCAACTTTCTCTAAATCTCCTCTCAAGTTCCTCTCTCCATAGTCAATCTCATTCAATATGCAAAATCATAATACATAAAACCTTAAATATCCCTCAGGATGCACCTCTTTAATACTTCCTGTTCAACGACAAGTCAGCTATTATGATTGATAGATATATTCCCCGAGAACATTGAAACCGGAGGTGGAGAAGTGGGATTGAGAAATCAGAGAGAGAGACAAAGTAAAGAGTGGGAAGGGGGGAGATATCGTATCGGGATCGATCTGAAGCAAAATGCATTATAAACCGAAGTAAAAGCACGCAGAAATTGCGATATTAGTTACGTAGTGCCGTACACGAGTTATTAATCCGGATCACGTGACCTGAAAAGCAAAGTACACAGCCGCCAGTCTGAGGAAATCAAATCTCTTATATCCGTTTCCGTTATGTAATCCAAATGCAAAGCACGACCGGAATGCAAATCGAGTCAGATATCGAATGAAACGGGCATTTAATATCTTAGTTAAGCCATTGGCCTCGTCTAATCATGTTCTAAATTACATAACTAATTATCTGAGAATCCTTCAGCGTTGTAACACTCCCGCTTCCTCACTCTACAATTTAACTGAATTTAATCCGACTCTATTTAAGTTATACGATAAGGCGTCAGCTTACGAGAGTCTCTTCCACATTTCCCTCTTTTCCCTCTTTCACTTATGTTCACCTAATGAATCCCTCTGTTTTCTTTTCTTTCCGTTTTCCTCCATTTTCCCTTTCCTTTTTTTTTTACCCAGCGAGAGAGAGCCGCTTTCTCTCTCTCCGCCCGAAAGTCTCGCTTCGGTTTCGAAAGGGAGTTCCGCCATAGGATTTTCTCTTGTTCTTCGGGATGCTTTAACGTCGGAGGTCGAAGACCCGGGGAAAATTTATACCCTATTTCTTGTAAATGGAGAGATTAACATTTCACTTTTGAATTTTACAAAAAAAAATTTTCTTTCCGCTTTTTATTTCAACCCGATAAAAGTTAAATTATGCGGAAGACAAAAAAAGGATCTCGAGGGCTAATAAAAACCAATCCACACGATTTCGAATTATGTGAATCGAAATTCGCATTAAAGAGCGTTTAATTCAATGAAGTGGCCATTTACAATAATATCGGAAGACGAACACAAAAAAAAAGGTCCTTTGTTTATCTGTTTCATTCCCATATTTGAGGGTTTGTAGATTACGAGAAATAATTCGAAGTTGATATAATTACCTATTTCGAAGCAAAAAGCAGAACGAGAGGAGAAATTAGAGCTAATGACATGTTGTTGGGAGTTTCGAGGCAATATTACGTTCTTGTTTTCCCCGAAATAGTGAATTATGCACTTCATATAAAATAGTGATTTTCATCAGCTCGAAAACTACATCGTTAGCTGGATTTAATTGACATTATTTGCTGATGGAATCGATCGCTAACGATAATTAACTGATTAATTAAATCTATAATTGTAAATTTGGATATATATTTATTTTTTGTTGTTGTTGTGGGATAACGTTTTCCGATTTTGCAAAATGAAAAAGGGGGAAAAACGAAAGAAAATGCCTAAGTGGAAAAGTAATTTTCAACTTTTGAACCAGATTCAAGTGAATAAACCATCTTTAATAAAAAGGAATAAAGATGTTTTAAAGTTGAAATAAAATGAAGTCAAAGAAACATTAATGAGAACACGAAATGGAAGGAAATAGAAGCAAAGAGACTAAAAGCAATTAATTTGCAACGCCGCAGGCTTGGGGATAAACAAAATTTAAATCGTAATATCTCTCTATAGTCTCTTTACCTCATTCATTTCAAAGTCTGGATTCGAATGTTCCTTCCTGTTTTCTCATTTAAATGAGAGGGAAAGTGAATTACATGAAAAATCACAAAATTTTAACGTGATTCTTTTTGGATTGGGTTGAATTTATAGTGACGTGGCAAGTTTTTAGAATTAGGTGAATTTATAGAAGTAGATTCGTGCTTGTAATCAGTCGAAAAATTTATGGGCGTGGCGTTCTGGGGAAAAAATCGATTTCTGGAAGGCCGTTTGTCCGTCCATCTGTCTGTGACTGTAACTAAAGACCTGCACGGGCCGAAAAGTAACGGCCCGAACCCGACCCGAATTAAAATTTCAAAACCTGAACCCGACCCGAACTTGACTCCAAATTTTTTCCTCAACCCGAACCCGACCCGAACCCGACCAAGCCGTGGGTTCGGGTCGGAATTCGGGTTGCAACCCGAACTGAAACCCGAAACTTTCTCTAGTTTAAAAAGTTGAAACTTACTGAATGATTAGTTATTAGAATGATTATTTATTAAATGCCGCCATAGGATTGTTGAATTTTTCCGTTCCCTATCTTCCGCTCAAAACTCTGGCCCGGAGGACTTTTTTTTAAAATTGCGGCAGAAATTGAGTAGAAAAATCTAAAATAAGAAATTGAGAGAAAAATCTCCAACCCGAACCCGACTCCAAATTTTTTCCTCAACCCGAACCCGACCCGAGCCCGAAACCCGAACCCGAGCCCGGCCCGTGCAGACCTTTAACTGTAACGGCGGGTGTACATCTGTGAATGTAGGTTCGTTTTTGAGCCTCTTTTGTTAACCCAGCAACTAAAGAGAACCAGTTTTGGCATACAAGTTTAACGGGTCGTTTTCCACTGCGGTTTATGAGAGGGAAAGTCGTAGGCCTAAATTTGAACTCTTGGCAGCTGTAGAAAAAAAACCGGAAAATCACTTTATTTGAAGAAGGTTTCTGTGATATTTTGTATTTTTCGTTGGTAGAAACCATAAATGTCAACTAGGTATAGTCCTGCATCGGGTCGGGTTCGGGCTTGAATTTTTGCCCAGCCTCGGGTTTGGATCGGGTTCCGGTTTGAATTTTAATTCGGCGTCAGTTTCGGGTCGGGTTTGGACCTAAAATTTTCAAACTTATTGTCCCCTCCTTTCCCAGTAACACTCTCGATGTTCTCCAATTTTTTTAAATTTGAAATTCCGGGTTTTCAATTCAGGTTTGAACCCGAATTTCTGCCAGAATCATTCCGGTTCGGGCTTACAATTGTCAAGGTAGGGTCTGGCTCGGGCTTATTTTTCCTTGTGCGTTTCGGGTTTGGATCTAAAATTTGAAATCGGGTCGAGTTCGGGTCTAAATTTCCAACCCGAAGGAGGACTCCTCAACTCGGCAATAATATTTAGAAAAGCGAGAAAGTTAGTGACGCGCACCACTGTTCATCTCATCTTTGGCCTTTTTCTTTTTACCTTCCGAAAATTCACTTTCAATAATAAGACCAAAAACCTCATTCTTTGTTAATTCAACGATGAGAATATCATTTTACAGTCATTAAAATCGCGTTCAAACCTGACTCGAGCCCTAAACCGAATACGCGCCCTGTGCGATGAATATTAATTCCATTCATTTAAAAGCTACCATATTAAATTATAATAAGGATATCCCCAAACTGATTTATAACCCTTTTGCAAAATTATTATTTAATAAAACACCGCAATTAAAACACCTAAAAATACTTTCAGTTAAAAAATCTTCCGAAAAAAAAAGAAATTCTTAACTCTCATAAACATATGTCGCTGGATCCGTTTTAATTCATTGAGTCATCCATTCAAAGACATAATGCCTCATAGAGAATCATTTATCATTTGACGGAAAGATGTTTCGTTTTACAAGACTAGAGAAAGAAGTATACAAAGTTCATCAATTTCCCGCGGACCCAAAACGGATGATTAAATCTCAGGAAATTTAACTTTGCAAGGTTTTCGCTCGAATTAGACGCGGATTAATTAATAAAACAAATGAACACGACAAAGTATTATTATTTAACATGACCCCAAAAACGTCTTAGAAAATTAATTTTCGTGTCAGCGAATTTCCCCTAATGATGTCAACTATATTTTAAGAAGATAACTAATGCGAGTCTCCACATATACTTCATCTGTGATTTATTTTATAATAGGACAAAAGGAGAGATGTCTTTTAATTATTTTCAAGACTTGAGAGTATCTGATGATATACTATCCTCATTTACTATTTTTCATTAATGTTGAACTATTAAAACTAGGGATGAGGAGGCTTTATAAGTTAAGGAGATGTAGAAAAGTTTCCGTCTTTTTTCCGTTTCATTTACAAAAGATTAATAAATGAAATTAATATTTTAAACGTTTTGATCAGATAATTAATTTTTTTGTGGATAAGAGTTCAATGTCGAAAATTAAACAAAGATGATGATTTAAAAAAAAAAAAATACAAAATCTTTTAAAGTTATTTAATTGAGATAATAATAATGTTCTTTGTAATTAATGAACTTTATTTTTTTATTGCATCGAATTGAATGTTTTTTGCGATAATAGTGATTTTGTACAAACCACCTGGGTTAGTTCTTTATTCCTACAGTGCCTTGATTCAATTTAACAGAAATAATTGCCATTCCTCAACAGTTATTGAGAATGATTTTCTTTTGGCTAATCTTAAATTTCTTGACCGTTTTTAAGATTTTTTTCTTGGGTTATTTTTCGTCCCTCTCGAATTTAAAAGTAATTTCCAGACCCCTTGCGCTCTTTGCAGCCATTCCTACTCCGATTCTAAAAGCCAGATCTTTTCGGCCCTGTATATTCAATAAATTTCCTTCCTCACAATCTGAGAGATAAAACCGTAGGAAAAAATATGATTTTCAAGGAAAGAAGTATTAAGCAAATGTAAAACATGTAATTTTAACCCCACCACACAGCTGCAAGGCTCTAAATTTGAGTTTAATAAAAGTTAAGAGCACATCACGTTGATTCGCGTCGGGGATGCTACCGTAGACGGAACTTAATGATAAATGATAGTGTAGCGCATGATTAAAGCCTCCATGATGTAGTGGCTTCATTGAACGCAACTCGAGTCTTTCCACGTTATTTTACTCTCATTATTTTAATCCCTGCTCTTTAAACCGACCCTACTCGCTTCTTTGGAAAATGGATTCTTTCTAAAGAAAACTCACTTGCAAAGTGTATCTTTTTACAAAAACCGATCGCGTGGCTTCGACCTTTGTCGCGCTCTCGTTTTCTAGTCGATAAATCATTTAAAGGTAGGACAATAAGCTTAGTAAAATATTGTGTCAAACGCTTGTAGTCGAATCGCTTCTTAAACGCTCTTAATTACCCTTTCCTACCTTTTAATTACGGGAGCCACCTGAGCACTTTTCCTCGGGTGACGATTTTCATTTTATCCGTCAAAACTTATAATTTATATTTTTATACCGATACAGGGGTGCAATTTTTTTTTTTTTTACTATTTCGCGCTAGGAAAAAAAAAACACGAAATAATCGGAATATAATTGATAGCGTGGAAAAATACGAGGAAAACGCTTACGTGTCATGTTATTTTCGGTACAACATTTTTTTTCGGGGGAAACATCTAAAAAAAAGGCAGCAGTGTCAATCGGAAAATTAAAATGCAATTTTTTTTTGCTGCAGCAGATGATAGCATGTATCCTCTAAAAAAAAAAAAATAATTAAATGACAAAAATACGATATTATATGTACGAGGAATAAAGATTTATAAATGATTTAAAACTGGGAGTGTGTGTAACACTCACATTGCGATACATCTGATATCATGTAGTCAACGTTTAAAGAATAACGATAAATCAAAAAACCTTGTTCATGAATTGAATTAATTTTTATTAATTGAAATTTTATCGCAGCTCAATTCGTCAAAAAACAATCCCGTTTCTCATTTATTTTATTCTCATGTTTTGTAATTATCCGGCTCCGGCGCTGGGGCTGATGGGTTTTTTTTTTTGATAGGTGCAACAGGGGGATGGTATTCTCTCTCTCTCTGCAGCTATAGGGAGGGAAAAATGATGATGAGCAATTTAATGGTTAGATGAAATTTAAGGATTACTGTGTGTGTTTTATTAATTATTATTAATAGAGGTGTTCGGATGTGTATTTTGGGTGAATGTTAATGAACTGAAAAAATGTTGTTGTCGAATTTTCTTTTTCCAAGGGACCGGAAATAGGGGTCTATATTGCGGGTAGCCTGTTAGGCATGTTTTGTCTTGCTCAAGGAATGGCGTCCTTGCCCTGTGGTGAGCTCCCTTCTCAGGGTTATGAGTTAGAGGAGGGCAGCAGCTTCGCTAATACTGACCTAGGGCTGAAGATGGTAGTAATCGGCAAGACCTAGGCTCAGATATCGGGAGGCAGAGTTGGATCAATGGTATGGCTCCCGTACTGCGATGTGGAAGATTATGGAAAGTCACCATATTCCTTGTAAAATCGTCAATGGTTGAAAACAAAAAAGCGCACGCCCTCAGTTCCGGGAAGGCCTTAAATGGCCAGAGGGTGACAGCGTGTTGATTTGTACAAATATCTGGGGTGTTTATTGAATGAGAAGTGGGATTACAGCTAGGAAGTCAAGGCTCAAATGGAGCAAGCCAGGAGTGCTTTCATGCGAACCCTGTTGTCTAAGAAGGCAGGCAGAGACAGGGTCGGAGGAAAACATTCTGGCTCAAGAATCTAAGAGACTGGTACGGCCAAAATTCATTATCCCTTTTTTCGTTCGGCAGCCTCCCAAGTTAGGATCGCCATGATGATCGCCAATCTCCGACGAGGAGCGGGCATTTAAAGAAGAAGAAGAAGAAGAAGATTGGGCATAAAAAGCTGGAAAGGAAGTTGGTGGCTTTTGAGACGTGGATATATCGCCGCATGTTGCGAATTCCCGCACGTGGACGTCACGAGTAAGCAGTGTTGAAATCTTGAGCCAGCAAGGAGATGGAGGTGCTTTACGAGATCAAGCGCCGAAGACTTGAATATTTCGGCTTTATTATTCGTAACAAGAAATAGCGCCTCCTGCAGGTGGTGATGGAGGGGAAAATTGAGGGCAGACAAAGACCAGGTCGATGGCTCAAGAATTTAAAAGACTGGTACGGTCAAGATTCAATAGCCCTTTTTCGTTCGACAGCCTCCAAAGTTAGGTTCGCCTTGATGATCACCAATCTCCGTGCATTTAAAGAAAAAGAAGACTGGGCATAAGCCTGCAAGATCAGATCAGAAATGAAGCGATCCGCAGAGAGACGTGAGTGGTAGATGTAGAGGCGCTCACTGGAGAACTAATATGCAATGGATAGAGCATGCCCAGGAGCATTGGGTCGACGTCAAAAACTTTGGCTCGATTACCCAAATAGGAGTAAAGAACCAGTTTCGAAGATCTGAGGTCGGAACGGCATGGAAAGAATGGGGAGCTAGGCCTAAGCAAAAAGGTTGAAAAAGAAGAAAAAATAAAAGGCGCCGTACTCGAGTCCGAGCTGTCATACTTAACATTTGGGGCAAACATGTTCGTTGGCATCAATCATAAACTTGGCGATGTACATGGTCAACCCAAGTCTATTGCAGGCTTTGTCCACAGTATTTACCAAACTTTGGAAACATATCATCAATTCCGGGAAAAAAGACCGTATCAACGAATGCTGAGCCCAAAAAAAATTTAAGTCTTAAACATCTTCTCAAGTGCTCCCCTAGAAATTCTTTATGTTGGATGAAACACAATCTAAATTGACTTCTATTGTGTTATATTTGTAAAAAAATCTTTGCCAAGAGCTTGATCCAAATCCTAAGCCTAAACTTCATTCTTTTAAGATTTTGCAATCATGTTGAAAAGATGAAACCGAATATTAAATTTCTTCAACAGATCATTCCCATTTTCCAAATCCTTTTTAACGTTAAACTCCCCATTGATTTTCCTTTTGAAAATTGCGGTAGGACGTCGCTGGAAAGAAAATCGGACTTTTAAGAGTGAAAGAAAAGGATTTCTTCGCTGAAAATATGAAAATAAAATGGGATAGGAGGGCATCACTCGGTTAGAAAAGCTAGTGAAAAAAGTTGATAAAGAAATGTGGTGAAGAGTGTGGGGGATCGGATGATTCGAAAGGGTGGTTCCTGACAGGAGGAAGTAAAAGGGGGGTTAATTCAGCAAATTGAGTGCTTGTGAATCTGAAATGGCGTTTTATGTATTTAATTTAAGAAGTTAAGGTTTTTGTTGTTGTAACGCATAGTCAAAAGAATCTTCTTTGGATGTGAATATAATATAATAGGATTAAATGCTCCTTAGGGAAGATCGAAAAGGGGTTCGGGGTCCGGAGGAGGAAGTGAGGGAGAGAGGAAAGGAGGGGTGACGACGCCATTTATACTCATGTCAAAGAAGAGACTGCTTTATCAAGTTATGAACTTCAGCTTTCATCAAACCTTAAAAATAAACAACCTAGGAAATGTTTTTATTTACTTGGACAATTTTCCTGCTATCCTTTCTTACTTTTTTTTCCTTCGTGAGATTTTTTTTGTTTTCTTGTTGTCGGGTTCCATGAACCGAAAAATACCTTTTTTGAATCCGGTCTATATTTATTCGTTAAAATTTTTTTTCTCATCCCTACCGAGGGCTTTTCGGATGCATAATAAGAGAATAATATGATATTTAAATGGATATTAATGACACGAAACAAATGATTTTAAAACAGAATGTTTTCAAGTTTTAATTGCTTTCACAAAATTGAAAAACGGAAACAGAAACTGCGGTATTTAAATGTGACATTTTACAGAGCGATAATAATCAAAAAAGGCTCGGAGAACGATTCATAACTCAATTTTAACGTTTCATTCCGTTATGGGTTCCCGAGTGTAGGTGAATCCAAATAAATTCGAGATTATGCATCAACAATAAAAAGTCTCTCTATGTCATATTTAACCGCATATCTAACCATTTACCGGCTTTATTCATATTAAGCCAATATCACTCACTTTTTTTTTAATATGCAAATTTTATTTTTATGTTTTAAAAACAAGAGCTTATCTGAATTCTGTCATTTTATTATTTGGTGTAGAGAATCAAAAGGATGCCCTCGCTTTTTCAGTCCTCTATTATATTTAAACTAAAAAAAAAAAGGTTATTCTTTATACTTTGTAACGAGTTAAAATTTTATGGCTAATTGTTTAGAGTTTTCTACGCATCCGTTTTAGTCGTGATTATTTCTTTTATGAAGGTTTTTTTTTTAAATTTTTTAACTTATTGGCAAATTTTAGCCATTAAATTATTTTTTGCTTTTTCAGAATATTTAAATGTTTGGACAAGTCTTTTAGATCATGTTCAAACTTGTCCAGTCGTTTTTCGAAATCGAAATTGGTGATAACCAAAGTACCGAATCTAGGTCTGTATAGCAGAGGTAAACTAACGAATTTAAAAGTCCAAAGATGGCGCCGCAAAGATCCAAAGTCCGCAACCGCTTAGTCCAAAGATGGCCCCTTTACGGCCAGGCGGTTGGTCGGCGGCCACACGGGAGGCTCAGGACGAGACTAGGTGGGTCGATAAAATTCGTCAAGATGCCCTTTCCTTGGGGGTCAGGGATTGGCAGGTTACGGCCTTAGTTTGCGGTCAGTGGAAGAATTTGGTGGAGGTGGCGGTAGGGCTTCAAGCCCTGTAGTACCAGCAGAGTAAGAGTAATTAAAGATGGCGCCGCTATAATCCTGGTAATAATCCATAGAAATGTATTTCGAATATGTGAGAATTTTTATAAAATTTGGATTTCGCACCAGAGTATCAGCGACACCTTGTTCACAATGTGAGGTGTTTTACAAAACAAAGTGTGGAAGGCAAGAATATTTAGGTCTGTTATCTGCAACCTTTGGGAAGCAAAACAATGTGACCAGGCAAGAGTGTGAGAGATGGGCTGTGACATGAACACTAAGGAGGCCGAGACTAAAAGCGATGAGAAGCAGAAGAAATTTTTAAAACTCAAAGTGGCTCGACAGCATAATTCAGATAACAGAAAGGGGCTAAGCCCAATTAGGGGAGGATTGCATGGAAGAGATCGAAAGAAACCTAAGTCCAGAAGCGAATGCAAAAAGTCTGAAGAAGAAGATAAATATTTACAACAATAAGTACCGCCTCTTGTGCGGCAAGTGGTGGCGGAGGGAAAATTTTATGACAAACGCATACCGGGTCAAAGAAAAACATCTTCGTTCAATTCAAGAGTGTCATAAAAAGGATTCGGCAGCCACAAAAGTTGGAATCATTATGACGATCACCAATCTCAGTCGCTAGTCCCCTCTGTCTCAAACCGTCAAAAATCTGCTTGGTCCAGTTTTAATTAAAGTTCGCATCAACTAATTGAAATCGAATCGAATCCTTTTTTAAAAAAAGTGGGAGACACTTTTCCTTGCAGATGGCACATATAACAAAAGTGAAGGTGATATCCGTAACAGTGATTCTGTCAATCACATTTAAATCGTCCGGCAACAGCAGCTTTTCTAACTTTTTCAACATTTGACACAGTGTCAGCCCCGAATGACATGCTTCCTTTCAAACAAATCAAACTACCCTTAAATTCTTTTTCCCCTCTTTTATATATTTTTTTTTCACTGTTGATTTAATCAAACTTCCATCGGGCAAATTTGTTTTCATACTTTCAATTAAGTATCATATCGTTTTAATCGAATGAAACTCGCCGGGGAAGCGGAACTGATTTCATTTTATTTAAAGTTAAACCGACTGACTCCGACACACACTTAAAATCCTTTTAACAAACGCGGGAACTATATACTCCCTTAATCATATCATTTTCGCCAGATCATCGCGAGCGTTCCTTTTTACCGAATATTTTTTTCTTTCCTTTTTCTCAAGACTTCGAGTATAAAAATCGATGATAAATTCTTTCGGATACTCTTTTGAGTGAACATTTAAACGATTCGATAAGGATAAGAGATCATTTGTCAAACGGTGGTGACTGCGACCGTAAACCCTTCTTGCCGATCCTTGTTTGTCATCCTGTTAAGTATTGCTTTTAATCTCGGAACAACCTCACTTTATCATCATTTACACCATCTAATATTGTATTTTTATCGATTGGGCGAACGTGCAATGAGGAAACGGGCTTTAGCCTCGTCCCATTTCCTCCACAGCAATATTCCCCGCCATCATTTTTTTTGTTGTTGTTAGGAAAAGAAGTATGAAGCCTCTTTCATTTGATAGCTGTTATCCTCTAGAGTTTTACGGCTGAATGTTGATGAGAAAATTAAAATTTTAAAAGTTTATAAAAATGTAAAGGGTTGTAGTGTCGGATAACTTTAATATAATTAAAATTTCCTTTGCTGAGCTTATGACAAAAGCGGATTAACACTTTCCTGGCGATCCCACAACAATGCTTTTAATTAGAGCGACGGTCGCCAGGGGAGACCGTTAAAAATAAAAATACAAGAAGCAAAAATTTCCTTTTATAATCATAAAAAAAGTAGAAATAACGAGATTCTAGAGTATACTCTGAGATATTAACTGATATCGCCTTTTTTTTTTACTTTCGAGCTCCCTGAAGGAAAAAAAAGTATTGCGGTCACTAAAAATCGAAATTTAGCCAAAAGGCGAATTTTGGCAGTATTATGGCAAGAAAATTTCGGTCCGTCTGTCTGTTCGCGTTGCTGTTCATTTTGTTACAAAAGCTTTCTAGAGCGATAAAAATGGATGGTTTTTACGGTTTCGAGCTAATGAAAATTATAAGACAGGTTTAAGGAGCTGTTTTACGGCCAACCCATCCGATTTTGTGAGTTGCTTGACATGGGAAGGTAAAGTTTGGACAACCATCTGCTGAAAATGGAATCGTAGAGATTATGTGATACGAAAACTCTCTGTGGTCAGGTTTAATCTCGAATCCTCCTCCTTGTTTCCCAGAATATTATGATCCCAGCGAGACCAATTAACGTCCGTTCGTTCGTAACGGACTCGTCTTCAAGATGAAAGCCTGGTCCCGTTTTCCCACCCTTTTCATTAACCTGCTCTTCGACGTTTTATAGATTTTTTTAAATTTTTTTTTTCCATACGAATCCTCATCTCCGTTTTTCTGCGCTCGCCCCTCCTCAGCTGCCCTTCTTGGCTCTGAATCCATTAAACATAAAAAAAAGTGTGCAAAATGGAAAAGTCGGAAAAAAACCATATTATTATTTGACCGTTTTTCTTAGCTTTTTAAAAATAGGATAAAGTCTTTTGAGAGGGATTTTTTTCTCCTTTATCTTTATGGAGATAGTAGAAAATTATGAGAAGTGAAAAACAAGTGCCGTTTAACATTATCAAATGGGAAATTATAAAGTTGGAAGTGATGTTTAACTTAGCTTTTCGTGTTTCTTCTCATAACCTCCCAAGAAAAAAAAAATTTCGTAAAAGAAGTTTTTGATTAATGGAATAAGTTTACCAGAGAGATAATGGTTTTCTTGTCCGTACCGATCACGAAATATCGAACATCATTATGTACTTTGCAACAAGCATGTTTTCCCTCGATAGGCTTATTTTTTCTTGTTAATCATTTAATTTTTCACGTGAAATTTTTTCTTGTCGCTATCTAGGTTATCCGTTCAATTAGGCCGAGAAATTGAGTTTGGCACATTGTAATTTTTTTTTTAGTTTTGTATTTTCATATTTGGTTATGTTGATGAAAATTATCAGTTTTTTTCTATAGAGATTTAATGAAGAATTATTGCAATTTTTTTTGGGTGCACACAAAATATTCATATATTTTGCCCTTCCTTTTTTTGTTAGTTAGTACTTTGTTGTGTACCAAGCCCGGATTCTAAACAGTCTGCGAACTGTACAGCAATTTTTGTACCAAGCCCGGTCTGTACAACGGTCTTTGTTCCAAGCTCGTTTATCCGGGCTTTGTACGCAAAGGCTCCTACTGACTTTCCATATGGTTTCTGCCCCAGTCACCGATTTTTTTTATTTTTAGCCCATCGATAGGTCCTCACTAAAGATTAAGCTAGGACAAATAACTAACTAACTATGGCATTTACAGGGCCTGAAGCCCTATTGCCGCATCCGAGATCGTTCGCCAGGCGGACCTATCCTGGCACGAAACCCTCCAATCAGGGATCCCCAGCCGACCCGCATCTGCTGACACGTTATCCTCCCATCGAAGCCGTGGCCTGCCTTGAGGCCTGGGACTAGTAGGCCGCCCGTCAAGGACCTGACGCATATACCGCGTCGGCGGCGCCCGCGCGACATGCCCCGCCCACCGAAGCCTATGCGACTTGATTATACCAGTAATCAAGGGCTGGCCGGTAAGCCTTCGGGTTTCTTCATTTGATCGCATACGCAAGCGCCCCGTAAGCGGATCCCGCTTAGGCCCAAGAATCCGACGTAGGACCTTATTCAGGGACAGGACAAATATCAGGACAAATATCAGGGTTCAAATATGGTCCATTTTAAAAAAAATTAAGGTTGAAAAAAATTTCGTTTTTATTTTTTTTGTGCAGAACAAATTGTTCGATTTCAAAAAACTTTTCATGAGATGAAAGTACTTTCAAAGGGCTATTTTAGGGTATTTTTTTGAATTTTTTAAATTAAGGCCAAAGGTCAAAAATATTGACTTTCAACCAAAAAAATTTTTTTTTGGGGTCGATTTGCCTTTTAGCAAAAATTTCGCTATCATTCTCTTCAAGTACTTTTTAAAGTGGCCTAGAAACGGATTTATCTGTTTTCGATTTTGATCAGGCAATAAGCCTAAAATCGGATCCAAAGTTTAATTATTTTTTTGGGGGATCCTAATGAGCTGGGATCGAAATTTCGTTATAATTTTCTAAAAGTACTCAAAAAGTACTACTAAACACGTATTTTTTCACACTTTTCAGAATCGAAAAAAGGCCGAAAAAATGGCCAAAAGTGAAATTATTTTTTTTAGGACCAAAATGAACCTGGATCAAAATTTCGTTAGTATATTCTAAAAGTACTCGCTAAAGTGGCCTAGAAGCATATTTTTTCACATTTCTCTCAGACCGGCTAAACGGCCTAAAAAATGGCCAAAAGTTAAATTATTCTTTTTTAGGGGTTCAAATAAGCAGGGCTCATTTCATTAGTATATTCTTAAAGTACTCGCCGTACTTTAATTTTGTACAAAACACACTGTGCAGCCTTGGTGTTGTACCAGGCATCCACCCTAGCTATGTGCAATAGATCTTGTGCACAACCCGAATTTTATTGGAACCAATTGGTCTTTACCCAATATACCAATTACCAAGATACCCCTTGGTCTTCTTCTTTACAAAAATCGAGATTAAATTTGAAAATGATATAATGGTAAATAAGGTTTGATTGTACAATTGTTGTACAGACCGGACTTGGTACAAATATTGCTGTACAAATCACAGACTGTTCAGAATCTGGGCTTGGTACACAACAACTTAACATAATAAAAACTCTTCATACATTTTTTTCCCTCTCGTGAAGGGTTAAAAAAAATATCATAATAACACGGTTTCCCGTGTTAGGCAATCAGTGTAAATGGAATAAACTTTTGCGCAAGATTCGGATCGTTGACTTTAAAGTGTAAAACCACCCTTCTTTACAAACACTGGACCCTCTTCTATTTTAAATGATATAACTATCGGATAATTTAATAAAGTTGAATTTAGTCGCTGTCATTTTTAGGGTCGCATTATATCAAATTAGATTTCATAAAACAGCATTAGTTCTGCTACATTTGCAACATTGTGCAACTGATAAACTTTGCTTAATTTTCTTGTAGACTTTCATGTCGTCAAATGCGAACGAGATTCGTTTACCGTTCTTTTTCTTTTGAATGCGAAATAAAAACGACTAATTCTCTTAAAATTAAAAAAAAAAAAAAACGGGGAGAAAAGGACAGGGGGGAAAAAAGAGCTCGCCATTTTATATTATCGGCAGTTGTTATCAAATGTAATTTTTAATGGGTTCATTAAATGATTTGACAAGGCCTAATAAAGGATATTTCCCATTTTAAAATCGGGATTATTATTTAATTTTTATGCAAAGTGTGTTCATAAAATAGATCATATGCACTTGATTATTTTAATTTATAGCCATTACGAGATTTTATATTCATTTTTGATATTGAAGTCTTTTTGTTTTTTTTTGTCTGGCATGCGAGGGGGATCAAAAGCGGTTTATGGGAAGTTTCAATTAACCTCGAGTGACTTAGTTGTAATTAATAGCGGTATGGTTGGCTAATAATTAAAATTGTGAATCATTTTTGAAAATAATAAAAATGAATTTGAAGACTTGGAAAATTTTTTTTGTTGAGCTCGAGAATTTTTTTAAACTAAAGCGCCATTAGAAAAGTCTTATTTGATCTCTTTGAAAACGTTGACTAAAATCTTCTTTAAAGCTGATGAGATGGTGTATTGAACCGTACATAAGATCTGGCCTTAATGGAAGTACTTGAACGATTTAATTCATTTCTTTGGTTTTTTTTTTTTCAGGTCAGTCTAGATAGAACCAGGCAGGACAGTCTTGAGTACTAATTTTGCAAAAGCCCACAAGACTTTTGAGGCAAGATCAAGGGTCTCTTTTTGATGAGTAATCCCGGAGAAAATGTCGAGAATCATGATCGTCCGTTGGTAAGTACAGTTTTCACTTTTTGATTTTTTTTTAACGGACAACGTCCGTAGCCTGTTTGAACACGACGAGGATGTGAGAATACCGAAGTTAAGCGCCATCGAGTACGGTTAATTCTAGGATGGGTGACCGCTCGACAATGCACGGCGTTTGTTATTAGTTAGGCTCGACACCTACTGAATTATGAAAGCGCCTGGTTTCGAAAAAGTGACTAGATCAGGAAAAACAGACCGGTAAGGTTAGAGATTAGAGACAGAAGAAGAAGAAAATTTATTTTTGCCTTATTTTGAATTCATTATTCACTCTTTTCTTGAAAGAAATTGATTTGTAGCAGGTTTGCTCGAATGTCAAAAAAATATTTGGCTACCCATAACAAAATTGCAAAAGAGCTTCTTAAAAGCCATGAACTATTTCAATGGCCATAATTGAATAGCTCTGTACAAAATACAAAATCCTCAAGTGCCAAAACTTTCAAAATTTCGGACAGATTTACCACACAAAAATCCACCTACATCTTCTCTGACAAAAGTTCCCCTTCACATAAATATCGATTTTAAAATTTTCCTTTTAAAAAAATTCTTGTGAGCTTTTTTAATTTAAGAAGATTTTTTTGCGGGCATCAAACGAATTTTATTGATATGTAAATGGGAAACAAGATAACTATGTTGAATAAAAGCAATCTTAACTGGTGCATAAAACATGTCGTATAAAACTCTGTTATAGCTTAAATTTTATCTCTTTTCAATTACATGCAAAATTGAGTGCAGACAAGATACAGCCCGAGATAGAGCTCGCTTATCCCTATCCCTTAGTGTAAAAATATAGCGGGATTTAAGCGTTGTGGGACAAGATCGTGTTTTGTTCTCGTGGTTATCGCGACCTTTCGTCGAGCGTCGTTCCCTCGAGCGTGTTTTTTTCCCGCATTTCCCAGTTGTGAAAACAGTGGCGGTTATTTTCTTCCTTAGCATTTTTTAATGAAGTGTGCGGAAATTTTTGCAGCATCTTCTGGAATTTTATTTCAAGACTCTAATTGTAAATCTCGACGTGAACTGTAGAATTTATCGGCGAAGGTTCAAACATCACAAAGAACGTTTTTTTAAAAAAAAATAAAGAAGGAAACGTCGGTCCAGCAAACGGGTAATGACGGAGAATCCGGAATAAATTGTGAGGAAACGTCGCGGCAGAGCCATCTGTTGGCAGCTCCGCTATAATTGGGGGATTAAGGAGATAATATTGGACAAGCCCCGTATACTGAGGGAGGAAACTCTAAAATACACCCTTTCCTATAATATTCAAAACAATCTACTTTTCTTCTTAGCAATTTATGCTCACTATATAAAAAGCTTATGAAATGTCTAATCTTAAATTGTTACTTCTATAGGAAGGGAAATTAACTTTTTATACAATGGTGCGGTTTTTAAATGTAAGCCTCATTTAAATGAAAATACTCTTTAAAAATATTGAGAGGGAGTTTCCTTGCCACACATTAGATGCTCTCGCTCATTTTTTATAAATGCCATTCGTTTCGCTGTCGTGTAATGAGGAGGCTCGTTTTTGTATGCGTAGGTTATTTCGCCATTGCAAAAAAAAAAAATCAAATCGAGATTGAGAAATCATCTTACCTTAACTTGAGATTCTGTCATTCCCAATGCATATGCAAGCTTCGCCCTTTCAGGTCCTGCCAGGTACTTAGTTTGTTCAAATGTTTTTTCTAATGCGAATATTTGTTGACCGCTGAACGTTGGCCTTGTGTGTTTCTTTTTACCATCTTTATCGATTAACGATAAACTAGGATTCACTGAAATAAAGAAACGAGAGATGTTAATTATAAAGCGAAATGGGTTTGTAAAATTAAAGTCTTGTTTTAATAGAGTTGTTAATTGATCAGTTGCATATATAAAAGGTAAGGTAATGCATTAAGATTGTGTGCATCTAGTTACATTAAAAGTTTAATTGAAATTGGTTTTTAACGATTTTATAATTTAAAAAAATGTTGAGGTGAAGCAGAGAAGATTGTAGATGAATGTGCACGATTCTAGTTTGGAGAGGTAGACAACAATTTTTGATGCCCCAATTTTAAGACTAGAAAATTAGTAAAGCAATTAAGTATAGAAATTTTTTGGTGCGAAATCTAATAATTTATTTATTTTATTTTCCAGTGTTAATTTTTGCATTGATATATTTTTCCTCTATCGTGTTTCCATGTCATTTCTTCACCACGACCTCAGAAAGGCCTAGGCGGAAAAAAGTTGTATTGGAGGGCGTGTTTAACTTGTCGTGGATTGTCATTTTGAGTCATTTGTCGCGGCATCGTGTCAACTTCAGGACGCCCTATTCAAAAACGAAATCACAGGATAAAACTCAACGGTTTGCCCCGGCACGTGCGAACTTATGGCCAGCTTTGAGTTCAGCGTTGGCGACGTATGCCTCTCATATGCCATTTAGAATACATTATTATAGCAACTAAAAATTTTAAAATTTTCCGAAAAGAAAAAGCGACACCATCTAGATTGCGGGAAAAATGTTCAACCCTCAAATATCCCTACAATAATGTAATTCTTTAAAACATACTAAAAACAACACCCGAAGGGTTGTTTTTATTTGTCGAAGCTTTCTTTTACTGTTATTCCTTTGTAGCTTACCCTACTTTCCTTCGAGGCAACATATCATTATTTTCTTCTGTCATTCTTTTCAAAAATCGTGTCGTTGAAAATGAAGAAATAATTCAATTTTGTTGTTGGATATAAAAAAAAAATATTTAAGGCCTGTATACAAATAGTAAGATATTCACCAGAAAACCATTTGGATGACTCGCTCGATTAAAAAATAAAGTAATAACTTTATAAGGAACCGTACTTAAATTTTCGAAACGGACTTCATAGTACCATAAAAAAGAGCCCACTTCGTCAGTTAAAATAAAAGGCGTTTAAGAGGCAGTAAATTATTTTAACAGGCTGTTGTAAATACTGTGGGTTCAAAATATTTTTTTTATTTTATTTTATTGCACATGAAAAATGTGTCCAAATACACCTGTATTCTATCACTTTAAATAAATTCCAAGGCGTTAGGCTACATAAGTTATAGTACTATTTTAACTATTCTTTTTTGGAGTGATGTGCTTGTGGTCAATCATGGGTGATCTTTCAGTATCAGTGCATGTAGCTAATGGATGTGTTTTTGAGTTAGCGCAGATACTTTGGGGCATGAGGGTTTTACTAGCAATGGGAAATGAGACTGTTTTTTAACTCCTTAAAGTAGCACAAAACCAAACTAGGGGAATAGCAGTCCGGGGAGGACTACTCACTTTCTCGCTCAGTCGGGGTATCGCTTCATTCGATTAAGGCATCATTGGGGACTTGGGAGGTCAGGAGGTGGCTTGAAATCAGGAAATGAACCGAAAATTAAAAATCCCTAACCATTAATTAGTCGAAATCGAGTCCCATATCACCGCCATTTTCAAAACTTAAAAATTTTCAGTTTTTCTGGATTTTCCGGGGAGGGTGATTTTTTATGGAAAAATGCCAAAGGGAAAAGTTGTTCATTATGGAATCAGGTATCTCCACACAAAAAATTTAAATAAATCGTTAGAGCCGTTTTCGAGAAAATTCCCAAAAACTCTAAATTTGGCCTTATTTGGCCCTGCCAAAGCCGTAAATTTGGCCGGATGGCCTTGATGATGGAATAACAGTTTTCCTTCTTCCTGAGGAAGGTGGTTGCCAATTTTCGGTGTGCTGGCTCTTTCGGTTTCGGAAACACAGGCGAAAAATGAAAGTGCACGAACGAACGGACGGACGGACGTCAGCCCAAAAACCATTTTTCTGGTTATTTCTCGCCATTTCACGGCAAAATACGCAGTTTGAAATTTAATTTTTGTCACGACCGCAATATTTCCTCACTTTAGGGAGCTCGAAAGTAAAAATCTATTGATTTTTTCTAAAAATTTGTCTCCTGCTGCTTGGTCTTCTTCTCAGAATGACCTTCGCAACTGGGATAGGTGACCATAACGGCCGAAGAGCATATTGCGTAGTGCAAATCCCAGCCTCTGATCAGAAATAATGCGAGTGTTGGACGTAGTAAGGCGTGTTGCAGAGCTAAAGTAACAGTGGGTAGGACATGTGGCCAGGCAGGACCACGAGCAGTGGGCAGTAACATTAACCCAATGGAGGTTGCGTCTAATGTCTAAAAGTAGGGAAGGCCTCAAAAACGGAGTCTCGACGATGTCATTTAAACTACAGGAAGGGAGAGCTGAGAACCGTACGACATGGAAACATTTGGAGTGGATGCGAACAGGCTGAAAAAGAATCGACTATATTGGGTAGTGCACAACAAACCCTCGGCCTATATAACTATACAAGAAATATTGATGCGGTGGCTTCCCTGGCCTGGTCATAAGCAGAGTCTATTGCGACTGCTTCCAGACTTAAGCCAGCAGTAATAAGGCTTCTGAACCTGACAGAACAAGTAAACGCAATTGCTCAACCAATCTGTGCCTTGACAACGGACACATCTCTGTCTGCCCTTTCCCTGCTGGTTGCTGATTAAATATCTTCATAAATTGGGCCAATGATGCTTAAAGTTTTATTGTTGAGCATCGATTTTAGGGATATCAATCGCAACAGTGCGAACCAATTTCTGACTTGTCGACAAACCAACATCGGCATTGCTTTTGTTCTTACTTGAAGGGGCCAAATAGTTTCAACTGTTCTTTCCTGATTGTGAATCAAGTATTTTTATCTACTGATGCTGGCTAAACGCAGACTATTAGTCTGATATTAAGAGACGAAAAAAAAAGTTAATGAAACAAGACTAAATCGCGGAGCCAAAGGGGGGTGTTAGGGGGCGCGACTCCATTCACCCAATCAATCTGAAAATATGTGACAGTGACAAATTTAAAAAAGAATCATTTAGGAAATGGTTCTAAAATAATAGCTGTTAAAAGCGAGTTGATCTCAATAAACATAGGGATATATATGAAACAAATGAAGAGTTTAATAAGGCAATTAATCATGCAACATGCGGAGATATTGACAGTGATACGGATTTCAATTATTAGGCCTGCGTAATGAATAAACAGAGGATTATCTCAAGTGCACAGGATTCATTGCAATTAATTACATTCCTATAGGCCTCCATCATCAGTATTAATCAAGGTGTAACATATTGCCACTCTTTTACCCAAGCTTATCAGCTTAATCAACCAGGCTATCAATATATATCTATGAATCCACATACGGCTTGACATTTCCCGGTGAAATACACCGGTGCAAAATTTCAAATCGTATACGGTTTATATTTACATCATTAAAAGCGTTATTCGACAAATCTCCGTCCCTCATTACTCAGGAAAAAAATTTTTTTAATGTAATGATGGGCATGTTAAGTCTATTTAAAAGAAATAATGGGATTTAGTTTTAATCGTGTGGAGATTATAGTCTGAAAAGTTATCGCTCTATAGAAATGTTGCTCTCCCCTGAAAAAATTGGAGTGTGATGTATTTATTATCACCTCATGATTGTGTTGAATGAATTACCTATAAAATCCGTTTGATCAATTCAAAATCACGAATCTTACATTATGGTACGTGTCAAGTCAGAGCTATTAAAAATTGAGAAGAAAAAGATTTTTTTAGTGTGGAGGAAAAAAGATTGTCTATGGTTTGTATAGTTAAAAAGCAGGAAGAAACGAAATCACCTGATTTCGGGTCTTTTGAAAGCAAGTCTGGCCTCAGTGCAGTTGTTTGGAATAAGTTAATTATGGTGTCTTTGTCCCCATGCGAAAAATAATCAATCTAGTTGTGTCATGTGAAGAAATTTGGTTGCCATTTTGAGTTTGTTTATTTGAAAAATTTTTGGGATTATACTTGGCAGCAATGTTACCGCGTATTTTTTTTTGCATCGTGAGAAAAAAGTTGTGCGAACGAACTAGAAACTTCTCAGATTGCATAACCGAAGTTAAAGTTAGATGGTTTTGCCCAAGTTAAAATTTATGTTTACTAACGAACTAAAGAGATTGGCCGGTATTTTTTGTGCAAGCAAGCCGAAGAGCCACGATATGTGTACTTGGTGACAATTTAGGATTGTTTATTCAGCATTAGCAAAGTGGCAGCTACTGGAGCTCTTGAGGCTGCTAAAGTATTTCCGGTAGGGAATAAGTTATAATTTAAATTTTTTTTTTTCAGCCCTTAATGCGTCCAATTTTGAACATAGGCCTCCCTCAAGGCATGCCATCTGTCTCGGTCCTCCGCTGTCCTCAACCAGTGCAAACCCGCCGTTCTCTTTAAGTCATCATACCAGCGGGTTATTGGTCTCCCTCTACTTCGCTGCCCAGCCCATGGCCTCCACTGCAGGATTTTCCTGTTCCACCTGCCATCATTTGGTGGGATAATTTAAATTCCTGTCAGTAATTTTGAGAATAGCGAAGACCAATTAATTACATCTAGACCGACTTCTGAGGAAGTGATTGTTGTCAAGTGTTGGGGTATTGTTAGAGGAAGAGGGCAGTCATTGCCAATCACTGCCAACTGCAATGAACTGGACAAATCTTTAAATAGGAAAATATTGTCTTGGAATGAACAGTTCGGATAAAGAATGAAAGTATATTGACTGTGCGAAATTTTGCTGCGAATGCCTCTGGATTTGAATTGAAAGAATGTTTGCAGAATAATCCAAGGTTACGGACAAGGACGATAATGACTTTAACAGATTATGATGTTCAGATTTCGCATTTTGATGCTGCATACGCTTTGTTCGAGGTGCAAAATCCTTGTCCAGTGGTGAGAGGATCTAACAATGATTAATATTCATGTTTTGTTGGACTGTGAGAAGACAATCTGTGAGATGTAAATTTTAGAAGAATGTTGACTATGGCAAAGTCCTTGAACAACTGAATGTTGACATTTGCAGAATGTGCTGTATTTTTATTTATAATCTCAAAATAGCGTAATCCATCCTGATTGTTACTTTTAGGATCGGAAATTTTTGAATGCTGACCAGTTGGTTGTTTGTTGTATTACATTTACTTTAGCGGAAATGGTGTTTGGAAACAATTTAGGTAAAAATGTCGCTTATTAATCTGATGGTCTTCGTTTCTGAATAGAATCGTTGTCTTTTGAGATGCGGGTGCCGGCGGAGAGGAGCATCTACGAGGCCATGCACGGCCAAGCGGCTGGGCTGGTCGGCGGCCAAAGGACTGGCCCAGGATGAGGTGGATCGATAACGTTCGTCAGGATGCCCTCTCCCTGGGGATCAGGGTTTCGGCCTTGTATCGCGGTCAGAAGAGGAATTTGGTGTAGGCGGGGGTAGGGCTTCAGACCTTGTAGTGCCAGCGCAGTAAGAGGAATAAAAGAGTCATTTTAAAAAAGAAGGTTTTTAGGTTTTTAACGTACAGTCGAATCAAGATTTATAAGATTACCTTATATGAGTCAGTGTTCTGCTTCGTTGAAATTCTAAAATCAATCCCTTCCCATGAACTTTTCATTCTTGATTTCCGCAAAATAGTTACATAGGTATTGGACATCGCCTCATAGGCTCTAAAACAGTTTCTTTGCTAAGCGCTTGCCTGAGAAAATCGTTTTTGATCAACGTCACTCAAGCAAAATATTAAATGTATTTGATTTAAATTTAGCATGACAAACTGTATCGATTTCTGCTATTTTAATTTGGTATACAATCTGTCAGCAAATACAAAAGTTGGCTACTTATCAGCGATAAAAAAATTCTATATTAATAAAACATCAAAAAACAGGCATAATAGAAATGCACCTTCAACATATTAATCCATCTCGGAAATCTATATCAATTATGATTAACGCCCAATTTAATACAATTTAACACCAAAAATAGCAAAGACGAAATTAGCAATCAGTGAAAACGAAAGAAAACGGGAAAGAGAATGTGCCAAGTCAGATGTAAAGATTTCACTTAGTCATTTCACACAACATAATCTCATTAAATAATTATTAGCTATAGTTTTTAATACGACCCCTCTTTTTTTCTTTTTCCTTTTTAATTCTCTTATTATTCTTCTTCTTCGAGTGCATCATGCGATTTAATAAAAGTGTTAAAAACTTCTTATTGCATTCATAATTTGCACGAATGACCGTTATAATTTCTTTCGACAGACGCAAAATAAAAATGCGCATAGTCTTTTTATTGATAACATCTCATTGGAAACTGCTTTTTTATGAATTTTTATGGCCCCCCATGTAAATTCCTTGTGATGCCTACCTTTTATAATGCGCGCCGTTCTACTAATTACAACTCGGCTGCCATTATAAAAAAAAATTCTTTCTTTTTAAAAAATGAAAGAGGTCTTTGATGAGTAATATGGCGGCAATAAAAAAAAAGAGAAAAAAAATTTTCAGTGCGCACGTATTATTTTTTTCCCTTCGATTGTTAACGAAATTCCCGCGACAAAAAAAAATCTTTTTCTGAAAATCTTAGTCTAATGAAATTATCTATGTATAAATTTAATTTCGTAAATCCTTATTATGATGCCGAGATAAAGTAAACTTGTTATTATTAATGTGTTGCGATAAAATTTATAGTAAATAAATAGAAGTATTGGGCGGGCGGTTCTGCATTGTGGATGAAAACTGATATTATTAACGATATTGTCGTTTTGAGAGAAAGAGGCGACAGATGGCCCCGCATATTGACTTGCAGATCAAACACTCTCTTATTAGTTATTAGTTATTGCTTCTTCATCTCTCTCTCTTTCCCTTCCTTTCTCTCTCGCTCTCCGGTTTCCCTTATCCGCATCTTTTCCTCTCTCTCTCTCTCCTTTTCATTATTTCCATTATTAAATTAATATGTCATCCTAATCATATCCGATTCTATTGAATAACGCTGTTGCGTAGATTCGATCCACAAATCGGAATCGTGTTAAGATTGTTAACAAGACGTTTTTTTCTGATGTCGGAATGTCGGTTGAACAATTGTCAACCGTAGAAAGTAGGCCTTTCATCGGACATTATTGTGCAATTTAACCGTGTACAAGTGTTAGATGGCGGACCAATTAATAAATCGTTTAAGGGATATAAACTAGATATAAAGAGCCTTTGTAATATTCGGTCGGTTCGTTTGTAGTGTATATGTTATAAGTTGAATATTCCGGAATGGGTTTGTATTCCGTTAATTTTACCCTAAGAGTAACATCTGCATAAATTTGAATGTTACACCCGCAAAATGATTAAATAAGCTGTTATGAAATTGATTAAGATAAGCAAGACCGGACTGTCTCATGTGTATTGTGCTGCGGGTTAACGTTTTCAAAAGGTTGAGGATTTTGCCTTTGAGGATTTGACAAGTTTTTGATGATGAAAACTTGTGTTTGAGTTTAATGTACGGTACCGGTAAAATTTGCTGCGCACGTGATTGATGGAATTATAGAAGCTTTTCTAAAAAATGACTTTTTATGTCGGCGTCACTTTTACTGTGAATGGAACTATTGAGAGAAATAATTTTGGCATATTTGTTCTTCAGTTTTATCATTGATTCGGCTGCGGGCTGCGGGTCGTTGTTGGAGTTCTTGAATGGCGGGCCGCCTAGCACGCCTTGAAAAAACGTATCCTGTGTTTTAAGAGCGCCCATTTGGAGCCGTGACTGGCTTATTTTTTCGTCGTCAATTTGACCGTGATGTGCCCACCCCAGACTGCAAGAACAGTGTTGGTAGTTTACACATGAGCTAGTTCTTTTACCGCAAACTTGCAGCAATGGTCGCCATCGCCTGAGAATATGTAATGCTTTCAGACCTTGAAAAGCCATTGGTTAATTCACTGATCATTTCGTTAAAAAAGGTCAGGTGGTTATCATGCGAGTTTAAGTGAAATTTTGGCTGTGAGTTTGATGAAATTTACACTCAAGTACTGGAGGTGATTGCTTTTGTGTTATGAGCAAAAAGTTATAAAATTATCAGGGTATTTATACCGGGCGGTCCATTTTTTGTGGTTGGCGTTGACATGGCTACCTATAAGATAAACATTATACCATAAAACATGAACCACCCGATGTCGTATAAAATAAGCAACAGACACTTATAAATTGTACATTTCCAAAAAAGTAGAATATTGGTCATTAATATATCATTAAAATGTGTTGGTCAATTTTAGATTTTTGAGATATTCAGCTTAAGTCAAGCGCAAAAATGAATATGCAATATATGAACGAACGATTAGTCGAAAATGAACTACTGCTTTTTTGCTGGTAGAGAAAGATTCATTTTAAAATATCTAATATTAATCTACTAGGAAAGCGCAAATGGCAAGTAACATCTTTATATCGGAAGTAAAATTCTTCAATGACCTTTTAAGGGATGTACAAAACTGGACGGACTTTACTAGAGCGGAGTGTGCTACGTGAACGAAAAACAATTTTAGTATTCAGCGAAAATTATTTTTATCGTTATTCAAAATTATTCTTGCAATCTCGCGTATATAAATTGTAAAATTGTTTACCAAAATTTTTTATTTCCAAAAAGTGAACTTGGCCCTCAAGTAAAAAGTGATTTTTACATTCTATTTTCTTCTTTGCTGAGAAGAACTTTTTCTCAATTTTGTTAATTTCTAAGTTCTTGTCTGTTTCTTTCTTCGAAGACTTAATTTTGTTCCATGATCTTCATTTTAGTTTTGTTCTGTGATTCTTCTTTTGCAAACTGTCGCATTGTTCGAACTATACCCCACTATAGCACTTCTACGAACTCCCATGTCTAGTCTAAGATTGTTTCATTCTAATAAGATTCAAAACAAATTTAAAATCAATTGAAATTGGTTTGAAAAATCGTCAAATTGGGCTTCGAATGGCAATTTGAACTTTACTCAATAAATTCACTTCAAATTCACCGGAACTTTCATTTGAAATCTTGAATCGAAAACCCCGAAAAAGTCATCCACCGTATCAAAAATCTAAATCCGTCTAATAAATTTTCACCCAGTAAAAATTAACAAAAAACATCCTCAAATTCAAACTAAAAACAAAAATGACGAATTTTCATGTAAGAGAAAGCGTCTTGTCAAATATCGGATATCGATAGAAAGAGATGTTAAAGCAAACAAGAAAACATTTAATAAAGAAACAAAATTAATCTATATCAAGTAATAAGGTTTTTGTGTCATCTTATTCTTAAGCCATGCTCGTTTCAACAATGTTATTCCGGTGCCACGTTCGTTCTGTCAACATATAATAATTCGCCTTAACAGGATTCATTTCCGTCTTATTTGTACCCGTAATCGCAGACACGTGACTATTACTTCTAATTTCATTCGTTGACGTTCGGCTTTTGTCTCCTCTAATAGACTCTCCATGTTTCTTTTCAAAAAGAAAAGGGGGAAACGGAAAATTTTTCGTCAAACACGATAATTCATCAATTAGCCCATGGTAACAAGCTTTGATAGTTTGAGTATTTTAAGCTGGAAATAATGACTAATGTATTTAAATTTTGATTCTTCGCAAAGTCCTTAATCCCGAATTATTATCATGTTTGAATATATGATTTGTTTAGTATAATATATGTCATTTAAAACGATAAAATTATACTTAAGTATAATTTAAATTGAAGATTTTTTTAAAAAAAAAACGTTTAAAAGGGAGTCGAGCAACGAAATTTATCCAGCCGATGAGAATCAATTAAACAACTTCATAGGCCGGGGGAGATAAAAAGCCCTGATATAAATTAAAAAAGCATTCAACAAATGATGTTTTTATCGATTAATAATAAAATGGTTTCCCAACAAGGAAAATGAGATGAAATTCCATTTTTCTGCGGATAATTTGTGGGCAGTGTTAGACCAACCCGCCTTAAAGCGCCTCAGCATCCCCTATGTCATGTTTCCGTTAATGAAAATCTCCTCGATTTTTAATTTTTTTAACCTCAAATATAGAGACAATTTTTTTCCCTTTTTTTTTTTTAAAAAAAACCTTCCCATGATTTATGGCCTGCTGTGGGTAATGTATTACCTGTATAAAAGTGCAAAAACATCGGTGAAAATAATAATAATAATAATAACTATAATCATGAAGCGGCGAAATATAACTAGGGCAAGTTTAATTTCGTGCTTGGATTTTTTTATATCGACAATTTTTTTTTTTTTTTTCCTCGGAAGAAATTAATTTTCTTGTGACCGTATACGCAACTATTGATGTTGAATAAAGAATTGTAATGCAGTCAAGCTGCCGTCCAAAGAATCGGGAGGAGAAAAAAAAATGTATTAACCCAAGAGTTTTGTACCCTCAAAGCATCATAACCGAGGGTTTTTAGTTGGGGCTGATAAAAAAATCCCAAGCGATGCTCGGGGCTGCGTCATCTGGCGTCGTACATCCTCTATCCACAATCTGGAATTTCTTACACAAACTTTCGGATACTGGTCGTGTCACCGTGTTTTTTTTTTCCCTTACCCCTCCCCTCTTTTCATTACATGTAATAAATAGTTTTCTAAATCAACTTTCGATTAGAGAAACTATAGCCGGACCCTTTCGGACAAAGTTTGAATATACTTAAGAAATTTCTAAGACTTACTGTTGGAAATCCTTTCCCTCCATGCTATGGGATTTGAGACTAGAGCGGGTAAACCAGGCCAATATATGCTGCCTCTTGAAGTCAGTTCAGCCGTTAGGTGATGGTGTTTATTAACAGCCGCCGCTGCGGCGGAATGGTGGTGGAAATAACTGGCCGCGGCCATGCCGGCAGCTGCAGCTGCCATGTTGAAAGCTCTAGGTAGTGAGGAAGCAGTGACCGGTGCAGGCCGCGACAATATGTTGTCGATACCGTGTGGGTTATGGGAACCTCCGCCTCCGCTAGAACCGGCGGAACTTGTCGGACTAGCTTTCCCACTACCGGGACTACCTAAGTGGTTCCCTGTTGAACAGTAACCAGGACTCTGGAATGAAAGAAGAGACAATAATTAGAAAAAGAACTGAAGTTTAGTGTGTTTTAAGTCATGCTCCAATATTGTTTCTTGAAGTTGAAAAATTGATAATTATAGGAAAAATTTTAATCAAGGATCCTGTTTTAAAAAAAAGGGCCAAGATGAAAAATCAGTGACAAAGAAGTTTTAGATGTTTTAAGTGCTGCAGCCAACCAAAACAAAATCGTGGGTGCGGATTATTTTCAGAAATATGCAAGTAGATGCCTAAGATATCTTAGGGCAGAGATCTTCTAAATCACAGAGTATTTCATCTCGTACAATGTTTTCAATATGTGTTTCAACATTAGATTCAATGTAAATTTTTTTCGAAATTGGAGATTTGATTTCTTTTTCTTTGTCTGGGCCAAAATGAATTATTGTAGGTTTCATGGATCAATTAATATTTTAGACCCCGAAATCGAGAAGAAATGGTGACACCTAAGTTCAACCTTTCTGCGTAGCCATTCACTGTAAAAAATACTGGAGTTTATTTAACTCTGTAGAGGTCTCATTTGGCACCGAGTAAAATTTGCTGGAGTTACCAAACTCTTGTCTAGAGTAAATCAATTTATTTTTCGAATAAATAAAATAACTAAGAAGGGAGTATTGTAACTCTTCAAAAAGTAAATAAACTTGTTAGAGAGTTCATATAAATACTCAAAAGCGAGTACTAAACTCTCAATCGAATTACTTATTTTTTCCGATTTACTCTAGGAAAAAGTATGCTTAGAGTACTTAACTCTACTAAGAGCTGTTTTAATTTACACTCCCTGTAGTTACTTTACTCTACTTAGAGTTTTTGATTTTTACTCCATGCGGGGTAAATTAATTAAATTTTCCGGGATTTTCAAAAAATAGTTTTCCTCATACTGATGACACTTTCTTTTTTAAAACCGATGAAATTAAATAAATCTGCTGATAAAAAGAAAGCGGTTTACAGGAGTTTAGAAAATGTGTAAAAAATAAAAAAAAATCATACTTAAAAGTTGCAATAAACTGTATTATAAAATTTTAAATTCAAAATCACATTCACACTTGAATTTTGCCTAAAATTTTTGTATTCCCAAATGCTAGAAGTTTATCGGCGAAAAGGTCCAACTCTAAAATAATCTCTTCAGTAAAACGACGACGAATGACGACGACGACTGAATTTTTACAGTCTTAGCGAGTCAGTTGTAAATTACGGATCCTAATTCATAACATTGTGGAGGCAGGGATACATATAACTCACATTCAATGTCAAACTTAATTCTGTACACACTCTACACACACTCGCGGCTCTAAAGGATGGAAAGACACTAAAAAGTTCTTCAGTTTACTATTCACTACGTGGATAAAGAGTTACACTACTACACAGCGAATACAAATTGTTCGAACTGATTACCCGATTACCGATACCGGCTTCCATGTTGTTTCTTACACGCATCGCCCGTTGAACTGAACAAGTTGAGACAAAGCAAACCTAAACGACGCGAAGAGATACGAAGGGGGACGAAAGAATACGAACCGAAAACGACCGTTATTACTTTTTGCTCTGTAGAGTTCTATAACTCTGCAAATAGTTATATGAACTCTGAAGAAAAGTAAAAATTAAAAACATCCTTCTAGAGTTTCACATTAAAACTCTGTTCAGACATCTAAGCTGCGAAAATACCATTTTTAAATATACTCTATTCTGAGCATCTGTTAAACCTTTTCTAGAGTTGTCTTTATTCTTACAGAGGAAATGAGTTATTACTCTAAGTTGAGATTAATGCCTCAAAAATCATCTCTCGATCAAGTTTAATTTCTTTCTCTAGAGTAAAATAAAATTTACTCCAAGGTTAACTCCAGCATTTTTAACAGTGTTCAGAGCCGGTGTTAAACCGTAGGTCCCATATAGTCGTGAACTCATAAACACATGATTGCAGAGAGGTCGCCTGTGCCCGGACACAAGTCCGCACTTTAAGAAGGATCCAGAAGAAGGATAAAGAAAATTGTACATTCACAATTTTTTAAAAAATTTTTTCAATCCCTTAAATACCCGAAGAAAAATAAAAATATTTCTTTTCTTCGAAAAAAGAAAATTTTGTGCAGACATATGCCGTCACTATGAACGCTCATGAGACACAAAAAAACGTCATTGTAGCGGCGAAATTGTAGGTGAACAGTGGCTGATTGAATGCAACGTCAATTTAGATATGACGGAGTTGAGAGACATATTGTTGAAAATTATGAATTAAAATAATGACGAAAAAAAATTGGACATCATGTTCAGAAAATAGCATGCAGAAAAATCGAGGTGCAGTCAAAAAAAGAAGCAGATAAAGAATATGGTTTAGTTTGGAGAATAAAGAAGCATTGCTCATAAAATCATTAGCGTCAAAACGGTTACCGTCGGCAAGCGACAATCATTCATTTTTTCCATTTCCGTTAGCATTAACGCTTCTTCCACATTGTTCAAATTTACTCAAACCTATCACCACCAAATCTTGGCTAATTACTTATTGGATAACCAAATCTGGTACATTCGTAGCTTATCTTATTCAAGAGGGACAAAGAAACAAAAAACACAAACCTGTGAATTGAGTAGCGCTTGCGTTTTCATTTCAGTCATTGAATGTAAAGCTGCCAAAGGCGGACTTCCCAATACAAGACCGGAAGAAGTAGTCCTAGCCGCCGTCTCCATATTTAAATTTAAAAAGGAGAGCATGCTAGGCGAAGGTAACGTCGAAGCGTTTGACGGATTTGTGCTAAAGTCCAACATGTTGTGGTTGGGAGAGCCCGTACGAGGGCTCGCTGAGGATAATGACGAACGTGAATCGTCCGTGGCTAAGTCGGGCGACCGCGTTCGACCCTGAGAACCAGCCGTACCGCTCGGGGACGCTAGTCCTCGTACCGGAAACAGTTCCACACCGTGAATTGCCAGCGTGAATGGCCCGATTACTCCGATTCGAAACCATCCATAACTAAATAACTTAAAATAAATCTCTTTTTTTTTTCTATTTGATAAATTTAACGTAAATCCCCTCGAGTATCGTCAAATAATTATCAATGAAATCACAATCATAACTAAACCTATGTAAAACTTGAACAACAATTAAACTTCACCAAAAGACACCCGATAAACCGCGAGAACTCGTGTTCGAAATAAGGGAAGAATATTTTAACGTGGAGTTGATCCGTCCCGTTACGAAATCCGCGAAGAATTAAGAATAAAAAATCAGTGGCGAATATCGTTGTTACTTAAGGTGCGGCAGGTAGCATACAACAATAAAATGACAATAGAAGGGGGTTGTTTCTCCTTATTCAACTCTATGTGAATCTTGTTTCCGAGTGATTGATGACGATTTGATTGTATTTTCACAATGTTCCCACTTCCTCATTGGTCGAACCACTTTTTTCCCCTTCGGGACTCTCCACTTTTATTGGTTGCCTGGGTAATAATATTGTTGGGACCCTCCTTCCTTGCCTTATTCAATGTTTCGCCGTCAATTTACGACGCTTATTGGATGCCTCGTCCTAAGTTAAGCGTGAGCGTTGGTCGTTGCGAGTGGGATTTCACGTTTAAAATCGGATTCCTGTATAAGTTAAACGTGGGCTCGAGGGCGAATCGGGAGGCTGGGGTCCATTCTGTAACGTTTTCATTCGGGTAAAGTCGCATTTAGGTAAGCGAACGATGCTAGTCGGAGTAAATCTGTAAAACGTAGAGAATTATTCGACAACAATAAAAATCTTTTGTGAACTTGTTTTACAAGGCAATTTGCAATGTAACAAAACGCCTTTCAAATAAAACTTGAATTTATTTGGAGAAGTGAATTTATTATTTATTTCATTCATTTCATAAACATAATCCTTTATTACAAGCCGTATACTCTTCTTTAATGACAATAATCGATTCTTTCTCATTATTTTAATGAAGGATTGCCAATCATTTTTATTGGTTTCGTTATTTTTGTCTTTGGGAATTTCTTTTTAGTGAAATATTAATAATAGCCTCTCGAATCGGTCGCTTTAATAATGGTTCGGATTAATGGATTTTATTCGTCAAAATATTATATATCATGATTTATTTTATTGTTAGAGAAAGTATATGGGGATTGAGTAAATAGTAAAGGAAATAAAGATAAAAATGAGATTGATGATAAGGATTTTAATTTTCATTGTTATTCAAGGTTAAGGTTACAAGTTAATCGATGATGAGAACGACATCAATTGATTATTGATTTATTTTTGAAAGATTGCCTACTAGAGTAATACGTATAGTTACGGTAATTTCTTCTTATTGTTTTTGCATATATAATATTTGTCCTCTTTAACAAGAGGGTCTACTAAAATTAATGAACCTAAATTATTCATTAATAAGTTAATTGGCTAAAATTAATTAATTTTTCAATCAATTCAATTCAAATTTTATTAATTCAATTTTTCAATCAATTTAATTTTTATCAATTCAATTTTTCAGTCAATTCAATTTTTATCAATTCAATTTTTCAATCAATTCAATTTTTATCAATTCAATTTTTCAATCAATTCAATTTTTATCAATTCAATTTTTCAATCAATCCAATTTTTATCAATTCAATTTTTCAATCAATCCAATTTTTATCAATTTAATTTTTCGATCAATTCAATTTTTATCAATTCAATTTTTCAATGAATTTAATTTTTATCAATTCAATTTTTCAATCAATTCAATTTTTCGATCAATTTAATTTTTATCAATTCCATTTTTCAATTCCATTCAATTTTTATCAACTCAATTTTTATCAATTCAATTTCTATCAATTCAATTCAATTTTTCAATCAATCAATTCAATTCGATTTTTATCAATTTTCAATGAATTAATTTTTTATCAAGATCGAATTAAGTATTTGAATTCCTCAGCGTAGCACGCTGACCTTATCGCCATTTTATAAATTTTTTAGAATTTTTACAAAAAAAATTCCGGATATCTTTTAAGGTCTAAGGAAACAATTTTGCCCGGGGAACCAAAATCGGAACGCATCTATTTATTTTGGACCACTGTAAATCTACAGCAGGATCGAAACCGAAATGATTTACCATATAATTATTTTTACAGTAGTGATGGCGAGTTGAGAGGTGATTTAATTGATAAAAAGTTATAAGTGAGGAGCGAACAAGAAATATTACTGGTTTTCCAGAAAGCAAAAGAAGGTGGCTTTGTCCTCCACCGCAGAATATGTGGCGGCAGCATTCACAGTTCAGTGGTAGAATTTTTTCTTCGAACACGTTCAAAAAAATTTCGGACTGATGTAACCACTTTTTTCAATCCAAAGGCTCAAGCATGCTGTGTAATTCGCAGATTTATTTGAAAAATTCCGAATACAACGAAAATCCATACTTCTAATTTACTTGTCTTTCATGTTTTTTTCTTTTATTTCATTGTTTTTCATATTTTTTTGGGGGGAGAAGGGGGATGTCCGAGATTTCATGTAAACAAGATTTGTATCATTTTTCACAAGGCTAAATCCGAAGTGACGTGAACATTTTTTTTATTCAGAATTAAATGAAAATGGGTGTAGATTTAAAATAATTAATGGTTGTCTAATTGATACAATTACGAGTTGTCATCCATCTTGCAAGTCGTGTCCCAAATTCCAACTACTTTATATGTTAAATAGTCGTGCCGGGAGATGGTTTTTATTCATTCGGGCTGTTTTAGCTCTTATAAAAAAATTAGCAGAGAAAAAAATGAGTAATCAACTGACGAATATTAAATCGCACGGTTTTCATTCCCCCCCCTTCCCTACCCAAACAAACATCCCGTATAAATTGTTTTATTTCGACGAATCATCAATTTTATCTCGTGGGATCGCACGGGTTTTCTTTCTTATCAACTTCTCACGAGCCATCGTATCGTCGTTACGCTTAACATGTTTATCTCCCGCGTTTAATTAATTTCGTTTGCGTTTTATGATCGACAAATTGCAACATTTGCATACGAGTTTTATACTTCATCTTATACGCAACGCCTTTTATAAACGAATGATTTTTTAATGCTTAATCCCTCGATTTCCACAAAACGATGGGATCACCCGATTCGTAAACTATATTTCCTCCCGGGAGTCATAAGATCAATTTATAAGTTATCACTCGATGAAATGTTTGATTAAATGAGTGCCCTCTGTGAAATCCCTCGAGCCCTCTTCAAACTCAGTTGGAGTCCGATCAAACGAGGGTTATTTTGTTTCAATATCCAGTTTTTTTTCTTCTTTAATCTTTCACCCTCTCACCCCTCTCCTTCGGTTTCGGGGTTTACAGGGCCTTAAGCCCTGTGACCTCAACGTGGTTTTCCATTTAGTTCGATCTTCGAGCCTGCCCAAGGAAATTGGGCACTTCTAACCAACCTACATTCATCGTGACATTATTCTTCCAGTGCCGTACTAGATGACGTGGACCAGTCGGCGTCCTGCCTAGAGTCTGGTTAGGCACGGATATCGGAGAAAATACTGGTGTGCCCCTCGAATAAAAGCGCTCTTTTCATAGAAGAATGCAACAACTTTCTTAAATTTCAGTTTTTAAATAAAAAATTTTTTACCAGAATTCTAAGAAGATAGAGCACTTATGGACTAGTCAATAGTTCACCCCATCTTCTTAGAGTTTGAGCCAAATTTTTTTTTGAATAAATTAAAACACCTCTAGTGGAATTCTGTATTCACGCTGTTGGTATTTTCACCCTCGCCTCTCCAAGCGCATGTTGAGACCTGTTAATCGTCCATGCAGGAGAAAACTTTCCATATGACCCAACCACTGCAGCTTCTTTCATTTAATCACACCGGTGATTAAAGGCTGGTCCGTGAGTATCCGTCTCTCCTCGTTCGTTCTGACGCACATTAGCTCGATTTTATTTTCGATCTATCCGGATATCTTGATCTTTATTCTACTTTAAACATGAGAGTGGTGAAAAAAAGCCAACGTGGTATAAAAAAATGTATGCCTCATTTTTCAAATGTTATTCCTATACAAAAATAACCTCTTAAACCCATAAAAAAAGCGAAATGGAAAAAGAAAAACAAGAGGAAAGAGATCAATAAAGAATTGTTCGAAATGTTTTTATTTAGAAACTTATAAAATAAAATATAAAGACGATTTTAGAAGTCATATATCTGCATTTCTTCCAATTTAAATATAAAAAACACTGGTTCGTCCCTAGCAAATGTATTTTATTGGTCGTTGGCGCTTGAATATCGATGGTGATGGTTTGTGCAACCCAATGGTTCTCCTGTATATAATCTGAAATATAGCCTCAATTTCTCAGTTAGAATTTTAAAATCGGCCCATTCCTCCGTCATGGGTTTTTTTCCCTTTTAACCGATCAAGTCATTTCGTTGTTGGCTTTTTTTTTTTTCATTCATTCCCCCCTTTACTGTGTATCATTATTAATTTTCTGGGAAACGGAACGCTAACTCTTGTTTGGAAATGTAAAAAATCCGGAATCGTGCTAAACGTCACCGAACAACGTCTAATGATGTAAACCCAATACGTGATTATTCGCATTTGTTTGAATAGATTTGAGTTTCCCACCATTTTTCTTTCTTAGGTTCTTTTTGTACTTTAATAGATGAATGCTGCAATGCGCTTGGTTTTTATACAGTTTTTGCCTTTATGGGTTTTTCATCGGTTTAGGAGACTGCTTTGATTTTTAAAAGCTTATTGTTTTTCATTAGAATAGATGTGTCGGTCTTGGAGTGATTAGGCCAAACCCCCGTAACCCTTGCCTTAGAACTCAAAGACCGAATGAAAATTGGAAACTTGGCATTGTTGGAGCAGGTGAAAGCAAATCCTGCAAATGGCAAACTAAATTTTTCAAAACTCTAAATTTCTTCAAGTGAAAACTTGCTGGGCCCTAAACTCCTGCAAAAGAAGCCCGCGGGTCAGGCCCAACAAAATTTTGATTTTGACAGGCCGGAAAATTTCGGCTCTTGCAGGACTCGACTGGGCCCATAACCTGAGGAAAGATAAAGACAACATAGCAACGATTGTCAGTTGTGGCCAATATCACTTCTAACATACTGATCGAAGAAGACATTTAATTTTTAATTTAGAAAAGCTAAAAGCATTTTTTCTGCGAGTTGATCGACGAGTAATTTTTTCTCGCATGATTTCATCGAAAATTAATCATATCCAAAATTCAATCGCATCTTTTTTTTCGGAGAGGAAAGTTAAATTAAAAAATCCGTTTTTATCGTTATAAACGTTTATGAAAAAGTTCCCGCCCAATGCCTTATTATCGCTGCCAACTACTAGAAAAAACTTTCCCGTTTTCCTTTTTGAAATGAACTCGAGCGTTTTACTCGATTAACAGGCATTAATAAAAAATTTTATTGTATTCCAATAAAAAAAATTTTCATACAATACGGCAACCTTTCTCGTTGCCAAAATCAGAAATTCAATTAAAATCTAAAAAAAAAAAAAGAAAAATCAAACACTTTTTAAAAAATTTTACTGCATCGAGATATAGCAAAAAGCTCCGATAACGACGGAAACCATAGACCGTCCCATCTTATCGAAGGGGAGAAAAAGATTTTCATTTTTTGTCGTCTCGGTCAACAGTATAAACAGAATTGTAATCCTGTAATTTTTTACAACTTTTCTTATAAAATCTGAAATGAAAAAGGGTTTTTTTCTTCCTTTTTTTTTTTACATGATCGCAGTTAAACTTTCCTTCAATAATTTAGTTGAAAAGTTTTCAATTTCCTTATATTTCGTGTAGTAGAACTGCGATAATTATGCACATTATTTCTAATTTACATTTAATATTTACTATTTTTAACTCATGATTATTTTTTTCGGTAATTCTTTACTGGGTGCCAAAGCAAGTGACCAGTGACCAGTGGCTTTTACGGCCTTAAGAACCAGCAGATAATGACCTGTGGCCAAGAGCCAGTAGTCAGTGACTAGTTGCGGGACTTGTGCTGAAATGTTGAAAATTTTTTCTGAGGCTTCTGACGACCCCGAATCATTCGAGAGTCCTCAGCAAGAGGTCAGTTGGGCAAAAAACTAAGTTCTAACGTCTTTAAAGTCGCGAATTTTGGCATTGCAAAATTGGAGCAGTAACTGCAAATTCGGGTCCCCCATTTGAGATTAATAAGATACTAGACTCCGGCTTTTAAAAAATAATTTTGGCGGACCTATCTTCGCTTATCGTTACTAACGCATTACTGGGTGGTACCAACTCAGAAATTTTGATTAAATCATTTGGGTTCCAATTTAAAGAACATCATACATTATTTTTCCTTCAAATTTAAACCCGCAGGGGTCTTATGAATTATTCGAGAATAATAGGGCTACTATACTAGCCCTAATAAGCAAATGAAATCCGATTAATCAGATTGAAAGTAATGTAATTTCTTAATTGGGAGCGGAATATATTCATAACAATACTAAACAAGTACAATAATTCGATATTTTCCTCTTCCTCAATACTCCACTTCGAAATTTAATATAGAAACTATAAATCTCAGACATATTTACAAACTTTTTTAAGTTTTTTTTCTTCCTTTTACTCGATAATTTCATTTTCTCTCCCTAATGGAAATTTCGTAATGACATTATACATGATTTATAAATGTATTTGCAGATTATAAAGTATCGGCTTCGAATTTGTTTGAAAAACTCCTTACGAGGATTTTAAAGAAGTAAGAATATCGATAACGTTAATTCACCCTATTAAGTTTATTACTGATTATTAGGATTGTCTTCAGAAGTTTTATGACATATTGCTTTAAGATTTTTTTATTGGTTGAATGGAAGGGCATTACATCCGAATCGCAGTTCCTCCAATTTTTTTTCGGATGAACTGCAATCGGAGGAAATACAAAACATTGGTTTTGCAATTCACCAAAAAAAAAGCTAACCTAACTCGAAAAGTCAGAATCTTTTAACAATTTTTTTGAATTTTGGATGAAATAATATCTAGGGTTGCAGTTGGGCGTAAGCCTCCTTGACTGTTAGTGCAATTGATGCCACCAGCCTTTCCTACAAAATTATCCTCTACTATGTCCTTACTCGGTTCCATATTTACCCTCCCATATTTTCCCACCCTCTAATTATAAGTATTCTTCCTAACTCCGGGGCTAAATATCCGCGACATACCATCCGCGAAAAAATGATTTTTTTTTTTTTTATATATTGTGGTACGACTAGAGAAAAACATTAATTTTAAAAACAAGGATAATTCTTAGCTGAAATTGAAAATAATTCAATTTAAATGTGGTTTTCAAGCCCCGAATTCAATCCACTTAGACATGATATGTAATAGCTTAGTCGGTAATGGGATTACATTTCATGTAATTGAATCAACACTCGGCTATGTTCCATATATTACACTCACGTCACCCTTTATTCTCCGCAACTTTCAATCTCACTCAGACCCAAATTTAGTAATCCTCTTTACTTAAAATCATTTGTTCTCTCTTCTATTTTTGTTTTATAATTCAATCTCTCTTTTATTTTCCTTTCAATAAAAATGTTTTTTCCCCATTTTTTTTTAAAAAAATCAAAATCTATAAATTACATATTTTTTTTTGAAAATGATTTTAATTAAATAAAAATATATTCAAAAGAAAGTTTTTCGAAAGTTATTTCTTTTAAAGATCAACGATTTATTCCCGCATAAAAAAAAACTTGAATTCGATGAAAAATGATAAATGGGATGCAGAAAGCAGATGCAAAAGATTTTATGCGATAGGAACCGAAACCATATACGTGTAACTCAATTCAATAAGTTTAAATTGGAAAAATTCAAAGGTAAAATCTTTTGAGATCATGAAACTCCCAAAAGTCGAATTGTTTCATCAGATTTCAATGGATTCGAGGGGAAATCCCAAAAGGATTTAATGAGTATACTTGCGATAGCCTAAGAAGATTTAAAGGGTTATAAGGGAAGGACTGGGATCGGGATCGAACCGTGGACTCTGGTCATCCTTCCCGTTCAAACATTCGTTTTATAAAAATCTAGGAAACTTCCACATTGAATTCAAAGGGCTTAAATATCTGTAACATGACTACGTGATAAGAATTTTTTAAGCGAAAAAGCTGTGAAAAAAATTTTATAGAAATAGCATTAAATCATATTTATTTTCCGGGAGCGGGTTATACTGAAAACATTTCGAGTCCTCTCGAACGCATTAAAAACCTATTTTTTTTACGAAAAAAAAATTTTTTATTATCCTAAGTGGAACCGTAATTTGATACTTGCTTTAAATAACTTTTCCGCGTCCTATCATCATTAGTCGCGGATCTAACGGGAAGCGAAAAGATTATAAAAAAAAAGAGGAGAGATTTATCGTTGATGTGATTGCTGACCGGGGACATGATCTGCAGTCAGCCTGTGTGAATAACAGTCGTTTCGAGGATCGACTGTCAGTTATACGGACACAAGAATGACATTCATAAGGGTACTTTCATCGTAACTTGCATGACACCACAGATGTTCCTTCATCTCACGTATATATAGCCTTATTTCATAACCCCTGACAATAAAATTGTGATATTGGTGAAGTCTTTATAGGGAGGGCTAAAATTTATGTTTTATGGAAAAAATTAAACACATTGGTTGTAAATTGTTGCGAAAAGCTCAGGCTCTAACTTTTTTGTTCCTGTGCGGAATTCACATCTTGAATAAATATATGAATCACTTTTAAAAATGAAAATTAAGCTTTCAACCTTTTTCTCTTTCATCAAAAACATCAAACACAAAACAATTTATTTTTTCCATAGTGAAAAAAACGTATTACGACAAATACGGAACCTACAACGCGTCTAGTTTGCGCATGCCGTCGCCTTATGCAAAAGTAAAATGATCATCTTCTGCTAGTTCAAGAATGGCGGAGAGTGGGAGAGTTTTCATAGTCTCCTTTTGCAAAAAGCAGAAGGCAGACCCTCTGCAAGGGCAAGAAATTTTTACAAAGAATGATAACGGGGGTTTAGCCTTTCTGCTGAAAGCAGAGGATAATCATCAAATTTTCCATCAATTTTTTTCACCAACCATATCTTCTCAGACTCCTTGCAAAGAGTGAAGATTAATCTCGTTCTCAATGCTTGTAACGCTCCGAAACAACAAAGTTGTGTCATCACAAAACATGCATTCGGGGTCAAAGTTGACGTAGACGAGGAAGAATAATGGTCCAAGAATTGATCCCTGAGGAACAGAACAAGAAGGAGCTAAGAATTGAGACCTGTATTCACAACTTTCAATATTTAGGAAGACGTATTGTTGGCGATTAGTTAAAAAGGATTCATCCTTTTTAACTAATCGCCAACAATATGTACAATTAGTTGTACCAGCCTCGTGCCAAAACCCATTCTTTCTATTATTGCCAATAAGATCGGAAATTCTACCTTGTCAAACGCTTTGGTCAAAGCGAGAAAGACACCAACTATGGACTGTCTATCCTCTAGAGCTTCAGCAATAATGTTAGTAGTGTGTATGCAATAGCATCTGTAGTGGATTTAGATTTGCGTTTTTGTCGTTTAACTCTACAAAAACATTTCTCCTTTTTATCCTTAAAACCTAAAATATAAAACAAAAGGGAAAATCTAATGAATACTATTCTTTCAGCCCATCTAAACATTTTAACTTTTTCTGATCGGAAAATATCTCGGTAAGTGTAAATATACCCAGCGGCATTGACGTCGCCGCGGCCATTTTTAAAAATGGCTAGTTCAAGAATGGCGGCGGCGCCCGCCGTGATCCACCGTGCCGGAATTTGGGATCGCCTAACAGGAGCGTATATCCCCGAATTCCCCAGATTGACCAGAGAATGGCACGCCGCCGGGTATACCGCCAGTGTTACCGTAGTCAATCTGGGGAATTCAAGGACATCCGCTCCTGTTAGGCGATCCCAATTTTCAGCACGGCTGGCCAAGTCGTTTTCCTGCACAAGTACCTGGAGATGGTTACGAGTAATGCCTTAATATCTCTTGCCTTTTCAACGGTAACTCCTTGCATAACGATGGGATCTTTGAATTTGTTGATTAGGACACCAGCTAACCTGTAGTCCTCTTCTGAAAACTTAAAAGCCTTTTAATTGAATGCAATATTAGTGTATAAAAAAGGTCTGCGAAAGAAAAATTTATTTCTCGATTATAAAAATCCGCAAAACCAGAAAAAAAATGATAATGGGTTCATGCCACTTGAGTACAGAGTTCACCCTTTTGTCAAGGTGGTTTCCCAAGTAATAAAATAAAATTTGTAGAGCTATGACCGGCCATTAATCTCCGATTGCATTCTCCCGGGAGAGCGGGAAGAGTTAGTCACGTGTCCCGACCATCGGATGCGGTAGCTTTTTATCCTCCAAGTCTCGTGGCTCTCATTTTCTCTTCGTGTTTATCCGTATCATTCTTACGACTAAACCATAACACCATCTAACATAAAAATGTTGACTCCTTCCTCTTTCATTATTACTATGTAATCTTGTTTCGGTCGCGTGGCTTTCATTTTATTGCTGATTAAACGTTGAAGGATTATTTTCATAGGATTTAAGGAGAGCACGCATATCGCACATCGGAAAAATCAAATCGAATCGAAACTCTCTCTCTCTCTCTCTCTCTCTCTCTCTTACTGCAATAAAACTTCCTCCGACTGTTTTTTTACGAATTAAAAAAAATGAGGATAGTAATTAAATTTTTATCAAAAAAAAATTTTTTTGGCGTGATTTAGAGGAAGTTAAATCGAAAAAATGGGATGAGGATAAATCAACTAATCGAACGAGTTTATCAGAACCCTATATCATCGTAGATCGAGAGCGATAATTAATCAATAATGATTGATCTGAACTGACGCGGAAACGTTCGAACACCCCGTTCGAGATGTCATTCTTTTAATTAAACTTTGGAGAACGCCATTCACGTCAGAACGTATATTTGAAGATTTGCTTTGATGCACCGACATTTTTGTTATTTCAAAACTCTACTTATGTGTTTTCATATTTTCCTTTGCAGTCATTTCCGGAGCAAGTTCACAGTTCAAAATAATATTCTCATTTGAGCAAAAAAGAGTTTCAACCTAAAAGTTTCAATTTGAAATTCAAACAGTTTCAAAATTGAAACGTTTTAACTTCAAATTGAAACTTTTTTTGTAAATAAGTTTCATGAAAGTATCATTTGAAACTCATCGTTTAAATTCAATTTGAAACCGAAAAGGTTTCATTCCCCAGTGAAACCTAAAAGTTTTAAATTTTCTCAAATATTTTGAGCTGTGTTGTTTAATTTTCCAAGGGCGGATCCGGAAAGGGCCTCGAGTCCCTTAGAAAAAATTTCTGGGTTCGCCCTTGAGACATTGTTTTAAGAAATTGGCCGTTGTTCACTCACGGTTACAGCACAAGAGAAGAACAAAATATCATAATATTCGTCCTAGCTAAGCCGAAAGTACACTTTTACTGTATTTTTATTGAACATAAAACTAGCTGAAAAGAAATTTTCATATATGTGTAAAATATGACAGATTTCTCTGTTTTCAATATCGTGGTCAGTTTTCTTCACCCTCTTAAAAGAAAAATCCCCATTCTCTTTATTTTGAATTTGAATTTGTAAACCAGGGAAAGAAAGTTATTACTTCCCGCACCTGCGGCAAAGAAAGACGATTCCATCTGATATCCTAAACTGCCCAACATTACTTGCTCGTTTCCAAAAGGCTTAGCTATAAAAGAGGGTTTGACCATGATACAATCCCTAAAAAAATTATTTTTGTTTTTTTGTTTTCGGAAGATCATTTAATTTGAAAACGGCGAAAGAACTAAGTTTTAGATTAAAAAGGAAGGTAATAAAAGTTTTTAGCGCTCGTACATTAGTTATCCATTACGTCAACGCGGTTGCCAATTTGCCGACCTCAGTCTAAGAGAAAACAAAATATTTTAAGGGAAAACCCATTACTCTCTACATTATTTCATCTGACATCCATAAATTTCCGACATAAAACAGAATTAAAACTTTTCAACGTTCGGGTTCATATTCAGGGGAACAAAAAAAAAATTGGAGATTTGTAAAAGCGCAATAATTGTCGAGCATTTGAATGTTATTTACTTTCTTTTAGAAAGTTTCCCCGATGTGCTTGCTTTCTTATGCGCGATCCCTCTCTCTCTCTCTCTCTCTCTCTCCTGATGTAATAAGAATATTTTTTAAAAAAGTTTGGAAGGAAAAGCGAAAGAAAATGAAATTTTAATAAGAGTAGGATTGAAAAATTGAAATCTTAATATTGGCAATAATGAAGGGAGAAAGAAAAATAATATATCATTCGATTCTTATTTAAGCTGAAATCCGTTTGCTGACACCCCTAACTTAAAAAGTTATCGAAATGTAATGCAAAGCATCTGGGATTTATTTTTTCTTGTGTTAACTTCTTCTAATACTTTTCAACCGATCGCTTTTAAGGTGAACACATGCTGAATTATATATGCAGTTTATAATGTCAGCTTTTATTAATTATTACTGTTTTTATTGGAAAAGATTTTTGTAGGTGGAAAAGCTAAATTAAAAAGTTGGGATTTTCTTTGAGATAAATGCTTTTTTAAAAATGAGATTTCTTTAAAGGCATTATGCAATAAAGACATTTTAACATATTGAATGATTGAGGGAAGTAGGAGGAAATCTTTTTACATTTTTTCATCTCTTTACCCATTCCCCTCTTTTAGCTTTTTTTTTTTTTACATTGCTTAAAAACGCGGATATGAAACAAAATTTTAAATTAATTCAAAAAGATTGTATTCGAACATATTTCAAAATTTATTATATTAAAAAAAAAAAAAAGAAAAGGAAACTTTTTTATTCGGGAAGTTTTTAAGTTGAATTCAGCCATTCATTTATCATTTACGTTTAATTTTCAAGACGATAAGTCTGTCATCTGAAGATTGTTAAAGGATAGGAAAGTTTTTTTTCCTAGCTGGATGTATTTTTATATGAACGATTAGACGAAATGGGGAGTGGAAATAAAAACGGGAATGCGTTTTCCAAGAAAGGATTTAGAAAGAGGAATATTAGTCAAAACCAGGCCCTAAAATTTATTAAAATTGCTACTGCACACTTAAAACATTTGACCCTGTCCAAGGTTTATCCTAGGGTAACCGGTGAGGCATGTTTTGTCTTGCCCAAGGAATGGCGTCCTTGCCCTGTGGTGAGCTCCCTTCTCAGGGTTATGAGTTAGTGGAGGCAGCAGCTTCGCTAATACTGACCTAGGGCTGAAGATGGTAGTAATCGGCAAGGCCTAGGCTAGGCTCAGATACCGGGAGGCAGAGTTGGATCAATGGTATGGCTCCCGTACTACGATGTGGAAGATTATGGAAAGTGGCCTCATTATTTGATATTCCTAGTAAAATCATTAATGGTTGGTCATGATGATCACCAATCTCCGGCGAGGAGCGGTCATTTAAAGAAGAAGAAGGTTTATTCCCTTCCCCCCTTTGGAAAACTATAAGAGTTTCAAGACCTGGAAGACTTTGGATCACTAGCATAATAAAAAAACGCTGGCTTGAGTGCGTGGGACCTTTAGCGCATGCACCCCCATTGAGGATGATGTAGCAGGCCTTGGATTGGATGGACGCCGCACGAGTCCAGGATCATTAGGAAGACTGCGCTTTGTTAAAAAGACAATGTATTTCTAGGGAGTGCTGGTTCGGAGTCCACAACTGGCGGCCACATGTCAAGGAGGTAGTCGTAAAAATGTCTTCAATGCGGCAACTTAGAATTTGGCTTTGAAGCCATTGATTGATTTTAATAAACTTATAAGTTCTGCTCTTCTGCAGAATTCAATGACTCTGGCTTGGTGTAAAATGACTTTCTGCATTCTTCAGAGCACAAATTTATGTTAAAAAGCTTTTTGGAGCTTTTCGGCAATATGATGGAGAGTCATTCTGATGGCTTAAGATATTTTAATAATATATTTTTTTCTAACATTAGGTCCTCCTAAATATTTAACTTTTTTTTATACTTAAATATTCGAATCTTATTCCGGCAAACCTTCCCTTTCTTTTTATCAATCTTTCTCATCCAATGCAGCGTGAAGAGGAGGAAAACCCGAGGGAAAAAAAAAGAAAATCGTTTGAAAGTTGAATTATGATTACAAGAAAATGGTTTCTAACTTGTAGATTATGAAGAAAGTTCACACCATATGTGTTTTCTTTCTCATGAGCATTTTATGAGCCTGGTTCGATGATATGAATTTCTCATCAATACATTCTCCAAACTTTGTGCTTTAAGCCCTATACTTGAATCTTAAAACGTTTTCGCGGTAAACTTTTTAAATAAAAAATATTTTTAATGATAAGTTATCGGGGCTTATGGTGTAACATACCCTGGAAAAAACAAATTCGGATTTTCAGAGAAGGGAAAAAAATCAAAATGAATACATATGTTTTATCATGCCTAAAAGGTTTCTCCGCAAGACATTAGAGGGCTTGAATTCCTAACGGAAAAAGAAATATCAATTTCTTTTTAAAGTTCGTGCCGCGTTCCAATATTACGAAAATTGGTTCACGAAATTGCTCTATGAACATAATAGTATCGTGAGATTTTATGACAGGTTTCGATTCGGCTACCTTTGACTCGGGATATTATGCATTTTAGAGAGGGAAAGCTTTCCGATGCTTAAGTTAAACATGCACCGTTTTATGCAAACATTCCTCTTGTAAACAAACATCTGTTTCGTCAAGATTAAGAAACAAAAGAATAAAAAAGTCGTAAATCAAAAGATTTGGAATCCGATTGGTAGACCGTCCATTTCAATTGAGTCACCCAGAATAAATTTTTCAAACTGCATTTGCTATACACTTTTTTTTATTGAAAACTCGAGGGCGTTTCGTTTGTCTTCAGTCTTCGGAAAAAAAAACTAATCTAAATGAATTATTAAAAATATTATTATTTTTTGGGGATTTTACGGTATGTAGAAAATCAAACTGCTTTTTTTTTTTTTTTTTTTTTGTTTTTGGAAAAATTATTGTGAAAATTTTTGAAAAGCCAAGTCTGTAAATTTTAAGATTATTGAAATCGCCCATGATTGTTTAAACTATGACTCACAACTCACATTCTTTTTTGGTATTGGTATCACTTTTGATGGTTTCTTTGACAATGCTTTATTCTAATGATTTACTTTCCTCTACGGGCTCTATTTCCCAAACTAGCCGCATTTTCTATGGTCAATAACACTCTAATCTGCGGCCCCTAATGGGGAGGCTCAGTTTAAACTCAACTGCTAAGGGTCGATAGTGATAGTAAATTAAACTTTTCGAGTTCGAATTGGAAGACAACAAGGTAGCTGCAAATTGACCATTAAAGCTGACGATATTCATAAGCAAACCTAGCTTTCCTAGTATGTTAGATTGCGATTACGCATATGGGATTACTCAAGAGATCTTCAAGAGGAGGTGAGCGCACCAGCTGGCTTGCCATGCATTAAGTACTAGAGATGGTAGTAGCTGTGATGCGGGTGATGAAGCAAATCAGCATCTCATTTTTTTATTTTCCCTTAAGACTTTCCCTTTAGGGTTCGCGAAGTTAGGTTGCGAATCGCGTTTAGGAGAGGGGAGGTTCTTTATGGGTTTGTATACGCCTCTTCATCGACCATTTCGTTGAAGGGGGAAGGGTTCCCATAATATCAGGCGCGAAAAACCCTAATGATGGACAGCATGGGTGTCCAATGGAAGTTGAGCGCAAATAAAATGCAATTTCAAATTTTTCTAATTCTTCTACTTTCTTTTAAGAAATTTCACCCGCCTATAGCCGTGTTAAATGAGTTGGCTCGTCACCGGGTGGCAAAAGGGCTTGGAACGCCACCACTGCTTTCTATATTTTGTCTGTTCTGATCATTGACAATTATGACCTCTTAATTTAGCTATGAAACCTTTTTAAAGTAAGCGGACGATCTAAGAATCACAAAATAACACAGAGGAACAGTGCTAATAATATGTTAAACCATAAAACGATATGAAAATCCACTTGTCGACCTTGTAATCTTAATATGAGTTGCAGTTTTTCTCAGCTATTCTCTATAAATATTTTTTCGATCTCAAATTTAGTTATATTCCGCATTTCATTCATGTTTTCCGATAATAATCACCGAATAACACCGCCAAGTAAAAAAAAAACGCCATGTTGTAAACGGTTGTTCAATCCTGCCACGACAAAAGTCGTGTCTACAAGTTAGCGCCACTTTAAAATGGTGTCTACTGCTTTTCATGTTATGTATACTGAAAATTATCATTCCTTGGTGACAAATATCGTGATTTTCATATAATTTCATTATTTTTCAAGCGGATAAAGGTCACATGTGATTGCTATTTTCTATGATTAATAATAGCTGAGGGCAGAGTGGTATTTTAAATCGAAAACAAACGAAAAACATCAGGTATTCCATTATTAATATTTAATTGTCCGTTTTCAGTTAAAGAACCACAATTTTCTAATATTTAGCAATTGATTCTTGATAATGATGTTTTTGGAACAAGATACGGTCGTAAATTTCAAAGTCATTCTTTGTAATGTTTATTTATCAGGTTTTAATATTTTTACGAGGTAAAAAAATTTTATATCTAATCAAAGATTTTAAAACATGACTTTTTTTTGGTGATGAAAGTTTTATCAATCCTTTCTTCATGATAAATCAATGAGTTTCTTTGAAATTTACTGATATGAGGAAAGTTTCTATAAAAGCTATTATTTATTACGATCATGGTTTGATGATGGTTATCTATATTAATCATGTTTTTTTTTTAGGAATAAGGCTTCGAAAATGAGCTAACGTAAAATGGATTCCTTGAAAATAAATTTTTGGTGTTACAAATTTTATTTAAGAAAAATCATGACTTCAGAAAGAAGTATAAATTGAATAGTGAAACGATCAATGTGATCAAATTTTTTTTTTAAAAAAAATGATTTATATTTATGACAAAGGTAGAATATTAAAATTATTTTCGCTGGAATGACAGATATGGATATTCCAAATCCATTCATTCGAACTATAGAATGGGAAATGATGGATAAAAAAAAATTTTTCCCCTTAAGTATGTTGAGTTCATTTACTGTGAGATGTTGTTTATATCCTTTAACTGTTATTAAAACAAGGCTTCAACTTCAAAGACATGGAGAAGTGTACAGAGGTATTGTTATTTTAATTTGTGTTTGATTTATATTTAAAATTATTCAAAGTAATTTGTGGTTTTGTTGTTTTAGGCACAATCGATGCATTCAAGAAAATTTATTCTTGTGAAGGAGTTGCAGGATTGTATCGAGGATTTTGGATTAGCTCGATTCAGATAGTGTCTGGAGTGTTTTATATCTCAACATATGAGGGAGTGAGGCATATGATGGCCAAAAGGAATATAGACGGAAGGTTACGTGCCCTTGTTGGAGGTGGCTGTGCTAGCATTGTTGGTCAAACAATAGTTGTACCATTCGATGTTATTAGTCAACATTTAATGGTTTTAGGTTTAGTTGAAAATAATTCAAAGAAAACGCAGGTAAAAAAATTATATGTGGGTGATAATTGAATATGAGCGTTTATTAATTTTTTTGAAATTTTTTTGTAGGTGCTATTAAATCCCTTAGGCATAGCCACTCATGGAAAATCGTGGTTTAATATTACAGGTGATATTGTAAGGCAAATTTATTTAAAGGACGGTATTCAAGGCTTTTATAGAGGTTATGTAGCTTCTTTAGCTGCATATGTACCTAATTCAGCTATGTGGTGGGCATTTTATCATTTGTATCAAGGTATTTTTGAATTCGGGACTTCCAATTTAAGATCCTAATAAACCGATAAACTCAAATTGATTAACTGATTTCTTTTGCAGATGAAATTTTAAAAATCACGCCGATATGGATATCACATTTGTTAGTGCAAAGCATTGCTGGTACTCTAGGTGGCTTCACTACAACCATTTTAACTAACCCGTTAGATATAATACGTGCTAGGTTACAGGTATGCACAAAGATATTAATAATTCTGATATCTTTTTTAGAAAAAAATTTCAAAATACTTTTTTTCTATTTTTAGGTTCAAAGAACTGGTTCAATGCTTAGGACATTCCGAGTTTTATGGACCGAGGAGGGACTTCGAATATTCACGAAAGGATTATCAGCGCGGCTTGTGCAATCTGCAACGTTTTCCTTCTCAATAATATTAGGTTATGAAACTATAAAAAGGTTATCTGTGACTGATGAATATAGACATCATATAAAATGGTAGAAAATTAAATATTTTTAAAAAATAATTTATTTTGTTTATCGAACAAAGAACAAAAAAAAAAATTTAACGGATGTAAAATTTTTGTCGGTCCATTTTTGTTAGCTAGCCTGTTGATTTTGGTAATAATTTTTATTTGTTATAAAATGTGTTTTAAAAAAATAGTTCTATAGAAAAGAAATGTGCGAAATTTTTTTTAATGTAAATTTTTTTTTAAAAAATACTGACGAAGATTTTGTTTTAATTTTTGTTATCTCAGTTACGTTGGTTCTCCTTATAAAAATTTTTGGCATAAAACAAATAACATATAATTAATGGACCAAACATTAAAGGCCTAATAATTTGTTTTGTAGGCCTATACGAGATGAGTAGACTAATCAGGGTAATTACTTTGAAAGTTTTTGTTTAAAGTTTTTAATTCCAGACTGAATTTTTGATTTTTAAAAACAAAGCAAATTTTTTTAATTTATTTCAAAAAATTATCAGTACAAAAAATGTTGAACATTGTTATGCCTCAATTAACAGCGTAAATTCGTCATGTTTATTGTTTTTAATATGTTTTAATAAAAAGTTTAAAAGCTGGAAAAGTTCGTTTCAACCTAAAAACCGCCATATAAATGCCGCCCTACTTCTGTAAAAAAATTTGGCTGCTGATAATATCTTGAATCGGTTTGGAACCGGAGAGGTGATTAAATAATCCATCAGTGTTATTGATAAAAAACGTTTTCGAACAAGGTAAGCAACAGAACAGGAACTGGATAACTGAATTAAAAAAATTTCATTAAATAAATATTTAAGTCTTTTATTTCTCCTCGCTCAAAAATACAACCGCAATAACAGATTTTCTGAGCTAAAACTGCGAAAGATGAATCTGCGATGGCGCATCTTCTAGCTTGTAAATCGGCACAAAAATATCTTTACAATGAAGGCATTTTGGAGGAATATGCTTTAAGTATGACTGGTATGAATTAACCAAATCTAATATTTCCTGTTCTTCAATCAACCTTGCAGACTGCTGGCTAATCCGTATAGATTCATTCTAGAAAAAAAAAATGTTTCCAAGTTTAAATATTTTGCCTCAGATGAAACCGTACATTTTTACTCACATAAATATAATTTGTAAGAGGTGTACTCCTCCAGCTAGCCAATCCTGCGTACTCCCCATTTTTCAAATACAAACTCATAATATCTTTCAATTCCGATATGCCATAATGAGGTATCGTAGAAGCAACTTGGGTAATAAAAACTCGAATAACTTTTTTCGTAGCTTCATTTTTTTCTAATTCTATTGTAAATCCATTCTTTGCTATTACATCGCTTGTGATAACGTATCTGCAATTTACTGGATCATATGTTGTATCAAGTACTAGCAAAGCATTCCATAATTCACTCCCAAGAATTTCTTCGTCTAAAATAATGGGCTTATCTAATTCCTTCAAAGGAACCGTATGGTTCGCTAACATTTTTTGAGATATGATTAATTCTTGCAAACCTAAATGCCGAACGTGTCCTATCTCTTCATCTTTAATATAAAGCCAATTCCCGCTTGGCTTAAGCTGCCCTATTAATTTTATTTCATCGCTTTGAATATCCTGGTTTATTTTATTCAAACATAAAATTTTTTCTAATGAAATTTCAAAAGTAATCTCTTTCCTAACGGGTTTTGGCTTTTTAATTTTTTCTTTTTTCTTAACGGTGCATGTATTTTCTAATGTTGTTTGTTTCGTTTTTGCTGCTTCGCTTTTCTTCTCAGTTACAGGGCTCTCAGAAACTTTATTCCACAATTTAGATGTTTCCTGAATTTCCGTAGGTTTCTTTGATTCAAAAAAATTTGCAATCAGGTTTGTTTTTACTTTTTCAATTTTTTCCTTTTCAGCCGGTTCGTTTCTCACGATTTTTTCTTCGCCAATTACAGGTGGCTGCAACAGAACCGTGCCTCCTTGTAAAATTCCTTTCTCCGTTTCTATCGCACCTTTGCTCCATTCCTTTAAGTTAATTACTTCTTCAGTATTCTTCTCAGTTTCATCCTCTCCTTTTTTTTCGACCTGCGGGCTTTTAGGAAAAACTCTTTTAGGCCATTCAGGTAATATCCGCTTTTCCGGGGAATCATTCAGAATTTCGCAAACTCCGTACTTGATAGAACTACTGAATTTATTAATGCCTCCGATCGAACCCGAATTGCTCATAACATCGTTCAACTTACTTTCTTCAACCTTCGTACTTAGTGTACTATTTTCTTCGTTGATTTGAGAACAAAGTGATTTTACAGATGTTATATCCAAATTTGTTTGGCTTCCAGAATCATCATTTAAAATTTCTAAATCCCAGCCAGAATTTATTTCAACAAATTGTTTCTCTTTCACTTCAGGTTCTTTATTATTTTCATCCAGTTTTGGTTTTTTGCAAACCGTTTCAAAAATTTCTTCTTCTTCATCTAAAATCTGATCATCAACTTCATTTATTTTTTCTTCCTTATCTTCAGGTCGACGTATCTGGTGATTATAAAACGCTGATAGCAAATTATCAATGACTTTAATAACTTCCTTCTCATTTTTCAGTAAAACTTTAGTTTTATTCGGCTCTAAATTAATATCAATTTCTGAAGGAGGAATATTAATGGCGATGAGAAAAACTGCGGATTTATTAGACGAATTCACATTAGCATAATGGTGAAAAATATGTTCCATAACAATCTGAAAAGAAATAAAAATTTAACTATTTTTAAACTAGACAATACTTTGTTTCAAGTAGAACTTTTTTACCTTAGCTACATTTTTATAAGTTACTGGCCTTCTATTTACATAAATGTACATGCTAGAAGAATTGCTTGTTAATAAATTCTCAATATTTTCTAAATTTTTCTTAGGTATCATAAGATCTATCACAATCTGAAAATGATTACAATCATAAATAAAATATTAAAACTCGGAAAAAAAATATTCATCTTATTCTACTACCTGATCCGATGTTTCATATAAATATTCCAACTGACTAGCAATCTTCAAACCAATAATTTGCATGAATGACTGTTTTAAATCTTTAACTGAATTCTTCTGCCAAATCGTGCAGTTGTTATGAACCAATATCATCCTTAATTCTGGTTTAATAGCAGCTAATGACTGGACAACTTGCTCTACTTTTTTTAATTCCTCAATTAATCTCTTCTTTGATGATAAATACTGTTTCCTTACTGGAAGATGTCCAAAAAGATTGTTGATTACAATAATAGTACCTTTATTCAAATGACTAGGTTTCGATGAAATAGGAATTCCATTTGCATCAATACTATATGTCATGGCTAGTGTATCTGTACTTGTTTTTGTTGTGATTGATACATCTGCTAATCTACATAATGCACCAAGAGCTTCTCCTCTGAAACCATAACTGCTTAATTTATCTGAAACAAAAAAAAAGTAGACGGTTGATTTTTGTTCGAAGTGAAACTAATAAAATTAAAAAATTCATTACCTAAATCTTCAAATTGACTAATTTTAGAAGTATAACCAGGCAAGAACATTCTCTGAACATTTTCACAAGATATACCGGTTCCATCATCCTTAATCTCTATGCTATCTAATCCGTAGTTTTTTAATTTCACCTGAATATTCTTGGCTGCTGCATCTAACGAATTTTCCATTAATTCTTTTACAGCTGTTGAAACCGAGGTTATGATTTGCGTGCTCGCAATCAATGATGTTGTTTCTTTCGGAAGCTGACATATCGTACCCGAACTCATTCAAAAAATCACGTTAAAACATATAAATAACAAAAAAAAATCTAAATAGACGTTGTCTATTTCAATTAAAAACAAAACAAACCGCCATTTTTTAGCAGAAGACATTTACCGTCTTCCCTCTTCGGTCATTTTGTCGTGTCAATAATTAACCTATTCAGTGCTGATTTCAAAATTTTATTACGTTATTAGGAAAGGTTATGGCGAAATATATAGCTCAAATTATTATTCTCGGCACTCAAGTAGTTGGTAAAGCGTTTGCTCGTGCAATAAAACAGGAATATGCAGCCAGTCAAGAAGCTGCTAAACGAGCTGGTGGTGGACGAAAAGGAGCAGAACGTGCAGCTGAAAATCTACGTTCAGGACTGACGATAGAAGAGGCTCAACAAATTTTGAATGTTTCAAAGCTTGATCCAGAAGAAATTAAGGAAAAATATGAACATTTGTTTAAGGCCAATGATAAATCAAAAGGTGGTTCGTTTTACTTGCAATCTAAAGTAGTTAGAGCAAAGGAGAGATTAGACCAAGAAATAGACAATATTTTGAAGGAAAAGACTCAGAAGGATCCAAATTCTTCATCGGAAAAAACATAGCAGAGACCAAAGACTTAGTTGCAATTTGTAAATGGATATAATAGGACTTGTACGAATAAATTATTTTAGATTGTTTTGCAACATTTTAAAATTTTGATGAAGTGAATCCTTTCCAAGGTTATCAATGAACTCGTAAAAATGATTTATTCTGGCCAATTTGGATCATTAGTTTTAGTGATGGTGATATAGAAAAGTGATTACTTAAAAAATTTGAAATGCGGGAATAATTTAAAATTTAATAACAGTTATATTTTCAATGAGAATATATACAATGTTCCAAGTTAGTTTTTACAATATTTAAACAAATATTACATTAAAAAAATCCAGGATTAGTATGTTCAATCACACATCGTTTACAATATTTTTTAACAGCTCTATAACCATCTATAGATATTTGACAGTCTTGAATATTTAATTGTTGAAGTCCCCTGCAATAATATGCAATAAATTGGACGCCTCGGTCCGTCACTAAATCACAGTTTCGTAAACTTAATTTCTTTAAATTTGGACAGCTCTGTGCTAATTCGCGAAGACCCGCATCGCTGACATCACATTTTCCTATGTCTAAAGCACGTAGGCGAGGGCAGGAACGAGCTAGTACGGTGATTGCATCATCAGAAACAGCTTCACATCCCCTCGCGTTCAAATATCTTAGCTTATAACATCTCCTTGCTATTACTTTTAAACCCGCATCGCTGACTCTATCGCATTTGGCCACGGAGAGATAACGAAGCATAGCTCCTAATTTGGCTAATTCGTGCAGGCCAAAATCGGTCACTCGATTACAGTCGCTAACGCTTAGTTCTCGTAGCATGGAGCAGAAACTAGGGATGAATTTAATGCCAATATCTGAAAAAAATGAAAAAAATTTTTAATTTTAATTTTGAAATTTGTGAAAAAATAGTTTTAATCTAAGCCAAAGGATTGACAGGGGCGAAATTAGGAGGGAAACTAGGAGAAGCTAGCATCTCTTAGAGTCCTTGCCTCCTCTCCCCAAAATTCGGTCGATTTATTTGAATTCAAGTCAATCTCGTTCTGTTAAAGTTATTTTTCAGCCCTTACAGAAAAATCGTAGCTGTAAAAATTTTTTTAGGGACTGCAGGAATTAGATTTACATTGGAGTGAAGTTTTCCATTTTTTAGTTATGGGCTTGGACTGCTCTAACCTTTTCAACACTTAACATCAACACCCACCTGTTATCTTTACACATCTTCTTAAATATAAATAGACTAGTTGTGGACAATTGCAAACTATAATTTTTAACCCTCCATCTTCAAGTGCAGAACAATCTGTAAGATCTAGGTACTGAAGAAGCAGTCTTGGCGGAGGCTCTGGTCCTGGTATCACACTCAAACAGCTTATTTGCGAGCATCCTAAAATCATATCACAAAATAATTTATTCCCCATTTTCATTCAAAAATTAAACTTATTAAATTATTATGTTTTACCTGTTAAATCCAAATGCTGCAAATTCAAACATTTCGAAGCTAATTCAAAAATGGCATGATTCGTAATGGCAGAACTTCCTTGCAATTGTAAATGCGTTAACTCCGTGCATCTTCTTGCTAAATGCATTAATCCTTTATCCGTTAATTTTGCTCCGTCGCTTAAAAACACCCTTTCCACCACAGAGCAAGAACCTGTCGTACCTTGCCCGCATAATCTTCTTAAAACACATCTCACAGCTTTATCACCACTTATATTTTCCCCTGAGAGTTTAATTACCCTCCAAAGTTTTGGTTCCCAAACTAGATTTTCCCATCTTTTACAAACTCTAGCACAAACACACAATTCAGTTGAGTCAAGCATTGAAAAAATTTTCAACATGGCCGAATCCGGTAATCTATCGATGACACACGGAGAAGACGAGGAACTTTTATTGCTGGATAATTTCTTTCCTTTACCGGAGGTTGTCACTGGAGAAAGTCCGTTGTAATCCGCCCAGGGTCCGGGTGTCGATGGTCCTGGGCTGGGAGATACTAGAGTGTGATATCCTTGGTCTAAAGATGGAGAAGATCTGCCTAATTTGTAAGAAGAATCAGGATCTACAGTGGTGTAAATGAAGGAATGATCTGTGGTTGGTGATCCTCTTCGCAAAGCCGGCAAGCAAGTAAATAGATCATGGTGATAAAGAGGCATGTCATGATAAGAATTTCTTAATGTATCACTAGGAAGGGAAGACG